>CM062816.1:831109460-832309460 GCA_031772625.1 Pinus tabuliformis
TCCTTGGATCGGGTGTGGCAACGCCCATCGACTTCACAGCACCACTAATTGCCCATCTTCAGGAGCTGGGTGTCTCCCACATAGCCCACATAGCAGACCATGAAAGCACCACACCTTTCCAGCAGGCCTGGAAGTCAGCACATGACCTCCACATTCCGGGACAGTGGCGGCATGATTGGGAGGTTTTCACAGAAGCCCTCACTCAAGCACACATCAGGATAACGGAAGGAGAAGATGAGATTGTATGGGCACTCGCTAAAAATGGAACATATACTCCCAAGGAAGGATATTTAAAGCTAATGCAACATGCTCAGCCTGAAAATGCCCAGTTTTGGTGGAAAGCTCTATGGAAACTCAAAGCTGCCCCCAGAACGCGTATGCTCATGTGGACCATTCTGTTCAACAAAATCCCCACTGGCTCAAACTTGATGAAACGATCATTCCATGGACCCTTCTGGTGTCATCTATGCAGGAGCAATGAGGAAGACACCGAGCATTTATTTCTATCCTGCCCTATTGTCTCTGAACAATGGTCCCTTATAACCTCATCCTCCCCATCTTTCAACCAATGGCAAGGACAGACCATTACAGAGGCCTGACTGAACTGGCTAGAGAAAAACAAAGGAAGAGACAAGAACTTACCACTTCTCATGTGCTGGCCTATCTGGACGGCAAGAAACCGAGCTATTTTTTACCAAAGAGACCGCATCTGGCCTAATATCAGATCCCAGATCCTTGCCGATTTTGACTTACTCCCGGACGACCTCACACAGCCCCCCCTAGAACCATCCACCCTGAGCACATTGACAAATCTTTCCCATGGGCCTATTTCGACGGCTCGGCCCAAGCTGATGGCTGTGGCGGAGGAGCCCTCCTCTACCTCAGGGACGGACATTGCTTCCATATACAGATGCACCTGGAAGGGGCACAAATAATTATGCCGAACTATCCACTGCCAAACACCTCATTCATTTTACTCTTGAAAAATGATGCACAAAGCTACAACTGTTTGGGGATTCCAAACTTGTCTGCAACTGGATAAATAGAACATCACACTGCTCTGCTTTTTCTTTGAGACACATTCTGGATGAGACACACAGGCTTATAGATTTATTTGAGCATTTTGCTTGTCAACATATTTACAGGGAGCGCAACTCAAGGGCGGACCTCCTATCAAAACAGGCAGCGCAAAGGCAAGAAGAAGACTGGCTGATACAAGAAGAAGTGGATGGACTCTTCCATCAACACTACCACAGACCTTTTGTCGATCTGCGCTCTCTCGGAGGATATAGCTATGAGGCTGTTTTTTTATTTTCTACAAATCTATCTACAGTTTTCTTTTTGATACTTTTTTGGCCCACTGCTACGAGACAACAGATGCTGTTAACTATTGGGAAATTTTTTTTTGAACTCATCACACAGATCTATCAGACATATCTCTTTTCCTTTGATGAATTGTAGATGTTAAATTTTGTTTTTATTAGCATGTCTCCCTGCGTGGAGCACACTCTTGTTATTTGGTCTAATTTCTGGTATATGATACATCTGAGAACTGAACTCCCTGCGTGGAGGAAAAAACTGTTAAGATTATCTGTACAGGGTTGCAGACAAAAGTTTTGTGCTACTATCTGTGGAGGCGACCAACCTCATTATGCATATGCCTTGGCATCTACAGAATGTAATTCTTTATGATCTAATAGAAATTACGACTTTTTCTACGGGAAAAAAAAAAATATTGTAAGCTTGATGGGACTACATCTTCATCATGTCCAATATATCACCTCCATCAAGGCGGGGAGACTTCACATCAAGGAGCGCTTTAACAAAGCAATGTCTATCCAAGACTTCATGGACATAAAATTAATTAATTAACAAATTCTTTTTAATTAATATAAAAATATTTTATATAAAATAAATATGAAAATATTTTATTCATATTTTATATTAAAATTTTAATTAATATTTATATAAACATGATATTCCTAGAAAGTAATTTGTTTATGGGGAATCTCATGTTTATATAAATATTAATTAAAAAAATATTTTAATATAAAATATATATAAGATGTCTTCATATTTATTTTATATAAAATATTTTTTATTAATTTATATATTATATATATATATATATATATATATATATATAATTTTTTAAAATTATAAAATATTATAAATGTAATTTGAATTTATTATTTTTTAAAATTATAAAATATATATTAAAATTTAAGTTTACTAAATCCAATTATATATAATTACTACATATTTATTATTATTTTCATATAGATTAAATAATTGGTAAATGTTGGCAGTGACAGGTTTAGGACTTTGTGTCCACCACTCTCGTTGATTTAATGTGCATTAATGATTAGAGTATGTGTTAGGTATCTCGTATGCAGGAGCATGCAATGTTATAGTTGGCGTTGGGGTTATGTCTGGATGGGGAAGGAGATAAAAGACATTTATGTGAGGTGGGATGGGGATCTATGAGTCCCTTGCCAAGTTGTTGGAGTAGTTGTGTAGTGAGAAATGGTGTCGATTCTCTAGTTAAAAGGGTGAGCCCTTGGCTCTGGTGGTATTGTCAGTGGATAGTCCTTTTTGGGAGTGAATTTCTGCCTCGTAAGAGAGGTTGGGAGTCGCATGCATCCATACTTTGGTCGTATGGTGAAAGTTTTTTGGCTCGGCCACGCCTTGAAGAGGACTTGGTGGACCTCTACAGAATTCATTTGTTTGTTCTTAGAAGTGGTAATTCTTGTGTAAGCATTATGGTATTTCCCTGCTTAACTCAATGTGATCTGTCTTCTCCCAACAAAGTTTAAAGAACTTAGGTTTTAGTGGTTCAATTGTTGAATTTGCTTTACATTCTAAGATTAGGGGTCTGTACAGGCATCGTAAGTGTGGACAAGTCTTGGAGGTTGAGTCTGAGTCCTCTTGAAAAAATTGGTGGTGAGGTTTCGAGTCTTAAAGTGGTGTGGGTGCTGCTAGTAGAAAATTGCACCGTGTGTCTTGGGAGAGGACTAGTCAGTGCTCGTTGGGGTCTTAAGTATTGTAGTGTCAAGGTCTTAGGGTTTCTTTTAGAGTGCTCAATGGTAAAGGGGGTCGAGTCTTTGGTCGAAGAGTAGTTGTCTATCTGTTTGCTTAGTGAGTCTGTGTTAGAATCCAATTCTTGTGGCTGGTGCTTTTGTGACAACTTTATATGGTGGTACCAGGGTCTTAACAAGGTTGAGTCAAGTTGGTGGTCTTGTCCTTTTGCAAGTAAAATCAACCCTTTCAAGGAAGCTGAAGAACCCTCTTGGATTTCCACAATGTTACCTAAGCGGAGAGGAAGAAGCAGGAGGGGAATAGGAGCTAGAGCCCAACCTGGTCAACGTGGTGCTAAGTTGTTTGCTCAAGACTCTGTGGTGTCTTATTTCAATGCCATTCCTCCTTAGATGTGTCAAGAGATTCCTGAGCTAGAGTTAAAGGAAGGAAAAAAGAGGCAGCCCCTCTAGGACTCAGAATTGTTAGAGGACATGTCAAAGTGGGTTACTGATCTTGGCAATATCAGGGGAAGGCACAAGTAATACTTGAATTTAGTGACGATTCACTAGTAGATGAAAACATTGTTTGGGTTATTGTTAAGAGACAAGCAAGTGGAGAAATATAATATTTTTGCCTATATCGAAGATGTGAAAAGAATGCTGAGAAACTTGAGGTTATGTGTGGACACTATAATGACCCATTTGATGCATTTGGAAAGCCACATACCCTGTGATTTTGTAGGAGGGGATCAATTAGATCCCCAAGTTCCAGTGCTCGGGCCCCAACCAACATCTCATCTTCAAAGAATGACTAGCATGGGTGAAAGGTGGCGGATTTGCTTTGGGTCTTCCATGTTGGATGTAATGTATTTTGGATAATTCCTATGTTCATGGATTATAGTGACTTAGTGATGTCACGGTCATGGATCTTTGAGTTTTTTATGTGGCCTCATGCCTCTGCTGTGGAGGATGATCTCGGTCTTCAAAGTGTAGTGGTTGGTGCGTAGATTTCGGTAAAGGAAAATTGGTCTTTTCGTTGCCTCTCAATTCTTATTTTGTTTGGAGCGATGTCTCTCCTAACACAACATCAGAACTGAATATACATGCTCTTTTTGAGATAGTATTGTCAAGGCTAGAGCCTTGGCTCTCGGCTATGTCATGGGTATTGTGTGTTATCTGACAATGTAAAAAAATGTTATCCATGTCTCTAGTGGGATGGATGTTTATATGTTTGGGCTCGATTTTTAGAGATAGTTGTTTTATGGCGACAAAGATCGAGATGTTTTTCCTTCCTCTGGTCGCTAAGATGTTTATGATGTACTATGATTTCCTAAAGTAATAAAAGTATTTTAATTTTAAAAAAGAAGAAGATAGGATTAACCTGATGATACATTTCAAATTACCAAGACTTAAAAACATCATAAAAATTAATTAAATTATAATTTTATTTTAAATTATTGTTATTACTCATATATATATATATATAAGATTCTTAATCATGAAGAATAACCCTACTTTATCATGGGGATTTTCAAGTTGTAAATAAGTTTTGTTACAATACTATGATTTATTATACCACATGCCCAAAAAATCATAATTCATATTCATATGATAATGTTTATCTAACACTTTTTAAATTAATTAATTAATTTATAAAGATATTACTATTTTCAAGTAAATCTCAACATTTCACTTATGATTGCTTTTAAAAATATTCTAAATTATTTTAAATCCCTACCATCCATCTAATAATTATAAATAATTAAATTAAAATTTTAAAAACTCTATTTTAAATTAAATCTACTTATTAATATAATAAATAAAATATTACCCAATAAAAAGTAATCATGCCTTAAAAAAACACACTGCCTCGAAAAACTTAAAAACAACTTAATCATATATAATAATATAAAAATAAATTTGCAAAAAAACAAAGATAAAGAGAAGGCGCAGCATAATAATATAAGACAAAAGTCACCTTGCTATCGTAAAACAAACACGCTAAACATGTTGTAATAAGTAGCATTTTTATGTTAGGAAGTTGCTTGTTCTTCTAGTTAAGATTCGCTATTTAAGATTTAATAAAATCACTTCCCATTCACCCTTCGTTATTGTTGTGAATAAAATTAAAAATGTTTTCAAGTAAACGATTATTTTATAATTAATTGTTTTTTTTGTTGGTTAAAAAAATAATTTTGTATTAGTATAAATTTCTGGTTGAGGGAAATTTTGATACAAGATTTTTTTGAGATTTGAGTTTATTATTTATAGAGAATAAGGGTAGATTTTTACAAATTGTTCATATAAGATGGTATACAAAGTAAAATATTTTTATATTTAATAGAAAGTAAAATTTTATTAGAATTATGGGATGTTAAAGTATGATGGACACTAGATTTTGAGGATTTTTTGTTTTGCTTTTTTTCTATTTATTGTTAATGGAGAAGAAGATTTTTAATTGCTTTTTAGAACATCTAAATAGGAAGGAGAAACAAAAGCAGAGATTGATCCCATTTTATTCTTCCAAATTAGTCTCTTCTTCCTTCTTATATGAAGGAAGGGTTTTTTCAATATCCTTAGAAGTAGAACTGGCATTCTGTGAAGGTACTTGATTTGGATCTAGCTGGTCCTCTTCAACTTTTGCCTCCAAGGAATTCAAGGCTTCATATCTATTACTTGAGGGAGGATGTTGATGAGATTTAAGCCTCAGTAATGAGACATCTTAGACATATGATTCTTGTGCTTCCTTGAAATTGGTTTGAATACTCCTTTCTCATCATTACTTTGAGAAGATGGCAAAAGGATAGAAGGAGATTAAGATATTGGAGCTTTTAGACAAATTTTTGCAATGTTCCCATACTCATGGTAAAAATTGCATTTAAAAGGAAATTGCTTATATTCCATAGCCCAAAGATGTGATTGGCCCTCAAATTCAAGTTGAATCAACTTAAGGAGTCCTTTTGCAAAATCCATTTCAATGCAAATTTTGGCATATGAAAAGATATTGTCCTTGCCCTAAGAACTAGTAATGTAGCAACCCAATGTGTCACCTATGGCTTTGAAAATGCCACCGTTATAAAAAGAAGGGAAAGATACGACAATCTAATCCATACAGGTACAAAATAGATTTCCACGTTAGGATAAAAATCCAGAGTCCAATGGAAAAGAAACATTCCTTTAGAGGCCATGAATAGGGCCCAAATATGTAGATAAGATCTTTGTCCTCTTTGCTTTCAAAAATGAAAATAAAATAACCATTTCCACAATGTCAAGTACCAGTGGCTCATTATCTACCCAATTGTTAGAGATCCATTCTAAAACATAGCTATAATTGGGCCAAATCCGAGTGAACTTACTAATCAACCGTCGTTTCTTAAGGGTTTTAATGTTCTTCTTCACAGAGGTGGCAACCCCAAATCCAAAGAAGGAATTGTATCCACCCTTTTTACAAATCTATAATGGGGAAAATAGCCACGACCATCCATGTCGGGGTTGGCAAGACCACCCATTGTACAACAAGCAATGAAATCAACATAACTAGCTGAGAGAGCAAATCAGCGAAGCCAATAACAAGCTGTGGTAGCAGAAAACCAAGATTGAAGCCTCGAATTAGTAAGATAAACTTATGGTTTTCCATGAAGACCGAAACATTTTGCATGTAGCCACCACAAACCCCAAATCTATAACCAAATATACTACATAGATATGCAGTGAGTGAGGAGGAGTGGCAACGACTAGGAAATCCTAACCCATTGCTCTCTCGACAACTTCGAGTCATGCATTTTCCCTATGCTTTCTCTTTTTCATGTATTTAATTTGAAATTTATTAGTTATATATGAACATAAAAAAATAAATATAATTTATATACACACACACATGTAAGTTTAGTTATTTTATAGAAAATTAAAACATAATATATAAATACATATGGCTAAGCAAATGAGCTAGTAGTCAATAGTAGAGAGCCATGCTTGCTGATATAAAACCTACCTAATAAAAGAGTGAAATATTTATGCATACTACACCTAAGACAAAACACCATATGAAACTGAACAAAAATGGAAACTAGGTCCAAGAGTTCAACTGAAAAAATAACAAATACCCTAGAAGATCTACCTTAGAGGAAACTAGGTAGATAATACTAATAAGTTTGTACACCATTAATGGAAGCTAAGTTAAGTCTAGTTTGAAAATAAAAAACAACATGAAAAATATTGGAGAGGAGTAATGAAACTTTCCTCCTTAGAGGAGCAACGAAGGAAAATTGGAGTGTCCTTGGAAGACCTAGGAGCTTAAACTTGACTTTTTCCACCATGCTTCCTAACTAGCCAAGAAACTAGAGTAATCATAAAACATATATGTTTTTCTACTAGCTCTAGATTGTTATCGAGTTCCTTCTAATAATGTATTGGAGATGATAGAAACTAGATACATGATGAAGTAAACAAGCATGGAATCAACCTCCTCCTCCATTAAAGCTCTAGAAATTCCAACCTTTTCTTTAATGGCACGCACGCGACTACGAAGGTGGAGTGGAGTAATTCTAAGGTAAGTTGAAATAACAATGGCCACATCTATTTCAGCCCTAGTTCGATGTAGAGGAGTTTTTTCTTTGCATGTAGGATGAGGGGACATAACCAAAATTAAAGTAAATGAAATCCAAACTCTAAATCTAAAAGCCATACCAGAAATTTAGACAAGCTAGCAAGATATTAGGGAGAAAATATGGGAAATTACCGCAATTGTTTCCCTTAAACTAAGAGCTTTTTCTATTATGGGATGACATGATTGTGTAAAGGGGTTGTAACTGTAGAGCGATCTCTTAAATGAAAAGATGAAGGTAGCCAACTTGAGTCACCATTTCGATTGTTTGAGTCTTCTTCATTTCCGTAGGTGCACCATGAATGCAATGTAGCCCCCTTATCTCCTTGCGTAAAGGCCATAATCCTCTCATCTAGTCTAATAGTATAGAGTTTAGTGCCATACATGGGGGAACTTTCCAATGATTTACTATCATTCATATGGTTGTTGACAAAGAGGAGAAAGTACTATCCAATTATTTTTATGATAGTCATGTACCACCCTACATAGGGAATTATATTTTTAATCATATATATAATTTTTCAAATTTGAATTCATAACCTTTAAAGAAAAATATATTTTTTAATTATTAAATCTATTTAAATATATCTTTTTTTGTTGTATCTAGAGGAATCGACAATTGGGTCAGTCTCGTATTCGTGTAACATACGGTCGATTCCAACCGCTACCACTATAACATCTAGTCGTGTTTGTATGCCCTTTCCGCATACATAAGTGAATTTGGGAGATTTGAACCACATACTTCCTTACAAATAATACTTTATTTACACGACCATCACCAATTAAACTGTCCCTAAAAATTTATTTAAATATACATTATACAAATTTCATTATCGTATTTATTATTATTATTATTATTCTTTCTATTAAAAATCATCTCTTTGTTTTTTTCCAATAGTTTTTAATGAATATATATTTTAAATTATTTAAAAAATATAATAATTACATGATATAATGATGTAATAAAATTTAGGTCTTCCTATACTTAAAAAAATAAAACTATTAATCGTGTAATTATAAAACCTGAATTATAAGCTTAGTTTACTTAATTAAATTTGATTTTTATTACTCTTCATTAAGGTAGGTTGTCTCGTCGATTCTATGTCAACTATCCATTTTTTGCATACATTATTTTTTATTTTTACTAGATTCTCATTTTTGTTTATATGTGCGTTCGAATTCTCCTTGACCTATGAATATGTTTTACAATGCAGGGAAAAATGTTATTGAGTTATATTAACCCATTTCCATATAGTTACAATAAAATTTCATGTTACGATTTTATTGTTGGTGTGATTATTCGTTTTTCACACAGATGATGAATTTTAAGTAATTTTGCATTTAATTAGTGTAGTTGTTGATATAGTATTGTCAAAATTTTTAAATTATTTTTCTAATTTTTTATTAACATAATAATTTTAGTGGTTATAATTTTTTATTTTATATATATATATATATATATATATATAATTTTATTATTATTATTATTAAATAAAAGAGTAAGGATTTTATTAAAATTTGTGATCGAATACAACAGTTATACGAGAAATTAGATACATTTATTTTTTTGCAGAGGGTTTTTATAGGAAAGGCTGACACATTTTACAAAAAAACTATATTGGACATTGATTGCCTTTGCAAAATTGTCCAAGAAGTAAAACACATTTACAATATGAGAGCATCAGAAATGAGGAGAAACAGCATCATTCAGAGCGTCTTCATAAGGTCTAGTAGTAGGTTGTCAGTGGGTCAGCCAAATGCATTGTTGTCTAGGTTCTGATATTCATTGACTGTGAGCTGCCATTTCAGTGCTTCTAGCTATCGATGAAGAGCATCAATTTCATCTCCTTGATGAGTTAATTTAACTTTAAGGGTCTAAATCTCATCCATGAGGGTAATAGAGGTTGTCATTTGCTGATGAAGTTTCCAATTACTATCCATGTGTTCCAATTAAAGAGCTTCTAATTGTTGAGTGCATTGTCTACAGATGTTATTACTCGTTGCTACGACAGATTCAACCTTCTTGGTTGACATTATTTGATTCCAGGAGTGGGACTAGGTGTCAACAAGTATAGGGCATGGATGATTCAAAAGATCCGAATAGGTGGGTTGTTAGGGAAGGCAACATGGATAGCCACAGACTAAATATAGACAAATTTCATCCAGAGAATAGATTCACAGAGAGGATCGAAGGAGTGTGGCCACTTTCCACAAGGAGAGATGGGGTCAACATGATGATTCACTGAGCTAGGAGCACCCAAGCCAAAGGGACTAAGGAGCAGGGAAGACTTCTAATTACATATGTGGAGCAACAAAGATCAATTGAGAGCTGAAATAATAGAGAATGTCACGTAGAGGGAAAGGGGATACTTGAGAATTGGAGCACCCAACAAAGGAAGATTGACCTGCGAAGAAGAGCATTGGCTAACAAGAACAAGCTAGTGAATGGAGCAACCACAGGATAGACTAATATTAATTGTGCCCTTGTGAACTAACTGGGAGGCAGGGCATACCCAAGTGAGGTAGTGAATCCAAAAATCGCACCAGCTAGCACCGTACAAAGTTGCCTTGAATCCATGAATGTTGCTAACAGAGCCAAGAAGCCAATTCCCGTAGAAATTTTTAGAGAAGTTCGTTCATCTTAGATGAGCTAGCGATGGGTGCCATTTAATATAACTACACAAAATCTCACAATGATTAGGCAAAGGAGATGTCTGAAGATATGAACAAACGAAGGCCATTAAATTAATCAATAAACCATAAATCTTACACACGATGTCAATTAGATTGCCATTATACTTCATTATGGCACCCATCCTTGAGATCATCAATGAGTAAGGCCTGAGGTCAGATTGAGACTGAGTATTCTGTCCAGTCTTGAATCTTAATGCATGCGAAAACTTTGGGAGAAATTCCATTGCATGGGTCACGTCCTTACCAAAAGCCACAACACCCGACATTAATCACCACCTTTTTTTATCATGGGCATCTATATTTAGATCATAACATGGAATGGGGAAGCTTAGAGTAAGGGTCCAAATCATGTGCATTATAACTGAGAGGGGGGGGAGAATCATGGGATGTTTCTCCATCTCGAGGATCCATTTATGTCAATCTGACCTACTTTTAGAAGGAAAGCAAGATTAGCCTATCTATCTGCTACTAAGATTTGGCATCTAAGGATGTAAAAGGAATTGAAGGGGAAGTAATCCAAGGCATGATTAATTCTTTGAAAAAGAGGTTTGAGATGATTTTCTTTAGGGAAGGTGCCTTTGCACAATTTTGTGTTGTGAGGAGAGAGTCCCCAGGATTATGATCTTAGAGATATTCATATCTTTCGCCAAGTTTAATCCAAGCAAAATGCCATACATTTCAACTTGATTATTGGTCCTCTTCCCAAGCCCAAAAACACTTGATAATTGGTTTTCTTTCAAAATTAAAGATAACCTCTTCCTCCCTACCACCCCTTTATCTTCATTAATTTTAACCAATAACTAAATTCATTTTTATTATTTTAAATTTATCAAACATATATGAATTTATTATTATATGTAACTATTTAAAATAATTAATATTTTATGGAATTTATTATCATATATAATTATTTGAAATAATTAATATTTTATTATACTTATATTATATTAGGTTAGTTTCCATTTTAATTTTTAAATATTTAATTTTACTTATCTCAATTAAAAAAATAATATAAAATTTATCATTTACATTCACTACCGACTTATTACTCATTTACATTCACTACCAACTTATTACTCATTGATTGCAACCAGTTCTTAATATCTACGTATTAGTCATTGATTGCAACCCATTTTTAATATCGATGTTTATTATTGGTGTGTGAAAGATGAGTCTTTAGATTTAAAGGATGAATTAAAATGAAAATAAGTTTAATTGATTTAGTAAATGTGTTTTTATTTTTTTTAAATAAATAAAATTTAATTTTAAATGATATAATATTTTTAAATAAATAAAAAATTTATAATTTATAATTTTGTTTTCATTAATTAAATAAAATTATATTTAAATATATATACATATATATATTCAATTTCTTTTATTTAAATTTAATAAAAAATAGTTAAATTTATCTATTTATAAATCTCTAAAATCATACCACTTATCATCTATTAAATGGTTCAATAAAAAAAATATTATACATAAACCATGGAGTAAATCCAAATAAATTAATAATCACTCAAATATTTCGTGAAGCTTTTGAAATCTAAAGGAATCTCAACAATTTCAACATGGAAAATGGATACATGATAAATCACTCCTATGTGTTTATCATTCATCATTTTGCTTTTTTTTTTTTTTCCTTTTTTATCAAAAATATTTCTCCTTCTTTATTTTGATTAATATTTATATAAATTTGATTTCTTCCCTGTTTTCAAATTTGTTTTCTTCCTTTTATCAAAATAGGCCATCTCCCATCTTTATTTTAATATTTTATTTATTTCTAAAATTAAAAAAAAAAATAACTCAAAATATTTTTAGTTTAAATTAATTTAATTTTTACTTTATTATGAATATTCGATTTTAGTTATATATTTTTATCATTTAATATATTTTATATCATTTTTAATTTTAATATATTCATATTTTTAACTTTTTTTATTTAGACTTTTATCATTTTTAATTATGATTTCTCAATGACTAAATCTTATGTCTTATACAATCTTAGTTATATATATTTTTATTATTTGATACTTTCTATATCATTTTTAATTCTAATATATTTTTATTTTTTAACTTCTTTTATTTTGATTTTTATCATTTTTAATTATGATTTCTTAATGGCTAAATCCTACCTTTCTTATATAATATTTTTATTAGCACTTATTCAGGACATTACCCAAGTATTATGTCCCTAATGATGGATATAGTGTATATCCAAAAAGTTGGACACACTAATCATCTACACAATTTTATTCCAAATTTTTTTTTGACAATTTGTACATAATTTTATTATCAACTTTGAACTAACAACCTCTTGTTTTTTAATATTCTTTCCTTTATTCTATCAACTTTAATGTGTCTAAAGAGACTCATAATTATAGATATTGAACTGTGTGATGTCTCAATAGACACAAATATTTAACACCTGTTCAAAACATTATCCAAATTTTATATCCCTGATGACAGATAGTATCCATCCTAAACATTAAACACACTAATCATCTACACAATTTTATTCCAGATCTTTTTTGACAATTTGTACATAATTTTATTATCAACTTTGAACTAACAACCTCTTGTTTTTTAATATTCTTTCCTTTATTCTATCAACTTTAATGTGTCTAAAGAGACTCGTACTTGTAGATAGTGAACCGTGTGATGTGTCAATAGACACGAATATTTAACAACACCTTTTCAAAACATTATCCAAATTTTATATCTATATCCCTGATGATAGATAGTATCCATCCTAAACCTTAAACACACCAATCATCTACACAATTTTATTCCAAACAAATTTTGACAACTTATACCTAATTATATTATCAAATTTCAATTAACAACTTTCAAATTATGATGTGATTTTTGCTCAAAACTCTTCTCGTAACCTTTTATTATAATATTCATTCTACTCATATTTTTAGGTAGTGAAGCCTGAGATGTCTCACTAGACAAATATTTGACTCTTAAAAACTGTAATACCATACGCCATTATATTTTCTTCGTCACTATACGTATATTATACTATATGACATTGTAAAATTCTCAATGAATAATGATATCATGAGATCATGCATATCCTACCTAGAAATCCAAAGTGAATAGTAATATGAGATGTGAAGAGTTAATTTCATTATAACCATGTGAAGGAATGAAGTTACTTGGGAAAATTCGTTTTTATTCTATGACAATACATAAATCCCATTCTTTAGATTATATTTTAAAAAATCGCATTAATGAATGAGAATAGTAAATCCTTTGTTTAAATATTAAATAAGTGAAAATTTTAAGTCTCATACATCATAAAACCAATTCTTAAATTATATGTAGTTACAAGTTTCCACCCATGCTTCATTTGTAAAAATGGGCCAAAATGAAAAATCTTTCCTCCAAAAAAGCAATGGTTCAATAATTCGTCAATAATTCATCATAGAACTGAATAGTAGTGATGTTAGTTTAATGCAATTCACTTAGCTGAGATTAATAAACTATGGGAACTTATTAAATATTTATAGAAGAATCATAGAGATATCATATAGTTTTTTAAAACTTAAATATAATTCTTATTCAAGCTATTAAAAACCTAGAAAAGATAAACATGTTCACTTTTTTTAGTTGTCAATGTTCTTCCATAATATGCATAAGGAGTGTGGAGTAGGTGAAACTACTAGAGAAAAAAAAGAAGCATATTGTAGAGGATTACAAAAGGCCATCGTCTTATATAGCTTCACAAAAGGCTTGGGTATCTTTTTAATATGTATCATAATCTCCATAATATAAGAAGACAAAAGAGATATTCCTTAGTCTCTAACTAGCTTTCTTGTATCAAGTTTCTAAAGTAAATATTTGTGTTCTAATGCATGCATCTTTATTATTGTAGTTTTACTTTCATGGCATAGTAGTTAAATAATCTATGTGTTTTATTTCTTGTTAAATCACTTGAAGCATACAAAATATTAATCATGTAATTAAGCATTATCTCCCACAGTGTCATAATTGTATATATGTTTTGGTTAATTGGCCATAGGAATATCCAAGGGAGGTTTATAGATTACAAACCGATTCACCTACTAACCACTAAGATCTAACATAATTCCCACTAACAAATAGAATATATATGCCCAAGTTCAATGTAGTTTTAATATCAATTCAATGGTTGACATCCGTAAGTCACTAACAATTGACTCAGTAATGATGGTTTCCAATGGTTGCATATAGTTGTCCATGGTTGATGTTACCCCACTAATTGACCCTAACCCCTAATTTAATGAACATTGAAAAATACAATTTACTTTTCTTAAAAAAATACAATTCACCTTAAATAGAAATAAGTTTCCATGATTGAATGTTCCTAATATGTGAATGATTTATGCTACCGAGCCACTAATACACTAACTTCTAATTTAGTAACGATGGTTGATTATGTTTGAATTTATTTGAATATGGTTGGTTGAAACTACTTCCTTAATCAACCACTAAACCCTTATCCATAACATCTATAGCCCCCCTAACCTATATCCCTTTTAACTCTACTAACTACCAAATTGTAACCCCTCTAACCCGCCTCAGGCCATAAACATCCTAACCCCACTTACTCAAAGCCCCTAATCCACTCATATTTATAATACACATGACCCCTAATCCATATAACCCAACTAACCTTTAACTAGCCTTAATTCCCTAGCCCCTATAACCACACTTACTTCTAACACCTCATTAGCTAAGCCCCAACAACTAAACCTCTAACAATTAACACCTACCACTAATATTACCCCCAACGTATAACCTACTACTACTAGCCTCTAACCCATATCACTCCAATGAAAAATAACACATAGCATCATTGACCATATAGTAGCATGAACTCTTAAATCCTAATTGATGATAGCACCTAACCCTCATTAACACCACTAAACCCACATAACCTTGTTAACCACAACCCCTAATTTACTAAGCTCTAACTAGTCAACCCTGTCACCCATAACTCATAAATCCACTAACCCTTACAATCACATTCTCTTTATCCCCTTAACCCTATAACTCCATTGAACTTACTACCTTAACCTTTATGACCCCACTAACCTTATCCCTAATCCATATAACCCCTTATATGGTTGACTATGATTGACATCTGACCATACATGTCCATGGTTAAATGTAGATACTACTAAACCACTAACACCATAACCATGAACCCAATATTGATGGTTGAATATGGTTGGCCATTATTGGCCATGGCTAATAAAGGTTGCATCTATCTATTCATAATTGATACTATTTCAATAAACCAACCACTAACCCTTAACAAAATATAACCTAAAAAATATAGTTGACTATAGTTGAGCAAGGTTCAATGCAGTTTTATTATGTCAATCGTTAACATTATTAATCCACTTACCCCCTAATGTGACCCATAGTTACCAATGTATGACCAACCCAGTTCATAAACACATGGACTTTTTAATATAATTTGCTCTTTTTTGTTTAATCACCATGAGTAATTTTCAATATAATTTGGTCTTATACGTTTAATCACTATTGTAAAAATTACTAATGAATTTGAATTCAAATGGAAAAATCTCAATGCAAGAAAATCTACAATGACATATAATATGACACAAAAAATAATCTTAGAGAAACCCAACATAAAAAAATCCAACTCAAAATGGTTTGCTCAAAGCTTTGATAATTCATCGTAAAAATACAAATCACAAAGGGCTCAAGCTAAGCTTCTTCTCATGTGTCACTAAGAGGCTATGTGAGTGGATACTTCACTTTTCCATGGCCTCTGTGTGTGTGTGTGTGTGTGTCATTACTCCAATAGCGCATTCATGACTACTCTCCATTGATTCTCCAATATCCAAAAAGTGATGGGAAAAGAGAAGGAAAGGAAGATGTGTGTGGAAGTGAAAATGCTTTGTTATCCAAGCAAAAATCCTTAACAACACAACTAAATGCAAAGCATATGTGGCTCTGAGTAGGGTTTTGTATACCTTTGTTTTTCAACTTTTGTGATGTTGGAGCCTTGTGAAGAGAATTATTGGGCTTAAGGGGGTTTAGAGGTAAAAGTGTAAGAACTTCTCCATGGTGTGGCTATCAAGCTTATCAACACTTGGTATCCAACTTTTTCAATTCATGAAGCAAGGCTAAATCTTTGGAGGGGTCTTGATGTCTATGGTGTAGCATTTGAGTAGGGATGGAGAGTCATCCTATTGCAAATACCACCAACATGAGGAAGGGGAGAGTGGAGTTGCCACTCAGTTTTAGGGAAAACTTAAGAAATGCTAAGGCTGAGAAGGAGAGGAAGAAAAGAGAAGGGAGGAAGATCAATAGATTAATTAATATTTTAATATTAATTGGTTATCTAAGGTTTAGATTAATTATTGTACATTAGTTAGAGTTTATAGCAAGGAATTAACAACAAATTAGTAAAGGAAATAATGTTAACCTAGGGTTGATCACCAATTTTACTTTGGTGCACCAATTAATCTAAGCATTGGAAACAAATAGGAGAAAATGAACGGAATCACTTAGGTGAGTGATGTTGTAGACATTGAAGCTTCTTTGGATGATGACGAGAGTTATGATGAGTCTGTAAGAGATTCCTCCACCTCCTAAATGATCCTCCACACATGGCTTAACCCTCTTGTGAACAAAGCTATATCATTTCTAGCACAAAACCACTAGATCTTACCACAAATAATGACATAACAATATGTATTAAATAGAGATCCAAGTGCCATCGGGAAGGCTTAATACCTCCCTTGCCCTAATTATGTCAGGGTATTTTTTAAGGATTTAATATTTTTCCTATATATAATACTGTAAGCAACTATTCTAGTTTGAAAATTCATATGTATAGAACGTAGGCGAATATTCAATCAAAAACATGTAATTTACCATTAAAATTGGTTATTTTTTGGCGAATATCATCCATTTAATCATATATATGAAAAAATAGGTGAATTTTTAACCAAATTGGCAAATATTTTTCATAAAATGTCCAAAAAATTGCCCATTTGTGAAATTTCACAACTAAAATTTTCCCTATATGTTAGAACCTCCTTTGAGGTTGTAGGGTTGAGTTGTCTATGATATTAGAGGACGAAGCCTTCTAAGATGCCATAGGATGAGGTCATGCATTTAGGTTAACCTTGGTGGGTTGGGGGAGGCACAATGAAGGAAGGTTGTCTAGCATAGAAGGATGATAAGAGATATCAATGTCATCATTAGGCAAGTCTTGCATTGCCACAATAGAAAAGAGGGCCACACCACAACCTACCTAATTAGTAGGCATATGTGAATAACCAATACAAAGTAGAAATCCCTCACACCCTACAGAAACTATATGATGTTAAGCATTTATACAAAGTAAAAAATGAAAGCATGAGATGTGACCATATATTTAAAAGACCCGTCATTTTCCAAAATAACTTCTCTCCTTCGCATGATCAGAATGAAATTATATCCTTGCATCTCATTATATTATTATTCCCTTGGGAATTTCTACACTAACCTATATTTTTTTCTTTTTCTTTCTTTCTTCTTTTCTTTTTAGATTCATTAGTTAGAGATATTTTTAATGTACTATTAAAATCATATAAATAATTAATGCGTGCAAACACATCATTATATTCCAAAAAAACTCATCACTTATAATAACCTGTAAAGAAGCGTACTCTCGCTCATATTAGATGTCTTTAGAATTTGGCTTTAACCCATTCTCTATACTCAAAGAATGAATTCTTAACCATTCATAAATAATTTTAAATTTGACTTTTTAACTTAAAAAAATAAGATGTTGCCTAAACATGCTATGTTTTGGAGTTTTTGCCGAGAATTCGATGATTTTTTTTGGCCAAATCTTAGAAAAAGTTATTTAAAATGACTTTTTGATTGGATATTGGATTCAAGACTTTGAAAAAGCCCTAGACGTTCAGATTGTGGAGAGTATATAACTCAAACTTGTGTTTCGAAAAATCCCTATTAAATTTTCGATAAATTAAACCAAAAAATATATTGAAAAACCCTCCAAAACATAAAACATACTCACTACAATTAAAAAAAAATAATAATTTCAACTAAAACTAAATACATATCAAATGAATATTAAAACTAAATACATATCAAATCAATATTCAGTGAAAATGGTCATTAAGGCTAAACTTTAATGGAAAATGAGAACATATACGTGCAAGTGGCAACCTTATTCGCATGTTATGGTATCTCGATGAAGACAATACTCGATGAAGACATTGATTTTGTAAAGTTGGTTAACATCGATTGAAACTTAAGATGACCCCAAAAAAAGGTTGATAGTCCATCGATTGAAACTTAAGATGATCCCAAAAAAAGGGTGATAGTCCGGTCGACAACGTGGCAGTGAGTTAGGTGCGAGTCGCCAACGTGGCAGTGAGTTAGGTGTGAGCCGACAACGTGTGACCGTGTATGTTAGTGACATTTCCCCACCATGAAGAGTTTCACGCATATTTTGATCTCACGAGACCAACAAATCTAAGACCCCGTTGCATTAGTGCACACGTGTATATCTTACGTGTACAGTAATCCAAAGATTAGTAGTTAGGTAGTAAGTCGAAAGGTGTCTTATTCTTCACATGTGTAAGAGAGATCTTAATTGTCCACTAGCATTTACACGTGTCAACATGGGTATTTCCTAAAATGTCAATTTGTAAGAGCATGTCCCTACATCCTCTCTCTTAGTATATAAATTTTAAAAGGTAACTATATTGTTACGACCATTTAACTTTAAGTGAAGCTGATAGATTTCAAAACAATAGCCAGAGTGAAAAATTAAACTTTAAAATGTAACTATATTGTTACTACCATGAACGCTTAGTCAAACTAATAGATTTCAAAACAATAGCAAGGGTGAAAAATTAAAGTAAAGTTTTGATGGCTTGGGCCCTTTATTTTGACATAGGAGAAGCCATTGGGTCTTGTCATAACAATGATGGATTGGACCTTAATCTTGTCCTATGTGGAGACCATTATTGAAGGCTAAGGATCTAACCCACACCATGATTGTCACTGGGGTAACTTTTAATGCATCTTGTCCTTTGAAGTGCATTGTGAGGTAAGTGGGTTTTTTTAAACTGCAGCAAATTACATATTTGACTTTTCACAGTTTAAGTTTTCATTCAAAATATTTCTCGAAGGATATCCCTTTCTAATTTGGCAAGTGCTCCCTTCACTTTCAAGGTTGTGAAATCGCTTTCTAATTTGGCAAGTGGTCTTCTTCACTTTCAAGATTGTGGAGTTTTGAATAAATTTGGCAAGTGGTCTTCTTCACTTTCAAGATTGTGGAGCTTTGAATTGTGGCTAAAATATTGAAAAGAAGATGTAACATTTGTAATTTGTTGTTTGATGTTCATCCTAATTTTATAGAAAATTTTGCTTATTATAAATATTAATATTTAATGTGTTTCCATATGATATTTATGAAGTTTGTGTATTATTATGTAATTTAAAAAAAAAATTACGTAATTTTTTATCTTTTAAAATTTAGATAGATTAAAGTTGGTTTTATTGGATGTTAATCATCACCATCACCATCATCATTATTAATAAGAAGTTGGACTTTGGCTAGAGAGATGAGAAAGGGCATCCATTATAGTTCACTTGTTGACTTTGTAGCATGCATATACTCTATTGAGAGGCCAACGAGCCTTCTAGTTTTGGGAAAGCCATATGCAGAGCATGCATGGTGGGATACCATGGAGTATGTTTGGAATCTATTATGAATGTTATGATAACATATTGTGTTGATGGATATAGTTACTTCTACAACTTTTGGGATCATTATTTTGGTACAATGGGAGATTGCAATAAGTAAAAATGTGATATATGATGAGTACATGAGGTCTTCCTATTCAAATATTCTCCTTTAGTGATTGACGAGAACGTGGAGGTCGTCTCTCTAGAGATTGATTTAGAGACTTGAGATAAGTCAAATTTGGACATGCCCTCACCTTCTATGCTAGCACATAGGAGGGTGAGATGACTTTCCCATACGTTGCAAGAGAATCAAGGGCATATAGGAACACCCAAATATTTAGTGAGGGTGAGTATACCTACTAGGAGAGATGCTAGTATTGTTGCATTGGTTTCTTCCATGCATATGCCTTATGGTTATCCATAGGATGAGAGGTGTGATACCTTTATGGAGGATGATGTTGATTCCAAGTTCTTCCTCCTCTCATACCTCCTCCTCATCCTCCACGACTAGTTTCATTAATTCTAAATGTTGACCTGTCCAACCATTCTGCTAGGGCGTCTAACACTCGGCACTGATTGGTGTGGTGAGTCGTGGATGCACAGAACTCACAGTAATTGTTGTTGGGTACATTAGAGTACTTCTGCAATATTGGACATACTTGCGGAAAATGTCCATAGTTTCTACAAACTTCATAGTAGTCTTGTGAATTTCGGCTCGGGAATGCTCCTTGCGATCCCATCGCCGCAACACCTGTTGTTGGCGGGGCCCCTGATGATCCTGCAATGCTCGCTGAACTATTTGTGCCTCTCAGTCTTGGGCATTCAGTCGCTACATGGCCTTCTATCAGGCAGTGAGTGCACCATACATTGGGTCTCACCGGTCGAACCAGTTGTAGATCTTTTAGTTTCTTTGTTAGACTGGCGATTTGATTTTGGAGGCCCGTGATCGATGGATCTCACGATCCCATCCCTCCCTGATACTCATGGGGGTATCCTGCCATGGCCTCTATGTGTGTTGCTTGCTCTAGGGCATCTTGGAGGGTTTCAATCTTTTGTTGCATCAACGGTGTCCTAGTAAGAACAATGTAAACTTTGAAACGAGAACTGATACAATTACCCTTTTTTTTTTAGGTAGCAAAAAAATCATCCAATTTTGAAAAACGTTGATTCAAAATACATTTTTTTTTTTTTTTTTTTTTAATCGGAGCATATTTTTGACACTTAAAATTTTCTTATGTATCAAATACAAATATTTGTTTTAAATGTTAGTGATTTTCATGTTGATTTTGAAATGTGTTGATGCAGTGTCAACCCCTTTTTTTAGAGGCCTTATTTTTGACACTTTAAATTTTCTAATGTATTAAGTGTGGATATTTTTTTTTAAATGTTACATTTTTTTACACTTAATTTTTTTTTTAATGTCCAAATGTTTTTTAAATACTGATTACTTAAAAAAATAATTATAAAAATATATATAAAAGGACAAAAAAAAAACATAAAAAATGTAAAAGTAAAATAAAATTATCTTGTAAATAGTAAAAAGTTGATATATATATATATATATGTAAATAAAAAAAATACAAAATTTTTAAAAAACTATTACAAAAAAAAAACCTAAAAAATTAACCAAAAAAATTAAAACCATTTTAAATAATTTAAAAACAAAATTAAAAACAAACAAAAAAAATATTAAAAAGTATTAAAATTTAATTAAAAACATTTAAAAAAACATTAAAAAAATAATTATATTAAACATAAAAAAAAAAGCAAATTTAAAACAAACAAACAAAAAATAAAATTATTCACAAAACTTAAAAAAAAAAATTGGAGGGCAGGCTCCCGCCCAGGGGGCGCGGCCCTGGGCGTGCGGCGTTGAACTGAGAATCAGGTCTTGGCTCCCGCCCCGAGGGGTGCGAACCTCCAATTTTTACTTTCTTCTTGTTTTTAAGTTTTGATTATATATATATATATATATATATATATATATATATATATATAGATTCTCATTTCTAATTATTTTTTTTTAATGTTTTAAAAATAGTTTTCTAATGTTTTTTTTTAATGTTTTTAAATTATTTAAAATTGTTTTAATTTTTTTTCTCTATTTATTTATTTTTATGTCTTTAGGTTTTTTTTAATAGTTAAAAAAAATATTTTTATTTATTTATTTTTATAGTTAAAAAAAAAGTTTTTTTTTTTCAATTTCTTTTTTATCGTTTACAAGATAATTTTTTTAATTTATTTTTATTTATTTTTATGTTTTTTTTGAAAATATGATTTTGTTGTTATTTATTTCTTTATATTTTTTTAATTTTTTAATTCTTATCTTTTATAGGTTAATTTTGTTTTTCTTTTTTAACATTTTTATGATTGATTTTTTTTTTGTCTTTTTTATATATTTGATTTTTTTGTCTCCTTCTTCTTCTTCTAATTTTTATTTTTATTTATTTATTTTAATATATATTTTTATTTACTTTTTGTTATATTTTTAAATGGTTTTTTTTCATTGTTTTAATTTATGTTTTTATTTTTAAATTTATGCTTTCATTATTCTTTTGAAATTTTTATGTTTTTCGGAGTCATAATAAAATCTTTACGCCACTGTTTCAAAATGTTGAAAATTTATTGTGAAAAAAAAATAGAGGTTATTTCAACATCAACACATCAACACTTTTTGTTTTTAGGGCATTTTTTGCACAATTTTTGCACAAAAAATTGGTTTTCACTGTCATTTTTAAAACATGTTGAAAATTTACCCTAGAAAAAAAAAGTGTTATTCCAGCATCAACAATTTTCATTTTCGAGTTGATTTTTCATGTTTCTGGGGGATTTTTTGGCTAAAGTTCTCGTTTTGAGTTTATAATTCTCGTTTCAAAGTTTACATTGTTCAAGGGGTAGGAGTGCTTTAATGAACCAATCCCTCTGGTGATTAGGATCTATTGTATAGCTTAACTTGCTGATTGCATCTTTGAACCTCTGCATTAATTCCCAAGCAGTCTCTCCTTCCTTCTGCTTGATCTCCCATAGTTCTGACAGTCCTTGTTGATCTATTTGTGGTACTTTGAACTCTTGAACGAAGCCTTTCTTGATGTCGTCCACAGAGGGATTCTAATTCAGCTCTACCCATTTGATAAACCACCTTAGAGCTCTCTCCCTCAGCGTAGTCTAGAACTCAATCGACTTCACGTTGTCTGGTGTTTGGCGGGCTCTCCATATAGCTTCACATAGGTACCAATGTTGTTCCA
This sequence comes from Pinus tabuliformis, assembly GCA_031772625.1. NCBI lineage: Eukaryota > Viridiplantae > Streptophyta > Pinopsida > Pinales > Pinaceae > Pinus > Pinus tabuliformis. Next base: position 831,132,758 of record CM062816.1, read on the forward strand.
CATCTTCATTCCCTCTACCAGAGAACTCTGGATATCTAGTAAAGGATCCTGCCATGTTGGTTCGAGTATGTGCTAGGAGCACGAATCCTTGGTCTCTGGGTTGTTGAGATCCTTGCAATCCCAGGTTACTAATATTGCTAGGCCCACTGCTATTAGATGTATTAAAGCTCGTCTTATATCTATCATGCACATTATGTACTCGTATCACTTTAAGCAACTTAGCAACAATTTTATCAGGGTTTTTGTAAAGCACCAGGGGAAGGTCAGGGTGAACACTACCTGAACTTCGGGGATTCTGTTGTTGAATTTCATTTGACGTATCATCCTCTGCGAATAATCTCCTCATCACATCGCACATCTCATCTTCCATCTCTTCCTTGTAAATGTTGTGATTGCTTCCTTCTGGTATCTTACTCGCAATCTGGGAGGGAGCGTTCCTGTCATTTTCCTGGCTCCCATATGTCCTGTCGACGTCCCTCTCTTGCTCTGCATCCTTTTCCATCTCATTTCCCTCTTTTAGACTCTCTGACGCTGTTCTTGCTCGATGGGGTCCTATACATCTCTCCTTCAGCGCCTGTATTTCTCTTTCCTACCACTTTTCTGCTATTAGCGCTCTCCTTTGCACCCTGATATCTCTAGCTCTTCATGATCCTTCTATATCCATTCCTTCAGTAGCATCTAAGTTTCCCCAAATGGTAGCATTCTCCCCTTAGATCCTTCCCCCAATACTGGGGTTTTACGCTACCATACTTACTCTGTGTAAAGGTATCAACCCTTCCTCCACCATCAACATCTTAATCCAAAAGGGTACCTCGTTCACTAGTTTCCCTCTCAACCCCGATCTGAACACCGCATCTGCTTTCGAGAAAGACTGATAGTTCTCTACTGCGAACTCGACAATGTACCCCTCTATGGTAGTCTGTACCTAGAAATCTACTGCCCTCGTCAGTTCACTATCCAAGTGTTGGAGCGTCGCGAGGTCTGTAGGAACCCAGTCACGACGTGCTGGTGTAGGTCCTTCTGGCCAGTTCTTCACTTTTAATCTCCTTAACCAGTTGTACAATTCTTCCAGAAATTTACACCAGAATATCTCGTACTAATCGCTTGTAGCCTCTAAGTACAAGATTTCTTCATTCACCTTAGCAATAGATTGGCTTCAAAGGGTAGCCTACTCTGACACGAACCGATCCACCCGATTATCCCACTAGTCCCGTATCTCCTTCTTAAATATCCTTGACACCATATTCCAAACCGCTCCTTGTGATTTTAGGTCCTAGCAACGAAATCATTTGTTGGCACAAAAATGTCATCAAGGAAAAGACCCTGGGTTCAGGCACAAGGGGCCAACAAGGATCTGTTGTAGTCTAGGACAACGCTGACATTTTCACCTTACCCAAGGGGCAAGGAGTCTCACCCGAGGCGTGTCGCGACCAGAACTAAGAAGGGTTAGAGGGATATCAAGGGTGATCTAGACATTAACTTATCAGTATCCTAAAGAGATCATTCATCACAACATCATATTGTTACAGTTACCATATTCATCCAGGAAAAGGCCATTAATTTAAAATTTTGAGCAGGTCTATAAACTAGAACAATACACTTGATCATAATGCCATGCAAACTGGTTCATTCATTCATTCATATTAACTTAAAGGAAGATTCATTACAATATACATCAGGTGTAAAGACTTTAACAGATACATAAAATACCATAGCCACAGGATGCCTTAGACCTCTGGCCGAGTCTAGCTCTGGCCATTCCACAACTGCTCAGGTCCTCAAGACCCTGTTCTTCTACACTTCTGACCCCTGCTAGATACCAACCCCCTCTCCATGTTGTCTTCTGCTTTTATCTTCTCTTCTGTTGTTCCCACTGCCAATTCTGTTCAGTTGTCTTTGCCCTCAGCTGCTTTCCGCTCTCCTCCTTGTCTGCTCGGTTGTTCCTGCTTGCTCTTGACACCTTGCCGCAACTACCCATCTACTGTATGTTCTTGCTTCCCTCCCCGACTGTCATCTCCACAACTCGACCATTGCTCCCGCCACTTGTTCTTCGCCTTGATTCTTTCAAAACTTCAAAATTTGAAAACGAAGGCCCCAACATAAGTCACTAAGGTTTTTTTATTTTCTAAGAGTATCTTGGAGCTTCTTGGAAGTCTAGGGTTCTATTATAAAGGCTATGAAAATGAATTTTTAGATCCAGTTTATATGTGATAAGTTTCCCTAGAGGGATGGAAACTTATCGAGTTAGTTTGGTGTATTTTCTCCTTGGATTTCCTGGAAGATTGGGCTATTAGGATCTGGAATATTTTTCTTTGCTTGATCTTATTTTACTATATATTTCACAACAACTATAAGGCTTAAATTGACAAGGTAGCAGATTAGTCCTAGCATATGTTTCAACCAAAATTGGTAATGATGATGACTATTCACTAGAACAATACTTCTCACCTATATATAGACAAGTCAAAGACTAAATAAGAGAGGGTTGCTTAACCAAAGAGTTTCACTTTTCCTTCCATAAGGTTAAAAAATATTTCTAGAGTGAGTTGTGGAGAGTCCCTCTAATGTATGCTCTACCTCAAGTAATTTAATGTTAGGGTCCCACCCTAACCCCCTTATTTATGTCATGGGATCACATCATAGTCAAGAGTCAATAAAGCCCATATTAATATTTGTAGGTGGTTAACCCGCAATTAATGACGGGACCACAGTTAGTTACAAATGGGCGGTAGTATTAGATAGATGGTAAATGGCTGGTAGTATTAGATAGATGGTACTAATAAAACCCTCGGTATTGGCCCGTGGTATTGCATGTATGAGTCATATATAAAGGATAGAGACTCCCTGCGAGGAGTATTGTGTCTTGTTTTGTAATCGAGCTCTGCTCTATTGGAGGTTGCCCCCTCGAAGAGGCCTGTGAACATTTCTCTCTGAATAATAAAATCATTGCTATTCTGTGTTCTGGGTATATTTTCTTCGCATATTCTGTGTTCTCGGTATCTTTTCTTCGCTTGGGTATTGCTTTGCAGGTTAAGAGCATAACAAGTGGTATCAGATCACTTTCCAGGGCTCGGTGGGATCTCCAAATTTTAGCAAATTTTTTTTTTGGCTAGAGACGTGTTCCGGCGTCTTTAAACCATGGGATCTGTCGCTAAGCGCATAAACCTGCGGATTTGGGGAGGCATGCACGCAGGAAATACAAGAGGCGGTCACGTCTGTTGGACTCCCTTGTAACCCCTGTGGGTACCCCTTCGAGTAGTAGCGCATTAGACAGAACCGCGCACGGACTGTCTTCCACGTACCCTCTGGGTATATAGGAAGCCCCCTAGCTACCTTGAAGCCTCACCATAGATAAACCTTCGGCCGTCTTGTGGCTACAGTACACCGAGAACAGCACTCGGAGAGATTACTCGCCCGTACGATAGGGTAGTCGGGTTGTACGGCTAAGGGTACGGTCGATCCTCCTTAGTTAGAGCCCTAAAACATTGGGCCGAGTACTACTGTCAGAACCTTATGTATATTGCGATCTGTAGCACCTGACACTCCCCAAGACCATAGTTCCCTTTCAATCGGGGGATCACACATCATCTATTCCAGATCAGCAGCAGCAGTTGTTCCACCGTTCAGATCTCTCAGATCCACCAGATCGGATATTCCAGATCAGCAGCAGCAGTTGTTCCACCATTCAGATCTCTCAGATCCACCAGATCGGATACTCCAGATCAGCAGCAGCAGTTGTTCCAACATTCAGATCTCTCAGATCCACCAGATCGGAGTAGTTGTGAAGGGTTCCTGTACCTGGATATAATTTTCGCAGGACTTTTGGCGGCATTGACATTTTGAGGATTTGGCGACTGCAGTATTGATCAGGAAGGAGTAAAACTCCGTTAGGAGTTTTCCAAAAAAAAAAAAGAGTCTGAGATCTTCCGAAGTGCTTATTTGTGATCTAGCCCATCAGCATCAGGACAACGAGCTGAGCACGGTGGTACCATTCAATTTCTTAGAAAAAAAAATTTTGGCGGTCCCAATTTTTCATCAAGTTGGTGTATGGTAGAAACTAGAGCTCAAGCAATGGCCAATGAAAGACTAGACAAACTTGAAACAGATATGAACGAGCTCAAAAATACGCTTGATGGACTAGCGAGCATGGTACGACAAGCACTTGATAAGGGCAAGGAGCCAGCTCTTGAGGAACCCTATAATGACCATATACACCATGAGGGTGAGTCTAGCCACTCTCCTCACGTCTGGCACACCCATCCACCACCTCCCAAGTTGGATAGTCAGCGACCTCCCAAGTTGGATATGCAGAAATTTGATGGTTCTAACCCGTCCGCATGGCTAGCACAAATGAACCAGTATTTCAAATTGAATTGTCTCCAAGATGATTGGACTAAGATTGGAGTGGAAACCATGTACTTGGACAATGAACAATGGCAATGGGCGGAATGGAATCAACGTCGCAATGCACCTTTTTCGAGTTGGGCCCAATTTGCCAAAGCTCTTCAAGATCGCTTTGAACAGGGAGACTCCTTTTTGGGCCGTCTCACTAAGCTCCGACAGACGGGTACAGTGGATGAATATATCACCGCTTTTGAAGCCTTAGCCTTCCGCACTCAGCATCTCTCAGATGAGTTCTACACAGAATGTTTTATCAGTGGTCTTAAAGAAGCCATCAAAGCTCAAGTTCTACTCCACCACCCTCCCACATGGACGGAGGCGTGCCAGGTAGCCCGTAAGGTGGAACGTGCCATAACAGCCCAATACAACCGCCCCAATTTCCCCACTAAAGGTCGTCCCCCACAAGCTCACACCACGACTCAGACACTTAAGGTCCAAAAGGTGTCACCTCAGGAAATGGCCGAAAGAAGGAAGCAAGGACTATGTTACTACTGTGATGAAAAATATTCCCCTGGTCATAAATGCAAGGAGCCCAAGTTTTTTCAAATAGATGCCACTGACTACAGCTCCACCGAGGAAGATCCACCTCTTGAGGAATCGGAGGCGATCGAAGAAGACAGCCAAAAGGAGATTGTATCTGACGACCCAATTATTTCGCTCAATGCGTTGGCAGGAATCTCTTCCCCTCAAACTCTCAAAATCAGGGGTTTTCTTAAACATCGCCCAGTAATAGTCCTGATTGATAGTGGAAGTACCCATAATTTCATCCATCAAAAAATCGCCGAAGCAGCGCACTGTTTTGTAAGGGCAGTCTCTAACTTCCAAGTCCAAATTGCAGATGGGGGCACAATGAAATGTGAAGGCCGCTGTGAAAATGTCAAACTTCAAATGGGGGATTATCAGTTGAAAACCCACATGTTTTCCATACACATGGGGGGATGCGACATTGTCCTAGGTGCTGAATGGCTCCGCACCCTTGGGCCAATCACAATGGATTTCCAGGAGTTATATATGAGTTTTAAGCAGAAAAACTCCACACATACCCTCTGTGGCCTCCAAGCGGGAGCTCCCTCGGTCATCAGCTCACATCGGATGGAAAAATTGTTAAAAAAGGGCCATCATGGAGTGGTAGTGCAATTTAATGCCATCCAGGTAGTCGAAACCAGACCTCTGCCAATTCATCCTGAGATGCAGCAGATTTTAAATACCCATCAGACGGTCTTTGACAAGCCTCATGAGCTTCCACCCTCGCGAGGGGAACATGATCATAGAATCACCTTGGTTCCAGGGGCTCAACCCCCAAATGTGCGGCCATACCGATATCCGTTCACTCAAAAGAATGAAATAGAAAAAATCATCAAGGAATCGTTGGAAGCAGGTGTCATTCGTCCCAGCATTAGTCCTTATTCATCCCCAGTGGTCGTGGTCCTCAAGAAAGATGGGGAGTGGAGGATGTGTCTAGACTTCAGGGCCCTCAACAAGTTGACAGTCAAAGATAAATTTCCCATTCCGGTGGTTGACGATTTGCTGGACGAACTCAATGGGGCTCAATTCTTCACCAAGTTGGATCTTCGCTCCGGCTACCACCAAATTCGCATGAAGGAAGTCGACATTCCCAAGACGGCTTTCAGAACTCATGAAGGCCATTATGAGTTCTTGGTCATGCCATTTGGTCTCTATAATGCCCCTTCTACTTTTCAGAGTCTTATGAATCACATCCTCAAACCATATCTCAGAAAATTTGTTCTTGTCTTCTTCGATGACATTCTCATCTATAGTGGCACCTGGGCGGCACATCTTTAGCATGTAGATCTACTCTTGCAACTGCTCCGCAAGCATAAATTATTTGTCAAAATGTCTAAGTGTGCGTTTGGCATGGAAGAAGTTGAGTATTTGGGCCACATTGTGGGGCGTGAAGGTGTCAAGGTGGACCCCAAAAAGATCCAGGCAATGCAAGAATGGCCTCAACCTAAGACTTTGAAGAGCTTGAGAGGATTTTTGGGTATCACAGGCTATTATCGTAAATTTGTCCGCAACTATGGCCGCATAGCGAAGCCCCTCACTCAACTCCTAAAGAAAAATTCCTTCTTCTGGACCGAGGAAGCACAACAGGCATTTACCGCGCTCAAACACGCCATGTGTACCACTCCAGTCTTAGCACTACCTGACTTCACCAAATCCTTTGTCATTGAAAGTGATGCTTCGGGTACAGGTATTGGGGCGGTCTTACTGCAGGAAGGGCGACCATTGGCCTTCACAAGCCAACAACTCAGTGGGAGGAATCTGGGCCAATCTACCTATGAGAAGGAAATGATGGCCATCTTACATGCAGTCGAGACCTGGCGACCTTACTTATTGGGGCGACGTTTCCAAATCCGCACAGATCATCACAGTCTTAAATATTTTTTGGAGCAACGCCTATCCTCCCCACAACAAAACAAATGGTTAGCCAAAATGCTGGGATATGATTATGAGATCATTTACAAGAAAGGGAAAGACAACAGGGTAGCAGATGCATTATCGCGCCAATTTGAGGAGGAAAGTACTATGCTCGCAATTTCCCTTCCCATTCCAGACTGGATTGAAGAGGCTCGCAGGGAATGGTTTTCACACCCAGGGCTCTCCCAACTCATTTCTCAATTGCAGGTAGATCCTAATTCCAGCAAGGGCTACTCGTGGCAGAATGATATTCTTCGCTACAAGGACAGAGTAGTCATATCACCAACATCTACCCTCAAAAGTCGCCTTTTGGCAGAATTGCACTCATCTCCCATTGCAGGACATTCGGGCTTTCAGAAGACGTATGCTCGCACCAGAAGATCATTCTTTTGGACAGGCATGAAAAAGGACGTCCTTACTTTCGTAGCCGAATGTGATGTCTGTCAACGCCACAAAGGGGAAACCGTCAACACACCAGGCACCTTACAACCATTGCCCATTCCGGCCTCAATTTGGACGGAGGTTTCTATGGATTTCATTACAGGTCTTCCAAAGTCAGGGAAAAAGTCAGTTATCATGGTGGTTGTGGACCGACTGTCGAAGTATGCTCATTTCTGCGCCCTACCCCACCCGTTTACACCAACCTTGGTTGCTCAAACTTTCATGGATCAGATCTTCAAATTACATGGCATGCCCACTTCAATAGTGTCCGACCACGACCCGATCTTCACCAGCAATTTTTGGCAGGAACTCTTCAGACTACAAGGCACTCAACTCAAACGCAGTACTTCATATCATCCGCAAACAGATGGTCAAACCGAAGCTGTCAACAAATGTCTAGAAACCTACCTTAGATGTTTCACTTCAGAGAAGCAACACCTTTGGGCACAGTGGTTACCTCTGGCTGAATGGTGGTATAACACCAACTATCATGCTACCACCAAAATGACTCCCTATGAAGCAGTATATGGTCAACTTTCGCCTTCCCCTACTTCTTATCTCAAGGGATGCTCCAAAGTACAAGCAATGGATCAACTCCTACAACACCGCGCAACCATGCTCGCCCACCTTCGCGAGAATCTTCATCAAGCTCAAAACCGCATGAAGCAACAGGCCGACCAACATCGCTCAGAGCGCCAATTTCAAGAAGGGGATCAGGACTTTTTGAGGCTGCAACCATATAAGCAAACATCACTCAAAGATAAGGGTTGTCAAAAGCTCGCTCCAAAATTCTACGGACCATACCAAGTACTTCAGCGCATTGGAGAAGTAGCTTACAAGTTGGCTTTGCCACCTACGGCAAAAATCCATCCAGTTTTCCATGTATCGTGCCTCAAGAAAGTGATTGGGAACAATTGCCGAGTTCAAACCAGTCTACCTGAGTTAGACGAAGAAGGGTCAATCTGGCTTCAACCTGAACAGGTTCTAGACACCCGAGACAAGCACCTGCGTGGCCGCATGATTAAGGAGGTCCTCGTCAAATGGAAAGACACCTCTCCGGAAGATGCAACTTGGGAACCAGCCACTATTCTTCAGCAGTTTCCGCAGCTTCAGCCTTGAGGACAAGGCTAGTCTTAAGGGGGAGGGCATGTTAGGGTCCCACCCTAACCCCCTTATTTATGTCATGGGATCACGTCATAGTCAAGAGTCAATAAAGCCCATATTAATATTTGTAAGTGGTTAACCCGCAATTAATGACGGGACCACAGTTAGTTACAAATGGGCGGTAGTATTAGATAGATGGTAAATGGGCGGTAGTATTAGATAGATGGTACTAATAAAACCCTCGGTATTGGCCCGTGGTATTGCATGTATGAGTCATATATAAAGGATAGAGACTCCCTGCGATGAGTATTGTGTCTTGTTTTGTAATCGAGCTCTGCTCTATTGGAGGTTGCCCCCTCGAAGAGGCCTGTGAACATTTCTCTCTGAATAATAAAATCATTGCTATTCTGTGTTCTGGGTATATTTTCTTCGCATATTCTGTGCTCTCGGTATCTTTTCTTCGCTTGGGTATTGCTTTGCAGGTTAAGAGCATAACATTTAAGCTCTGTGAAAAATACATATTTGTTTCTATAAAATCCACTTACGAATTAAATTTTCTATAAATATGCATGAAAGTAATGTGGTGAAATCTTTAAATATTTGTTTCTATTGGGTCAAATAAGCCAACACCATACCCCAATACATCTTGGGTTATTTTGAGATGCCCCATCAAAATATCCCCTTACATGAGAGTGGTGAAAGCCTGAGTGGAGAATAAGCCTAGGATTTTAGCAGGATTTGTAACCTTTAGTTGTATTTTGATGGATTTTAACTTATATAATATCCTATAGGAGTTTGTTGATTTACTTTGATAGATGTTCATCCCAAGCAAGCTAGGTTGACCACATCCTCCAAGGCTATTCCTTTGCCTACGTCTAAGGTGCTATTGATCCAATTATGTGGGGTTGAGTTGATGTTGCCACTTGTCCATTGATGAGGTTGAAGACATAACATTTGAGAGATAACTCAAGATTTTGTGGTGAAATGGTATTGTATAAGATGTGTGAAATAGATACTTCATATTCCTCATAGGATGAGAATTATTGGGCCTTTTCCATCCTCTCCTTTTCAAAATGTCTTGGGTGTTAACAACACCCTTTTATGATAACCATTAAAATAAAATAGTTTTTACTGGGGCATTGACTTTCCAATGTTTGGTCCACCACTATGGTAGGTGTTAGGGGGATGGGGAGGGAAGTGAATTTTGTATCCAATTTTAACATTATGCCTTCACAGAGTTGGATTTTATCCCTACATCAAGAAACCCTCTTCCTCTTTGAGTTGAGTTTCATATGAACTTCTTTCATTCTTTTTATTTTGTTCACATTAAATCAAGATCTTATGTCGAGTTCCATGTTTGGAGAGTTGATCATATTTCACGGGAAATCTGACTAAGGGTAGTGAGTTGTTTGGTCCTAAAAGGTTGTGGGGGAATGATGCATTATTGATAATTTTGTACCCATCTATTCAAGCCCATTTTTATGCATAAGCGATCTGTTGTAATCTATCAAAGGTGATTTATTATGAGATGAGATGCTAGTGTGATGGATTTTCAAAGTTTAATCCTCTTTAGTTTTATTTGTTGGTATCTTTAATCCACTATTCCAAATATATTATAGTTATATATATAATATAAAACATTTCCAAGTCCCCTTTTTTCATTTGCTTCTACGTTCATTTTGTTGCTAGCGTAGTCACAAAGATACCAAAATGTTTTATTCCTCAACCTCTTGTACCCTTTGGATAGGACAGGGATTCCCAAGATAATATTTATGTTCTTTCATATTATTTCTTTCCTTTTGAAACATAAGTGAAGAAAAACTAAGGTGTGTTAGGATGTATTGTGGAAAGAGGCTAATGTGAATCAATAGACTAGAACCACATATGGCACAATTTTATCAGTGCAATTCTGCCAACTCTTAAGATCCATCAATGGTTTTAGTGGGAAATGTTAACTTTGATGAGATCAATGGTCCAAGCCCATTCCCAAATTATATAGTTAATTGGTTTTAGATGGAAACCCGGGAAACATAATTTTTTATCCAAATATTGCTATTAGAAGAGAAGAAGTTGTGGATTAAGGAAAGATGGAGCTAGGGGATGTGATTCATATAGCCAAGCAAAAGAGATCTAGAATTTTGGCATAGACTTTTGCTTTCAAAATCGAGCCATTCTCAAAGAGGATAAATTCATACAGAAACAACAAGGGGGTAATGTTAACCCTATCTACTACATTTATTCATTTGATATTGTCTAGATTATGTTTAGCTTTAATTAATTTACCAAGCCCTTCTATCATGATCAAAAGAGAAGGGGTTCAAGTGGACATCCCTATTAGAGGCCTCTAGAGGCATGAACAATATGGGAAGTTGTGCTATTTATTAGGGTTAAAAATGGGATGGATAAGATATAAAACTCCATCCAATCAATGAAATGCCTAGAGAATCCTACCTATATTAGAATTGGTTTGAGGTAGTGGTAGTTGGATCAATCAAAATATTTTGAGAGGTCAATTTTTTCTATCAATGCTCATGATATCTTGGACTGTGGGATCATGGATGACATAGCCATGGAAAAAACCTATTTCTTCTTTCGAAATATTCTCAAATAGGATATGTTTAAGGTGAGCAATGATTGTGCTAGAGATACTTTGTAAATACTATTGCATAAAGAGAATGTGTGAAAATGTTCAAAATGGGAGGGAATATTTACCTTGAGGATGATGTCTAAGAAAGTAGGGTTGAAATCTTAAATCACCTTCCCTTTTTATTTGGATTCTTATTCTACTGCTAGAAGTAGATCCAAAAACCTCTAAAGAAATTGATTAGAAATTCATTTGGTCACGAAGATTAGTTATGTTGCATTCTAAGGAGGGTATGTTCGAGTTTTAGTAGGTGGATTGGTGCCATGAGTGCTTTGTTTGTGCCTTCATCTAACCATATAGGAATAGAATCAACTATACTCAATATGTTCCTTAGGACCTCTCTAGGGTGTTGGGTATACAAATATTTAAAGTAAGAAAACATTGCAATATTAATGGAGTCAAAAAAATTACATTGTATCCCGTATGGTCCATCATCCTACATATAGAGTTGAAATATTTATGATTTTTCTACTTGATTTTTGAATAAATATATATTTTGGTCACCCTCTTAAAGCCATATTAATCTAATCTTCATTATCCACTCAAGCTTCTTCCCATGGTAGAAATTTATGGTGTTCCTTGTCTAAGTTTATCATTCTTGTATCGATTATGGAGAGATAATATTCTTGCAAGCCTAATCATGGAGAAAAGAGATTTATTGTTCCACACGTTTGACCCTTTTGGAGGCATGCACAAGGTGTTTTGTGCAACGTTTCTTTGAGATGCATTTTATAATGAATAGATTCCTTTAGACTTGAGATATAATATCTACTTGTATTATCAAGAGGGAATTCATGAAATGAAAACTAATTGTACATAGTTATGGTGAGAGAGGTAATTAAATTTAAATTTGAAGGGTAAAGGAGGGACATTTGAAGGTCTTGTGAATATCTAGAACAATCTTGGAATGACTAGTATCACAATTTGTAAAGTCCCTTGACTTGTTTCTCGGAATTGATAGAGAAAGGATTATTTAAAAAGGAAGTAGCCTATCTAAGCCTTTTTTTGAATATTTTCATCTCTTGATATGTTCTTGGTCCATGTAGCTAAGAGGGAGATTATCTCTACATCAACAAGTGTTGCTTGTTAAAAAATATCTAGAAAGAAATTTGTCACGAGATCATTTCTAACATTGTTACCCTTTTTTCCTTGCCATTCAAAAAATCATATTTAAGTATCCCCAACTATGAGATTTCAAGATTTAAATATCCCTCGACTAGATAAGTCAAGCGAAAAATCTTATCCATTGTGGAAGGGACCATAGACATTTAGAGCATGAATATTCTAATCGACCTCATTGTAGAAGAGAGTAACATATGTGTATATTAAACATTGTTGGTGGGGTGAAATGAGAATTTTCAAGCCATGTTAAATAGGCCTCCAAAAAGGACAATAGAGCTATAAAATTCAAAACTCCACTCACGAAATATCTGCTATGGGGAAAGCTTGGATGTTCCATCTAATATAATTATTTTTTGCATGAAGAATACATTAGCCATATGTACATTGATAACTCTACATAGGGATCTGATAATTTTGTGTTTATTGCTATCCCATGTAGTTTATGAAAATAAATACTATTTCTAAACTTGTCTAGGGGCTTCTAGTGCTCTAAATGCCCTCATAATTATTTTATTTTGACCTTGTTAAACCTAAATATCTATTTGAGAAATAACCATTGTAGTTTTTGATTTCCTATTCAATGTCTTCATAGCTGTGTCCGTATGGACCCATGTGTAGACCACTGAAAAGAGTTTAGAGGTGGATTTAGTTGGTTTCTTGGAATTGGAATGGTTGTAGTATTTATGATTATATTTTTCCATTTACTAGTATGAGGATGATATTAAGGCATGAGAGTTAGTTATTTCCTGGGGATTCCCCCAAACTGGATTAAGATAAATATGGAGGGGGGAGAGTAAAGGTGCAACCAAAGGAACCATTTTGGAGGGAAACTATGGAGAGGAGGTCTAATGGAGGAGTAATAAGTGGAGTGGATGGCTAGAGTGGGTATCCCTAGTTTACTATAGGGGTTTTCTTCATATCACCAGAATTAGAACTCCCTGATGTGAGGGTTGAAGTATCACCATAGATAGTGGGATAGAAAATAATCAAAATATCACTAAGTTAATATATTCTTGTTGTATCACCTCCATCACCCTGATCCAGGTTCATTTGTCCTTAGAACATGTATATAGTTCCTCCTCAAGATGTAGATCTCACTCTCTCACTATGATAGGTGGATCAAACTATATCCACAAGACTACTCTCAAGACAATATCTAATATAAGGAGCTAAGGAAATTCTCTATTAAGGCAAGACAATAAGGACCAAGGAAAGGTCACCAAGGTCTAGCCTAGTACCAACATAAGGGTGTTAGATCACTTGCTAAGAGTGTTGAATCACACCAAGAGACTCTCTTTTACAAGATAAAATATAGTTCACATTAGTTGGAATGAAATATCACAATTTATGGCTCAAGATCTAACTTGAGAATTGCACTTGCATAGTTTTTAGAGCTACTTTTACAAATATTTTAAAATAAAGTTATTTTAAATCTAAATTGGTATTGAGAAAGTTCTCCCTAATGACATAGCTAATGATAATGGCTCAAATCCACTAAAATAATTTCGAAAACCAATTTTGACTATAAGAAGATCCCCCCTAATGTGTAAGGGACAAAGAGGAGTTGAGGGTTGAAATAAATTATAAAATCCATAGCAGTGATCAAGGGAACCGAGGAGAAGTCCAATATGTCAATGGTCAAGAAATTACATGCACACAGAAACCATATTATCATTATCAAATATATATCTTCCCCAATGTAGGAATACTCATGCTTAGGTGAAAACAAGCATGGTTTCCAAATCACATACACTGTGGATTCATGGGAACTTAAAAGGTGATGATGATAACAAGGCCATGAAAGAATACATGATGGATCCATTTCAATAATAATAGAATATGCATGAAATACAAAATGGATATACAACTCATGATACATTAGAAAAACAACTAGATCAATGAATATATCAAAATATCCTCCATAAATTAATGTAATACAAGAGATTGGTACAAAAGAGTAAACTTGAGTAGAAGTAGCAAGAAATCCACCATATGACAAATTCGTTAAACCCAAGTTTCCATTGGTTTGAATCTACATTATTTGAATAAATGAGCCAAAATAAAACACTTGGAAAACTATCTAGTCATCATTGATTGAGCTATATCGTTACTAGATGCTAGATAACCCACCAATAATGATAATGGAAACCAAGGAACCAAAGTACATTCTAACCAATGTGAATGATATCCACTTTCCATTGTGAGGGAAATTTCCACAAATTTCTCCAAGCCTCAACGTACCATAAAAATATCTAAGTATACCTCCCAAAAATAAAGTGTTGACATCAATAAGAGAAGATTCACCAGTTAGAAGGTAGTGATGAATCCTTCCACATTGGCACAAGATAAAGCATTAGAGATGATGATGAAATAAATACAACTTGAAAAAATAAATCGCTAACATGGATGGTCAATATATATGAGAAATGATCAATATAGGCTTGAAATATCCCTTGACCATTAGTACAACATACTAAATGACCTATGCAACAACTGATACCAAAGATATCAATGATACAAACCAACAATGCATGAAGTATTGAATGTTCTCCATAAGGATTGTAAGAGTAACCAATGTAGAAATTTCAACAAATCTAGCTCTGACACCATGTAGAAATTTCTTGTAGATTCAAACTGCTAATTGTAATTTACTAAAACAATAGACTTGAAACTACTCTACTCATCAACAGAAACAATTAACTGATCATGAAATCACGAATCATACAAGAGAAAGAATTCAATCAACACATTACAAAATGATTTCCTAGGGAAAGTTACAACTAAAAACCCCTACTATCTATATATTGCATTAGATCAGAAAAATAGAGAAGAAAATACAATGCTTGTTCAACCTGCACAATCTCTGCACAACTACAATATATATCATTGCTTCCTAGGCAAGCCTTGGATGAATACAATATGCTATGCTCAACCTTGATTGCCTTTGGCCAATACTTAGCCAAATTCATAGCCTTCCAAGCTCCTACTTCCTTGTGTTGTTCAATGAGGAATTAGGCCTCTATTTAATAGGAATTTTCCTCCATTGGATTGTGCAGTTCCTTTAGGCTCTTCCTCTGACTGCATGCACCATCTGTACAATTCGGATGATTATACAACTGATAGTACATTGTCCCTGAACTCCAATCTCAATTGGGTCTTTCTCTGATATGACATGCATGAGTTAATTATGAGTGAATCTTCAGTTTACTGGTTGATAATTGCAGGCAACACCACATTGCACTTCAGGAAACACCACATTGCACTTCAGGCAACACCACATTGTACTTCAGGAAGCACCACATTGTACTTCAGGAAACACCACATTGCACTTCAGGTAGCACCACACTCAACTGCAAGCAGCACCACACTGTACTTTAGGCAACACCACACTACTAGATCTCCCACTAGTTCTTCCATCAGTTGGAACTAGTTTAACTAACTTTAACTCAGTTAGACTGAATTAATTAATTACAACTCAAAATAAACTCAATCAGTGCTCCTAATTGTAGGATACACTCTACATGACTCTAGTTAGACCTTCAACTTGAATTAAATAAGCCAACTAAGTCAAATTAACTTAGTTAACTAATACAAGTTGTCATGATATGTGGAATTACAATTTTTCTCCTAATTTAATTCAAGGACAAATTAAATGAGGATATTTATTGATGTTATTTTTAACATTTCTTGTTGCTATTTTCAACAATCAATTGGAGGATTAAAAACTCATAATCATAGCATAAACCCTAAGGAAATTGTACAACCCATCCTTAAAGAAATACCTCATAACATGTGCTATGTTCAAGGGTAACAAACTGCTAACACAAAAATGAACTATACAAATCTTGACTCTATCCCTCTTTTCTCTTTTTTTAATATTTTTTATCCTTTCTTATTTTTCATGTTAAAACATGAAAAGGATTAAAAGTATTCCATAACAAAATGGAGGAGTGTCATGAAGTAGGCAATACATTTCTTGGTGCAAGGAATGTACTAATGCAAACAAAAGGAAATAGGTAATTATTGCAAGATATTGACACTCATAAGCATGTCTCCCCTATGGATAAAGGAGCTAAAATGCATAAATAATGGTTGTAAATTGAATAGTTATATATTGTAAATTAAAAAGGTGATAATCATGTGACAGTGAGTTGCAACAAGGCATGACACGCAGAAGCATAAGAAACTATAAGAAATGCAGATGGAAATCACAAAGGAAAGGGACCCCACTAGGAAAATGGCCAAAAAATAAGCTAGGAAAAATAATTAAGGGTTCCAACTAAAATTCATAATAAGACCAATGGGGCTCCCATACATATGATAAAAACTCAACATACACCCCAAACACTATCCTAGGTGCTAACTAGGGTAGCCCATGAAAATGTATGCACTACCATGAAAATTGTGAAAAACGATATATAAAGCAGGTTTAGTATCACAACTTGGTGGGGTCAATCCTAAGGTAATTCAAGATATAATAATGAAAGAATGTAGATATTCATCACAAAAACCAATCCTTATATGCCAGGGAAAAAAAATTACTTAAAAATGTAATACTTCTTGTTGTTGACCAAACCATCATAAATAATATTGTGACACTTAAAAACAATCTCAAAAGGTTAATCAATACAAAAATATAGCATTCATCAATAATGTGAGAATAAATTGACCTCAAATGGATTATAGTGTGAAAGTTAGGACAAAAGATCTATAGATATGTGAAAAAATGGAAATTTTGAATCTTTTTACGATTCACTTTTCACTTAGAGCTCCAAAGTCCTTTTTAATATCCAACTTCAACTATAGATTTTGGTAGATTCCACTACAATATTTTGGTGTTGCATGGTCCAAGAAACAATATACTTAGGTATTTCTCCCTAGAGTTGAGTGGGGCCCCATTAGGAAGACAAACTTTGTGGTTTTTTTGATGTTTTTGGATTTTATAGAGATATATATTGTTTTCGATATATTGTTACAATACTAACAAATAATGGTTTGGGTGATGGGTATAAGAACCTAAGAAACCCATTAGTTTCCCTTGGAAACAACTTTATCATCATTTTGTGGTAGAGATAAAGCAGTTGGTAATTGCATCAATAGATCCTAAGGTTGTATGTGGATTGTAATAAGTGTGAAGGAACATTGAGGGGTTGACTCTCAATATTCCAAAGACCCAACTTCATATTAGGCTTGCTGACCTATAGAGACATGGTAGGAGTATCGATATGATGGTGGGGGCTCTGTCATAAACTCGTTACATCTATCCTAAGCTACTAAAGCTCCCCCGTTAGATCCAAATTCTTAATAGTAGTCCCTCCCTTTTTATGTGGACAACATGGATACATATAACCTAGTTTTTGGACCACTCTAGGTTGTATATCCCAATTTTGTATTATCATTACACATTTTGGACATGATGTGGCACTTTATACATATGGATTTGGCCTTACTTATTTGTATACAAATTATGTGATTACAAATTTATTTGTATGTGCATGCGTGCTTATGGTTATAAATGTTATAGATGTCAATCTAGACCACAATTAGATAACAAATTATAAAATTCATTAAATATTCTTGGCACATGAATATAAGTAAGAAACTAAAAACAACAATCAATAAGTTTAACCTATAAAAAATTCCTTAGAAGAGTAGGATCACACATGTGATAAATTTCATTCAACTGAGATACCACAACTACAAATCTAGGTGAATGCAAAAATTCCATATATTGAGAGCATTTGCTTCAAAGAGAATTTTGATAATTGCATTATACTTGCTAACATTGTTTGTTGTAGTACCAAGGCAAATGCCTCATGATTTCGCAGATTGAGAAGTGGGAGAATAAATCACCTAAGCTATGGAAGCAAGATATTGGATTTATTCCCTAGTGCCATTAAAAAATTCTACGTATATAGGAAATTCCAGTGGCACCCGCCAATCAATAAAGTGAGAGAAGCATGAAATAAAGCCCCTATATATTAAAACAAAATCTCAACTAATCCCATATACAACATGTACAAGGGAATCATAAGATATGACTCCCTGCATATAATACCTCTTCAAGTAGATTCCATTATGAGGCTTATCCAAATGGGTTCATTCTTAGTAAACTAACTCATCAGATCATTTTTTTTAAAGACATCTCATGATGTAAAGCCCATACCATATAGGCACAAATGTCCCTACCTCCAACAAGTTATTATCTCAATCATAAACAAGTACCAAGTCCCCTTAAAAAATTACACAAGGATGAACATTTCTATCATGTTGAACTTTGACATGATTCCTATGTTCCACATTGGCCAAAGCTTCATCTTAATGATTTCATTAAGACATTCCAAATGAAGAGGTGTTCTTCCTCCACTACGGTATTGAGTAGGATCTATATACATTAAATTAAAATACACACCTAGGATCCATGCACTAGAAAGAAAGGAGTGAAATCAATGGTAGTGTTTACTGAGGTGTATTGCACCTAGAGAACATAAAAAATCTTGAGATGTTAATTGGACTTATTCTTGTTGTGTTTCCTTTGAAGCATGATCTTCAAAACTTGATTGGAAACCTATATTTGACCATCGCTTGAGGATAATATGGAAATGTGTGATCTTGTTGAAAACCCAACTGACTAGCTAGTTCCATCATCATTTTTTTTGAAATTCAGATCTATCATCATTGACAATCTCTCAAGGAACATCAAAATTAACAATAATATGATTGAACATAAATAACGAGGTTGACTTCCATTGTTTAGAAACATCAACATTATTTCCATCCACCTAGTAAAGTAGTTCATTACCATAATAATGTATTTATGACCATCGATAGAAGTATGTTGATGCATCAAATCCACTTACCACTTAGTGAAGGGTTTGGTAGTAATAATACCATGTAATAGAGAAATATGTGCACATACTTTCCTAGTAAATAATTGATAAAGATGATAGTTCTTAACTACATAAATATAATCATTGAATTTTTTTTAGTGATAGGAAAAAGACGATTTAGGATTTGAGTGCTCTTCGTGACCTCCCCTCACGCCTCTAGTTTAGGCCTTCGGTGCACTGTCCACCATGGCGGATCCGCAACAACATCCTGGCACTCGCTCCTTCAAGGATATGGTCTCTGGTCGACCGCCAGACCAGGCTTCATTCTTCACCAAGTTTGCCTCCAGTTCCGCCTTTTGTACGCCACTAGGAGGAAACTATGACAAAGAAGAAACAACACATCCACAACAAAAAGAGTTTCCTAAGAGGAACGAAGACACAACGAAAAGGATAACCAAGGATACTAGGGCAGAAAAAGGTAAGGCCGCAGACACGCCCTTCCCTGCTAACGTAAATCCTTCAAAAACTTAGGAGCAGCCACAGGGTTAGGGAAAAAGGACTAAGAATAACTGCAACCCCAAAGCCAAGAAAATCCCAGAACTGGAAATCCAGGACCTCGGGGTAGTAGTATACAGAGAATACATGCAAGAAAATGCAGTAATATTCAAGTTCATGGGCATCCGGCCAACTGAAAAAGCCCTGAACTGGTGGATTCAAAGCAAATGGACACCCAAAGGGGAGATCAGACTTCAATTGGGCTCCAAAGGATTCTTAATAGTCACCTTTGACCCCCTAGAAGATAGAGATAGAATATTTGAAGGAGGACCCTTTTTCTATAATTCAACCGGTTTATACATGATATTTTGGAGGGAGAACTTCACACCCGAAAAAGAGGATTTTACTAGGGTTCCAATGTGGGTAAACCTATACTCCTTACCAACTGATTATTGGGATCCTTCAATCTTAAAATGTATAGGAGACCAGCTGGGGGAGTACATCAAAATGTCTGAGGTTACTAGAACAGGTCACTATGTTTCCTACGCCCGAATTTGCATATATATAGACGTCTCTAGTGCCCTGCCAGAAGCAAGTAAATTAATATTTAGGGACGAAGTCTGGCTGCAAAGTTTCAAGAGCATGGGCATCTCTTCCGAGACTACCTAATGAATAAAACCCCTCAATCACAAGAGCAAGCAAGTAAACAAAAAGATAGTGAAGGATTTACTAAAGTCATCTCTAGGAACAAGAACAACAAGAAAAAGGCTATCCCTAAAAAGAACCAATTTAAAGAAGCAGGCCATAACCAGTTCAATGTATTGAACAGTACCCGGGAGAAAATGGATCCTAACGATATAATATGAGATGAAGTAGGAGAGGAAGAAATGATCCCAATAGATAGCGAACACGATGAGAGGCACACAGGTTATACCAACAGTGGAAAGGAGCATGTGCAAGAGGATGTAGAAATGGAGAAAATAGAAACAGAGGAAACACTAGAGGAAAACGCCATAAAGGAAGCTCTGGAGGGGGTAGACCTTGAAAAAATTTCATAGGAATGGAAACAAAAAGGAATAAATGCCATATCAAAACAACAGTTACAAAAAAATGAGGGAGCTTATCTCCTCCAGGAAGAACTAAAACTCAAAGCTCACCATCCAACACAAGAAAGCATGGTTTCAAAGGGAATATTAGCAAATATTCTAGTAGAAGGACTCAACTTCAAAAGCTCAAGTCGAAAGCGAGGTCGAAAGACCACCAGTTAGCTCCTCCAAGAAATGGGCGCCAAATTAATCAACGAAGGAAAGGTAAAGGCTCTGGCTCTATACCCATCTCCATGTCAATGAATTGCATCTCTTGAAATATTAGGGGACTAGACAGTCCTAGGAAGAAACATATCTAAAAAGCAGAATCTTGTCTGATCATCCTAACATCCTGCTAATCCAAGAAACTAAACTTGATTCAAATCACCCCCCCCCTTCCTTCTCAACTCTTGCTTCAAGCCATATAGTTCTTTGGCCAACATGACTACAAGTACGGTGGGGGGCATAATGACCTTTTGTAAAAACTCCAAATTAGACCTCATATCCTCTCTGGCCACTCCTCATTCCATATCAGTGATCCTCAGAATCATAGGTACCAACGAGAGCATTTTCATAACTAATATTTATGCCTCGCACAAGGTGACAGACCGTATCAAAATGCTCCAAAACATCTCCAATCTCCTTGACCCTCTTCACCATCCTCTCAAAATCATAGCCAATAATTTTAATATGATAACTAACTTGTCTGAGAAGAAAGGAGGTATCTGGAAGCTTGATAAGGACTCTGAGGCTTTCCTCACCACCATTGAAAACCTCAACCTCATCGACATTCCCACTAGCAATGGAATTTTCATTTGGAAAAAAAGAAGAGGAGGAGACCGTCAAATTACCTCTCGTTTAGACTGCGTCCTTTTATCTGAGGCAACTTATCTTACCTCCTAGGAAACGGAGGTGAGAATCCTACCGCAAGCAGGCTCTGATCAGTAGCCAATCTCTCTCAAGATTCAAATTTCCAATGGTCTGAAAAATAAGCCTTTCAAACTCGAGCCCTTCTGGTTGGATCACTAAGACTTCATGGGAAAAATGAAAAAATGGTGGACATACACTCCCATTAGAACTGGAAACAAAATGTACACTTTCCAACAAAAGTTAAAACATATCAAAGAGGAAATCAAAAAATGGAACAAAGAAACATTTGGCAACATCATCACGAATAAAAAAAACTTGGAGCATCAACTGGAACTTCTCCAACAAAACATAATTGAAGAAGGGCTAATAGAGAATAGTAAGCAAGAGGAACAACGACTACAACAAAGCTGGGAGGAAAGAGCCATCCAAGAAGAAAAGTTGTGGCAACAAAAATCCAGAATAAATTGGCTGAAATGTGGGGAAAGGAACACGACTTTTTTCCATAAAACAATGATACAACATAGGAGAAACAACAAAATTCTGGCTTTGAAGAACCAAGATGGTCATCTCATTCACTCTCAAGAGGAGTTGGAAACAAAGCTCAATCACTATTTCAGCTCTCTTCTCAAAGAGCCAAGGAATGACTAGGATCAGGACATCAAAAAAATCACCAAGCATATCCCCAAAATCCTCACAGAGGACCATAACAAAATGCTCCTAAGGAAATTCTCCCTCCAAGAAGTGGAAGATGTGGTCATGGGAATGCCAAATGGAAAAGCA
The DNA here is from genome assembly GCA_031772625.1 of Pinus tabuliformis. NCBI lineage: Eukaryota > Viridiplantae > Streptophyta > Pinopsida > Pinales > Pinaceae > Pinus > Pinus tabuliformis. The sequence goes on from CM062816.1 coordinate 831,154,969, forward strand.
CCAGGTTTGGATGGTTTCACCATTGATTTCTACAAAGTTGGATGGCCTATCATCAATTTGGAAGTGCATGCCCTTGTGGAAGAATCTTGAATTCAGAAGTCTGTCCTTAAAGCCCTTAACTCCACCTTCCTAACTCTGATCCCCAAGGGTAGTTCTGCTGATTCCCCGAACAATTTTAGGCCCATAGCCCTCTGCAATGTCATCTACAAAATAATCTGCAAAGCTCTCACCAATCGAATTAAAGTCATCCCCCCTCTCCTCATATCCCATCAACAGTCTGACTATGTGGAAGGAAGGAAAATCATGGATAGTATCATCCTCTCTCATGAGCTTATCCACTCTCTTAAATCCCCAAAAAAACCTGGTATGATGATTCAGCTAGATATGTCCAAAGCCTTTGACAAAAATAGTTGGAACTATATGAGACAGGTCCTGATAGCGTTTGGGTTCCATAAAGAAAGCATCAAGTGGATCATGGCTATGGTATCAGGAGCTTTTTTCTCCATCCTTGTGAATGGATCCCCTTCACAACCCTTTAATCCTTCCATGGGTATCAGGAAAGGGGATCCAATCTCTCCCTTCCTCTTTGTTATAATGGCTGAAGGGCTAAGCCGCTCTATCTCTGCTGCCCTGCAAGATAATAAGCTCTCTGGTCTCCAACCCCATGCCTCTGCTCCCCCATCAATGCACCAACAATTTGTGGATGATACCCTTCTCATGGGCCTCCCATATATCAAATAAGCCTCCTCTTTCATGTCCATTATGTCGGACTTCTCTGCTGCATCTGGAACCTCCATCAACCCCGTGAAATCCAAGTTGTTCTTCTTTAACACTCTGCTTCCCATTTGCAGGAACATCGCCAGACTCTTGGCCATTCCCATTAGTACCCCCCCCCCCCCCCTCCCCTCCACTTACCTTGGTGTTCCCCTTACATACATGCGTCTCTCCTGGGCCACTTGGGAGAACCTGATTAATAAGATGGAGAAAAGAATTGCCAACAGGATCTTCAGATCTCTCAATTTGGCAAGTCGTCTTACCCTAGTCAAATTTGTTTTACAAGCCATCCCACTCTACTTGTACTCGGCTCTAGCAGCCCCAAAAGTGATTTCAAACAAAATCAGAAACCTTCAAAGGAACTTCTTATGGAGAGGTGCAGAGGTGAAATAGAAATGGGCTCTGGTGGCATGGGAAAAAAATTGCAAGCCCAAAAAAGATGGTGGCCTTGGTCTTAGAGACATAGACCTCCTGGGAAAGGCCCTGGGAGCCAAAAACTTATGGAGATGGATTGCAAACCCCAACTCCCCTTGGGGAATCCTATGGAAAGCAAAGTATACCCCCTCCCTCTCGCAAGAGAAAATCATCAGGCTAAATGGAAATATCAAAGGTTCAGTCATCTGGAACCAAGCATGGGAGAACAGGGATATCATTCAAAATCATAGTTTCTGGGAAATAGGCAACAGAAACAAGGATCTTTTTTGGGAGGACGCCTGGCAACAAAGGCCATAACTTGATCAAGATCATTATCACCAAATCAAGGCTGATATGCAAAACAGAGGGAAGATAAAAGTTAGCCAGTACTGGAAAATGAGTGACACAAAGGAAAGATGGAGAATTTGGATGGAAAAAGAGGATTGAACTCCCCATATGAACCCCCACGCCTAGTCAGACCTATCATCAGAACTACAAAAGAGACAAATCCTCCTTGACTCTACTGAGGATCAACTCAGATGGGGAAAACTCAGCAGCACATTTCAATTTAAAAGAATCCTACAGATACATAGCCAAGGAAGATCAAATTCAACCAAAATTGAAGTGGAACGCTATCTAGGATAGGAAGCACTAGCCGAAAATATATATCTTTCTATGGTTAGTCATGCATATAAAGATTTTAACGTGGGACAACCTAAGAAGAAAAGGCTTTATTGGCCCATCGAGATGCCCTCTCTGCCAGCAAGAAGAAGAAACCCCCAATCATCTGTTAAATGTATGCCCATTCGTGTCCAATTTATGGGATTGGATTTCTCTAGTCTTCAACAACTCTGATCGAGACCCCTCATCTATTCAAAGTACCATCGCGAACTGGAGATTTGTCTTCTCCTCACATCCTCTGGTTAACCGCGCATGGAATTTAATTCATGGTCTGATCTGCTGGGCTCTGTGGAAGGAGCGCAATGCAATAATATTTCATGGCATCTCCACCCAGGATGAAATCATAATCTTGAAGATCAAATGTGAAATCCGGGAAACAGTTACCTCTCTACCCGCTCATATTGTCAAATCCCCTCCCACCTTCTTCGAAGAGAGAATTCTCTCAATGTTGGATCTCCTTCAGATCAAGGTCCACGAAGTCAACCCCCTCTCTAGGCTTGAAAATAAAAAAAAACACTTGGAGGCCGCCAGAGAAGGGGACTTTCAAGCTCAACTACGATGGCGCAGCTAAGGGGAATCCGGGCCCAGCTGGTTTTGGAGGAGTCTTCAGAAACTCTAAAGGAGAGATAATCTGGATATATGAGGGAAATATAGGTTCAACCACAAACAATGCCACAGAACTTCATGCCCTCGAAAATGGCATCACCACAATGCACAACCTAAAGCTCAGTCCTCTGATTGTAGAAGGAGATTCCACGCTAGCCACTCAGATTGGAAAAAAACTTTAGCAGGGCATCGAGGTGGACAAAATTTCATAAAACTGGCACCTAAATAAAATAATACAATGGATCAAGCAGGGAATTGATAGCATGGCAGGCCTCCACTTTCAAGCAATCATAAGGAAGGGAAATAAACTCGCGAATAGACTGGTGAATGAGGGTATGGCTGGTACCCTTCACCTGAAATCCAGAGCATGGTAGGAATTGGAGGAAGGTGAACTCCATCAAAAATGCACATCAATCAATGGCGAAGATAACCACTCTACTGGACAATAACTGTTCGCATACCCTTCATCATTTCAAGGTCAATTCACTGTTCCATTGCAAGGACCGGTGGATGGTGCACGCGCACAGACTCATCCTTGGCTTGCCTGATTCTAGCGCCCGTGATGCCACCTCCCCTCTCTCTTGTGTGACCGTTGCCTCCCAGTCACATCCTCTCTACTCAGACATTCCTCCACCGCCATGCATCAGATCTTCGCATGCTTCCCCTTCCCACCCCTTCTCCCTGCTCCTGTCCTCCCACCATCACTTGGCTTCTATATATTTTCCCCTCCCCCTTCTCCCCCTAATTCTTCTCTCTGCCTTTATCCCTCTATGTTGGTCTTTCTCACTTTGGTTCCCCTCGCTCCCTAGCCCATTTGCTTCTCTCATGGTTCCAGTCGAGGAGGTGAACGTAGTCGTGCAACCTCCCGTTGACAGTCCCTGGATTTTCCCCCTACCACTCGTGCAGAGACCTTTGCAAGGCACGCAGCTCTGTGCTACGCGGCGGTAGTAAAACTTGGCACTCAGCAGCGCATTGTCAAATTAGAAGCCCAAGCAAATGTTCTCCGTAGAGAGGTCACTACTGAGGAAGTCGACACTGACTTTTCCTAGATTCCAGACCCTGCCTTCACCCGAGCACGCAAAAACCTCTACGCACGAACTATTGAAACATGGTGGCAAATGAAAACCATCATGGGGTTAGCAATGCAAGAGCAGGAGGAGCGCACCAAGGCACTAGAAACAAAGATTGATTGGTTGACTGAGAAGTTTGTGATGTATGTCGAAGCCATCCACCACTGTAGATTCATTACTTGGGATGCACCGCAATACACAGTTATCAAGAAGAAGTCGATGACAAAGGTCCATTCGACTGCTGAAGGATCCCCAAGCATCAAGAAAGAGGCCATTGGGGCCTCCATGAGTTGACAGAACACCACCACGCAGCAGGAGGGAAGCTCTCAGGAGACTCCCATTCGTCTGGACGAGGATCTGGTAACCATCAACTAGGAGTGACTTTGTCAATTTCCTTTTTGTTTTTCTTCCTCCGCAAAGGGCTTTCTGTCGCAAATAAAAATGACTTTTTCTTGGTCGGCCTCGCTACGGTTTTCTTCTCTTTTCTCGGTTTCTATACTCTCAATTTTGAGAATGCTGTAAAGAGAGTTCCTCTCGGATTCCACCTCTGTACTCAGAACCCACTTTTGTCATGGTTGAACTGTAAAAAAGATAACTCTATGGCCATTTTAGGGATATCATTTGGGTCTTCTGTTGGGCTCTCTCTCCCACACAACCCAAATTATGTAATATGTCAGTTTCCACAGTAATATATTTTATCTTATTCCAAAAAAAAAACTACATAAATATAATATTTAATGTTTGATAAAAAAAGTATCATCCGCACAAAATGTTCTAAGTTATAGTCATTCTAGAAATATGGTTGTGTGAGGCTCCATCGTGGCAATAATTCAAAATTATATCCACTTCCTCATGAGTTAAGCACCATTGCAATATCAAATAAATCCCATGGTGATATAAAGTGTTATTGATAATGAAGTACCATTTCACATGATGTTGAATACATAATTTTTGTTATAAGAAAGATGAGGGTTATACCTATGGGTTTGAAGATTCACAGGAATATATCTATACTAGGGTTCTTTAGAGGCAATGAGGAATAAATTTCCATTAGGTAAATATTCATTTGAAATAGATTCCTCAATGTCAAGTGTAAGTTATGGTATTAACTCAACAAAATATAAGGATTTCTTATACTTGGATGAAACAAAATCCAAGTCATATTCTTATAAAATGACAATGCACCTAGCATACATGTCCTCGATTATTTATTAAATCAAGATATATGGCATATGTTTTGAATCTACAATGAAGACAATTCAATGAATTATATAATTATAAATTCATTGAGAAACAAGGATAGTAGCCAACACCAACTTCTCAATATGATATTTCAATTATGGTCCAATCATTCCTTTACTCAAATAGTAAATCACATGCTTGTGGCATGACTCATCCTCCTAAACCAAGACCATATTGATGGTTGATTCATACACCATAATATATAACAATAATTCCCTACTGTAATCAACTAGACTTAGTGGTGAGGTTAACATGAGATATCTTTTCAGAGTCTCAAAATAATGTTGTGCTTGATCATCCCACATAAATCAAACCCCCTTTTCAAAAGGCACATGAAACCCTTATAATATCGATGTAATTTATGATTAATAATATTTAGAAACTCACCTATCCTTGAAGATTTTGAAGTTGACAGACTGAAGTTTGGGGACAAAACTAAAGTATTTCATCAACCTTTAAAGGATCCACTAGATTTCCATACTTAGACATGATGAATCCAAGTGATCTCCCATATTCCATAATGAAAATGTGTTTATGTGGATTTAGATGAATATTTTAATACTTAAATCTTTTAAATACAACATGAAGGTGTGCTAGATGTTCAACTCATTTCCTTGAACGAACAACCAAATCATCTAGATAAGCCTTGATGTATGCTTAATATCAATAACATAGTCGCATAGTATGTTAATATTGTGGATTAAGTAGAGAGCTCTTTGAAACAATAGTGCACCCCACAATAAATTTTGTTTGAACAAAATGAACACATATACCAAAGGGGTGTTGCATCCCCCTCTAGATGTAGATGTTTTAGCCTTTCAAGCAATATTCTTAGCTTATAGTAATACCCCCAAGGCTAGAAAACAAAGTTTATGAGGAGATTGGAGAAAATTCATGAAGTAAATATTTATCTTCCAACCTCAAGGCCTAAAGCCCTATTTTTTTCATATATATGTCTCATTGACCATTTCACCATATGGCTAATCTCTACTTCATAAAGCTACCAAGGGAAATGATTTATCTCACTATTCTTTAAAACATGCTCTTCTTGTTTTCAGCCATATTACCACGCACATTTTTTCTAGTAATCTCATTTATGTAAGTTGTCTCTTCCTTTCCCCACTCAACCATCTAGGCTCAAGCATACCCTTCACTACTAACCATTCCCTCAAGCAATCCATTGTTTCAAGGTTTTCATGTGCAACAAGACCACCAAATTATTACTAGGCATCCATTGTCACTCTCTAATTAATAATTTTTTTCAACCACAAGGTTCTAGCAAGCTTCTTTCCAAGATTTCTTTCATTTGGCCATGAAAATTTTCCATAACTCCATTCCCATGTCATAGTTTCATGTAGTCCATCCATACAGAACTACTCTACCGTGCAATTCTTTCACACCATCGATAGTAGCTCTTGAAATGATCTCAGTTCCATGAGTTAGTAGCAGTTACATCGTTTCAACTATTCAATATTAGTTTCAATGAAATATAACATAAGAATGCATTCACACATTGTATTCAAAAAATGTAATTAAGAATACATACGAGTGTGCATGTGTGCATATTCACTAGTTGCACATTTTTTTAACTACTTGAGGATACCTACTTAATGCATTCTTGCATTATTTTTAGAATACCACATTCTTGTATCATGTCTTACACCATAATGAATTGGAAGGCCTAGCCAAATCTTCAACACATTATCCACCACCTCCCCAATACTTGATTGACCATATGGACACCTTAATTTTTATCCCAACACAACATCTAGTGCTCTCAGTGTTGGCAAAATGGCTGTATTATAAGACACCAATACAACTAGGGAGACCATTAGACATTTTTGTACTATTATAGCCTTCCCGAATCCATCCACATTATAGACTCACACGTGGCTAATTTTGTTGGCATTCACTTCTATAATATGATTATATCTCCTAGTATTCCTAGATTACTATTCAATATAAAAAACACAACATGACATGCCATATAAGTCATATGCAAACATTTAAAAGTTCAAACAAATTATATATATATATATATATATATATATATATATATATATATATATATATATATATATATATATATATATATAGATATATATATATATATCCCAAGTAGCCTCTAACCTTTACCATATCGAGCAGAGTATCATTCCTATCAATACATTCAAATCACATAATAATATCACTTCAGATATTAAATTCTAATTTAAAGAATTCTTTCCTAAATTCCCTTCACCATTTATTCAATCTAAACATACCAATTCACATGTACATGGTTATCATCATCTTATTTAATGTTACCTACTCAATTTTTGTTTGTGAGGCTCACATGATCCCTTTTTTAACCTCTTTTCTAGCATTTTATCACTCATTTATGTTTGTATGTCTCATTTTCATATGGAGCAACATCTTCAACCATGTTATGGCCCTTTTTCATAGATACATAATTCATTATTTGCAACTTTGCATTATCTTGTCATCATAATTTTTCCATAGCAATATACTACCATTATTCTATAAGCATTTCATATGTGTGAAACATTTCTGTCTACTCCATGCATTCATTGTTAGTTTGAACTCTAATAGATATTCATTTTTTCTACCCATCTCTTGTATTTACAACATTCTTATGCATTACAATTATCAATTATATCATCCCTTTCAACATTGGGAAAACATATTAAAATAAAAATAAAAATAAATGAGTTAAAGATTACCCCTTATTTACATGACTACCTTGTTAGCCACGTTCCTCACTTTTTTGTTAAAACAATATAATCATCTCCATAAATCATTTTTCCATATCCTTGTGCCATATGTGACTATTCTTAAATCCCTTTGGAATCTTGTAGCCCAACATACTTTCACGTTATGCAGTGTTTCTCTCCTTTTTCAAGCATTTTCCAACCAAGTCCCATTTGGTTCTTTTACATTGCCAACCAATAAATCATATTGGTTTTCTTCTATAAACATCTTCTTGTTTGGGACAATCTTGCCCAAAGCTTTTCAATGCTTGTGGTGCTTTAGTTTATATTATTCCATCTTAATATTTCTATTGTAGTCTTATTAACCAATCTCTATTTCTTTGGATAATTTTTCCGTAACCTTGAATTTATTAATCGACATTCCAACACGCTATACTGCCACATTTTGTGGCATTTGTAGCTTCATGTAGGCTATTCTAGAGGGGTAAAATATTTTTTACACTCATTTGCAACTCCAATTTGAACTTTAACATTTTTCATCAATATTATTATTCCTTTTCCTTTTCCAATTTTAACTTTAACATTTAGATATGCTTTCCTTATCATAGGCCTTCTTTTCATTTCCATTCCAAAAACCAATATACTTCTTGTTTTCTTTCTTTATTGTCATCAATTTCTACTTTTGGAAATGCACTCAACTCCCTTGGAATTTACTCAACATTTCCTACCTTCATTCTATCAATTATACCTATTTGCCTATTTAGTGCTAGACTTATTTGCACAATGTTGTAGTATTTCCCAACTAACATAATAATTTCCATTATGGCGCCTTCTACCAATATCTCAACTTGTTCATGGACTTTGTTTATTAATGGAATACTCTTCAATTTATGGAATAATTCTCTTTTGAATTTTGATTGTACCATTGTAGAAAAAAAATGCACCCAATGCAATGCTTTATTTCTCCATTAATAGTCCTTAGAATGAATGAACCTTCAGTATTTCATCCATTTAATGCTTTACTTTTGCACCATGCTTCCATGTTCCACTCTGATAAGAAAAAATGGATTTACTACTACAATATCTTCAATCATAATTGGAAACTCTTTTGAGTGTTCATACATTAGTCCCCAAAGATAGTTTTCTATCCCCATGTCCCATACATTACCTCAATTAGGTCTTTGTTCCTTTTGTAGCCATTATTTCATTTTTGCATTCAATGTTCAGGAAACTTACCTTATGCTAGCTTCTCCACACCTCGTATTCTTGTCATGGTTACTTTTTTGTTCATAATAACCAACTATATTGGTCATGTTGAAAAGTGTAACTAGGTTTGGTATTCATAATGGAATGTGTAATTTTGATTTTATGTAATTGATGAAAATAAGAAAAATAAAATTATTATTGTAATGCTTGTCTCATGGGTTTCATGAGCAAGGAAGTTTATTTTTAGTGATGGCTCCCATTGAGAGCCTTTAGGAATTTTCATCTAGTCATAAAAGTCAATTTGAGTCTATGTCATGTATGAAGGACCCTTCTTGGGTATATTATATTTTGTATGAGTCATTATATAAGTATAAATAGTCATCCAAGACCAAGCAAAGTCTCCTCCTCAAGTCAGCTTCAAAAGGAACAATGTTAACTCTCCAAAGGAGATGTCGGCTCACATGCACTCATGCCGGCTCATTATGCTGGCAAACAACTATAAATAGGGCAACTTAGCCTGATTTCAGAGCAAGGATTTCAGTCAAGCAATATGCAATAGGAAGAAGTGTGAAGAGGATAAGGAGTAGCCTCATAACCAACGAAGTGAAGGGAAAGAAGAGCGAGGAGATTCAACATTGTTTCGGGTAATTTCTCCTCACACATGTGACAGAAAAGCATGGCTTCTAAAGTAGGGTTATAATAGTCTCTAGAGAAGCCTTTAAGGAAGCTGTCAAGCATCATTATTGCTAGTTGAAGCCTCAAGGAGGAATCTCCAAGTCAAGCGAAGAAGAAAGGGTCTCCAAGTTGTCTCAAATCAGTTCACACGTGGGAATTGCAAAATTATTGTTGGACCGAGAATTGCAGGACTGTAGTAGAAGGTCGAAAAGTTCAAGTAGTTGAAGTTAACCTTGCTTGAAGCCAGTTTGACCAAGTATTGATTTGGGCATGGAAGAGAAAGAGTGAAAGATCTTGTAACTTAGTCTTGGATTGGAAAATAGGTCAAGGGTCTTGGTCTTGGTATTCGTCAATTGGAATCTCTATAAGAAGAAGAATTTGTTTGGGTTTTCCTCTCAAAGGTGAGAGTTTTTGGCCCTGGATGATAGCCTATATTTTGTGTCTCTCATCTCTTTATGGTTTATGCATTGGTAGTTGTTTGATGAAGAAGAACACTAATAACCTAAGTAAAAGAAGATCCTAATCTAAATAAGTAAAAAGAACTCGCAAGCAGTTACTAATAGAAGAGAAATCTCATAATTTATATTCCCTAGATTTCTCAACATGGTATCAAAGCTAAGGTGACTAAGTCAAGGAATTGCATCTTATCAAGGGACACCCAAGGATAAAATCTCAAGGAATGCATCAAAGTAAATATCATCTTGAAGTCAAAGGAAGCAGCATAACCCTAGATCAAAGAATTCTACAAAGAAGTATTGGGATCATCATTAAGAGGGAGAAGGCAAAAACCCTACATCTACTCAAGTTAAAGTGTTTTGAATAATATTTGTCCAAAGGAAGCTAGATCAAAAGGAAGTGTCATCTCATTCTTTGTGGGATCAAGGATCATTCTTGAAGAAAACTACCTTCATCAAGGAGAAGTGTTCTATCCTCTATATCATCATCAACATCAAGGAAGCAACAAGAAGAAGGAGCATCTTATCAAGTATGTGTATTTATGTCCACTTCTAAATCTGTCAAAATGTATTTTTTTAAGGAAAGCAACAAATTGGTTAGGGCTTCAAACTATCTTGCATGGAAGAAAAGGACATATCTGAATCTCTTATGGAACACGTCAAAGGTTCTAACACTAAACTAAGAAAGGAATATTCTCAATCTCTTTCCAAGCATATGAAAGGGGAAGTTAGGGCTCAAAGGATTCTCATAGAATCCATCAAGGATCCCCTCATCCCATATGTATCTAAACTCGAAACTTTAAAATAAATCTATGACAAATTGGTAGAGTTGTATTCCGTAAGCACTGCTAGAGAATTCATATCATTAAGGTAAGAAATATACAAGCTGAAGATGTCAAGGGAATATGGAATAACCTCATATTTATGAGGATATCTGAAATATGGGATCAACTACAAGATCTTGGAGAAGTCATGTTTGATAGAGAAATGACTACAGTTGTATTAAATGCACTACCAAAGGAGTGGGGTAACTTTACTTCAAGTATTTATGGGAAGAAGAAGCTACTCCATTCCAGGATCTATGGTCACTGTGCAAGATTGGACAATCTAGACTAAAGGCCAAATCTAATGTGGGAGCAGGAGAGAAAAATCAAGCATATGCTGCAATGACAAAAAGAAAGGGAAAATTTGAAAAGTTTGGTCCTCAGAAAAAGAAGAAGACCATGGCTAAAATATAATTATATGGTTGTCAAGAATATGGGCACTAAAGGAGAGATTGTCCTAAGCTCAAGAAGGACAATAACAAAAGAGGAAGAGAAGAAGCCCACATCACCGAGGAAGTGGAAGAAGATTAAAAGAAGAAATACAAGAAGGATGAAGTAATAGATCTCCACTATTGAGATAATCTTCCTCACCTAAGTTCTTTTCAAGTTCCTAATTATTCTATTGTAATATATGGCTATCATGATTCACTAAATGGGATGCATCAAGGCATCATAGAAGCATTGAAAGCAAGAGCTCAGGACATCATCGTAGAGAATCATGAAATATGTTTAGAATCTATGGAAGTCAAGGATATATCTCATTGGGAACATAAGTGGCAAGGTCATATAGTACAAGGTTCATCATACATCCATCAAAAGAAAACATTTGTTGATGGGGATACTTTAGATCCTCAAGATTCAAGAATTTCAAACTTGTGGAATTCATGGAATGATGACATAAAAGTGAGCAGATCAAGGAATTAAAGCTCTTTCAATCAAGGAAGTTGTTGCAAGAAGTCTGGATGACCCAAAGGAAAAATGAGGTATGTATGCTTACATTTGATATTGTGGAAGTCATGTCATATGGTTGCAGACATCATGAAACAATGCTTTATAGTAAGAGCATGATCAAAATAAAGGATCTCCTCCCTCAAAGGGATGCAGGAATGCATGGGTCACACATTCACTAGATGAAATCAACATAATGTGTCCTCATATGAAGTATGAGGTGGTTGAATACAATTGAGGAACTCTAATTGACAGCTCCTGGGAATGAAATGTGTGAAGAAAGGAAGGAAGAGATCATGGAATACGAAACCATGGTAAAGGAAATCAACATCCAAAAGACCAAGAATATTTGACTAGGATATCTCCATGGAAGATATAGTCTGAAAAAGAAAGGGACCCTTGACAATATATATATTTGGGAGATGTGTTGATATGTTTGCAGGATGCTGATGCAAACTAGAAGATGTCATGATGAAAGACCATCACAAAGGTAATGTTTATTTTAATGTTCATTCCTTTATTTTTGAACAAATATCTGGATGAGTTTATGCAAGGATTTCGAGGGAAGATCTATGGATGTCTTCCACCACCAATGCACATGTAGTAGGATGAAATATCCTTAAGTAAATGTGGCATGAAGAAAGAAACATGGCATGAAGGAAGGCCATATATGGACTGATGGATCACTTTCCAATGATGACATGGATGAAAATGATGGACGGTCAGTGCCCTCTGTAGAATTCCCAAACATGAAGACTCCTAGATAGCGAAAATAAGTTCATGACATTGTAAGGAGGAGTTCTTCAAGCAGTTGGTTTTCCCATCATCTCCACCTGAGGAGCTGTTGTAGGTCCCTAATTAAGAGGGAGCCTGGAATCATTTTTCTTACTTGGAAGAAACTTGGAAATTCCTAAGCCAAGAGGGAGATTAGGTAGATTCCTTCCATAAGAATGAGTACATTCCTTTATTGTAATAGATATGTCCTCCCTAATTAAGAGGGAGAGGTAGACACATCATTCTTGTCTTCACTTGGGAAGACAAAATGGAGGATTGGGTAAACATCTAGAATCCAATGCTCTTTGAGGATGTATTAGGGCATCCAAGATAAGAGTAGTCGTAGAGGACCAATATTCTTTGAGGACTGGGAATCGAAGATAAGAATAGTCTTGGTGGAACACACCCTGAGAACTCGGGTGGGGTATGTTCCAAGAGAGACAGTGATGAGGGTGTCTATACATCATTGGTCTCGCCAGAATTGAGCTTAGATATCATGGAGAGATAGAGTTGTTAATCAAGGCATTCCTATGCGACAATGCTGGTTGATATGATGCTATACAAATGGGTTACCAATCTGACTCTTCTTATGAGAAATTCTTCAAATTGAGAATGACCAAGTACCATTATGAATACCTCCCTAGTTAAGAGGGACTGTTGAAAAGTGTAACTAGGTTAGGTTTGGTCTTCATATTGACCTCGTAACCTCCATGTGACTGCTAATCTAATGCAATCATAATGAGCGCGTGGACCAAGCCACATATGGTATCTACTATGGTTATAAGGTTTTGGATGGCATATAATGTCGTCTTGTTACAACCAACGAACTAGAAACCACGTCAAAGATTCATTGGGCCAGGTCAGTAGACAATAAAATGCAACAACATATGGTTAATATATTGTTGGGAATATATTTAATATGATGTTGGTTGGTGGTTATATATGGGTGTAAACATAACATATATTAAATATGTTGGTTGGTATTAAGGTTGGACTTTCAAAATAGACCCACCCATCAAATTTGATTGTTTTCATACCTCTCTGAAAAATCTTCACGGTTTCAAGGAAAGATTTTGACAATTTTGTAAAATTTTAAACTATATTTTACGAGCAAATCACCCCTATGACAAGAAATTTTCCCATTCAATTCGATCCTTGGTTGGTATGAAAAAAAACTATACTAATGCACCAACATATATATGATATGGTTTTTATAACCAAAGTTTAATATGCGCTTGTCAGAGTTTAATATATTCCACATATATATTGTTTGTTATAACAAAGTTCAACAATATGCTGTTTTTATTATATGTTGTTACAATAGGGTTGCAACCTCCACGGGTTCAACCTTGGGGTTTAGACCCTACGAAACTATAAATATGTAAAACAAATTTCCGCTACACCAAGCTTTGTGGTTGTGATATTTTTGCATAATACTTTCCTTTTGTGGCCTAGTTGTATACTGTGTATTGTGTATAAAACACAGGTTGGCCCTTTTGAAGTGCAACAAAAGGAGAGATAGGTCGACAAGAGTTTGTAAAGGTCATTGTGTAGCTACAAAAGATATTATAGTGTTATGGTGTTGAAAGAAGGTCGAGATTCTTTGATTTTTGTAGCGTAATTATCATTGTCTTTGTGATAAATCATAAAGTATTTTCCATTTTGGAGGATCATAAAAGGAGAGGTTTTGTGAAGGGTTCTTAGAGTTTTTTTTGTAAAGTTGCAGACTAGAGAGAAAGTTGTAGATATTAGGGAATTGATGTAATTAGAGTTATTTTTGCATCATAATTGAAGAGGCCACTCCATTGGAAGCGGACTTGGAGCCATAACCCACGCTGGGTGAACTCCATTATCAATATTATTTGTGTTCTTTTATGTTATATGTAATTGTTTATTTCTATTATTGCATTTTTAATAAGCTTTTTGTCAAGCTTGGTATTTCAGATTCTATTTAAGCTATATAAATCACAGGCTTTGTTTGCAAGTTTCCATGGTGATTTGAATTTGAAGAATAATTTTATGGAGTTTTATCCACAATATTCATTTTTAATCGATGTTTCGAGTCCATACCAGGACCCATAATCAAGAGAAATTGATGAGATAAAGGATAAATGAAGAGGTAAAAATAAGTCTACCATCCTTCTCTCTATCTTCGTACTTAATTTTTCGAGTAGATGAATCTCAATCCCAGTTTTATGTTCATGTAGGGTAACAATCTGTGTTTGCAAGTTTTTGTGGTGATTTGAATTTGAATAATAGGTTTATGGAGTTTTATCCATAGTATTCATTTTTAATCGACATTTCAAGTCTAAACCTAGACCCATCATCAAGAGAAATTGATGAGAGAAAGGATAAATGAAGAGGTATAATAAGTTTGCAATCGTTCTCTCTATCTTCATTCTTAATTTTTCTAGTAAAAAAATCTCATTCCAAGTTTCCCTTCCATGCACGGTAACAATCCTTGTTTCAATTTTCGTGGTGTTTTGAATATGAAGAATAGGTTTCCAGAGTTTTATCCACATTATTCATTTTTAATCGACGTTTCTGTTAGAAAATTATATATTACAAAGCAATGGAACACATAAAATATTGCAGAAATATAAACACAGAAAACACATAAAACAAGAGAGACACAGATATACGTGGTTCACCCAGTTTGGGCTACATCCACGGAGAAACAGCCAGTGCTTTTTTATTATATTATCCAGCAAATTGAAGAGATACAACCAACAACAGATCCGCTGTAACACCCTCTTCACTCTCAATCTCCTCTCTCTTCCTCACTCAGAATACAGATGTGCATAGACGCAATACAATTCCCTCATATATAGTGAGGGGTTGCCTTCTAGGGCAAAATAAAACCCTAAATTAAACATAACTTCTACCGTTAGATCATCCACCTAATGAACAACCCAGATTGACTAGAAATTACTAGGCTTTTACAAGGTAATTTTACATCTATTTTTAGCTTCGGGGGCATTGACCCTGGACCCCCGAGGGGGGGACAAGTCCCCCTTGCACCCCCCTGCGTGGAGGGGTGTACAGTATTCCTAGGGTATACATCCAGTTGAAACCTTTGAATACAGAAGATAATCAGGCTCCACACCCAACAGTTTCAAGTCCAGAATAGGACCCATCATCAGGAGAAATTAATGAGATAAAGGATAAATGAAGAGATTATAGGCTCATGATCAAAGATCATGATCACCACTTTACCAAGGGGTCTCATAAATCACTTTTATGGTCATGGAACCTACATCACCCACATGCCTGAGATTTATGGACCTTGACCCATATTTAAGCCTCCATGAACCTTTCCACATGTACATTCACCCCTCTAACATTTCCATTGTGGTAATTCATGTCACCAATATGAATCCATGTCACCAATACAATTCCACATCATTTGTACAGAAAAATCCAAAAACTTCTAATTTTTCAGTTTCTCCTAATTTTGTCAAAAATGTCTATTTTCAAAAATTCAATTTTCTACCACCATGGAAGCTATGTTTGAGCTCCTCATGATATTTTTTGTCCCAATTCATCAATTGATCTTCTCCACATGATTTTTTTCCATGAATTTTAAGCATAAATTAGGGCATTTCCCAATTTTAGCCCAATTTCACTCAATTTTTACATGTTTAACTTTGTAATTCTTACATTTGGTTGGTTCCATTCTTGAAATCATTCAAATAGAGGTTAAAATTATAGATATTAAGCCCTATGACTCAATTTCCTCAAAATTCTAGGAAATTCCCATGCAATTCTCGTGTTGTAGCTCACTCTGATACCACTCTGTGACATGCCCAACCATGCCTATTCCTATTGGGATGGTGGGGCACTATAAATTTCCATTATTTCCCTCTAAATTTATCCATAATAGCCAAATTTGATACCATATAGTTATGTTGTCATGCCATTGGGTTTAAATATGCATGATAATGCATATCACAAATTTAACATACAAAAAAAATAATGCACAACAATTAACCAAACAAGCACTAATTAAATACCTCAAGTCACATAGTAGAATGTCATAAAATCATATGTAAACACCACTTATCTTTTATAATGGATAGACAAAATTTGGTTACTAACGTGGGATGTTTCTCCCACCCATAGACATAATTGCACCAGTTCGTTCTACAATAGGTCACCCCTAAACTAGGGCATTGATTCAACAAGGATTAACAATAACTCTCTCTACCAATTTACTACTAATTTATCATTCTATTCACTCATGCAACCATCCCAATCACTATTTTTTTTCTCCTTCAGTTTGCACAACCCAACAAATAGATCCCCTTCTCTGTAATGTAACCCCTTAATCTATCACACCCCATTCTCTGATCCAACATATACCGAAGAGAAAAATATCATAATGTTAGGATCTACAATGATTATCAACACAAAATTTCTCAATAGAATTACAACCGTAATTCAACCTTTATTATAGGCTTCATTCCATTCCTCTTACATCTCGAACCACAATAGAATCATAGATGAAATGATTGTAAGAATGAATAGGAAATCCACCTAACTACTTGGCACATATCCTTAGGTTGATATTCCTTTTTTATAGCTTAAGGTAAGGTACATTGGAAAATATTAAAATATCATTATTTTGGATTTGGCTCCTTTGGGTCCTCGTAGCCCCCTCTCACTCCTCTCTTCTAGAGTCATATCCCCCATCATTTTAGTCCCCCTTGCCTTGCAACTAGAGATATAATTTTACCAATAAATGTAATGTAAATTATAGTTATTACTTGTCCCTTAGCCATACTTTTGGGCTCATATCTTAAATTACATATTTACATTACATTACATTTACGAGGATCAAAACGAAGGTGTTACACATTCAATGTGGTTACATGTTCATACCTTGAATGCGATAAACTACCATTCTTATTTGGCCAAGAATTTAGGGTTGATATATTTACAAGATCAGGTCAATTACTCCTTGCATGGGGTGAACCAAATTTGTGTTTATGGTTCTTGGTTTGATCGCTTAAATGACCCATTACCCCTTCCTCCAGCTATCCCAAGACCTTGACACCTTGTTCACCTAGCTCTTGTGCTATCTCACACAGAATCTCTATAACATCCTCCTCTAGTGGTCTAGACCCCAAATGGAGAAACTTATCAATATCCCACACAATGTCTCATCACCCTAAGCTAGGAATAGACCAAATTCTTGGACCCTCCAATGGGATCCTTGGATAAGTCCATACTTTCTTCCTCATATGACATATTTTCTTCCATGTAGATTTTACCAATCACTCACTGAAAAATAAGGTCCACTCTAGATACTCTTACAAAACCCTCACTATCCAAAACACAAACCATTTTATTTTTTTATTATTACTATTCAAGAGAAATCAATCTTAAAAAACTCTTAGTAAGTTAACCACACTTGAATTCAGTATATCAACAATTATTTCAAACACTCATTTGGATTTCCATTAGTTGCAAGGAATTTCTTCTCATGGAAGAATAATCGCAAAATAAATGGTTTGACTCTATAGAACCAATAACCCTTCATCTTCATTATCATTAAAATGGAACTGTTTGTAGGGTCTTTCTAGAATATTTTTTGCACTATGTAAATAATCTCTCTTTTATTTTATCGGACGAAACATAATGTCTTTCTATTGATTTTAACTTCAAGAAGTGATGGAAACTATTTTAAAAGGAATAAGCAGCTAGAATCCCTGAACTTTGAATTTGAAACCTTAAAATTCCCATTTGCATTGTGGATGGAATGAATGTTAGGGTTTTCTATAAGTTCATTATGTCAAACTTCTTTTTTTAACTTATATATGTGTGCGTGTGTGTTTGTGTGTGATTAACATCCATTAAGACCGAAATGGTCTGTTAGACCTAAAGAAGGTAAGAGATTACTCAGAATTCTTTATAATTTTATTTCTATGCTCGAAAAGCATTAAGAGAAGTGTTCCAAGATCACCATGTTTTTGCTAACTTAAAAGGTCAATAAGGCTGGTAGTGTGAAAAATATTTTGAAATTTATATCTAATGTGGATGTAAGCTAGACAATCTAAGTAAAAGTACTTTTGTTCTTCAGCCCTATTAGTGTCACAAAGGTCATAGACTCTTTCATCCCATGGTGTTTTGGGAATTGGCCCACTCCCAATTTCATTATGGAGCTCATGAGAATTTGTTCTTATTTCAAAAATATTTATTTTCTTCTTTAAACTAATCAATATATTTATTTTTTAGATTTGGATTTATCATCTCCTTATAATATCTTAGTTTCTTTTTTCCCTTTAACTCCTTAAATTTTGATGTAATAATATTTTTAATATCATCCTTATTTTTCAAAATGGTCTCATCCTTAATCTCCCAATGGTCTATCCAAGAATGGGAATCCTTATTCCATCCCCACTTAAGCCAAAGATGGTGGTTTTTACTAGAGTTAGAAGCAATTTTAAAAAACCTCTTGTATTCCTTGTTGTTTAACATCTTCTTATTCATAAGATACCTAGTCGTAGACATGCTTTCAATGGGGGAGACTCACTTCTATAAGTAGGTGTTGTCGCTGTGACAAACACCCTTCAAAAATTTTCCTACACACAAATTTTGGAGCCTACTGTGGATCTTACAATCTGTCATTCCATAGACCCTTCTTGGTTAGTTGATGCTTTTGATCTCCCTTCTTGGATTGGAAGTTTCAAGGGTAATTGCTCACACATTCTCAGTCTACAACAAGTTCATGAGTGCATTCTTTTAGGCAAGCTTGAACATGCATAGAACGGTCCATCAAGGTTGTGCCTTTACAATGTCCAATCCATGTCGACAGTCAATGCACATTGACATCTACATTTTCTGACTTCTAGTTGCATTTGTACTTATATTTCGGTGAGTTTTGCAAATTGTTGCTTTCACACACCTTTATTTTAGCGAGTGTCGTTTTCATTTTTTCGACTATCTCTTTCACTTGCTTTCATTCTAATTAGTTTCCTTTCATGATATCTTCACTTTGACATGTGTTTCTTTCACTTTCATTCACATATTGCAAGTGTAAGCTTGTTTTGGTGGTTTCAAGAGGTTCTCCTTGTGTAAATGAGTCAATCTTATCATGTAAACCTCTGTTGCACTCATTTCCAAAGTTTTAAGAACTATCACACAAGTGTCGTCACGGTCATCGCAAAGTGTATCTTTAGTGTTGCACTTGTCATAATTTGTTGTAAAGGTTGTCGCACTGAGAGAAGTGTGTTTTTAAAGAGTTCCAGATTATCTATGTTGTGTCTTCAGGCAGTCTAAGTGTGTGATCACATTCAAGTCCTATCATTATTCACATCAATTTCACTGATCCCACCCTTCGCCAAATTTCAGAAAATTCCCGCAACTTAGCCTCATCCCACCTTCCTGAACTGCGCATTTCGTAGTCCAAACCCTCAAGCTATAACCCTGCCTCTTGACATTGCATAATGCATAGTTCCCGCCTTCCAGGTGTGTGCACTACGTAGTTTCAGTGCTCAAGCTCGAGCCTTGGCCTCCAAAATTGTGTAATTCAACCCTCCAACCTAGCCCCAATTGTGCACTACGCAGTATCTGTGCTCAAGCCAAAACCTTGAGCTCTTGAACTGTGCAACTGTGCAATCACCATGTTTTCTCTACCTCCCAAAACTGCGCAGTTGACTAGAACAATCCAAAACCCTGCATCTTGACTCACTGAGCCTCAAAACTACGCAATATGTCTATACAGTCGAGCCTGAACTGTGCATTGCACACTCTCAAGGCTTAAGCCTCAGCCTTGAGCTCTTGAATTGCACAATTTCACAATCACCTGGGCTCCTCTATCTTCCATAAATACACAATGGGAAAAATCAGTGTTCAAGCCCTTAGCCTAGCTTTGAGAGCTCCCCATCTATGCAATCTTTTTCTCAATCCAATATTGAACTGCGCATTGTGAAGTCTCAAGGCTTAAGACTGATCCTTTACTACCTGAGCTACAAAATTGTGCGGTCATTGAGCCTCTCCCTTGGCTTGCCACCTGGTTTCGGCTTAGTTAGTGGATCATCATGCAACATCTTAGACTAGGGTTTTATCAAAATGATGTCATCTTGTCATGAGTGGATTGTAGATGCGGGAAATATATCATGCTATGGCAAGATGATGAAGAAGGATATGGAGAAGGAGGACATGCTAAAAGACACATATGGAGCTAAATAAATAATGTGATCATCAAGCGATAATATGAGGGAACACTAGATTACAACAGAAGATCAAAGATTAGGACCGCATGAAGACTCCATCTGATTCACAACCCTTTGGAGGGTGGATATGAAGAAAAAAGCATATATCTCATGAATATGAAGCATTGCACATCTATTGTTGAAGACAAAGGAGAAACAAGAATGGCTCGACATTGCCATGTCATCAAGAAGTCCTTGTCAGCAGTGTCATGCCATGTCATGTCATGAGTCGTCATATGCCACATCATTCTTGTGGATTATGTAATTTCTTATTCGAAAATGTATTGTAAAGTGGAAGTCCAAAAGACATGTATAGAAGATGAAGATTCATGTAAAGTTGAAAATTCATAGGAAGTCAAACAACCATGAGGGTAGTCAAAGAGTCACAAGGGAGGTGAAGCATCACCCCATTAGTTATATATACACCCTCATTGTATGAGCAAAGTATTTTTCACCTTGGCTCCTCCCATAATGCATTAGAGAGAGAAGCTAGTTCTTTTGAGGAGCAAGGAGTGACTCCAGTGCTCCAATATTTGGGCTAGTGGTGTTCGATGTATACATGTGTCTTGTGACTTTTACTTAATACTTGAAGCCTAATGGCTGACACATTTTCATGAATGGATTATGAATATTTGTAAGACCGTTTTGTGATTTTCTTCACCTGTACTAAAGTAGTTGAACTATTTCGGTTATTTTAGTGCTTCGCTGGATGTTAGACATACCTTTTTTGTTTGTAATGGTTGTAATGACTGTCACATCTTTGTGGATTGTTCCATTGGATGTTATATGGATATATTATGTGTGTGTGTGTGTCTTTATTAGGGTGGTACTATTATCTCTCTCCTGGAGGCTCACTTTCCTTTCGCTCTACAGTATAAGAATCTTGACACACATACAAATGAACACTCGCCAGGCATACTTACTTACTGATCTGAGATTACTTGTGCATGACTCTCTTGTGCTGAAATTTGTAACCAAAGAAAACCTATAAGAATATATGGTACTCAGGCCGATATCGCTGATGGGGCTCCTATTCCAAACGGTGTGAGGTCTAATTGGGACTTCACATTGGGGAGATCCCTTTAGTTGACATGTTTCCAGCACCGTCAACAAAATGGCACTAGAAGGAGGGCCAGATGACAAGTTGTTCCCGTTGAGTCTGTTTTGAATCTCCTATCATAAATTTCTCTTTCCCAAATCATAATCCCAGAGTGTTTTTCTAACCTACCTCCTAGAAAAATTACAATCTCCGCGGAACTTGTTCATGCCTTGTCTCAATTAAAGTTTAATGGCGAGGGTGGTATATTTTTATCCAAACACATAAATTATTTTGTTGGGTTTTGTTAAACTTTCGAAATCGGTGATGAATATGTTATATGTATTCTATTCACCCTCACTCTTGAAGGTCGTGTTAAGCATTGGTGTCATACCTTACCATATTTTTTCATTCATTTTCTTCATCATTTTACTAAGGCAGTTCATCAAGCTTTTGATGGGTATGATTAACGAGATGTTTGTAAAAGGAAAAATCAACTTAGAATGGAGTTTGATGAATCAGTTGAGGATTTTGCTAATAGATTCCTTCACTTACGTTGTGAGCTTCCTGAAGAAGATATGGATGGGGATTTATTTAAGCAAAAGTTTGAATTTTTGGTTCATATTTATTTGAACCAGTTTGAATCTACGTCGCCTGATGTTTTTATGTCCCCAACTCTTGTAAATCATGAAACACCTCTAATTTTAGAGGAAGAACCTACTATTCCTTTTGTTCCTTGTCCTCCTCCTTTTCCGATCCCAATGAGGGTGCCTCCTTACGATAATAATAAAGTTGGGAAACATTCACATCAAATTCCTAATCCATCTTCTCATCCTCCTTCCACCTTTCATGATTCAGACCCAATGGAGGAAATCTCGAAATGGCTCATGAAGCCCATGGTGAATACTAACTCCTCCATTCCACAAGTTGATGTTACTATTCATAACTATAGTCTCAAGTCTGATCTGGATTTATTTTATCCTCTATCATCTACGAGCCATGAATTTTTGTATCGTGATCTTCCCGATCAATCTTCTCCACTAGCTAGTTTTTCACACTCTCTTGATTTTCGAGTTGTTGGTTCAAATTGCAATCAGATACAAGGCAGTCACATTACACAGATAGAGGAGCAGGAAGGTGAAGATGATTTCAATCTTTCTTCTCTTTTTCAAAATCCTCCATGTCAAAAATATGCACTTCAATTCTTGTATGATTCCCAATCTATTAATCTCGATAGTGAATCAAATGCGATCAACTCTTTCAATCAATCCATAGCCTTGGGAAACAATCATTTTGATGATGATTACTTTGTTGATGTATGCGATCACGAATGCCTAGGTGCATCATCTAATATTTTGGTTTCTCATGAAGATGTTATTATATAGATAGAATCTAATTTGGTAAAAGAAGATGTCCTTACCAAAACTTCATCTTCATCTCACTATCCCTTTTGCTCTACCATTTGTGATGCATCTACTAGCAACGAAGATACTCTATGCTCCTCAAGTTTTCATCCAATGATTTAACTGCTCAATTGACACAAGGTGGTGAGATTATCCATGATGAAAATGAAAACAATAAAATCATTGAGTACTCTTTCCATCTATCATCATCTCCTCTCTTGCATGAAGATAACTCTCCAAAATAGTTTTCTCATGAAATTTCGTTGATTCATACATCTTCATATTTGCGATAAGATGAATCCTTCAACTTGAGTAATTAGGTTGTTGAAGTTGAAAAATACGTTCAAATTAGTGATAGAGATGGCTTCCATGCAGTGAACAATGGTCTTATTGAAACTAGTGGTAGCATCTATCCTCGCACCATGCACGATCTGGTTTAATCTTCAGTATGTGATTTTACAATCCTTGAAAGTTCTAGGACTTGTCAAGAAGTCAAGGCACTTCAACTTTCATTGATGGTTATTTCAGGATCTCGCGACTCTGGTAAGCCCCATGAACGAAGTTAGATCTGGTTTCTTTCGCACAACCCTTCTCTTTCCATGGTTTCACTCGATGTAAATCTATTTTTGAAATATATTTGGTATTTCGAATGTAATTTTTCAAACTTTCAAGATTTTAATTCTAATCGAACTCAGGAATCTTCTTCATTTGATCCATATTCATGCAAATATCTCACATCAAACTCGGGTTTGGATTTTGTATCTCTCATAAAGTCATGGAATTTTGAATTTGGTCATTTCAAAGACTATCTTTGTCCAAAAGAATGATCCCTATCAGATTCATTTCTTAATAGTCAACTCCTAGGTTTTCTTGTGAATGTTGTATTGCAAATCTTTCCTTTCATCACACCTGAAATCCTCTTGAGTGATAATGAATGCACGAGTTATCGCGTGAATCAAATTATTCTATGCTCAGTATGTCCTGATTGGTCTCATGTGTTTCTTGTGTTAGCATCCCTTTTAAATTATTTCTATGACTACGATGCTTATACAATTTGTCACCATTTACAAGAAAATGGTTTGTCGCATTCGGCTTGCGAAGAAGTTGGTTCGATTGTTCAGAGCATTCGCAATGCTGTTTAAATTGATTCATCTTCATTAACTGCTAACTGGGAATCTGATGGTTTAATCAGTCCATTTGATCATAATATTAATTTTCATCTGTTTTATCATTTTCCCACCAGCATATTTGATGACATTTGTTTCACATTGATTAATCTTTATGGTTTATCTCACCATTCGGATACTTGTCAAGCATCTGAGGCACTTTAGCCTTCGCTGATGGTTATAATAGGTCCTCACTATCTTGGCAATCCTTCTAAATATGATCATATCTATTTTCCCTCATAAGCTTCTCATCCTGATCCTGCGCTTCTAATTGAAGATTCATTATTTCAAAGTTTTATGGATTTTAAGGAGGATTTTTTCGAATTTCATGATCCAATCGGTGAATGGTTGGAGCAATCTTACTTAGAAATATTTGCTGCAAATAACAGGCTTCAGAATTTTCTCATGCTCGCTAAGTAGGATGACACAGAAGAAGGTGCATTCGCAAGAAGTCTTCGAGGTTTTTCTGGTCATGGTTTCGGTCGACAAAGTAAGAATGCGGATTGGTTCAAAGTAATGGGTGTAACACATTTTTCTGCCCACATGCAATACCTTCTTTATATTGTGCAACTTCTTCAAGCTCCTATCTTTTTCGTTGCACATTACTTTATATCTATTTTAATTGCTCATATCTTTATGGATGCATGTCAGGAAAAACTACAGTGGTTACATTGGAAATTTCATTATATGTGACCCTGACCTTTTAATTGTTTAGGATAGGAGTATGACTAGTTTCATTTTTGTTTCCCCTCTCTTGCACTCATCCCACACTTTTTCTCCTTAGTCTCTCTTATATTTTCTTACATCATGCTTTGGTTTAGCCTCTTTTGCTTGTGCCTTGGTTTTTCTTTTCTTGTTGTGTCATGTCTTTTCCTTTTGTTCTATCAATAAGACTTTTCATGAAGGGTGTCCCATTTGGGCTCAAAAGACAATGTGGCAAAATAGAAAATGACTTTGTGACACTGTAACATTTGGCTAACTGTCTGTCCTTCTTCCTTTTCTTGGTTACACCTTTTGGTTGATGATATTCCGATGGAAAATGTGATCCTTGCATTAAGAAGGAAACCATCATCTCCATGTATATTTTGGAAACCTCATCCCTACACTTGGGTTTTTATGTTTCAGCGTTTTCAAGCTGATCCAATCAAGTAGATAAGGACAAGGGAAAAATCTAAACAAGAAAACCTAAATTAGAGCTCTCTATATTATTCTTTGAAGGAACAACCTCTCCTACTCTCAATAAGTTTGGATCCCTATTCCACCCATAAAATGAATAGATGTCTATGAAAATTCCTTTTTAAATAAATAAATAAAGCCGAAAGAAGAGAAAGGCTTCCTACATAGAGAGGTGAAGTAAGAAACTCCGTCGGGGTACTGTCAGGACTCGCTGGAAGCGGAGCAATGTTTGTGTTCTTGAAGTGACTCCGTCGGGGTATTGTCCATAATTGCTAGTAGTGGAGAAACACCAGAGATGAAAAACTATACTTTTAAAATCTAAAGCTCGCAAACTTCATTACCATATCCTCATTCGAAACATTGTGTGATCGCTGAACTTATGTTTGTGTTTAACCGAGAAAAGGAATGAAGGGGACTATGTTTATGCATGGGATAAATGGGGAAGCCATGGTAATATGAATGATGAATCAATACTTCCTAAAGAAATAGACCTTGCATGAAAGAATTGACCAAGGCAAGGAAGCTGAAGTTTTACCAGTGTGTCGCCAAATGTTGTCGCTGCGACAAACACCCTCCAAAATTTTTCCTACATGCAAATTTTGGAGGCTACTACGGATCTTACGATTGGTCATTTCATAGTCACTTCTTGGTTAGTTGATGCTTTTGAGCTCCCTTCTTGGATTGGAAGTGTTGAGTGTAATTTCTCACACATGCTCAGTCTGCAACAGGTTCATAAGCACATTCTTTTACGAAATCTTGAACATGCATAACATGGTCCATCAAGACTGTGCCTTTGTGATGTCCAATCCATGTCGACATTTAGTGGCACTGACATCGACAATTTCTCACTTCTAGCCACGTTTGAACTTCTATTTCGGTGAGTTTTACAAATTGTCACTTTCACGCATACTTGTTTTCGGGAGTGCCATTTTCATGTTTTCAATTGTCGCTTTTGCTTTCTTTCACTCTAATTTTTGTTGTTTTCATGATATCTTTGCTCTAGCATGTGTTGCTTTCATTTTCATTCGCACTTTATCCCTTGTCATATTTTGGTATGTTAAGTGTCACATAATGTACATAAGATTGTTTTGGTGGTTTCAAGAGGTTCTCCTTGTCTAAATGAGTTGATCTTACCATGTAAATCTCCATCGCACTCATTTCCAAAGTTTTAAGCATTGTCGCACAAGTGTCGTCACAATCGTCGCAAAGTGTATCTTTAGTGTTGCACTTGTCATAATTTGTTGTAAAGGTTGTCGCACTGACAGAAGTATATTTTTAATGTTTTCTGGATGATCTATGTTGTGTCTTCAAGCACTCTAAGTTTGTGATTAGAGTCAAGTCCTATCACTATTCACATTAGTTTCACTGATCCCACACTTAGTCAAAATTTGGAAAATTCCCAGCAACTTAGCCTCATCCCGCCTTCTTGAACTGCGCATTACACAATCCCAACCCTCAAGATGCAACCTTGTCTTTTGAAACTGCACAATGCACAGTTCCGGCCTTTCAGGCCTGCGAAATGCACAATTTTAGTTCTAAAGCCCAAGCCTTGGCCTCCAAAATTATGCAATTCAACCCTCCAACTTGGCCCCAACTACGCACTGTGTAGTCTCTGAGCTCAAGCCCAAAACTTGAGCTCTTGAAATATGCAACTACGTAATCACCAGGTTTGCTTTTCCTCCCAAAACTATGCAGTTGACTGAAACAGTGCAAAACCTTGCAGCCTGACTCACTGAGCCTCAAAACTACACAATTTTCTTGTACAGTCTAGCCTGAACCATGCATTGCACAGTCTCAAGACTCAAGCCTCAACCCTAATCTATTGAACTCTGCAGTTGTACAATCACCTGGGATCCTCTGTCTTCCAAAACTGCGCAATGGGAAAAATCAGTGTTCAAGCCCTCAACTTCGCTCCCTGAGCTCCCCAAATGTGCAATCTTTTGCTTAGTCCAAACCTGAACTACGCATTGCGCAATCTCAAGGATCAAGCCTGACCCTTGACTGCCTGATTTGTGCAATTATGTAGTCATTGAGCCTCTCCCTCAGCCTGCCACTCGGTTTTGGCTCAGTTAGTGGATCATCATGCAACAACTTAGACTAGGGGTTTATCAAACTGATGTCGTCTTATCATGAGTGGATTGAAGATGGAAGAAATCTATCATGTTATGGCAAGATGATGAAGAAGGAGACATAGAAGGAGGACATGCTAAAAGACACATATGGAGTTGAAGAGATAAGTTGATCATCAGTCAAGAAAATGAGGGAACACTAGATTACAACAGAAGATCAAAGATCAGGACCGCATGAAGACTCTATCTAATTGACAAACCTTTGGAGGGTGTATATGAAGCAAAAAGCATACATCTCATGAAGATGAAGCATTGCACATCTATAATTGAAGACAAAGGATCAACAAGAATGGATCGGTGTCATCAAGAAGTCCTTGTGAGCAATTTCATGCCATGTCATGACATGATTCGTCATATTCCACATCATTCTTGTGGGTTATATAATTTCTTATTCGAAAATGTATTATAAAGTGGAAGTCCAAAATACATGTACAAAATATGAAGAGTCATGTAAAGTTGAAAATTCATAGGAAGTCAAACAGTCGTGAGGGTAGTCAAAGAGTCACAAGGGAGGTGAAGCATCACCCCATTGGTTATATATACACCCTCATTGTATGAGAAAAGGACTTTTCACCTTGGCTCCTCCCGCAGGGAATTAGAGAGACAAGCTAGTTCTTTTGGGGATCAAGGAGTCAGTCTAAAGCTCCACTATTAGGGCTAGTGGTGTTTGATGTATACATGTGTCTTGTGACTTTTACTTAATACTTGAAGCCTGATGGCTGACACGTTTTCATGCATGGATTGTGAATATTTGTAAGATTGTTCTGTGAATATTTATGATTCATGTTTTCTTTCACCTGTACTAAAGTAGTTGAACTATTTCGGTTATTTTAGTGCTTATCTAATTGAGAATGTGTTGTAATGGTGGCTATAATTGTCGCATCCTTTTGGACTATTCTACTGGATGTTAGACAAATCTTTCTTGTTTATAATGGTTGTAATGACCGTCACATCTTTGTGGACTATTCCGTTGGATGTTAGACAAATATATTATCTGTGTGTGTGTGTCTACTAGGGTGGTACTATTACCTCTCTCCTAGAGGCTCACTTTCCTTTCCCTCTATAGTAGAATAATCTTGACACACATACAACCGAACACTCACTAGGAATACTCACTTGCTGATCTGAGATTACTTGTGCATAAATCTCTTGTGCTAAAATTTGTAGCCAAGGAAAACCTATAAGAATATATAGCAGTCAGGTTGATATCCCGGATGGGGCTCCTATTCCAAATGGTGTGAGGTATAATTGGGACTTCGCATCAGGGATACCCCCTTGGTTGACAAATTTCCAACACCATCAAGAGGAGGATAAGATAGGGTGTACTTCCTTTTATCATCATATTGTAGGTTATAAATTTATTTTGGATCTGTTCTATCTTCCCCCATGACTCTCTAGAGATACGACATCCTCTAAACTCACATCCATTTAAAATAACATGAGTAATGAGAGTCTTAAAGAGGAGTTTTTTTTTTAATCCCATATCCAAATATTTGTTGACTAATTGTTTTCGAGTCCATAATAAGGTTTCCATCCTCTACTTATCATTTTTTCAATTGTATACTTTAGTTTAGCTTGTGTTGGATATTGATTCCAACATATTTGTATGAAGGAACCTCTTCCAAGTTGTTGGTGTCATACATGAAAGTACCATATGTCATATTTCTGATATTAATTATCATGACCTTCATTTTGTTGGTGTTGTTCATATCCATCTTGGAACAAAAATATCAGAGGATTCTTAGTTTCTTGCCAAGATTGTAATTAAACCTTGCCAAAAGAACAATATAATCAACATAAATGAGAAGAGTTATGACTATAATAATGAGTGTGGGGTCAATACAACCTTCATCTTCTATAGAGTTTTCTAGCCTATCAATGTATATGCCAAAAGGGGTAGGGGACAAGAGACACCCTTGCCTGACTTTGTTACTAGATTCAATTTCTTCTAACTAAACCTCAGTGGCCCTAAACTTGTTAATAACATTCTCATACAACATTGTCACTGGGAACCATTATCTCTTCCAACCTCTTCTAAATGTTTTCCTTGGGAATGGTATCAAAATATTTTTTAAAGTCAATGAAACAACATAAGAAATCGGTTTATTTTTGCGACACTCCTCTACAATGATTCTAAGAGTAACAAAGTGGTGCAACAAAAGTGTGGTGGTACCATAGCCCATAGGTCCCAAGAATTAAACTTGGCTCTTATATCCATCATCAGAAGTGGTTTGTATTTTGTGTTGATTAATATTATTCATCGATGTTCTCTATAGTGTGCAATTTCCTTATCATTGGTTCTCTATGGCGTAGTTTAATATTGTTATGTGGTGTCCTCTACGATGTCCTTATCATTGATTCTCTATAGTGAGTTATGAGTGGTAGTGTTAGCTCTAAGCTATGGGAACCGTAAACTCTTATTGGAGCCATGGGAACCTCAATTTATGGGTTGCGATTCCAGTTCTTTCTGATGTCTAATATCTATGGGGTTCATTATCCTATGTGATTTCTCCAATTGAATGGACGAATCCTTGGATGCCATATCAAAATAGTAGGTTAGGAATCTATGGGTTACATGAAAGTGACTTTGAGGAGAAATTTGACATTCGATTCTCTATGGTGATTGAAGAAGAACAAGACTAGGGTTATCGTTGTCACTCATAATCCAGATGAATAAGTTCCTCTTGTTATTTTTTTTTTTTTTTTAATTATTATAACTTCACCACATATGCCAAAGCCTCAACCTAGCGAGGGGAGAGTGAGAAAAACCACCTTAGGAAGTCTTTATGATCAAATAGAACCATTAGAAAAAAGGGTAGACGAAACATAATCATAATATATATAGAGTTAGAGGAAATGCTTGATAACAAATTTAGATTGTTAAAAGAGAATATAGATAATAAAATATTAGGGTTCGAGACCAACTACAAAAAATGGAAACTATGTTACAGGAAATAGAAAAAAAATAAACAATTAATGGTTGAATAAAATTACACCTTTAGAGACGAGATTAAAGAGTTAGAAGAAAAACTGAATTACAATTTCACCCTAAGTCATATGGAAGATAAAATAGACATCAAACCCATTAAAGAGGAAATGAATAAACTAATTGAGGTGGATCACAATCATAATAAAATAGCCTTGAATCTTATAATTGTTGGTATGAAAGAGAACAAAAAATGAATACGCACTAACCATAGTAAAAGGACTAAAAAAATTCACAAATTGAAACAAATATCTCATTGAAAAGGTTGGAAAAGATACTTAAGCATAAATATAGATAGATTTATGTTAGGGTAATATGTATTGACCAAAGATTTGGCATATGTAATAAATATCCAAGCTTAAAAGGGATAGGAATATTTATAAATGAGGACCTCATTCCAACAGACAGGGTTGAGTTTATGAAGGAGGTTCAAAGGGTAAAAAAAGTCAGAAAGGAAGGAAAATGGACAAAAATTAGAAATAATAAAGCCATTAGCAAGGATGAAAACTATAATGATAATACTAAATAGAAATGTATAACACTCTATATCCTTTTTAAGAATTGGCATTGCTTGTCATGGCATAAAGGTTCTATGTTATGTTGGATCTCAAGTGAAATTGATAGTATTTTTCTATTTGAAACACGGGAGCGTGATTATTATAAGGTCCCCCACATACATGGATTCATCTTATGGTTAACATGGAATAAGCTATCCTCTCACAGAGAGATAAGATGAATACCATGTTATATTGTAAAGAATGTTTCTCCTTATATTCATCTTCATAATATAAGCCCTCTCAATCAATATATTTGGATAGAAATATCTAACATTAATATTAAGAGGATTTATATTGCAATTTGATATTTCACACTTATCAATTCTACCTTTTATGAGAAAAGTAATTTAGATCTAAAAAACCCCTATAAAACTTTAGAACAAGATATTCATAATCTAAGGAATGAAGGTAATATCCTCTTGTTAAGAGAATTTAATGTTAGAACAAAAACTAATCAAGTTATTCTTCTAAGTAATGATTAAACCCTGATCCTCTATGGCTAGATAATAACCTTGTTTTAGCTAGTAGATACAAAAGAAACTCTAAAAATCTAGCTGAGAATTTATTTCAGTATTGAGCTAGTCAACCTTTGTAGTTCTCAAGACCTAATAATTTGCAATGGCATAATGAAGTTGCCAAAATCCAACCAAATGACTTTTATTCATGGGCTTGGCAATATTGTGATGGATTACGTGATATTTGATATCCCCATTTCCAATAAAATATTAAATTTTGACCTCTTAAATGACCATGAAACTGACTCTGATCATAGACCTTCAACCATAACTCTAAAATTTTTCATGCTTAAAATCCCTATGCAAGAAAATTATGAGAATCAAAAGCACATGATTTTTGGCAAAAGTAAAGTTGATCTCTTCTTCTATATATATATATATATATATATATATATATATATATATTTTTTTTTTTTTAATTTGAGTTTTATTTATTTTTTATTTTTTTTGCTTATGTGTATTTTTTTTCCTGAATCAATATATTTTATTATTTAAAATGATAGTTTATATATAATACATAAAACATTTTTCTCTTTATTCATGAGCTTTTGCTAATATATTTGTTTTACCTTTTATTTATTTATTTATTTATTTTCTTGATTTTGTTTATGGCGGTGTTTATTTTTTAAGTTATAGTTTCAAAAATGCTGCAATTTTAATCTGGAAACAAAAGATAAATATGTTATTTGCAACACCACATTTCAATTTGAAGGGAGAATTTGAGGTTTTGGTTTGCAACTTTATTGGTTGTTAAGGTCACAATTTCAAACAAGTTGTAATGTTAATTGTCCATGCTACTGGCAACACCAATTTTCATTTTGAGGAGCAATTTGTTCGAAACGATATTGGTTATCAGAGCCATAATTTCAAATAATTTGTAATTTTAACCCCAAAAAAAGAGTAATGTAGGGACACCACTTTTTGATTTGAAAATCAATAATAAAGTCTTTGTTTGCAACTTTATAGATCATAACTACAAAATTTTGTAACTTTAAACCCACAAAAAAAATTAAGATAATACATGTAACACGATTTTTTAAAACAAAAGTAAAAATAACCACTAATTACAATCTAAAAAAATTAAAAAATTCTCATTAACTTAGTCACCATATTTTCACTGGACTTAAACTTCTACCTCTGCAAACTAAACTATTTTGATATTATTAAATTTAACGAACACCAATGCAAATACAAAAAACAAAAAAAAACCATCCTAAGTAGTTTATGAATTCAATACTTAATTGGTTTTATACACTAAAATGAACTCTTCAATCAATAAACCTCTAATACCCCATAAATCATATCACACACTATGGATAAGAGTGGATACAAGACTATCCACTCAACCTATATGGCCTCTTAACTCTCCCATAGTGCCAAACAATCATTATCCAATGAAATGTAAAGATAGCAATAAGTTAAACATATAATAAATCATTGCATGGGAAGTTAAATAAGGCAAAGCCACCCATTACACACACAAGAATGAGATGCCAAATCAACTTACATCACAAATGCCAAATTACCAAATATCATCATTGCCAAATGCCAAATTACCAAATAATTGATGAAGGAATGAGCATTCAAGAGGAATACAACTTGAACATGCTGTGCTGTCACAAATGAAAGGATTGTCTGATACGATGCACTCACTGATAATAAAGTCTGTCACAATTATGTCACAATTATTTCTTTTAACAAGGCAATTACATTTTTTAATAAAAGAAATTATATATATATAATAATAATAAATTTTATTATTATTATTATTAAATATTTTAATAAAGTAAATAAAATATTTTGTTTCATTGATTATAAATATTAAAAAAAAAAATTATATATGTGTATGTGGGAGTGAAAAGTTTTTGAATAAAATATATTAGGATCGTATTTGATGAGATATAAATTGTTTAATGTTTTGAATTGAATTATTTAAGGAATTTAAGTTATATGTGAATGAATTTCACAATGTAAGTGTATAGAATGAGGATTCAAATTTTTATTTTCATCATTTTTAATATAATATAATTTAAAATATGTGTGTGAGAGAGAAAGAGAAAAAAATTGAATAAAATATATTAAATATGGTGCTTTCAATTGATGAGATAAAAATTATTTACTGTTTTGAATTGAATTACCCAATGAATTTAAGTTATATGTGAATTAATTTCACAATGTAAGTGTGTAGAATGAGAATTTAAAATTTTATTTCCACAATTTTTAATATAATGTAGTTTATAATTATTTTTTTATATATATTTTGGTGTCATTATTATTATAAGCAAAAATTCATTGAAAATCAAGTTAACGGAGATATAAGATAGTTGAGGAGTAATGAGAAAGCTAAGAGATTAATCTTCATTGTTGAATCCTCTCTCTTCTTTGCTTTTCTATTCTCACTCCTTTTTTCTTTTTTCTTTTTTAACTTGTGATGTTCTTTATGTTCTCTTTATCTTCATTAATTGTAAATTTACACTTTAAAACCAAATCTTAAAACAATTATTTATTTGGATCTAATTTGATTCACTAATAATTCATAACATTTAAAACTAAAACCACTCTTAGATGGGGTGTAGCGGGATGTATTGAAGGCGTCTTCACCTCTCTCAATAATTGAGGTAGACATACCACCACGCTAGTTATAATGAAGATATGTGGGGATTGCACCTGGGTTCAATGGAGCATCCATTTTGATTTTTATGGTTTTGTTCTAGGTGGTATCAAGGTTTCGACACTCGCACGCAGGGTTGGATGCGTGGCGGTGACCCTGACTCCTCTCCCATCTTTTCCAATGTTCGCCTAGTCCTTGGAATTCAATACCCACATTCTCAATATGTTTATGGTTTCAAGTTTGTCTTTCAACATGAAGTTAATGTTATTTTTCCCTTGTCATGTTCTTTCCCGTTCTTGCTCCATCATGCTTGTTGTAGACTCTGCAAGAGTTTGAGATATTTTTCCTCCCGGTTCTTTCTTCAACTCTCTAATATGTAACCCCAACTGCAATGTGCTTCCTTGGTTCACAAAATTTGTTAGATAGAGGGATCACTACTAGTGTGGTCATGGAGGTTGTGGAGGGATTGGTAGCTTCTGAGCTCCCTGGAGAGAAGAGACTTTTACTCATATATTTAGGACATAAGTCCCTGCTAAAGTTCATGATGAGTTATGTGATTTTGAGGCAGATGTTGCTATTTGAGAGAAGTTGTTTGGTAGATTTGGAAGTGTTAACTGATATAAGGGGTTGAGTGCCTGACATGGGCATACTCGTGGCAAGTAGAAACGATACCTATTGACAATTGATTTATATTGGAGAATGAAGATGTTGTTGGGTCAGGTAATCATGGATCATAATGATGCAAAGTAAAAAATATTGTTGATGTTGGACAAGTTGTTGATCCACCATAAGGAAATGGGGGTGTGACTCAAGCAAATTGAATTGCTTTGGGTCCGAGTGGCTACGGCGAAGGGAATACAAACCCCATCGTGGTGGATGTCTCTACTTAATTTTATGATGAATTTGGTCTATCTGTTTGTTTTTTTTTTTGTTTTTCCAGTCTTTTGAAAACTTGACAACATAATCTAGTTTACAATTATTTTGTAATTTCTTATAGAAAATAAGCTATATAACATCAAGTTCTTTTAGAATCATCTCTAGTTTTTGAAACATTATCTAAATACAATGTATTTGTGAACTCATTCCCTTTCATTTTTTCAATAATTTAGTTTTCCAAATCACAAATCACTCATTAAAAAAACTAATCTTTTTTAAAATAATAAAAAGCAATTTACAAAAAAATTAAAACTAGAGCCTCAACAATTTACAAAATATCACAAACTTTTCACCAATAAAAATATATTGGTCAAATTTAAAAATTCAAACATATTTTTAAAATTGTCAAAACATTTTTAATATACAAAAATAAAAGGAAGTATAAAAAAAAAGGTGATTCCCGCCCTAAAAGAGATGAACATGAATATGTAGATTTTTCTACACATAAAGATTTAACGATATTTCCTAACGATATAATCAATGCATTTATAATATAAGAATTCAAACATTTGCCAATCGTTTATATGTTAAGTTAATGGAACTAAAATTTTTGGATTATGGTTTTTAAGAGAGTGTAATGTTCACATAAAAAAGTATTTTAAGGGAAAAGTTCAAATCTTTTAAGATTTAAATTTATTTTTTTTATAATTTTTTTTTTAAGAAAAAAAGTTTGTAATTTCCATTATGCGAAAATAAAAATGTTTATTTTTTTATAATTTTTTTGAGAAAAAAAGTTTGTAATTTCTATTATGCGAAAATAAAAATGTTATATTGTATATGTCGAAGTATACTTGTGGCATTCTGTCTGATTATATGATAGTTCATTGTTAAAAAAAATTATCAGTATTGTTTGTGACCAATTATTATATCACAAAAAAGTGTTTAAAATTGATACTTCGAACTAAAGTAATTATTCAAAAATATTGTCCATATAGAATGATCTCGCAAATTAGTTTTATCAGTCCCTTATGGGACCTTGTCTTCTACTTGTACAATGCTAATAAGAATATCGTAAAGTAATTAATCCATTTGTGTCAATATATTGTGAGAAACAACAAACACAATCTCTTCCCATAAGGTGGAAAGAAGTGCTCAAAAAAGATGGATAGATGTAGAGTCTCAAACGTAGTGTACCAAAAAGGATGTAGTGCATGTCTCAATCAGACCCAAGGGTCAAAACAAATTCTATTTTGCAGCCTTCTTGATCTTAAGTGACTTTGCATATGCCTCGACCCAAATCTAGGTTGTTTTTTGAGAGCCTGCCCACTTCTTCATTTCAGTGCCTGCAAATGTGATCATGAGAGATAAGCGAGAAATGAGCAACTCTACTTTGTATTTTTTCCATGAGCGGTTGAAGTGTAAATATTTGAAGCCTTGCTTTATTATTCATACATTGAATGACCTCTTGTGAATCTCCATAGACATGGATGACACATACATTTTTTGAGATGACTAAAAGGATTAAGGTGTAAAGGGAAAAATGTGTGGCCATGTTGTTTGAGGCTAGGCCAATATTGGAAAAAAAGGAGAGAGAATGGGAGGGTGAGAGATAGAGAACACCCCCAACTACACCAATACAAGGAGAGCCTTGGGTAGCACCATAAAAAAAATCCCATGGAAAATCAATTTAGATTTCAATATGGGTAGGTGGGGGGGTGGGGGTGGGTGTGGGTTGGGGGGGGGGGGGGGGGGGGGTCGAGGGACATGGCTGATATTGCAAAGCTTTGAGAGGATACTTTTAGACAAATTGGAGGTTTATCTTCAAAGATAGTTGTGTTACATTTGAACTAAATACCCCAATATCGCATAGTGGTAGACCCTTTAAGTTATCATGCAAAGAACTAGTAATCCAAGGTTTTATGCAACTTGATATGTTATCTGCATCCTAGTCCTTTGATTATGGGAAAGAATGTTTTACTTCTAGTTAGACCTATCTTATGAAGGGACAATTGATAAATAGATGGGGGATAGATTTCGCTTTTGATTTGTAGAGAATACAAATATGGGGGCCTTGTAAGGAGAGTCTTTGAAAAGTGTCTTAGGTTGGGACATTTCCTTTTAGCATGAGCCACATAAAAAGAATTGGTTTAGAGGGACAATTGAGTTTCCAAATAATTTTCCCCGACCATGGAGGATTTTCCATGTCTAGTATTTGGGATAAATAACCAAATTTTGTTGCATATCTCCTATGCGGGATTTTGGTCCATATGAAATGATATTCATTATCTGAAAGGAATATATTAGAGAATTTGAGGGCCCTAACATAATGATCCCAAGAAACTGCATCCTCCCCTTCTAGCTGGAGATCAACAGTAGATAACCAAGAAAGGCCTATTGAAGCCTGGTTTAAAGTGAACAAATTTTTTCCAGCCAAAACATGATTAGAGGATTAGGAAGACAATACCAATGAAAATTTATTATCCATGAGTCCTTCCCAATTAGTATGTTTTAGCCATTTATCACTTTCCAACAAAGATGATTTCCAATGATGATGAATTCCTTGAGTATTGCTTTTTAGGCTATGGAGGCATTCTAAGGAGCTTTGATGGGAGTGTGAATCCAATCCAGTATGGATAATGGTTGAATGTATTTTTGAGCCATTGTATTCACCCATAAGCCATTTCCCTGAATGAGATGATAAACCCATTTTGTTGCTAGAGATCCGAGTGAATTTTGGAAGTCGTTTTATTCCCTAGCCCCCAAAATATTTCAGAAGGGAGATGGAGTTCCAAGATGTGAATGCAAAGGTACAATTTTCCTGCTCTCTATACTAAAGGAATCTTGCAGAGAATTGTTGTGTATTGCTTAATATCCCAAAAGGGGTCCATGCTAGGGAGGCCCACAAAACATGAATTACTTCAATGACGGACTTGCAAAGTACTAGACGACCAACCTGAGATAGCCAACGATTACTCCAATTTCTAATTTGATTTTCAATTTTTTCTAAAAGCCATGCCCAATAATGAATATTAGAGTTGTAGGGTTTAAGAATGAAGCCTAGATATTTGGCACATTATTTGATGTTCTTTATGGAAACAAAGAGGATATTTTCAATTGAGGATAGATCATTTTCAGGGATTTCCCAGTAGTAAATAGAGGAATTCTATCTATTTATTCTCATGCCTATGGCTTGGATAAACAACTCCAAGAGGGATTGAAGGTAGTTTATATGATGAAGTTCCTCATTTGAGAAGATGAGGATGTCGTAAAAAAAAATGAGATGTGTTAGAAAGAGGTTTTGAGAGATAGTGACTCCTTTGAAGTTACCAAAGCGAACATCATACAAGATCATCTTGTTGAGGCCCTCCCCAACAAGCAGAAAAATAAGGGGTGAGAGGGACATCCCTGGCGAAGGCCTCACTTAACATTGAAAAAAGGGGAGTAAACCCCATTTATTAAAATTACAAAAGGGAAGATATATAATTTAGAACCTAGGTGACAAAGGAGAAGGAAAACCACAAGTGAAGTAAGAGGAGGAGAATATATAGCTAATTTACTCTATCAAAAGCTTTCAATGAGAGGTCAACTTTGAGAACAAGGGATTTTTGTCTACGGGTATGGATGGGGTGAAGAGCCTCCTAAGACATCATAATGGCCTCATGTATATGCCTATCCGCAAGAAAACCAAACTGTTCAGTGGAGGTATGGTGGGAGCGAATATGTGTTAAACGCAGCGCAATGATTTTTGTGATGATCTTGTAGATTGAATTATAGAGGGAAATAGGCTTAAATTGGTCAAAAGAAACAAGGTTGTCAGATTTAGGGATAAGAGAAAGGAAAGTGGAGTTTAAAGGTCCCAACATCTAGCTTGAAGAACGAGAATACTTGATGACAAAGAGAGGATCTTCATCTATGAATTCCCAACATTTGATATAGAACTTAATAGGAAGTTCGTCTGGTGCTGGACTTTTGTCCTTTTGGAAGTTGTGGAGGACATTTTCTAGCTCCTTTTTTGTGACTTCTTCCATTATCATATCATTATCCTCCTCTTTGAAAAAACAAGGGAAGTGTCTCACTACTTGAAGAACCTGCTCAATTGTGACTTTATTTTCCTAAGGGAAAATTCCTTTGAAATAAGAACACCCTTAATTGGGAATATCATAAAAAGAGATAGAAAAAGCACCAAAGGGGCTCGTAATACCTAGATGGTATTAATGGTTTTCCTATGGTTCACCACTATGTCGAAGTATTTGGTGTTGTCATCCCCTACAAAGAGCCAAAAGGATCGTCTCTTTAAATTTCATTATTTCTCACAGTTAAGAAGAATCGCCTTTCTAGATTTTTCAACCACAGAGATTTGATCATGGAGGTTGATCAGAGCGTATGGAGAGGAGAGTTGGTCCAAAGAGATTGAATGTTGGATTCAATATTAGATAATGTTTTGGGGGATTCCTCCTTCTGTTCCTTGGCTCAATCACAGATGATTTCTTTGGCTCTTTTGAGATTTCTTTGGAATTGAAGGGAAGGGTATTCCAGGGAGTCAGGGGAAAAATGGGACTAGTGAAATTTGAGGAGAGATAATAGAGAGGGGTCATCCACCAAGAAGGGTTTAACTTAAAAGGGTTGGGAAATTTATCGGGGAATGAATCTAGGTCTAAGAAAATGGGCATGTGATTTGAGTTTCCCCCAACAAAAGATCATTGCTTTATTTTGAGATTGGAATCTAGCAGGCTCTCCAAATTGAGAAATTTGTCCAATCTTTTAGTGATTCTAGTCGAACCAGATCGATTATTTGAACAAGTGGGCATGGGTTTTTCAGAGAATGTCAAAAAGATTGAGGCCATCTAGTAGTGAGAGCATAAAATCTTAACGAGGGCATGGTCTGGTAGAGGACCCCCAAAATTCAAAATTCCCCAGAGTGAAGTTGAGATCCCCACCTAGGACAACGTGGTCAATACTGAAAATTAGGAGTTGTGCAACAAAGGACTAGAATTCATGTCTGTCAAGATCCATGCAAAAAACATTGATAAAATGAAATGATGAGTGCAATTCAACAAAAGAGAGATCCACTGCAAGCAAAGACTTTGAAGACCGGGTTGAATTTAGGCGCATGAGTTTGGGGTTCCAAGTTGTGATTAAGCCACCAGATCTGCCCAATGCATCAATTATCATAAAGTACCAATTTGAAAGGATTGAATGCGAGTCATTGGTGGCCTTATGTCGGCCCAATATGGTTTCTTGGTGGAAAATGACGTGAAGAAAGAAGTGATCAGAGTGTTTTCAAAGCTAATTTTTTAGATGGGTTGACCAAACCCTACAGTTAAGAGAAAAAAACTTTCCTAAGAAACCATTTATAGGGCTTATAGCTCTAAGTTCCCTTTGAATCGAGGTATGTTTCCCAACTTGTATCTCATAACGAGTCTTATATAATTATTATTGAAATTTGATTATAAAAAATAGTTGAAATTATAGTTTTTTATAATTGAATTTTTCATGTTTCAAATTTTTTATTATATTTATTTTTTTAATAATTAAAAAAAAAAACCTAAGCTATTTAAATTACAAATAAATTATTATATTATTGATCAAATAACGTGAAATAAACCAAAGTTAAAACATTCACCTCACTGCCACATGAATCCAAAAATTCTTGAATCTCAAGTCAAATTATCATTATTTTTATTATTTTATCCAATTTTAAGGTCACGACTAAGCCATACTCCAAATTGGTGTATGAGACTCCCTTGTTTGTGGAACAAGAAACCCAACTCCGCGCAACGATTTAACTGCTAAGTCTACAAAGGCATGCATACTCTACCCCCTCTGGTTTTGAACATATATCCTCTTAAGAAAAAACACATGCTCTTGACCATTAAACCCACATTAAATAACACCCAATGAAATATAAAATTTAATTAATATTTTTTTGTTTTCAATACTGCTTACTTTTTCCAACCCACCAAAGCCTCTCGAACTTGATGCAATGATGGATTGGAAAATGACCTCCTTCCACATAAATTGAATATTGAAGATTTGACTTCAGTGAGAGGGGCGTTTCAAAAAATATGTAAATTGATCGACTCTCGGATGCCACGTGGATATGGAGTTATTGATACCAAAAGATTTACTTTGTATTACGTCTAAACACTTTTAAGAGTGCATGGCGTGGGCTAATTAATTTAAACTTAAAAATGAGTGTTTTTTTAAAAACAAAATCCCTTATTTCGAGGGATTTGGCTTGGTTAGAATCTTCAATCAAATTTTTAATAAAAATTGAATCCTTATCACTTGTAAATTATTTTTTAATAAAAAGTTAGAATCATCATTACTTTTAAATCCATTAATATCACAAGAATGTAAATAAAAGTTGGGAATATGGAGTGAAATAAATATTCAAAAGTTGAATTTCCAATTTTGAACATGTGGATGTAATTCTCAAACAAATATGAAAAAGTACAAACACAAATAAGATAAAAAAAAAGCATTATAGAATTGGTTATAAAATTGGAATAGGTTATAAAGTAAGAAAATTGTCCAAAAGGAAGAGACTAGACCATTTTCAAAAGAGCTTTAGAGTTTGACATAGACCTAATCTTCTAGCATTTCTAAGGTTAAGAAGAAGAAAAAACATTATAGAATTGGAATAGGTTTAAGAAATTGGTGATGGGAGACTAGCGATTTATGGTAGAGGCTTCTATTTATATGTTTAAAAATATTAAATAAATAATTTGGAGTTATAATGTAAGAATAAACATTATAGAATTGGAATAGGTTTAAGAAATTGGTGATGGGAGACTAGCGATTTATGGTAGAGGCTTCTATTTATATGTTTAAAAATAATAAATAAATAATTTGGAGTTATAATGTAAGAATATTTGGAGTAAAGGATTTTGTTTGTTTATTTGTTTGTTTTTTTAATTATAAGTTTAATAGATTTTAATGTTGGAAATGGAGTTTTAAATATGGGTATTTACATGGGTATTTATTCATTATTTTATTTTATTTTATTTTTCGTTAAATAGATATTTAATTATAACCGAGTTAATTTTAAATACATTTTATTTTTGTTTTTACTAGTTGATCTCGAAACTTAACAAGTTTATCTTTTTTATTCTTTTTTTTTTTGAATTCTTTCTAGTCAACTAATTCATCTAATGTTAATAGAGGCATTGATGATATCAAATGTCTTGCTTCCTCAAAATTGCTTGAAAGAATTGCTTTCCCTTTTGGATTTGTGTTATATGATATGTGATGTCTTCATCTTTATGAGAGATTTTTAATGGTAACAACTTGCATAGTAAAACTTGGAACCTTTTACATGATTAAGGCGACATTTATATTGCCCACCTTAGATAGAGGGATTGGGACAATTGTTGGTATTTTGAGATTTGATTGAACTACATTCTTTTGTAGAATTACCATGTGGGATCTTTCTAATAGTGATTCCAAGGTCTAGGTCTATTATCTTTCCCCTTTATACCATAAAAATTATTAGCCTTTGTGCATATATCCATAAGATGGCATACATTTCTAGATACATGTTAGACTTCAAAGTTGTGTTTGATAATTCAGTTCTTAGATTTATTGAGATTCGTCACATAACACCATAGAAAGAAAATCAACTTCTCTTCTCTCATATTTTAATAAGTATATATTTTATTTAATGACTTGTATAATGTAAGTAACTAGATAAATAATAAAGAGAAAACACAAGTCTCTAAAAGTCTACTCATTGTATAACTATCTAATCCAACAAAATAAGACTAAGTCAATCTCTACATAGATCTGAGCATAGGTGACAATTCCTTTTCGGACAAGGAGTATTCATAATTCTTTCTAGAATTCTATGAACTCACATGAATATAGGGAGATAGATAGTGGGACCCAGACTAGATGTTGATTTAATAGATATTGTAGCTAGGTTGAAATCTAAAAACCATGGTGAGATGAAGAGGCCAACTCTACATCAAAACCATGGTATTTCTTCCAAGACATTTATATAATGTCTAGGGTTGAAAATAAACAATAATAAAGAAACCTTTGGAATGAAAAGTCACCTTGTGTTTCATGGCCCAACAAAAATTAATCCATTTAAAAGTGTTATTAATGATGGCCATATTTCATTAAAACTATATATTAGGGATTTACCTTTATAACTATTGATGAGCCTATTAATATTTAGCACTTGAAATGCAATTGTTCGTTCGCGTTCGATCTCTCCACAATGAAGGTTAGTGGAGGAACCCATTATGTTTTGAATGGCCTCTTTGAAGGAATGAGGCTTCAAAAATTTACTCATTTTGGCTCCCCTAGTTAAAGGGGTCATGTGGATCCTTTGAGGAGGAATTTGTTCCTATTATTTGAACCCGTCCCTAGAGACAAAGACTCTGATAAATGGTCAAGTACTTATAAATGTTATAGTAAGCCAACGTACAATCTCCTTCCAATTGTTTACCTAAAATGATTATTTTTTATGGATTAAAGAGATTCCATATTTATTTTAGATTTTAGTCTTTGCATTATCAATATTCTTCAATCTTTCCACCTTTAAAATAACGATGTTTTTAGAAATTATTTTTTCAACAATTTAATTATTCTTATGAAAAATAAAGTTTCTTAACATTACATTAATTAATTAATAAATAA
Organism: Pinus tabuliformis; assembly: GCA_031772625.1. NCBI lineage: Eukaryota > Viridiplantae > Streptophyta > Pinopsida > Pinales > Pinaceae > Pinus > Pinus tabuliformis. The sequence goes on from CM062816.1 coordinate 831,198,666, forward strand.
ATATCCTTTATTTTTTATTTTATTTTTATATTCATTTAATTTTTTTTATATATTTTCTTGTCCACATGGGGTAGCTCAAGCGGCAAAGGCCGTGGAAATGAAGTCTCACCGAACCGGAAGTCTTGGGTTCAAATCTTGGGCTACCCTTTCCCCGTAGAGGGGTACATAATGGACATGTAAATCGGAGAGTCCCGCCCCAGCTTACAAAAAAAATAAATTATTTTATATATTTTCTCAAATAATTAGTTTAAATCATTAAAATTAACATTTTTTCAAAATTTCTTTGATACAAATATTCATATCTCTAAATCTCTTATCACTAGGTACCATTAAGTTTGAGTGCCCTTTATCAATGGAAATGCTCAAATAATGAGAAGTGCTCACGGACGAAAGGTCATTCATTGAAAATGCCAGTCATGAAGAATGGGAATCGTGAGCTTTATTGCAATGTAATCCCATCTTTTTACTCTTAAGAATCCCTTGTTCGATCATACAAAATTGCGACACTTTTCTTACATGGCTGCTATTACCGCATGTTTTTAGTGTTATATTAAAAAATTAGTATGAAATATAAATAAAAATTCTTTGTTCATAATATAATATAAAATTTCAAAAAGCGATGTGATAATAAACAAATTCATATACAAGTTATGGGAGACAAAGTCTTTTTAGGCTATTGATTTTGTTAAGAGGGTAAAATTTATAATAATTTAGTTTTTTTTTTTACTAATTAAGGTTATTTGGGAAAAGCTTAGGTTCAAATCTCATTATAACTATCACTCATGGGTTAGTGGCAATAATCTGCAACATAGTGCCTAGCAATAAACTTATGATTTAGCAAGAGTTGAGGCATTGTCCCTGGGGGCATCTACCCTTATAACTTTATCCCAACAACCAACATGACACTTTATTAGAGTGGAATCTGGGTGGGGAGGATCCCAAATGGTTTTCCTAATCACTCGAGCTAAACCCACATGACATTGTAATTTATTTTTTAATCTATAATGCGAGATATTATGGGTTGTTACCTGTACATGTGTACTAACTTATTACCTTTATTTAAGGAAAACCACACCACTTAAAAGGATTCATTAGTGATCTATAAGGGAGTAGACTTTCACTTTTGTTTGATACTTATTGATTTCGGGTCATTAACTTGTTTCTCTACATTAAAAAAAACGAGTTCTTAACCAATTAGAAGCTTTTTTAAATCTTCCTCTGAAACCAAAAAAATAATTTTAGAATCTTTTAATATCTCCAAGATACCTTGATACCTTGTACTCCATCATCATTAAAATTAAACAAAAAATATCAACCTTAACTTAATTCCATGCAAAAATTAAAATACATATTCAATTATATTTTTGCCACATACCTATGGGATATATATATATATATATATATATATATATAGATATAGCATGGCCAAAGGGGGAGGGTCACACTATGGCCCTGAGGAGGACAAAGTGTTCAGGTATTCATGAAGTCTTGGTCATATGACCAATAATCAAGTAGAGATATATGGTCTTTACTAGGGACTTGCCAAAGAACATTAGGTGGACACACTTATAGTTATGGGAGATTCTCTCTTAATCCTACATCATTTGGTCAAAGGCTTTTCCCAAAGGAGAAATCAATGGAAAACATCATGAAAAGAATCGAGAAAATTTTGGAAAATATCCCATCCAAAACATATTTCCATGTCCTACAAGACCTCAACTAAGAAGAAAATAAGTATGCTAATGGGGGGTGTAAATTGAAGATAGATGAATTAAAGATTAATGGACAAATCATGCCTGCTTTAATTCCCTAAGCAGATATTAAGTATATTGGAAAAAAATTAGTTAAATTGATTGATACAAGAAAACATAAAAATGGAAAATTGGGGAGCCCAGGTGATTTCATGGCAACCCGGAGGAAACACATGCATGAAGACAAGCCAACACTTAAATCCTAGAATATTTCACAAACCATGGAAATCAAAGTGATGGGCATTCAAAGTACAATGTACTCAATCTTACAGATATGGTTGCATCGTTATGTTATTATGATTCAAGAGGGAGAAATTATGAAGCATTATGGTGTACAAGACCCCATTGAATGTGGGAATCAGTTATGGCTTGGCTCATGGTTATCACACTGCCATCCTCCCTTGGGCCTTGCATTATGGTCTTCCTTATTTGGAAATTGAGTTGTGGAAGTTGGGCATCTTTAACGGAGTGGAAATTTTTTAATGACAGTAGTATATTTTGGTCTTGGAAGGGGACTCCTTTGTGACCTTCTCCTTGCATGAAATGTTGTTTAAAGGGATAGTTTTAGTGAGAATTCAGAACGGGAATCACACTTTATGAACATTGTTCCGATGAGGAACATAAGTGAAGTTCGTAAATTGCATGCTATTGGTGTGCTATGGGAATTTCTCAGATGGTGGAATGTTTTTTATCCTGCCTATAAGATTTTGAAAGAATATCTCTGCTACTAAGACCTTTGGTGATCTGAAATTGGGGTTTGATAACTTGTTATGCTTACAAGAACCTCCCATTCAGTTAAACAAATAAATGATCTAGCTTATATATGACATTTGCAGAATTAAATACTTGAAACAGGTGTATGTCTTCTTTTAACTGTTTAAGTGCTTTAAGTCCATTCGTTTTTGTTGATATTAAACACATATAACAGCCATATAATGCAGCAAATAAACAACCACATGTAACAACAAATTTAATCTAGGAGTTGACCCGAATATCATGGGCTACATCTCCTTGAGCTTTTGTCATCTTGACTTGGCTCTTTGGGATTATGGCAAAGTTTCTTTTACAAGTTCCAAAATTAACTCCAAAGGTTACTAAATTGAACCAATGGGCTTAGAATACCATCTATATCCCTTTCATGCTGCCATCACTCTGCAAACAGATCTAAGCTCCCTTAGACTTGACTCCTTCAATTAGTGCTCTGAGATATCCTGAGCTTCTTGATGACACTAACTCCTTCAGAATACCTTAACTATCATTGAAACCTCATCTACTATCTCCAACACATATCAGACACCAAAAATAGATTGATCATTTGCTCAAAATGAGCACTGCATCTGCAAATTAGGCCTTCCTCCACGGTTAGCACTGGGCTGCCTTAAAATTCCCTATAGCATCTTGGCCTTTAGAAGTCTTCAAATAATTCTAAAAATCCCTGCAATGGATTCAGAATGCTCATTACAGGCCGGAATGAGTGTTGGTTTGCTGAGAACGAGTACTGGTAGCTCCTACAACTGCCTCCAAATCTCCCTGGATGAAAATCTCTATGAGATGACTTCCTCAGCTTCTCTGGACTGTTTCATTGGATTCAGAAGGCTCCAATTAGCCTAGCTAGCCTCTTGTTTCACTCTCTCTGGTCGAAAACTGCTCTTGGAGTGCATTTAGTCCATATCCCCTAGGGATACTCCACCAAATTTGGTGAACTACACCTGACTCCAGTTAAAATTGGCATATCCACCTAAGTTTAGCCGCTCTGCAAAGATGACCGTTGAAGGTGATCTGTTACAATAACTGTTTGGGCGCGCATATAAGGCGGTATAATCCCGGCGGTTAGGAATAATCCTCCGTAGAGCTGGCAGTCATGCAACCACATGTCAACCATTTGCAACCGTCGATCTATCCTGCTCGATCCAATGGATATCACGTCATCTGCTCACCAACTAACCCAGACGATCTCCATCATCGATGTGACCCGTCCAATCGAATGGCTGTCGCGCAATCTCGTGCAGATTCTTGCACGACCGATATCAGGTCAAGAGCACGCGAGAAAAGTAGTTTTCCTGTGCTACGTGTCGACCGCTAAGGTTAATCGCGTGAAATCGTAGAATACCATTTACAGCTTTTTGTCTGCGCGAGATACCATTTCCCACTTTTTGAATGCTACCCATGTGCTCAATACGGAACTTAAAGAGAAACGTTTAAGGAAAGGTTTAGAACTTACCCCCAAAAGGGAATATTCCAGGGAATATATATATATATATATATATATATATATATATATATATATATATATGTTTTTTTTAATATTTTCAAAACGAAATTAATATTAGTCAAATGTCCAAAAATTTCAGTTTACTAGACTTTTCAAATTGCGATAACTGCTTCATACGATATCGATTTTTCAAACTATTCACGGCGCCAGAATCAGGAAGACGAGATCTATCCGGTCGCTCAAGTTCGACTCTCTTTTGAACACTTTGAAATCTGAGCTATCATTTAGGTCATGGATCAATATCTGATCATTTGGTTTTTGGATTTCCATCTACAATGTAGTTTTTGTCATTAGAAGGGGCATTTGTCATAGTCAATTATCTTTCGTGGGGGATGGTGGGGCCTGGATAAGGCTTTCAACTTGTCTGCGAATAATCTCGGTGCCATTGAGGAGGTGCAAGGTTGTGTTTTCCCTATGACTTAGCCTACAAAATGGTAATTTCTTTGGCCTTATAATGGACCATAATATGTCTATTGGACAACTGCATAAAGTGGAAAAGGGTTGCAAATGCAAATTCGTGTTAACTCAACTTGCTTAGAAAGTGTATGTTATTCAATTGGACCTCTTGATAATCAGATTGAAACAAAATGATTAATGGGGCACAATTTCCAGTGAGTTGGTTGATATTCAAGGATTGAATTCAAGAGTAGGTCGACATGAAGACGAAATGGATGCTCTAAAAAGGCATATTGAGGAGGTTAAATACCTGAATCTCTACTTAAGTGACTTAGCCAGCTCAAGCACTTCAATAATTGTTAATTTCTCGAACTTAAATGAACCTCTCCAAAACAACGACATGTTCATAGTCATGAAATATTTCATAATCAATTAGTAGTGTTATAAATTTTGTGTTTTGTTGAGGCAAATTTGTAACGTATTTGCCTACAAAACCCCTCTTTTTGTTGTTTAGATATATTCTCCTTGGGAAAATAATGTATTCTTATTAGAAAGGAGAAAACATTTGGAAACTTTTGATGAATTAGCTATGTAATGCATGTTGTATTTGCTATAAATCAGGTACAAAATTATGTAATACAAATACATCTTTTTTTTTTTTAGTGAAAAATAAATAAATAAATAAATAAATAAATATATATATATATTAGACAATTAAATGATAGAATTTAATAACTTTATTATTAAATTAAAAAAATCAATATTTTGAGAACAATTTTCTCCTTAAATTTAATAATTTTTAAAGTTAAATTGCACTAAGCCTAGTACGAAAGAGATGTTGTAAAGTCTAGTTCTATAATGTAAACATTCTTACTTGATTAAATTACTTAAAAATAAAAATAAAATAATAAAAAACAACTAAAAATAAAACAATTTAAATAATTAAATAATAATAATAATAATAATAATAATAATAATAATAAATTTGGGGTAAAATGCTCATGGGGCATAGAATAGATGGTGATGAGGTGTCTTTTTAAGTTTCTCTGTGATGCGAAGGTCACCTCAGAACTTTGTGAGGAAAAATCCAACCATGTTAAGGGTTGGTGTGACCTAGGCTGAGTGCGATCCTCAGGTGATTTTGACAGCTTAGATGCCTCTGCGTCGTGGTTTCTCAAGCTACAAGTCAAGCCTAAAGTTAAACTCAAACAACTTGATAAAAAATAAAAAGTAAAAAATGAGGTAAAATAGTCAATTTATAGTTGGAGTTTTTTGGGCTCTACGTTTTGATAACCCATAGTTTTTCCAATTATATATATATATATATATATAGATTCATCTTAACTCCAGATCTACCAAGTGCCAATATGGATCAAATATCTTGAGGTGCAAAATTCTTCTAGAGTGAAAAGATATTTGGTTCCTCTCCAGGCTTGATAGATCCAAAATTAGGATAAATCTAGGCTAGTTTATCAATTAGACAATTAAATGAGTCTTAAGGGTTAACTTAATTGGTTGAGTTTCCGTTTTTAAAACACCTTGCTAATGGCAAGTCACAGGGTCAATTCTACTTTACTTTTAAATTAAAAAAAAATAATATAATTTTTTCCCTAAATTTTTAAAATTTAGGGATTTTATTTATATTAAAATTAATAATTACAATTTCAAAACTAAAATTTGAGATAAATGAATATTTATTATAATTGATATTTTATAGTTTTTTTAAAATTTGTTTTTAATGATGGATGGTTATAAGACGGATATTCATGTTCGTTTGGTATCATTTTCTTTACAGATATGTATGTGTTATTGTGCGTTTTATAATTTAGTATGAGAGATGTTATATTATAATGTTAGGTGTTTTATAATTTAGTATGATAGATGTTATATTATAATGTTACTTTTTTGTTTGTTTGTCGAGTTGTTTGAGTTTTTCAAAGATTACATCAAGTTTGACCCGTGGCTTGAGAAATCGTGATCTAGAGACATCTAAGTCGTCAAAATCACCCGGGGATCACACCTAGCCTGGGCCACACCAACCCTTAATATGGTTGGTCTTTTTTCCATGGAGTTTCTAACCGATGACCTTCACATCACGGAGTGACTTAATAGTACACCACATCATTGATTAAATATGATGATGAAAATTACAAATTTTATTTAAAAAAATAAAATGACAAGTCACACTACTATCTTCTATGTTTTAAGAAAATTATAAAAAGAGGAAAAAATAAAAATAAACTATAATAATTTCGAAAATGTTATATATATATATATATAAATCACAATTTTTACCCCAAAAAATATAAATAAAAAACACATTAATTAGAGTGTTTCAAGGAAATCCACAACATGAATACCACTTTATCCACATCTATGGTACATTTATTGTTTTTCACTTTAATTTAACTATATTTAAACTAACCCCTTCAAATCTGAAACTTCATTTATGTATTTCAAAGTTCAATAATTAAATTAAGTGGTAGGAACGTTAGCTATGTGGCCTTGTTTCAATATCAATTTCATAGATATCTATATATATAGAGTGAGAAAGTAAATATATGTATGTGTGTTAACCATAATTAGAAGATTTCAAATGCCTACCTTATAAAAAATAATTTTATCATCTATATATAAAGAAAAAGTAATTCAAAGTAAAACATTTAACCAAAATGTTTATATAGAGAGCCCCTTATTGCATGGATATGAATATTTTAATGTGAACGATGTGAACCAAAAACAAAATAGTTTAATGTCCATGTTAAGTAAAATATTTGAATGTCAACTATGTATATATTATATAAAACTATTAAAAATAAAAATAAAAAATTCTATGATTAAAACATTTTATGGTGTGTCCCTCAAAATAAAAAAGATGTGTAATTATTTTCTTAGTATATATATATATATAAACCATGTATCTATCAAGCACAAAACTATATCAAATTTTTAAAGGTGCAAAATTTTAAATTTTACATTAGAAAATATTTCTCTCCATATTTGATAAATCCAAGATTAAAATTGAGTAGTTTTTAAGTGTGACTTTTTGGAATGTTTTCTGGTTTATTTTCAATCTAACTAGATTCCGGCAGGGATTCATTGAAATCACAAGTTTGACAAGTGAGCTCTTCACAATCGAAGTGCCCCAAAGGTTTTTGAGAGTGTGGAATCCATATATGAAATAAATTAAAAAAAACCAATTTAATCAACACAAATTAGAATTTGACCACATTTTTTTTAGCCATATTCCAACCAAAAATCTACAAAAAAAAATTCCAAAAAATCACACTTAAAAACTACTGCATATTAAAATAAATCTAATAATAACTTATTCTTATAAATTTATATATATATATATATATATATTTTAATTTATAATTAAACATTTATTTATTCTTTTGCCTTGAAATTTCCCTCCAACCTAGAAAATTGAAAAAAAAAATAGTTTTTAAAAAGTTCCTCTGTTTTATGTTAGATTGTCACAACTAACAAGATCCATTTTTATCTCGAGGCAAATCAAATCGTGCACTAATCGGAGTGGGTGGAAGTCTTGACGATCAATGAAGGGTGCCGCCAATCTGACACGCACAAATCGAGAAATGGATAAAGCGTGAGGTGGAATTCAGCTACTTATGAATTAGTTACTCACACTTAACAACAAGAGGTGGACCCCCTTGTCATAACATCATCACTGAGAAAAAGGAAAAAAGTCATAGTTTAATAATTATGTTTTTTTAAAGAAAGTTATGGAAATTTTGGTTATATTTTGAAAAACTTCGGAATTTTGTAAATCTAAATAAAAGTTGTCAAACTTTATAATTGTAGGTGCTTTAGAAATTTTTGATTGTGTTGAATCTATTTCCACCATCAAAAACACGATTCAAACACTGCCTCTACAAGATTTTTTGAATTTTTTTGCCCAGATTCTGGCCACTTTTGGCCGCCCAACAATTCCTCCGCCTCTCTAAAAATAGTCATTCATGCACAAATATGAATATAAAATTTGAAAATTTTCAAAGCTTGAATATGTGGACATTTTTCAACGCATAATCATTTAGTCAATAAACAAAGATAAATGTAACATATGAAAGTCAAATATATGGATATTATCTATATGTTATATATTTGTGTTAAATTTTTTAAAAATGTATTTATTAAATTAAACAAAGTTTTTCGTAGAAATGATATGAGAGAATTTTTTTGGCCGACACTTTTCGAACCAACAAGTATGGTTCATCATCTGGAATTTATTAATTAGATTTTTAGATTTTTATCTATGAAGTGTAGATTAATTGGTTTATGTGAGTTTAGTTTCTACTAAATCATATATCTATAAACAAAAATTGAAAATAAAATCCACTATTAAAAAAATTAGACTAGCTCCCAAAAAATATTAAAACTCAATCAAACTTTATACGATTCTAATAATAATATTCAATATTCCCAATAGAACAAATTATTCAAAAAACCAAAAATACTAACTAAACTTTTATCATAGTGAGATAATAAAAAGTAAAATCAATCACCTATCTACCATTCTCATGAGTGTTAATAATCATGAATGTTAAATCAAATTAATAAATTTGAAAATAATGGCATGAGTGCAAAATTAAACTGTTGGGCGGTTACCTATCTTCGCATGACTGTTAATAATCATTAAGGTTAAGTCAAATTAATAAATTTGAAAATAATGGCCCTGTGTGCAAAATTAAACTAGTGGGTTTTTCCTTTCTTAGCCCTTTTTATTTTGGAGACCAAAAAGCCACTAGGGCGTGCTTATGAGAATGATGGATGTGTTTCCAACATTGTTAATTTGGAGTAAACTTGTGTCTCCAACCTAGTTGAGTTGGAGTAATCTATTCAAAGTTGGACAAACGAGTTTTCAATATTGGTGATTTGGAGTAAGTTAAAAAGGTTTGGTATTAAACTTCCCTAATAAGGATGGTATTTTTATTTTTATTTTTATTTTTATTTATTTATTTATTTATTTTTATTTATTTATTTATTTATTTTTTCTTTTTTCTGGGTTTTTTTAAGTATGGTTGTAATTTTTTTATAATAGGAATTGTTTTAATAATGGTGTAGTTTAATTTATAAATGAAATGTTAATTTTAATCAAAATTTAGTAGAGTTTTGTCAAATGTTGTGTTTAAGTTGTTTAATTTGTAGAGTTCGAGTGCCTAAAGGGTTTTTAAGGAGTTGAGTTCATTTACGTATTCAAAAATGTATTTTAAACAATAAAAAATCACAATCTTGCTTGAGATTGTATTGTCGGATTCTGGTGAAAAAGCCATTTTGTGTATAAGTTAGCTTACACCTTTAATAACTATTATATATGTTGATATACCATATGTTTTCAAGAATTAGTTAAATTATATAATAAGCATATAATGTATATTGAGTAGTTTCCTATACTTGTGGTTAAGGTTAAGATTGATTTTATCATGAAGCATGAAGGATGTGTTTTCTATAAGTGTTAGTGTGAGATATGCATTTTGTGTTTTAAGTTTTTTATATATATAATTTTTGTTTTGTTGTATTTTTTCTTTGGTTTATTATCAATAATAAAACCATTTCTTTTTTCTCTATCTTATAAATTCACAAGTTGGCATTATAGCAACAATCTTCAATACATATTTATTAGATTTTTTAATTTTGTTTTAAGATTACTTATCCATGTTTGTTGTTAGGAAATAGTCTTATTTGGATTTGACTTGTAGTCATTGTTATCCTACATTTATTTTTGGTAATCATCATCATGCCTCCCCATTAAGAGTGTGTGTATGAGAAATTAACCTTAGGCCTACATTGGCCCATGAAATTGCCTTGGCTTCTAAGGAAGTTATGACATTGCAAAATCACATGCCCACTTCTCCTTTTTAGCTAGATACCTGATTCACCTTGCCAAAATATGTTGGCCAAATGCAATGCGATCTAATAGACTCCTAGATTCACAGCTTATTTGCTTATTTCAAGGCCTATTTTGGTATCTTGAAAGACCGAAAACTATATATTGTTGGGATAAAATTGGAAGGTGTAATACTCAATCAAAACTCTAGAATTAGTTATTGAGCTCGATCCAATTCACTTGAGCAATTCCACTTTGCAACCCATCCAAACTTCGATGCATTTTTCCAAGCCTTGTGTAGAAATTTCTATGCCCATAGATATTTGTATAACCTAATGTGTTACTAGTTACAACTTCATCAATTTCTTGGACATGTTGTCCAACAATACATTGATATCATCTACAAGTTATGCATCAAACTACATATCCAAGAAAATGAAGAGTTACTGATTTTGAATTCAATCTTAGTTGTTAGCAATTTTCAAACACAAAATAGATTTGTTTGAGAGCACATCCATTGATAAATTGTTTCTTCATGCCCAGGCCATTGAACATAAAGTTAACTAGAGATCCCATCCCCCTCTTCAACCCCCTCCTCACCACAAGCAACATTATCTCCTTCCCCCACCTTTATAGGTCTTACAAACACATGTCACTAGTGTCATTATCATAGGAAAACCTCTCATTTGTCTACGAAATGTAGCGTCTTCAGATATCCCAAGCCTACTAAATCATTTTTTACAAATCTGCAGGAGTCATGCTATGTGGAACTTATTAACCCCTCAACAAAATCTAAGGTTATCTCTTCGTCAAACCCTATATGTACACATCCTTAGTTACTATTAATGGCCAATAATTCAACTCTTACCTCTCAATCTCCCTCTTTACTCATAACTTCCCATTCAAAAATGAAGTTTCTACCATCATTCTAAACAATGATAGCTAGAAGAAGCTCATGGCCCAAGATTTCATCCACTATCTTAGCCTACCTAGTAACGCTCATCCGTCTCCTTATCAATTAAGTTGGATTCACAAAGATGACACACATTTGCTTGTCAACCAAAGATGTGTCATTACATTCACCATTATATCCTTTCATGATATTATCAAGAATGATGTTTCTCCTTTGGACCTTGTAGATCTACTCTTAGGCATTCCTTAGTAGCACCAATGTAAAGCCTTGTATGATGCTAGTTGTAACATATATAAGTTGTGCAAGGATGGAAAAGCTTATGAATTGACTTCTTTTTCCATGTAGAAACCATTAGTCCTATCTATAAATGTTGCAAGTCATGTTAACCTAAATAAATGTGTCTCTCTTTACTTGATGTGCTCAATTAAGAAAAATAATATATCCAAATGCACTCTACCATTTATGGAACCTTTATTGATTGGTTTTTTATATCTCTTTCTCCCCATAGAATGTCTTCCTCCTCTCTAGATATATAGCATTCCATCAACTTAATTCTATGGGTTGCTCTACCCAATGCTTTGACCTACCAACTCGCTTATTGTGAAAGTGTGAAAATTGAAATACAAATTAAAGTTTTTTTTTTTTTTTTTTTTTTTTTTTTTTTTTTTTAATTCTATCCATATTCAACCTAGCTCCTCCCCTTGGGCTTCCCTAGCCTTCATTGTCCCCAAGAAAGAAACTATTGAATGACATCTAGTGACCCATATAATGCTTTCAACAACTATAAAAATTGTTATCCACTAACTCACAATGATGATTTGTTGGACAATCTCAAAGGTGCTTAGTTCTTTACTAATATTGATTTGACAACTAGTTATCATCAAGTTTTCTTGAACCCAAACAATACTTGGAAGACCTCAATCGAGACAAATTTTGAGTTTTATTTTGTTGTTCATGCCCTTTGTCCTTACCAACACTCTTTCTACATTCACAAGGCTCATTAATTATGTCTAACATCCACATTTAGGGAAATTTGTTGTTATTTAACTAGCTGACACTTTGATTTTTAGTAAAATTTGGAAGGAATGCCAACAACATGTAAATATAGTACTATAACTATCAAGGACTTATAAATTATAGGTCAAATGGAAGAAATCATGTTTTGGCTAGAAATCCATCTAGTACATTGGGTTTCTTATTGATAAGGAAGGCTTTTGCATAGTCCTTCCTATGGTTCATGCTCTTACTAATTGGCTTGCCCCTTCTATAACAACAAACTCAAAAGATTTCTTGGCAACCTCAATTTTTAGTAGTGCTTCATCTTTAATTTTTCCTATATTGATCAACCTCTCCATCCAATTTCCAACCAACTAATATTTACTTGGCTTAAGTTTGCAATAGAGAAATTTCGAAAATTGAAGAGTTCCCTATGCATTTCCATGGTTCTCCATCTTCCATATTTACAATGTATGCTTTTGAGATTGATATAGAGGCTTCATAATTTGTTATTGGTGTTATATTTAAACATGAAGGACACCTTATAACATGACATTTTGAAACCTTGTTTAATGCCAATATCAACTAAAATACATATCACATGAGGTTTTATGCTTTAGTGCATGATTTAACTCTAGAGGAATTATTACATTTTGGGTAAGGAGACAATCCTCCAATCTAATCACCACCCCTTGAGTGGGCATCCTATATACAACAACATATTAAGTGGGAATCCTATATACAATGATTATATTTGATGATCAAATATAAGAAGGGTAGCTCAAACATGGTGGTAAATATGTTGATCCATGCACCTACCCGATTTTGCACATTTTAGAGGTTCCATGCTCTACCTATGACGCTTGGAAATATGTTCATTTTGAAGGTTTTTTTTGGGCCAATTTGGTAGGTTTACACAACCCCGCTAAAGTGAATCATACTCCTTTTTTGTATTATTTAGACCATGATAATTAATTGTATAAGATGAATCAATTGTATGTAAATTGCAAACTCTATATGAGTATGGACCTCATCAAGGAAGCACACTCTTCTATTATGGGGGTCACTTTGGTGTTTTCAAAATGTTTTAACATCTTCAATGCAATTTCTTCTTACCTTCTATGCAATGTTAAGTAGAACAACTTACATGTTCTTTCTCTCTTTGTAGCCAAAGTAAACATGTTAATTGTTAGCATGTATTATATTAGTCCTTGCCACTACTATCTCACCCATGGTAATCAAGATCAATGGATATCCTTAATAGATTACCTATGGAATTTACAAAATATGAATCTATATGGGTAGCGGTTTATTGTTGAAATTCTAAGTCTGCCATCTTCATTCCATACAACAAGGGTTATGGGTTTATAATAAAAAAATATATAGCCAAATTTATGCCATGGAGCCATGTGGTTGTTGGGATTGCTATTGGAATAACAACAACAACACATATAGCTAAGCGAACGAAGATGTATATATCTCCTACTACATAGATCAAGTCCACTCTATTGAACGTGGCATATGCATTACAAGAATTCTGAGGTCTAAAATGGGCCTCCTAAAGAAAATAATAAAATAATAATTAACATAATAAGGTAAGAGTGATGAATTTTTAAAGGAAAAGAAAGAAAGCTAATTTTTTAAATTGTATTTTCGGTTTATCTCCTTATGTGTTTACTCAAATGTCAAGTGGAGGCATCCATTGGGTGTGGAATTAAATTCTGCATCCAATGAGTAGCCACTCTACATACATTTATATATACCCACACTAAAAATTAAAAAAAAAATGTCTTTCTATTTTTTCATGTATATTCGATTTTATGTTTTCAGTGTGGGTATACTCAAAACTATGTAGAGTGGATACAAAAACATGTTTTTTCAAAATTTTCGGTGTGGGTCTACTCAAAAGTATGTAGTGTGGGTACTCATTGGATAAAAAAATTAATTCCACATCCAACAGGTGCCTACACTTAAATTTGAGTATTTTACTTGTATTTTTGACTTCCTTCTTATAGTATTACTTAAGTGTAGGTACGCGTTTGGTGTAGAATTTAATTTTGCATCCAAAGAATCCTTACACTTGACATTTAAGTAGGTTTAATTAAATGTCAAGTGTTGATCCTCATTGGATGTAGAATTTAATTCCATGTCCAATAGGTATCTATAATTGACATTCGAGTAAACCTATAAGGAGATAAATTGAATATACAAGCAAAAAAAATAGTTTTCTTCTTTTTCCTCCAAAAAAATTTACCCCTTGGGATGACATCATCATATTGAATCTTTTGGTTCTTTTAAAGTTGATTTTGTTAGCACAATTTTTTGTTTTGAGACCCATTTTGACCTCAAATTTCCCCTAAGTCATACAAAATATGATAATCAAGTGATCTAATAAGTGGGTGACTTCAAGCTTCGAGGGTTATTTCAATTGATCAAGTCCCCATTGTTAAATCACCTTTGCTACTGAGAGGTCACAAGTTCAATTCTATTGATACTCTCAAAGTCAGGTTCTGTGGTGGAGTCCACAAAAATTGATCCCTCTGGGTGGATCTGCTTGGTACAAATATTATGTGGATATAGTGGTCACCTATCTCTAGGGTTCGTGAACCACACAAAAAAAGTGGATAACTTCAACCTTTCCATTGATTTTCATTCTAATCCAATCATATTTTGATGATATAGATCTTCTTAAAATGGGATAAAACCTCTAACATTCCATGCTCAAGGTTCTCATCAATTAAGTGGAATTATAACTTCTATCAAGATTCCTGCTAGATATGCGGAAGAATTGTGTTTGAAGAAAGGTTGAATTTATCCACTCATTAACTCACTCTTGTGCTAATAATAAAAATTAAAGTAAATATACCACAACAACAAAAAAATATGAGTAATTGAATATTTAAATAATATTAAATTAATAATATAGAAAATAAAACTGACTAAAAAAAAATTGTTACATATATCATATATTTTAATAAAACATAGAACAAACAATTGACTAGTTCAAAGTGCAGTTGAGCTTACTCATGACTACAAAGGCTAACCCTATAAGGCACTGAAGCTAACTCATGGCCCCATGATTGAGACCACCAAAGGAGGGAGGAGAGTCAAATTGGGATATATATCCATTTTTTGGAGCCAATTTTCCCATAGGGAGGAGGGAACCTACAATAGAGGAGGAGATGGAGGAGTTGGACCTTTTCTTTTTAAAGTGAGAAAGGAGGAGACATAAGAGAGGATCTAGATCCCACCATAAATTATATGGAGATTCATTTTCTTTCCCCCTTAGAAATCCATGACACCTTAAATTCTAAGACAATCCCCAATTATGGGTAAACATAATGATTAATAGGGTAAATTATAGGGTAAATATTCATGAGGGGAATGTTTGAAAATATTTATAATATGAGAAAAGATAAAGAGAAAATGAAGGGGAAATGATTTTATCCATGGTCCTTAGATCCTATTTAGTACTGTAAACAAAATTATAGAATTATAAAAAACATAAAATTATATGATTGAAGCATTTTACTAATTTTTGATTGGCAAGCATAAACCCTGAAAACCATGGGGAACACCAAGGTATACGTATAATCTTAGACACATAATATTGTAATGAATTTTATTTACAATATCAATCATGATTTGTAATATATTACAATATACCCTAAAATATACCATCCTCTTATAGATATAAGTCTTTCAAAGATATATTGAAGCATTCAATGAGATCATTGCAAATAAGTATCCATGTAAAATACTTGTCCTTATCTAAAATGTTATATAGTTAAACAAAAGGTGGGGTTCTAATTCTCTATTTATCACAAGCCTTTGGGTTAATTGTTTCTTATATCTTCCCCGGATGCAGGTGACTGAGGCGGTAATCAATATGAAAAGACTGGGGTGGGGCGAGGCAGCTCGACACCTGCCCACCCAGTACGCCGCGTTAAATATTGGCAATCGGGTGAGTGCTTGGCATGCGCGCAAGGCAGGTTATAGCAGCTCCCCTTCAGGTGGCCCTGGCTCATTCTCCCTGTCCTCTGCAACGGCTCCTCCCCCCGCACGCTACAACCTGCAAGAGATGACGGCGATCATCAATGCAGTAGTAATGGAAGTGGCTTTTCGAGAAAGATCGAGCAAGTATAAGGCGAGGCACTGCTCTGAGTTTGCGGTGATGTCTTGCGAGTTGTCTCTTTGGGCTCATCCCCTCGCTTCGGCTCAATTTACGGCTCTCTCTGAAGTCTCTTGGCCCCAGAGGCAGCTCCTGTTATTCCTCCCTCTCCTCTGGGGGGTCCTGGATTATAATCTGGCAGCTTTCGTGTTTGTTTATCATCTCCGGGTCTCTGTTCTTGCCTTTGGTTTTCGCGGGTGGTCTCTGTGTAGTTTCCTCTCAGCCTATGTCCCTTCGTTCAAGCGTCTGGTCTTAGGCCTGGTCACTGTTACAGGGGGGTGGAAGATTGGTCCTAACAATTCACCGGTTGCTCATCCTCACTCTGGAATTTTTCGCCCTATGCTCAATTGGCTCCCGCTAGAGATAGGACTTCGTAGGGTCTCTCCCGGGTCTCTGTGTCTTTATCGCTCTGCGCGCCACTATCATTGTCTCAGGTCAATTGCTCAGCCTGTCTACATCTGTTATACTGCTCCCTCAAAGATGGCTCGACTTCGTCAACGTATGGGATGCCGTAGAGGCCAACCCCGGCGCACTCCGACAGGCTCGTCTTCGGATTCACCCGCCCCCTCCAGTGAATTGTTCACTGGTCGTTACCTAGGCACTCAAAGCGGGAGAGGGCGGCATTGTGCTTCCAGTCACTACCATGGGCCTCCTTCCTCGACCGGCTCTGCAATCTTCTCCTTCAACAGTTCCCTGCATCGGCCTCGGATAACGGCTCACATAACAGTGGTTTTCTATGAGACCACTCAGATGGAGGACTCAGACTCTCATCCGGGGGGCTCTGGGGTAGTCTCTGGTCCTACTCCTTCGATTCAGCTTGGTATTGGTATGGCGCCGCAACATGTTCAGAACGATCCGGGTTGCAGCACTCAGGATGCGGAGATGCTGCCTGTCGATCCTGGTCCCTCTGATCAGGTCGCTGCTCCAACTATGGGTGAGCCTGAATTCGGATGGTGTCGGGTTGTGGAAGAACCATAGGATGATTAGCATGCTCATGCTGGTGACAGTTTTTTGGGTTAAGCCATGGCTATCATCGGGCAAGTTTACCATGTTAACGCTACTGTGGATTTCTTATGTTTTTTGTGTAGTTTTTGTCCACTATGAAGATCCCCTGCGTGGGTTTTGCTCTGGTTTTTCTTACCTGTTTTGTCTTGGAAACTCTGCCTATCACAATAGTGTAATGACTTCGGTCACATTGTAAATATTTTTCCTCTTTATTAATAGAATTAGTTTTACTCAAAATAAAATAAAATAAATAAATAAATAAATAAATTGTTTCTTATATCTTCCTCTTATGTATGCAACCTTTTCTTGCAAATTTAACTAATAACATGCAATTGTCTTAAAGTACACCAAGATTACCTCATCCCATATATTCAATTATTTCAAATCTATATTGAAGCAGGGCCAATTATATCATTGCAAAGGAAATACGATGTATAGCGATAATGATTCAATTTTTGTAGTGAAACAAAAGGTGAGGTTCTCATGCTTTCATTATTTCATGCCTATGGTTTTGTTTATTTTTGTTTATATTTCATAATATTGTGTCTAAACATACATTAATTTGGTGTAGGTAGAACCAAACACATAGATATATATATATATATTAAATCTTTCTTCTGACAAAGATGATAGTTCTAATGAGAGGGAAAAAGGAGGATTGAGTATGAGATCAATTAAAGGCAATTTTACTAGGGAAATTTGTTGATTATGTATGGAATATTTTCATGCTTGAGAATGTCATTGATATTATGAAAATGGGGAAAGGATGATATGGAGGTGTCATTATAATTAAATCATTTTTCAATATGCATAACCCCAACCCACTTCTTGAGTTGGACATTGATGTTATACTTAATGGAGTTACATGGACTAGAACTATTTTCCATGGACAACATAATAGTTCCATATAGAGATGAAGTAAAGCTATTGGAATATGTTGTTCCATCACACAAATATGGAGAGTGAATGATCTTTGACCAAATATTTGAAGAGCATGCAAATATATGAAATATCAACAAATTATAAAAATAGAAAATAAAATAATGAAAAGAAAGGAGCATATATCTATATTAATAGATGGTCAACAATTTTTGAAATGTTTATGGAATTATAAATAGTTCACACCCAAATATCATGGAAAAAACAACAAATGTGTGTTTGAGGAGCATGAAGGAAATTAGATTGTGGTTGTCCAATGAGAACAATAAGTGTAGGGCAATAATTATTGATAGACTATATTTTGAATAGAGTATAACTTGACCTTGTTTGCATTATTACACAAAAAATATTCATTGAGATTGGCTATCATATGGATTTGTCTTTATTTTTTTATTTTCCTTCAACTTTGAAAATGTTCCACTTAAGCCATATGCCCTTCCAAAACCTACAAGCTTTATTCTTCACTTTATTTTCCATGTCTAACTTGTCTTCATTGCATGATGTTGTTTTTTGTGATCTCCATTTTTATTTTGTTTCATTTTAGACATAAACCTATGGTCATGTCTTTGATTTCTCTTATGAAAGTAATATTTTAAGTGTTTATCAGCATATGATAGTGTTTGTTAATAGTTCACATTATCATTCAATTTTATGTTGAGTTTCCTTTTGTATTTCTTGGGAATGGGTGAAATGTAAAGGATTTGAGAAGGATTTCAAGTATTTAGCATTGGTGTTTGATTAGAATCCAAGAGCATAATCTTGGGTTGGTTACTATTACTCCTATTATAAGTAGCTTTAAGATAAGAAGCATCATGTTAAAAAACGAGGGTTATGTATTAAATGTTATATTACTAAATATACAATTTATATGATTACCTAACTAAGCATTCTTATGAAATTTTCTTGTTTTGGCCTTGGTATCATGTCAATGAATTTGATCAACCAATGTTGAAAAATATTCATAATATGCATTCACGCATTGAACCCTAAAACTTAGAGATCTAAATTCTGTTGAGACCAAAACGATGAACTTGCCACATGGACTAGTGGAATCATGTGAAGTTAAAAACTCCTTAGCATGCTTTCCAACTAAATGAATATGGTCAAATGACATAATTGCACATTGTTGGGTTGTGTTAAATTCTTTCCACTACTAGCCCACGTAGTTAACCAGGGGGTTAGAGGGAGGGCGGAGCCCCCCCCCTTCATTGTGCCAATTGCGTAGCGAGGGGAGTTACAAGGGGTTTGAGGGGTACAGGTAACCCCACTCTATGGGGTTCAGGGCAGTGCCTTGGAAAATTTTGGTTTTGGACCCTATGTTAGGTTGGGCGGACCTACGTATGGTTTTGTGCATGTTTTTCGCACATGGTTTTGGACGCAATGGTTTATGGTCCATGGTTTTGGACGCGATGGTTTTCGGTCCATGGTATTGGATGCTTCGGGATGTATAAATATGTATTGTAACATTGAAAGGAACATAATGAAAAATCAAGCTGGTAGTCCCAGTTTTGGGATCCAGGGGAAATCTTTGTGTATATGTGTTTTATGTGTTATGCTATCGCATTGTTTATTTTCTGTGTTTCTAGAATTCGTATGCAGGTAATTTCTGTATGGGGTTAAAACCTACATTTGGTATCATAGTTTTTTTGGCTTCAAGGGGATGCCTTTGTTGTTGAGGGGTTTCGCTCGGGCTTGTGGTAGACCCTGTTCAGTGGGAGATCTACAAGATCGATTCTGGTAGTGAAAGAAGATGGCGAGCAATGGAAAGATAAAGATCGAGAAATTTAATGGTCAAAGTTTTGAGCTGTGGAAACTCAAGATGGAGGATTTGTTGGTGGATAAAGATCAATGGATCGCGGTAGATCTGGGTACTAAACCAATGGGAGTGTCTGATGAAGAATGGAAGAAGTTGGATCAGAAGGCAAAGAGCACAATACGATTGTGTGTCTCAGATTTAGTATTGTTGAATGTATCAGGGGAAGCTATGACGAAGGCTTTGTGGGACAAGTTAGGGACTTTATACCAATAAGTCTTTGGTGAATAAACTGTTCCTATGGAAAAAGCTGTATAACCTGAGGATGAAATATGGAGACTCGGTGACAGAGCATCTGAACGCATTTAATACTATGGTAAGTCAGTTAACATCTGTTGATATTAAAATTTTAGATGAAGATAAGTGCATCGGTTTGTTGTGTTCTCTACCAGATTAGTGGGATAATCTGGTTATTGCAATAGGTAGTAATGCAACTGCTTTGCAGTTTGATGAAATAGTCTCATCCTTGCTGACGGAGGAGATGAGACCAGAAAATTTGGAGAGCCAGAATGGTGATGCCTTGTCTGTACGAAGACGGTCCCAGAACAAAAACAAAAATAAGTCATCAAGTGGGAGATCTAAATCTAGAGGGAGATCTAAATCTCCAGGAAAACCTGTAAAGGTGGTGTGCTGGAAATGCGGAAAGGAAGGGCACTACAAAAGGGACTGTAAATCTAATGCTCCTGATAAAGGAAAGGGATATGATGATGCTCCTTCTGCACAGGCGATAACCACCTCAGATGAAGGTGGGGATGTGTACTTGGCTTCTTCAAGTACACATGTATTTTCATGAGGCATGGCTGATTGACTCAGGTGCATCCTTTCACTTCACCCCCCGTAGAGAGTGGTTCTGCGAGTATGAGAAATATGATGGTGGTGATGTCTTCTTGGGGGATGACAGGAAGGCTAGAATCGTTAGTCATGGAAAAGTAAAGTTGAAGTTGCAAGGTGGAAGGGTTAGAACACTTCTGGGTGTTCTGCATATTCCCGCATTAACCAGAAATTTGATTTCTGTAAGCAAGCTGGATGATGCAGGTGTAAAAACAGTGTTGAAGAAGGATACCTACAAGATGGTTCGGGGGGCACTGGTATTGATGCGGGGAGTTCAAATTGGAACTCTGTACAAGCTGCATGGTAGCACTGTTGTTGACGGGTGCAACAGTTCTGTGGTTCCTGAAAGTGGAGCAGAAAATTTAGTGGTCTCTGGAGAGAAGACCATGTTGTGGCATCAAAGTCTTGGACATATTGGAGAGAAGGGCCTTTGAATACTTCATGGTAAAGGTATGGTAGAAGGTATGAGTAATAGCTCTCTGGATTTTGATTTTTGTGAAAATTGTGTATATGGGAAGCAGAATCAGGTGAGTTTCCCCTTTGGTGGTAAGAGGGCGAAACATATATTAGAGCTTGTGAATAGTGATGTGTTTGGACCTGTGAAGGTTCCATCAATGGGTAAGTCTGTGTACTATGTATCATTTATAGATGAATTCTCAAGGAATACATGGATATATTTCCTTAAGAAGAAATCTAAAGTCTTTGACAGGTTTAAATAATTCAAGGCTCTAGTGGAAAAGCAGACAGAGAAGAAGATAAAGGTGCTAAGGACAGATAATGGTGGAGAGTTTTGCAGTAAGGAATTTGAAGAATTTTGTAAGAAGTGTGGTATAGCACGGCAGAAGACTACTCCATATACACCTGAGCAAAATGGAGTTGCAAAAATAATGAACAAGACATTGATGGAAAGGGCAAGAAGCATGCTTAGTGGTGTCGGGTTAGGACAGGAATTCTGGGTAGAGGCAGTGGAGACAACATGTTACCTGGTCAATAGATCACCTTCATCAGCGTTGGAGGATAAAACACCACGAGAGGTGTGGACTGGTAAGAAACCCTCTCTTTCACATCTGATGGTATTTAGATGTGATACATATGTACATGTTTCAAAGGAGAAACGAACCAAGTTGGATAGTAAATCTGAAAAGTGCATCTTTATTGGGTATAAGGATGGTTTAAAGGGTTATAAGCTTTGGAACCCAGTAACAAGGAAGGTTCTGTACAATCAAGATGTGGTGTTCAGAGAGGTGAAAGATGTTATTAAACATGAAGTCCAACCAAAGGAACCTGAGAAGATAAAGTTTGAGCTAAAGGAGTAGAGGAGGAATCAGAAGATGAAGAGCCACAAACTCCGGGTGTGATAAGATCAGTTCGAGAAAGAAGGCAGCTAGAAAGGTATAGTCCATATGCTTTCTGTTCAAATTTTTCTTTATCTATTACTGATGATGATCCTAGAACTGTGAAGGAAGCAATAGATTCAGAGGATGGAAAACTCTAGAAAGAGGCCATGGTTGATGAAATGGCATCTTTGCACAAAAATGAGGCTTGCGATCTGGTGGAGTTGCCAGCTGGAAGGAAACCATTGGCAGCAAATGGGTGTTCAATAAGAAGACAAATGCAGAAGGAAAGGTGGAGAAATACAAAGCTCAGTTAGTAGCAAAAGGTTATTCCCGGGTGACGGGAATTGATTTTGGTGATATTTTTTCTCCTGTTGCCAAGGTAACTTCCATTAGATTACTTTTATCTGTTGTTTCTTCTTTTGATTTTGAGGTAGAACAGATGGACGTGAAGACAACATTTCTTCATGGGGATCTGGAAGAGGAGATCTACATAAAGCAACCTAAAGGCTTTGCGGTGAAGGGTAAGAAAGAACTGGTATGCCAAGTTAAAGAAGTCTCTGTATGGGTTAAAACAGTCACCAAGGATGTGGTATAAGAAATTTGATACATTTATACGGGGACTTGGCTTCACCATAAGCAAAGCAGATCACTGTGTGTATTTTAAATTAATTGGTGACCGTGTTATTTATCTGGTCTTGTATGTGGATGATATGTTGCTAGTTGGAAATGACAAAGAAATTATCCAAGATTTGAAGACCCATTTTCCCTCCAAATTCGACATGAAAGATCTTGGTGCTGCAAACTATATTTTGGGCATGGAAATTTAAAAAGATCGGACACAGAGGAAGCTCTGGTTAAACCAGAGGAAGTATTTCGAGACAATATTGCAAAGGTTTAATATGCATGATAGTAAACTGGTGAAGGTTCCTATTCCTGTAGGTGTAAAGTTATCTGCTAAACAGTGTCCCAAGACACAAGAAGAGGAAGAGGACATGTCCCGTGTTCCATATGCAAGTGCAGTTGGTAGCCTAATGTATGCGATGGTCTGTACTAGACCAGACATTGCACATGCAGTGGGAGTATTAAGCAGGTTTATGTCAAAACTAGGGAAGGAGCACTAGACAATAGTGAAGCAGGTTTTCAGGTATTTGCGTGGCACTAGTGATTATGGTTTGTGCTATCAAGGAAGACCAGGATTGGACAGAGTGTTGGATATTCATGGATTTGTTGATGCAGACTGAGATGGAGATCTGGATCAGATAAGATCTACAAGTGGGTATATGTTTAACCTATTTGGAGGTGCAGTCAGTTGGATGAGTAAGAAACAATCTGTAGTGGCACTATCAACAACAGAGGCAGAATACATGGCAGCCACTCATGCAAGCAAGGAAGCAGTTTGGTTGCAGAGATTGTGTTCAAGTATGGGGTTAGTACAGGGAGCAATAAGGATAGACTGTGATAGCCAAAGTGCAATTTTCTTGGCAAAGAACCCTGCATATCATTCAAAGACAAATCACATTGATGTTTAGTATCACTTTGTGAGGGATATGATAGAAGACAAAAAGGTGTTGCTGGTAAAGGTGGACACTTTGAAGAATACTGCAGATGCATTGACAAAATCTGTGAGCTCTGAGAAGTTCTCTTGGTGTAGAGAAACAATGGGCGTTGCAACGCTAGATAAATGACTAAGCTCTCTTGTGGCCCCTTGTGGAAAGAAAACAACAAGTGGGAGAATGTTGGGTTTTGTTATATTCTTTCCATGACTAGCCCACGTAGTTAACCGAGGTGTTAGAGGGAGGGCGGAGCCCCCCCTTCGTTGTGTCGATTGCGTAGCGAGGGGAGTTACAGGGGGTTTGAGGGGTACAGGTAACTCCACCCTATGGGGCCCAGGGTAGCGCCTCGGAAAATTTTGGTTTTGGACCCTATGTTAGGTTGGGCGGACTTACCTATGGTTTTGTGCATGTTTTTCGCACATGGTTTGGATGCGATGGTTTTCGGTCCATGGTTTTGGACGCGATGGTTTTTGGTCCAAGGTATTAGATGCTTCGGCATGTATAAATATGTATTGTAACATTGAAAGGAACATAATGAAAAATCAAGCTAGTAGTCTCAGTTTTGGGATCTAGGGGAAAATCTCTGTGTATATGTGTTTTATGTGTTATGCTCTCACATTGTTTATTTTCTGTGTTTTTAGAATTCGTATGCAAGTAATTTCTTTACGGGGTTAAAACCTACACACATGTTAAGGCATGATAGAATCAATAGATTATTTCCACACCTCCTCTCCTAAAAAAAAACAACCACCATAGTAGGTAAAACATCCTTGGATAAGAAAGTACACTTGGTTCCACAATCCAACTACAAATTTGGGCACTCTTTTAAGGAGGTGTTCAACCTTCTTAAAGTATATTTAAATCCACATGGCACCTCATGATAAACTCCTCCAAAATAAGTTATCACTCCTTTGTGTGAGTGTTAAACTGCTTGTAGAATATGTGGCGAGGTCCATATTAATCCTTCAATTGTGAAGCATGCCTCCAAATATGTGAAGTGCCTTGAAAAATGTGTAGGACACCTAGAGGAACCTCAATAGTTAGGTTTGTCTTAAAATACATAGAAGTGCCATAAAATGCATATAAACTTGTCCAAATACGCGACATATATTATTTTGTGATTTAAATGGTGTTTTAGGTGAGTCGTCACCCTCGTCTATGTTAGCAATCCACTACCTTGATCAACTATGAGTGATGCCTAGGCTAAGATCGAACCCAAATGTTTGCTGTAACATTTTGTTCATGGCTTGCAATTATCATTGATCTCCAAGGGGTTAACACCCTATCCATTATGCTCGTTGAGAAAATAATTCCTATGGAAATACAAAATTAACCATTGATTTTCAAGTGGTCACAATGACGATGTACATCATTGATATTTCTGAGTATTATACTCCCTTAGGTTTTAATCGACCAATATTTTGTACACTAATGTGCTAAAAAAATATAGATATTTTTGGTCTTCCAAGTAATTATGAATGGTATTTACAGTAGTGACTCATCCTTTAAAATAAATTTCCTTTATTTTCCTATTAAGATTTATTGAGATGAGATAAATGGACCAATACTTCTTGTAAGATTCATTCTCTTACATTATATGTATTCACCCATGCATATAGAAAAATGACTAAAAATAGTAATATAAGTGATTAAAATGCACTTGATATGCAAGTTTTGTAGGAAATAAAAATAGAGGAGAAATAAAGAGATATTTCACAATGACCCATGGTAATTACATTTACTTGCCTATATCTTATCCTATTAGATCCATGTCTCATTATTTTGCAATTTTCCTTTTGAAATGACTTATACTAATGGTGTGATATAGTGTTTTCTATGGTCTCAACTTCAATCCTAACAATGATGATGATTCATGATTATAGTATCTCATGAATAATGATGGAACCATCACAGTTGTCAAGCTATTATGCTTGTCAGTTGTCATCATTATTAGGCCGAATTCAAGACCATAGCAACACTTAGCTACATTAATAGTTTTTTTGAAAGTGAAGAATTGAGAAACTTTGGGATGAGGTCACATAGTAAATTGCACCCCTTATTGTTTATTAATCAATGTATATACATTATTTTAATTCTCTTCACATCAATATATTGACATCCTAATTTAATTTCAATTAAATTAATCTTGAAACATTCATGCTTACAAACATTGATAAAACAACATTAACCCTGAAAATTTGTATGAAGCCCTTACTTGGGGCCTCAAGCTTATAAAGCAAAGGATTCATTCCATGCAATCATTTATTTACATACAACAAAAAAATATGCTATACAACTATGCAATTATTATTTTTAAGTTTGATTACATACAATAGACTAACACTCATGGATATGGTCATATTTTGATGACTTACTCTACGTAGTTAGTTAGTCTTGAAAAATATATCTAATATGTTGCACTAGGAAAGTACCATTGTTAAATGAAAAGAGTGAAGGGAGTTATAACTGAATAGTTAATATGGTACAATACTTGCTAAAGTTTTGCAAATGCGGTAGCAAGCTAAGTGGGATTGATTATGGGGAAAAATCCACAGTTAACCGCACTTAAGCCAATGGAGTCTTGGGATGGGTGACCTTCTAGGGAGTCTTGGTTATGGGGTGCAAGCCCCGGAGGTGATAACTGATGTTGCATGATTTATTTCACTAGTATCAATCCCACTTATTCACCCCTATGAGAATCCCCTAATGTAATGCGTGCTATGTGGACTATTCAACATCATGAGAAATTTGGTCAGTTGATACTAACACTCATGGACATGATCATAGTTTAATGACTTACTATGTGCGGTTAATTAATCCTAAAAATGATATCTAATATGTTGCATTGTGAAAGCCCCATGCTTAAATGAAAAAAGTAAAGGGAACTCTAATTGAATAGCTCATATGGTACAATATTTGATAAGGTGTTGGAAATGGAGTACCGAGCTAAGTTATCTTGATTATGGGGGAGAATCCATAATTAAGTGTGCTTGAGCCAAAGGAGTATTGGGATGGGTGGCCTCTAAGGAAGTCTTGGTTATTGTTTGGGTTTTAATATGATTTTATAGATTCAATCGCTTTCACATTGATTTGTCACTCCAGGGTTCATTAATTATTTCAAGGTTATCCTACAAAGTCTATGCAGGCCACAGATTCCCTACCCAATATTGAGCAAATACAAAATACAAGGCCCAACGAATGTTATGAATCAAGTAACAACAAAGTAAATAACACTAACATCAATCTAAAGTAACTGCAATTAGGAATCACAACAAGATTATAAAGCGGTAAAGAAAGAACAACAATTATAAAAAATTAACAATATAACCAAGAAGCATACCTATTCACACGATTGAATCCAACAACACCTAATCGAGAGAGTGGGCCCAACTCTCCGATCAGGGTTATGGCTAAGAGATAGAGATCATACAAGATTACAAAAAATTGGAATGCACATTAACCAAAAAGAGTTACAAATAGAATTATGTTTTTACATGCCCAAAGGGAAAGACTGTCATTCTTCTCTGCTGAGCCTTACTTATACATTTCATTATTACATAAATAACATTCAACAAACTCAGATATCGTGGCACTCATGTATGTCCACAAATATACATTGATTTCTCAAATAGAAATAGAATACAAAGATAACAATCATAGTCAATTTATCAGCTCCTCGACAATTGAACAATTTAACAGTTCAATCCTTAAATAGCGCTACCAGACCGTCAACAAAATCGCTCTGGGTTATATTTCGTTGCACAACGTCCGACGTGAATCTACAGAATAATTCTGTCAGCAAATCGTCTAAGCATCATTCTCCTATGACTACGCTTCATTAATTAACATTTCAAGAAGACATGCCAATACGATATAAATTTCATTGATTGAGATATAAATCGACCTCATAAGAGCTATGAAATGGATAAAAAGGAATAGGTAAAAGTTGGTAAAAATAGGTAATTTTATTGGCCAACATCTCCACCCAACTGGCTTGGTTGCATGTCCTCACGCAAACCACTTCTTGCACAGATCAGGGTTAGACCCACTATGATTGACATGAAGCTGAGTAAGATCATATTGTTTTGCCATATCAGTCCTAGGTAGTTGAAACCCATCTGTATGAACGATGTCCTTCCACCAGCCTCATCCACAACATAAGTCAACCCATATTGATCAGAAGGCAACCAGATAATAGGAAATCAGAACCTTAACCCCAACCAATGAACTCCACAGTGTTGCATGCAAGAAATATAGTGTGGAACTCTCCCCAATGCTCTGACAAAGTTGGGTGCCCCAAAGGGTTCTTGTGCCTGTACTGCTGACGATGAAATCATCCAACACTTTTGAA
Source organism: Pinus tabuliformis (assembly GCA_031772625.1). NCBI lineage: Eukaryota > Viridiplantae > Streptophyta > Pinopsida > Pinales > Pinaceae > Pinus > Pinus tabuliformis. Next base: position 831,226,842 of record CM062816.1, read on the forward strand.
AAGCGTCCTTAGCTTCTTCCTGAAAAGTGCAGATTTGTCAAAAGCACAAGTTGACACACCATCGTTGTGTCATAAGCATCTGGTATTTTCATCCTTTGAGTTTGAGAAATCGATGATGTTTAGTAAAAATATCCCCAGATTGGAAATGCTCCATTATGATCATCAATGGCCGATTTGTCTCGAATGAAACAAGGGCTTTTTTCCATTTGACTTGATTAATCACAAAAGATGTAAAAGCTCTCAATTGAATATCTCCTACAAATGGTACTGGGTTGAATGATTGATCAATTTCTAGGATATAATCATGCATGTATAATTCACATAGAAAATGTTGGTTAATATGATTGTTAGCTCTTAGAATCCTCAACAACTGCATGGGATCTTCTATGTTGTGACTTAACTCCTGGTGAGTACTTTCTAAATAGAAAAATAGATATTTTTCATGAAGAAAAAGGGAATAACAGTTAGTAAGGGGACTACATGCCATTATTTGTTGCGTTAAGGTGAACATCTCGTCCTTATCAGTTTTCAGCAATTGAACCTGTCCCTGCAACTCCTTGATCTTCTTCTACAACTTTTCTTGTTGTTGTCGAGCCTTTTTTATATGAGTTGTATAATCGGAAACCACCCTTGCTGCATTCTCCCAAATATCTCTTATTTATTTCTAATGGGCCTCCATGGGAATTTCCCCACACTGGAAACTAAAAGTAGTGGCCTTCCATTTCTAGATTTATGTCGCCAAAATAAACTCTTGGGATTCTTCAATATGGAGGAGTGTCACGGTTTGTGTGGATGTTGAGGTCACCTCCTTATCCTCTGTCTGTACTGCCACTGAAACTGTCCCACCAGTTCTAGGGGTTGCGGTTGCTTGGCCAGTATTAATTTTTCACTTTCCTTTTTCCTGTTTCCACAACTGCATCACCCATTTCCTCAATTTGATAACTTATATCTTTAACTGAATATTTTTTTGAACAGTAGTTGGTACCGACGCTGAATGGGGGCTTTCCTTTTTGCAAGCTCTTCGACAAATTCTTGTTTTACCATAGTCTCCTCCATCTGAATCAAGCCTGGTACTTGTCCTTGTGGAGAAGTATCAACAAACTTGTCAACAGGTTCCTGTTTTATCATGACTTTCTCCATTTGTTCGGATGTCGGTACTCATGGAGCGGAATTGACACATTCTTCTACAGACTCTGGCACTACTGAATTTCCTTCTATTTGTTTAGAAGTCGGTATTGGTTCTTATGGAGCAGTATCTGTGACATTTTCTTCCCCCAATTGCTCTGAATTCGATACTGGTTCTTGTGGAGTAGTATCGGAAACAACCTCTTCCTCCAATTGCTCTGATGTTGAGACTGGTTCTTGTGGAGTAGTATCAACAACAACCTCTTCTCCCATTTGTTCTGAAGTTGATACTAGTTCTTGTGGAGCACTATCAGCAACAACCTCTTCTTCCAATTGTTTTGACATTGATACAGGTTCTTGTGGAGCAATATTGACAACAACCTCTTATTCCACTTGTTTTGATGCTGACACTGGTTCTTGTGGAGCAATATCAGCAACAACGGCTTCTTCTAATTGCTCTGAAGCTGACTCTAATCCTTACAGAGCAGTATCGTCAACATCTTCTTCTTCTGCAATTACTCCTACAAACTTCAATTTGGGAGGAAATACTTCTTCTATCACTGCATGGGTAGGAGAACAAAATTTCCTCGATCCTCTCGGCAGGGAGGCCATAAGTGGAGAACGAGGGGTAGTAGCTTCAGTTTCCATTCTGCCAACGTCCTATATTTTAGTCTCCTGAATTCCTCCCCCATTTCCCAAATCATCTTGTTGGTCTCTCATTTATTCATCCCCTTTTTCCTCTACCTCCTCCGGTATTTGTTCCATTACTTCCTCTTCAAGCAATTCCTCTTCTAGCCTTACAGGCATCATGGCTGCAACTTCTTCCTCTGATAGCTCAACCAGTTGCTGCCAAGTTATAGGGGTCTATAACAAGGCATGAATTACCAGTAATCTAATGAGCCCATGATTCGTAAGGACAACCAATGCCTAGCACGAACGGTGCGCAGATCGGGCCATCAATTGTGGATTATTCAAAAGAAGGAACAAGATATTTGTGGAATTCATCTGACGAAATCAGAGACAAGCTAGGAGCTTAAAATGATATTTAAAAACAACCTTATCAAGTGGTATATCACATTAAGAAATATGCAACATCTTCCCAAGGATGTGGTAGCGATTTCCAGTCATAACCCTTTCCTTTTTGCATCACGTTCTCCCCCACCTATAGGAATAGCTCTAGAAACTCTGGCATGGCCACTCTTCTAATAAACCACTTATGTATGTCCTGTGGAAACCCACTGACAACTATAATAACTTCCTTAGTTACTTGAACTTCCAGTCCGTGGACCCTCGAGCGATTTCCTTCCAGATTTAGCACAAACTCAACTGTCACTCCTTCATCAAACCCATTTATCCATTCAAAGTAAGTGTTCCAACCTGCATTTTGGAAGATCTGCCATACTTCTGGTCGATGTCGAACCTGCCCTGTGTTCTCCGATTCATGTCTAATAGTTTGGCCACCCATTATACCTATCAGTTAGTTTGTAGCAACACTCGAAGTAGCAACAAGTCGTTAAGGGAATAATTAGCTGATAAAATACATGGTAACGAGAGTGACGGTAATGTAAATGAATTCGGGTGATGGTTATGGTAAAACCAACGATAATCATGGAAATAATTATGGTAATTATTCTGATACATTATAAATTCACATTTTAATGTTGGCATGCGTATTCGTACATAGTGCAATTTCCAATGAGTATTGGTATATGTGGAGGATACATGTGAGGATATGATCCGAGTGGGTAATGATGCCATATTAATAGTATGAATGGATGATCTGTTTTTGTATGATTAGTTTTTATGTGCTAATAACAATTACAGATTTATAAACATGTGCTTGCTTCTTGCTTTTTGTGCTGAGGTTTCCTTAGTTGTTGGTGCTTACAAACAGGTAAATTTCCTTAAGTTAAACAAGACATTCATGAGCAAAATAACTTCAAAAATGAATAATGAACAACAAACATGTATAGTGCATCAAACCATCAAAGAGACACATTAACACAATGTTTTTATGAAGAAGTTCACCCCTCCTGGGCTACATCTCCTTGGTCTAGCTTCCATGGCTTGGGCCTCTATATTAGCTCAATATGGCAAAAATGTTGTTTACAAAGCTTTATGGCTCCTCATACTTGCACCAATGTGTTCAGAAGGTCCAAATTAGCCAAAAACAATTCTTTCTCATCTCAATTTGTTTGAAAATTGAGCAAGTTATGCTTCATTCAATTTTTCCTAGGAAACCTCTGCTAAATCTGGAGAGACTCCAGTTAAGTCCACCAAAACTAGCAGTTTCCACCTTATTTGGCGCGCTGCCAAATCCGTCGCCAACTTAATCATCTGTTTAATTAAATTCTAAATGATATCAATTAATATTAAGTGCGATTAGCGCGCTAAGCGCTTATCCGCTGGCCCTTGGTCACGTGCTTGAGGTCGCATGGGGTGGAGGCTGGCTCCCACCACCCCGCCATCGGACTTTAATCGGGCGTTAAAATAGGTGGACGTGGCTATACATTTCAACTCCTACCTTGGTGGCTCATTGGTAAGGCGTAGACTTTGGGTGGGGGAGGTTACGGGTTCAAAAGCCGCCTCTGCCCAACCTATATGTTTTTGCCATTACAATTAATACATTGCCACCATATGATTTAAGCATGCACCATTTCGAATGCGGATTTATGATTTGATTTAATATTTAATATATATATATATATCTATATATATATATATATATATATATATATATATATATATATATATAATTTTAAAATCATATAATATAACATAATAATTATATATAATAATATTTAAATAAATAAATAAAAATCAAATTCCACCTTAAAGGCCAATTAGGCAATTTCACCTTCACACAAGCACACTGGCGAATCCGGAGGTGACACTTGTCATAGCCCCATTGGGTGAAAACTGAAGAAGATTCCCCTTGCTGACTGGAGTGTCATGTCATCATTTTGTCCCATTCTGCAAATTTTTTAGCTGTTTAGGAAAATGAACAACATGCCTTTTCGCCTTCATCCAGACTCCGTTTTCAGTGAAACAAATTGCATTGCAATCGTCTTGATGAGACAGACACAACCATATTGTTTTCGAGCCAATTCAAGAACTTTGAATTTTGAGCTAAATACTTAGCACCTAATCATTGGATGGCTTAAATAGTTTCTTAATGAGGTACGGTAATAACGACAAATGGTATCGTTAATAGTAAATATGATAATCTCCCCCCCAACTAAGGTATGACCTTTCTTGGCCCTGATTGGTCGTGTCATTAATGAAATGTCAATTAAATTCACGGAGTCGTTTGGGGACATACCTGATGACTTACATTAGTAAAGTATCAGCATCAATGGAGTATCAGCACCAGTGGAGTATCAACATTGCTGGAGTATCAACACCAGTAGAGTAACAACACTAGTGGAGTATCAACATCGGTGGAGTATCAACATCAGTGGAGTATCAACACTAGTAGAGTAACAACATCAGTGGAGTATCAACATCGGTGGAGTATCAACACTAGTGGAGTATCATCATTGGTGGAGTATCAGCATAGTGGAGTATCAACATCAGTGGAGTATCAGTACCAGTCGAGTATCAACGTCAGTAGAGTAACAACACCAGTGGAGTATCAACATCGGCGGATGCTGAAATGAAGTCAAATGAGATGCCAAAATAGGAATAGCAGTAGAAAAAACGTTGCAACTGGAGTATCAGCAAAGGAAAGGGAAGAGCGTTGCAAAAGGGAAAAAGAGAGATGCAAGTGGAGTAGCAGCAGAACTCAAATTTATTTTATTTACTATTATTATTATTAGATATATGTGAAGTGCAGAGGAAGAATTTTCTACACAAATGATTTCAAAACCATAATTGTAACACCCTCCTCCCACATCTACCCAAGCAACTGGCCAGGCGGGGTAAACATGTGACGAGAGGCTACTATGATATGATTCGACTTCTTAAGTCATGTTAAGGAAGTGAAACTGGTGGAAACACACCATATATACATTCAACATCAACATTAGGACACTTATGAACCAATCCAACCTTTCTGCCAACTAGCCCCTGGGTCCCACCAAGCTTTTGAACCACTTGACCTCTCGACGCTCTCATGTCATGGGCATGGCAGTGTCTAGGGACATATGGGTGCTCTCACAGGCCTGCAAGCCAATGTCTAGGGACTCTTTTGCACAATGTTATGCCAGCATCTCCGGGATTTGAGCCACTTTTTCAGGCCCAAAGCCTAGGTCACTACCCAAAATTGAATCACATCTTCAGAATAGTAAAATAAGAAGGAAATGACAGTATAAATGAAATCACTTGAATGATACCTTGATTGGACCCCTACTAACCATGACAGGAATTTCATCAAACATATCACGAATATGTAATCTACAGTTGTAAATAAAATATTTGAGCATAGGGGTCTCATACTTAGTCGAGAATCATTAAGAGACTTTGATGCCTCAACATATTAACTGCCATTTCATCCATTAGGTCATAGATACTTTTTTCATTCATTTACAAGTAAAAACATGATGAGAGACATACATAGCTATTTCCATAAAACACATACATAACCAGCATAATAACAACAGAAGTACCAATGAAATCATAGCCATATAAACCACATATAATCTAGCATAATACTCATAGAAATACAAGGAGAAATAACCTCATATTGATGATGGAAAATCCAAACTCAGGATGGGACTTCCACATTCCACCTGACCATAGAATGGCTAAGCCAAATCTCTCTTCAGCCATTCACCCCCGTGCCATATTCCAAGCATGAATGTGGTATCTTATAGAACATACCAATCCAAAACCATCCAGGGCTTCTAGAGGCCATCGACCTCAACCCATCAAACAGTGATTCCACCTCACGGTCGAACATCACGAAACCATCATCAAATTGGTCTCTATCCAAGCCTTCCAGAGCTTCCAGACCATTTCTCCAACCAAGGCTGCCAGGACTAGTAACTCAACCCACAACTTTTACCAGGCTTCCAAAACTAGTAACTCAACGACCACCAAGGGCTTCTAGAGAGTTTTTTCAACCAAGGCTTCCAGGACTAGTAACTCAACCCAAGCTGTTACAAGGATTCCAAAGCGTTTGTCCAACCAAGGCTTCTAGGACTATAACTCAACCTAAGCTAAGAAAACATGAGAACCAACCAAAACAAAACAAGGAAAAAAATCCACAATCACCATTGCTATCCAGAAAATGGCAAGGCTAGGCAATCCACTATCAATCCTAGCCATCCTCCATGACAGATCACAACCAACAAGCCACATGCATATTCCATGCATGCCAAAACTAGTGAGGAAAACATACATGCAACTCGGTACCTGCAAGCAAATCTCGTTGTAGCTTCCAATCTCGATGCCCTCTTGCGCTTTCCTCCTCTTCCTTTTCCTTCTTGCTCCAAAAATCCAATTATGCCACACCCTCCAAGAGTGCTCCAAGAAAACTCTAAGTATCGAAGAGTATGAGAGAGAGGGAGAGAGAATAATGAGAGAGCTCCAACACTGAACTAACAAAAGGTTCCAAATTGATCCTCAGAAGCCTTTTTATGAATGAGGCCTCTATTTTTTTCATTTTCCATTATTTTCCTTCATTTTCCTCCTCACATGCAACTTGTGACATTTCACCTCCATTTATCCTAATTTCCATTATTTTCATAAATAAATGTGCCAAAATGCCATTTTCCTTTCCAAAGCCTTAGCCATTTCCTTAGCCATCAAACAACCACAAGTGATCCCCATCACTAGGATTTTGCCCAACATTCAGCTTGGAATAAGTGTCCCATCAATTGTGGTTATTATTTTACCTTTATTAATTTTGTACATGGAATTTTCACCACGACTGTTACAAGAATGATAAGAAATTTGTCTAATAAAGGAGTCCCTAGAGGTCGAACAGTAATACAACTTGAGGCAATGTCCGTTTGCAAGTAAAGGAGTATGTGCATCATCTATTTTTATGAGTTTAATAGTTCCATTGTCAAACACTGTGTCAACCTCATATGGACCCATCCATCTTGAGCAGAGCTTTCCTTTAAAACCCTTGAATCAGGAACCATAGAGTAATTCCCAATCACCTTTTGAAACACCTTTTTCTTAATAAATTTATCGTGTCACTTAGTTCGTTGTTGTTGGATTGTGGCAATTTTCTTTACAGATACCAAACATATTTCATCTAACTCATTAAGTTGATTCGGTCGGTGTTTCTGGGTTGCAGTGCGATTCAGGCCTACTTCCAGAGTTTTCCTGAGCATTTTGACCTTGAATTCCACCGGAAACAAAGGGGATTTCCCATACACAAGCTCATATGGTGAAAACCCCGTTGTATTCTGCCATGTAGTTTTATATGCCCAAAGTGCTTCAGGGAGTTTTTCAACCCAATTCTGGCGATGGTTAGCCATAGTCTTTGTAAGAATATTTTCCAATACTTTATTTGTGCTCTCGACTTGACCATTCACCTGAGGGTGATATGGGGATGTCACCCAGTGTTTGATTCCATATTTCTCCATAAGAGTTGTTATTGAATGTGATGTAAATTGTGCCCCTCCATCTGAAACTATTTCCCTGGGGGCCCCATATCGAGCAAATATTTCTTCAAATAAGAATTATGAGACAATTTATTCAATGGCTTTTGAAATGGCTTTGGCTTCCACCCATTTCGTCACGTAGTTTGTACATACAAGGATATGGAATTTCTGATGAGAAGGAGGATTAAATAGCCCAACAAAATCAATAACCCATTTCTCAAAGGGCTCAAGGAATAGTTGAATCTTCAATGGAATTTCGTCTGATTGAACAGGTTGGCCCATTCAATGGCAGTTGTCACACCCCCGAACATATTTTCTAGTATCCTGAAATATAGAGGGCCAAAGTATCCCATCTACAACACCTTATGACAGTTCGTTTATCAGCAAAGTGTCCTCCGCAAGGTTCATCGTGGGAAAATTTCAAAACATCGTAGATCTCATCCTCGCCTACACAGCATCGGATTTGCTGATCTAGTCTGGTGTAGAAGGGGTACCCTTTTATCCATATATAGCAGACACTCCGCTGGATAATTCTTTTTTGTTCCCTGTATGGCAAATGATGAGGTACCTTACCTATAGCAAGATAGTTAGCAACATCTGCATACCAAGGGGTGTGAGTAGAAATTGCGAAAATATGTTCATCAGGAAAATTATCTTCTACAGGTGTATCTTCATTATTAATATTCAGCCTGGACAGGAAATCTACTACCACATTATCCTTTCTTGGTTTTTCTACAATAGTGATATCAAATTCTTGTAACAATAATAACCATCTTGTAATTCGCCCAGGAGTTATAGGTTTGTTCATCAGATACCTGATGGTTGAATGATATGTATGCACAAAGGTGGGGTACCCTGTAATATAATTCTGAAATTTGTTAACAACATAAATGATAGCCAAAAATTCCTTCTCAGTTACCGTATAATTAAGTTCAATAGGGGTTAAATTCTTGCTGACGTAGTAGATTGCATATAGTTTCTTGTATTCCCGTTGTCCAAAAACTGCTCCAACTATTGTATGGGAAGTGTCTGTAGAGATATGGAATGGAATTTTCCAATCAGGACCACGCAATATTGAAGCCTCATAGACTAATTCCTTGATTCCCGAAAAAGCCGATTCACAAGCATTAGTCCACGTAAATTTTGCATCTTTAGACAGTGGTTTGAAAAGTGGAAATGCTATTTTACAAAAAAAATCAATGAAGTGTTGATAATACCCAACATAATCAATAAAGCTATGTATTGATGTTTGTATCTTTGGAGTGGGGAAATTTAAGATTACATCGACCTTAGCAGGGTCAACCCGTATTCTTGCAGCTGAAAGTAAATTCCCTAAGAAGATCCCTTCTTACATCATCATATGACATTTTAATGTGCTAAGAGAAACATGAGTCTGTTTGCATTGTTTAAGTAATTTTTCTAATTTTTCCAAACCATCTTCAAAAGAATCACCATACGGGGTAAAATCATCCATATAAATTTCAACATTGTCTTTAATCAAATCAGAAAAGATTCCCAATATCACCCGTTGGAAAGTAGTAGGTGCATTACAGAGTCCAAATGGGAGTACGTGGTATGAAAAAGTTCCCCAAGGGAAAGTAAAAGTGGTCTTATCTTGATCTTCAGGAGCTATTTAGATCTGGTTATATCCACTGAATTCGTCCAGAAAAGAAAAGAACTTCTTTCTGGCTAGTGTGTCAAGAACCTGGTCGATGAAAGGTAAGGGAAAGTGATCTTTCTGGGTAGCTTTATTTAGTTCCCTATAATTAACGAAAATCCTCCACTTGATGTTCTTCTTTGGGACAATGACTAATGGGGATACCCATTGACTGCCAAAGATCAGATAAATAAACCCATCATCCAATAGTTTCTGCAGTTCTTCCTTAATAATGCTTTTTAAAGCAGGATTCATTCTTCTTTATGGTTGGCGAACAGGGCGAAATTCCTCTCTTATATATATGTGATGGGTATATAAATCAGGATGAATCCCTTTCATATCCATGTATTCCCAAGCAAAGGCCTCCTTCTCATTCCGAAGAATTTTTAACAATTGTTCAGTTTGGGAGGGCGATAGATTGGGATTGATGTTCAGTGTCTTCCCTGGATCGATCTCTACTGGAATACTATTATGGGTTGTTGTGACAGGAACATTTTCAGTTTCAATTTCTGGTTGAATGGCTTCCTGGGTGTACAGTTCATGACAAAAATCCAATAGCCGCTGGGTCAGGTAAGAAATGGAATCAGGATCACTAATAAACATACTAATAGCATTGTCTTTTGTTTCCTCTTTGAAACAAAGAGCTTCCCCAATAGTGAGAATTGGTCTAATATTTTCATTTTCAGGTTCAGACTCATCCCGGAGGGAAGGCTTTTGTGCTAGGGTAAACCCCAGTTCAACCGACGAGCTTGGTTCTGCAGGAGGATAAAGAAAAAGGTTCTTTGTAATCTCTCCATTTGATATTACCATGTTTCCCAATCGACACCCAATGTAGGAATCGGTCGTAGCGAGCCATGGCCTTCCTAAGATCAAAGGGTGCCCCCCAACTGGAGATTGAGTGTGCAGTACTAAGAGATCGACAAGGTATTCCCAAGAATCCACGAAAATAGTTACATCTTCCAATTTCCCTACAGGTCTCATAGTAGATCAATCTGCAAGTTCTAGAACTGTTGGGGTTGGTTTAAGATTAAGTAAGCTTGGAGTAAGTACAATTTTTGATTTTGTAATGTTAATTGTAGCCCAAAGGTCTACTAGAACATTTGAAATATCAACCCCATTGATTTGGACTGTGAGGATTGGGCTTCTTGGGTCACCATATTTGAAAAATTCCCCATGACATGAATAGTAGGTGGTTCTTTCAGCTTCCTACCGGGATTCTTGGAGCACATTTCCCTAATTGTTTTAGCATAAATTGGCACATCCTTCATGGTTTGGAGCAATGGAATCTTAACAAATAAATTATGTAATTCCCCCAAAAGGTCAAATTCAGTTCTAGGTATATATTTTCTTAGGGGAAACCTCTCAAGATAAGGTGGGCCTGTGTGACCCCCTCAAGTCACAAATTTTTTGGTTGGGGGTTGTTGTTCCACAAAAATTTGTGTTGGATTACCCTCAGCTTCCCCAAAGGGGTGTTTAAGTTATGGTTTTGAGACTTCGTCATCAATTTGTTCAACAATTATTAATGAAGTATTTGTATTCACCACTCATTCGGATCAAATATTCAATTCATTGCATTATGGAGTGGCAATACCATATGCTAGAAGGTTGAGCGTCTCAACCTGTTGGTCTCCCCTATTATTCAGGTTCGTGTTGGGTTGAATAGGCAGTTGAGGGCAAAGAGGAGGAGCATTGGTGGAGGCATTGGGTGGGAGTTGTAAGTGTTGTTGTGTCATACGCCGGGGAAGTTGATTTGTAGGAAGAGGGGGTCCACGCCAGTTCTGATACCAAGAAGGGACTGGACCAGGTTGAGGTGACCAGGATTGCCAAGGTGTAGGATACTGATAATACTGTGGCCATGAAGGTGGAAATGGTGAAGGCAAAGACCTAAAATTCAAATTATTAAAATATTGAGAAGGGTCTTGATTCATACCTTGATTCATATTCTGTGGTTGCGTTTCCCATGATTTCTTTGGTCCCATAAAATAAAGCTAGTCTGTATCTTCATTTGCTCCTTGAAAAACTTCCTTCAGCCCAAGAAATCATGGACACGTGTTGGTGGAGTGGTTTTGCTCACATATTTTACAAGTTTCGATTGTATTAAGTGGACACTCCTTTAGAGGGTGCTTCTTCCTACATTGTGGGCATAACATGTCCATTGCTTTCTTGGCTTCCATATTTTTTTGTTTTGCTTGAAGAATGTCTAGCTATGAGGAAAATTTTCTTAGGATGTCAGTCCTCAAATTGTCCAGTAAGTTCTTGTTGAAGCCTCGAAAATTGTTGCCTCAACATGGGGGAAAACCAACCGGTTTGGACCTTGGTTGGCAGCTCCTTTTCCGTTTGGAGTAGTGGCTCCGACTAGGGATAATGGGACCAGTTTCCCAATATATTTAATGCTTGTGCTAATGGGGTGATGTGTGATGTTTTAAAGTAATGTTCAAGCTAAAAGTAATCTAATCTAAACTAACAATCACATGCATTTTATCCTATTTTAAGCACTATCTAATTATAAATTTACCCGGGATTAACTTGATGTATGCGACACAATAATTTCTGAAAGTAATTAGCAATAAAGATCATTCAATTTTAGAAGTGAATCCATTTTAACAATAATCGTTTCATATAAAAAGTTAGCCAAAATGATTGTGAAAGATATATCGCATAAGGAATTATTCATATATTTAGCATAAAATAAAGATCATCATCATACAGAAGTGCAATAATGGCAATCAAGATTTAGACTTTCATACATAAACAATTCGAAAATAAATAATTGCTTAATACATACGTAAAAATGCTTACGAGATAAAAGTACCATTTATACTACATCCTACTCATATGTTGCAGCAATATTGATCTATATTCAGTCCATTCAACACCATCTAAGAGTACAAAAGTGCAATTTTAGTAGAAGATGCTAAATAAGATAAAAATAAATCTTGTTCCATATATTTCACCAAAACTTCCTCAAAGGGACAGAAGTGCATGTTTTGAAGAGAGTTTCTGATAAAATTCTAGACCCCTCTCTAAATGCATGAGAGGGGTTTAAATACTAAAACTATAAAACTAAAAATAGATTATTACAAAAATATTTGAGGAGGTTTAAACGACCTGCCTCAATTTGTGCAAAAATAAAATCAAAATGGAAATAAACAAGGTGACTAACTATCCTGCATTTGATCCTTCAGATCACAAATATCCATCATGGGCTTCAGCTGTGTTGGTTGGCCAACTTCAGCTTTCAACTATCTAGTGAATACGACATTGGTTAGTGTTGGCGCCATTTTCTCGGTAGAAGTGGTTAGGCATCGCAGGGTCATCCATTGGTTGTGAGACTTGACCAAATGTTACCAATATGCCTCCCAGACTAAACTGGTCCTTTGCCTTATCACTTCTGTTTTTTCTGCCGCTACCTATTTCCATTGCTGTTCAAGCTGTTTCGAAATAGGAAGGAAACCCAGAATGGATTCTCCCACAAGATTGGCACTATGCAAATTTTCATTAATATTTTCTATGACATTGTTTGTTGCCACCGCCGCGTCTGTTGTTTCCTTTTCTTCTTTTTTAAGCCGAGAATCCCAGCTCGCAAATAGAATTTCTTTATGTGATTCTTCTAGCTTGGGTAGGTCGGCCTTTCTTCCATCTTCTGTATTTTTCCAGGTGATGAAATCAGAGACCTTTTTAAAGATCTCATCGTATTCAAGTCTCATCTCTACGACTTGACTTGGTAGTTTATCGCTTGTTCTGAAATAAGATTTCCACTGTGAAATCTTCTGGCACAGTAATTCTTTCTGGTGCATCAGCTGGGAGTTAAGACCGAATGCTTCAGTAATAAACTGATCAATTTTTGGATTGTCTTTATGTAGATCAGTTATTTCCTGCACCTGTGCTTCCTTCTCGGCTAAGCTAGTTCGATGTTCTATTTGCATCTGTTCAAATCCTTATTGAAGCTTGGCCAATTGTATCTATGCCTACTGGTCAGATTTGACTTGTTGTAATTGTTTCTCAAGCGACGTTATTTTATTTTCCTTTTCTCTAAGCAACATTTGGAATTATATTGCTTTGTCCATGTTCGTTGTAGCATAAGCACCTGCAAACTGCGAGAGTCTAGTAAGGTTGGTGGATGGTCAATGGGTGAGTCTTTCCATAGAACATCCATTGGTTCATTTTTAGGGGTAGTAGCAGCTGTAGAGTCCAATTTCCTTTTCTTTCTTTGTCTTTTCACCACGGACTTATGTTGTGGGCTATAGAATACATCCAGAGGGGGAATTTCTTCAATTTTAGAAATTATTTCAGAGGTGGGGGTAACAGGGATGTGCTCTACCTCTTGTGTATTTGCAGTCTCTTCCATTGTAATCTCTAGAGTTGTTTTCTATTGTGGAGTTTGCAAATCTAACACTTGTTCCTCTATGTTGAGACTTTTATTAAAATTGCCCACTCTTCCTCTAAGTCAATTACCATGGGTTTTATTGGCTGTGCGGAGTTAGTAGGGATTTCAGCCTACTTGCTCGCTGAAGCTTCTTCAACTATCTTCTGTGTCGACTGGGCTGTATCCTTCACTGACTCCATGCTTTTGCTTTTCCCATTTTGCGATGACTGTTGCGATTCCCTGATAGATTTCTCTTGAGATTCTGCTCCAGAATCAGACTTGGAATTTTCTTTGGAGTCACCTTCTATAGTCACACTGGGAGTAGGCTCCCTTATTGGTTCAATCAATAATTGGTCCAATGGGACCTTTGCTAGCCTTCTTTCTCTGTAACTGTAAAAATTTTCCAGATCTTCACGGTCAAAAAGTAGTTGTGCCATATGCTTCACCTCTGTGAAGGTGTTTTTCTACAAAAATATGTCATCAAAAACATCCTCCTCATTACTGAATACTTTTATTTTCACTAGAGTGGTGAAATTATCGACAGTGCCAAACGGGTCATATTGTCGTCCAGGGAATTTAGGTAATTTCAGAGATAGCATGTTCTCTGCTTCTTTGAATGCATGCCATAGGTCGTGTAATGGAAATTCTCCACACTGTACATGGAATGTAGGCCAGATGGCCTTCTTTGAATCCTTCAATGTCTTGCTCATTCCTCCCTCACTAGCTGTTTGATAAGCTATCTCTCTAGCCATCAATTTATTTGGAACATAGTATGGGAGGACATGGGGGGAGGTGATGTTGCCAAAAACTCTGATATATGTAAATGTTTACTCCCTGAACCATTTGGCCACTGGGAGGATGCCAATTTCATCTTCTTGGAAAAACCTGGGGGCATCTCAATTATAAATCCGCTTGTGAATAGGGAGCATAACTCCATGGAAAATCTTGAAAAAATATGGTTGAAAATTGGATTCCCACATGTCCTTGTGGTATATGTGAATGGGAAGTGGATTTTGAACAGTCCATTTCCATCCCATGATAGGGAATTTCGAACTAAAACAATAGCATCCATGACATAGGCGCCCATAAAAAATGGAGGGTAAACCTCGAAGCAACACTTCTTCTCCTTCTATACTTGATAATTGTTTTTGCCAAATTATCGGACAAAATTTGTGCCCAATTCATTACAGTTGTGTTAATAGCTGCATCAATTAACGACAACCACTATGGGGAGAACTTAGTACTATCAGGCCTGCCAAATAGTCTACATAACATGGCTGCTGCAAAACTATAAGGGTGGAAAATAGACGAAGTAGTGTACATACCATTTTTGTCTTTCTTGATTTTCTCTTCATTATTCGACCAAGCGTGGGTGCAGTTTGCTGGGTTGTCGTTCTCTTTGGCAAAATTCTCCACAAATTGCCTATTGTAGATGACTTGTGGCTTTGGTAGGTGATACATAAGCCGTAGGTTGTCTGTGGTAAAAGATCCCATAACCCCTTGGCTTCTTGCCTTGAATTCTCTATCTGAGATGTCGGCTTCATCGATAACCCATTTTACTAGGTAGATATAAGGGATTATCTTCAGCTGAGTTGCTTTGCGGTGCAAAAACGAGCATGCCGTCTCTAGCATGGAAGCGTCTAAGGAATCACGTCCGTCAACTATAACTTTTGTTTCCATAATCCTTGGCTGCTACTCCTCCAGTGTGTTAGACATAGCCTCCCATGTAGAGTTTCCTCCCTCTTTGCTGCATGTGGTATCCGTAAACAGGGGAGTCATTTCTGACTTCTCAGAGGCGATAGCCTTGCCTTTCTTCACCATTGTTCTCAACGCTTTACTCTGCATATTTTTCCTGAAAGTGAAGAACAACAACTATTGGATACAAAGATGAACATAAAAATGAAATAATTTAGATAGCTTGTGAAGGTGGTAAAAGGAGTTTTATTTGAACACATGTAAGAAGATATCATATCAAGTTAAATGGCTTTCACACATAAATGCAGTTATTTCCCACTAAATGGCCACTAATGTTTCGTTATCCCTTAGTTTTAGTGCTCATAAATGTTTGCATCATAAAACGGGAAGAAAGCTTCTAGGGTGGCGAGCCATTGTACTGCAATGATAGCGATTGTGCGATTTGCGAAGCAATATCGTAGATCGCAATATCGCAATATGTCCCTTTTACCTTTCTTACCTCCTACCGTGTTTCTGCGAGATGCGAGATGCGAGCCGTTCATTAGTTGTTTCAAAATGTAGCTAATTGCTAGGTTTATCCTATGTAAAAGACCTTTTTACTATATGGCGGACTCAAAACATTTGCTTATGATATTTTAAGGTGTGGGTCCGGGTGCTAATCGCATTTCGCAATATCGGCTGGTGGTAAGTATAAGGTGTTTGTTTGAATGCCTGAAATGCGATGCGATAAAGGTCACAATGCCATCACAGTTTCACATCTCGCACGTTTCACAATATCGTTTTAAAAGCGGGTCCTTTATAAGTGGTGATATGTGATGCAAGACTTAAGCTTGAAAAAGCTTAAGGACTTCTCTTTACATCAAATTTTATGATAATTTCGACCATAGAGTCCTTATTTAATCATTTTACTTGATTTTGGAGGTTTAGAAAGGTCCTTTGGTGGGTTTAAATCATGCTATACGTGTGAAGGTAAGTTTCTAATAGTTTTTTTACAAAGAGGGTTTTGATTTTAATCTTTGCTTTATTCGAAAAAATAAAAGAAATGCTTAAATGCTAAGTTTTGTTTTTTGGATAGATTTTTTAAAGGGTCCCCATTTATTAACGTCATATTAACTACTATCATTAATAAATGGGGGGTTGTTGAATACCACAACAATTGGCGATTCACTTGGAAGAACCAGTTATCTCTGAGAGTTTTTTGAAATTTCTAAACTTCCAAAATAAAGATAGTTTTGAAAATAAGATTGTTACATGGAATATAAGGTAAGAAATATTGCTCTTTATTAATAAAACAACATCTACTTAACTACCGTTCTTTTGATTATTCTTTTCTTATAAGAAGTCCCTTTGTCTACATCAGTCTTTACTTGGTCTTTAAAGATAAAAGCAAGAAGTCTCTCCCCCAGATCAGTTTTTGGTATACTCAGTTGTCGTAGGTAGAACCTCTGCTGCCAACAGGTGTTCATAGCCTCGACAGGGTTACCTTTTAACCAGCAATGATCAAGTATCCCACTTAAATCAGAATGCAATTTTAAATATAAGCTCATGAGTATACTTATTGCTTTCTTTCCTCTTTGAAGTAATTCATTGTTGCTTCAGCTCTTCATCTTTTGTTTCTTAAAGGACAATGTCTTGGTTTGGTGACCAATATTGACAATGCCATTCACTTGATTTGTAACTTAACTGAACAAGCTGGCTCGTGATGAGACCCCTTGTCTTTTGATTAATATAATCTTAAGCCATTACCCTGTTTTGATATGCAGTGTTGGTAATGTCAGTTAGTTATAATCTTATGATCATGGTAAGTCGACTCTTGATGAGACCTCTTATCCTTTAAGTTTAAGTATATTTTAGAATTACACTCTAAAAATGAAAGCTGATTAAGTCGGGAGGATCATTGGCTCCCTAAGAGCTATTGGATGACAATTGTAGAGTTTTGAAGATGCCTTTCTAGAGAGAGACTTTGCTTTGTTATAGATACATTTCTGGACAAATGTAAAGGAGAAGTTTCTTTCTTAAAGCTAAGTTTCATCAAAATCAGATAATTAATGCAGAAAACAGGTAATTTAAGAGTAATCAAACTTAACTATATATTTCATGTGTGAAGATTACTTTCATAACAATATTTACTTATACAAGCGAAAAGTCAAAATTAAAAAAGAGTATCCTTTGTAAAACCAAAAGTAAATTCTTTTGAATTGGTATTATTATTTGTAAAGGAAGATTTTAACTAAAGGCAATAATATATAGTGGACAGAAGAGATCATCTTTTATGGAAAGTATTTCTTTAGAACTTGTCCATTAATAGGTAGAGATTCTTTCTTACCTGATAAATCTTGTAGCAAAAAAGTTGATGGGCCTAATTGTTCCACAATCTGAAATGGGCCAAGCCACATTTGTTGGAACTTGGTATGCTTACCTTTCTCTTCATGGGCTTTGTCCCATTTTAATACTAGGTCTCCGAGTTGAAAAGATTTTGAAGTTACAAAATTTGAATCAAAGGAGGCTTTGACTAACTGCTGATGATGTGCATGCGTGGTCCTGGCTTTTTCTCTTTCCTCTTCAAGCTTAAGAATTTGTAGTTGTCTAACCTACATAAAGGAGGAAGGAGTTTCTCCAATGAATTGAACTAAGGCTAAGGAGGGAATAACTACATTTGTCAGTAAGACTAATTCTTTCCCATAGACCAAATTAAAAGGAGAAGTGCCAATGGAGGCTTTCTGAGTTATTCGATCTGCCCATAGATCAAACATCAAGGACTTATGCCAGTTATTTTGGCCTTGGTCAATAGTTCGTTTAATAATCCTGATGAGATTTTTGTTTGTTCATTCAGCTAATCCATTTCCTTGCGGATAGTAATTGGCCAAATACTTGAGCTTAAAACCTCTTTTAAGAGCAAATTCTGTCATAACATTGCCTAAAAAATAAGATGCATTATCAAACATCAAAGCAGATGGTAAGCCAAATCTAGTGATGATAAATTGATCTATGAATTCAATAATATTTTCTGAATTGGCTATCTTGAGTGGAATTGCTTCTACCCATTTGGTGAAATAATCAGTTGTTGTAAGGATGTACCTGTGTTGTTTAAAAGAATGAGGAACTATCTCACCTATTACGTACAATCCCCATTGTTAAAATGGTTGGTCAATGTTGACGGGCTGTAATGGTAGAGCGGGTTTTCTTTGTCTTCCAACAATTGTTTGACAAATCTTGCATCTCCGTACATAACTGTGTGCATCTTTGAACAACGTTGGCCAGTAATAGCCAGTATGCAGGATTTTATGTGTTGTAGTATCACCTCCAAAGTGACCACCAGCTGGTCCATCGTGAAGTTTCTGCAACACCTTCTCGACCTTAAATTTTTCAAGACATCTAAGTAAAACAGAATCATAGTTTATTTGGAAAAGCACATCGTTGACAATTTGATATTTGCCTAGCTTTTAATCTCAAGGCTATTTTCTTTGTATAATTTAATTGGGTTGGTGCATTTTCATTTTTCAAGTAAAATATGATATCAGCATACCTTGATTCTGTGTCGTTGAGACTTACCTCATAGATTTGTACATCATCACCTGCACACTGTAATTATGATAAATTCGATGCTCCTACTAACATCCTGCAAAAACCTTGACCTCTAACAATTTTAGCTGGTTTAATTTCTATGTCATATTCTTGCAAGGCTATCACCCAATTTGCTCTCTTTTATCCTATGTCCTTTTGTATTAAAAGATTTCTCATTGCTGAGAATGGTACTATAACTTTAGTGTGGGTTTTGAGGAGAAAAGGTCTGAAGTGTTTTATAGATTTGAAAACAACAAAAGCTTGTTTTTCAACATCTGAGTAATTTAATTCAGCTCCTTGCAAATTGGAGCTAAAGAAAGAGATTGGAGCTTCGGATTTATCTTGATTTACTTGTGTCAATATGGCCGCATATGATTTCTTGGAAGCAAAAGTATATAGAATGAAATGATTGGAAAAATTGGGGGTTGCTAAAGATGGGGCGTTTATAATTGCTTGTTTTATCAAGCTAAAAGCTTCATGTTATGAATGTCCCCATTTAAACAAATAATTTTTCTTTATCATAGATTGAAGAGGTAAAACAATCCTCGAGAAATCAGGGACAAATCTTTTAACAAAATTTATTTGACCCAGGAAAGATTGCATTGATTTCTTGTTGTGTGGTAAAGGTATTTCAGAAATTTATCTAATTCTGTTAGGGTCAATATGAATTCCTAATTTGGAGACAATGAATCCAAAGAGCTTTCCTTCACTTAACACGAAAAAAGACTTTTTGGGGTTCAGAGAAATTCCATACCTTTGGAAATGTTCAAAGATTTGTTTTAAATCTCTTAGATGATTACTGCGTTTTTTGGAGTATACTATTATATCATCCAAGTAGATCACTATTGATTTATTTACCAAACCTTTGAAGGCTATATCCATAGATCTCTGGAAAGTAGCATCGACATTGACCAGTCCAAATGGAATCTTTTGATAAGCGTAAGTGCCCCCCTTTGTCCTGAATGTAGTTTTCAGCTGGTCATTTGGATGTACTAAGATTTGATTATAACCTAAGAATCCATCCAAGAAAGACATTAGCTCAGAGCCTACTACTGATTGCAAAATATGTTCCATAGGAGCTAATGGGAAATTTTCCTTTTGGCAAGCTTTATTGAGGTTACGGAAATCTATGCATATCCGAATATCTTCGTTCTTTTTTCTGACTGGGACAAGATTGGAAACCCATCGGGAGTGTCTGACAGGAAAAATAATTTTGGCTTTCAGTAGTTTATTCAACTCAGACTTAATTTGACTTTCTAAATTAGGATGGATCTTCCTCAATTTATGTTGAATAGGTCTTTCGTCAAATATCATGTGAATAGTATGTTGAATAATAGAGGTGTCATATGTCTTGAGATCTTCATAGTTCTATGCAAAGACATTCTTGTATCTTTTCAAGAAACTTATTAAAGATGCCTTTTCGTCTGACATAAGACCGAGACTTAAGTTAATATTTTGAGGTTTTAAATCAGTCCCAAGATTGATCAATTCAAACCTCAGAGTTGAACTCTGAAGTTTTGAATTGGTAGATCGTTTAAATCTGTCTTTAAGGTCATATAAATCTTCCAACTTAACTATAGATTTTGGTATAACATTAATGACTGTTTCTTGTTTAAGTTGGTTATCATGTTGGTCTTCATCAACTATCTGGTCATCGTAAGAGCCTTCTGAGGTCAGGAAGCTTATGATATCCAAATCGTTATTAAAGACTCTCCAATTGGTGATATTGTCAGGAATAGAAGGCCTAAAAATTAATTCAATGGAAAATAGATCTGGGTTGTAATCTTCTAGAGGGATAAGCTTGGAAGCAACATTAGCTAGAAGAGCGGCACTAGCATTTTGGAGTCTTGGGATAGGGGAAATATTAAACGCGGTAACGTGGAGAGTCAGATCTTGGATTAATGACTGATAATGTTTCAAGTGTCCTGATAAACAGTGTATAGTGTTTCTCACCTGTTTTATGACAATCTCTGAATCTCCGAATACTTGGAGGTATTTAACGTTAAGACCAATTGCCTTATACAGACCTTGAACTAGTGCCTCATATTCAGTGGTGTTGTTGGTGCAATCAAATTCATGCCTGCATGCTAGCATAGTTTTTTACCCCTCTGGGCTGATTAAGATGCAGCCTGCTCTTGCCTCATCATTGGATTTAGATCCATCAAAAAATAATTTCCAAAATAAAGATTTAGCTATAGGTGTATCTACAAAATTTACACATTTAGAAGTGTCTGTTTGAGAAAAAATTTCAACTTGAGAGACAATTGAGTTTTCTAAGAAAGGTGAAGTATAAGCATTGAAATTTCCTAGAAATGATTCTACAGAATAATTTTCGATGATATTGTTGCTATACGCGACTGGTTCATTTTCTCCTTCTAATTCTGTTACTATGAACTTCTGATGTTTCTCGTGATCAACTCTTATTTGATTTGGTTTAATGTTATAGGGAAGCCACAAGTGAGACTAGTCAGTTGCAAAATAACCATGAAGTTTCTCTGACCAGTCTCTACTAAGGATTAAGCCATAGAACTTAGGAATGTCAGCTACAAGTATGTCGATGACTTGGAAAACTTTAGGGTTCGATGAAAGTCTGATGGTTACTTGGTTAAGTTCCCCAATGACTTCGACTTGAGAGCAATCTAACTAAACTATTCATACAACATATTTCTGAGGCTGAGCATTCAACTTGGCACAAATTGTTCTAGGCAAGATGTTAGATGAAGCTCCAGAATCAACCAGACAGTTGTGTAAGTTTTTGTTAAAGACTTCAAAAGTAAGGAGAAATGGCGGAGTGTGGGATTTTGATATTCCCCCAATTAAAGCTATATCGGTTGGATCAATCTTATTCAAATAAGCACTAGGGGGTCTTCCCATTTCTTAGGCAGCTTTTGAGATCACGACAACAAGAAGTGGCGCAATAGGTACTGTTTTAAGTTATTTGAGAAGTAACTTCTCTGATGCTTCAATTTACTAAGCTCATGAAATGTGATGTTTTCCCTAGTCTTCTTCGTATCATCAATACTAGTATATTCCATTTCATCATAAACTATTAACGTTTTAGATGAGGGGGAAGGATCCAATTGAGTAGGTGTAGTTTGAGTGGATTTTGTTACAAATTTGTTACCTCTTGCTTTATCCCTAGGGGGTGGCATTGAAGCCTCATGTTTTGGTTTTGTTTGTGACAATTCAACAAGACTTTTACTTCGGGTAGCGACATGTAATGCTTCTTGAGTTTCTTCATTGGGAAGTATAAAATCCCACATCCCTTGTTATTCTGCTACTTCCTCATTGTCCGTTTGTTCTTCGTTTGTTGAAACTTCATCCTCCTCTCCATCTGATTTAGCATTTGATATGGCATTTGGGGGTTTAGGATCAGCAGGGGAATTCATTTTCAATGGTCTAAAAGGTTTCTTAGAGGAAGTCTCTACTACCTATTTTTTGATATCAACCATTTCGTTAGACATGGTCTTGAGGACTTTCTGTAACCCTTCAAGATCAAGAGGATATTTTGGTGGTTTCTTCTTAGAGTCATCTCTGATGGTTACTTTATTAGATCTTCGTTCTTCTAATGTGTTTTTCTTTTCCACAGCTAGAATGTTTTTTCCATAGCTATTGCCTCTTTCATATTTTCTTCCAAAATTGGTTTGGCAGCTCTATCAACGAAGATAGTTGTGTTTGATGGCAGAGCAGAGATGTACCACTCATTTTGGACCTCATCGCTAGGCTTAGATGCTGTTGGTATCTTATTCAATAATTTATTGAAGTGAGAGTTGAAGTCCTTAATGGGTTCTCTTGGCTCGGCTTTAAAATTGTAGAGATCATTGATTAGGGTAGTCGTAGATCTATCATCTCCAAATTTAGTTAAAAATTTCTCTTGAAAAGCATCCCAACTGTTAATAGAACTTGATGATAATGAAAAATACCATGATCCCGCTGCTCCCTGTAAAGTATATGGGAATAATCTTACAACTGCGTCTTCTTCCTCTACTTCATTCAAGTTAATGGAAAACATAAAATTATTTATATGTTCCTCAGCTAATAGGCCATTATCAGGATTGAATTTGGGCAACCATTTCTCTGGGTGTGCTGGTAATTGATGTAAAGGTCCAGCCATCCTAACGACCCTTGGATTTGTCCATGGCCTTGGAGGATTCTGTGCCATTGTTGGTATGTGGGGAGGGGAAGGTGTAGCAATAATGTTTGAAGGTGATTGGGTAGAGGAAAATGTAGCTCTTGTACCTGTGTGAATCATGATTTGGAGTGGTGAGGTGGATGATTGATCTTGTGAAGATATAGATGGAATGAATGAAGATGATGATAGAACCTTGCTGTGAGATTCAGATGGTGTTTTCTTAGCTCTCTTTTGGCTTGGCAGAGGAAGTTCGAACAAAGGAATTCTGAGTTTTTTGCTTTGTGCTCTAGTCAATCATTAAGATGGAGTGAACTAAGAGGTAACACTATCCTAGGATAACTCAGATTCTTCTTGAGATAGCAAAATGCCCTGTAATTTATGAATCAAAGTGTGAACTTCGGGGGCTTCAGTAAAACAAGAATGATCTAGTTTGTTTGGGATTTCAGCAACAGGTTCTATAATATTTTGTGCAACTTCTCGCTTAGGATCAGGGGATTTGGAAGACTTTCGAGAATTTGAAGGTGAGGGGCAAGGAGTTTCACTCTTATAATGGCCTGTTAATTTAGATTTACTTGCCATTCACAGCCAGGCCCTCCTTCTAGCGCCAAAATCTTGAAGCTTCGAAAATCATTGCCTCAACATGGGGGAAAACCACCCAGTCTAGACCTTGGTTGGCAGCTCCTTTTCCATTTGGAGTAGTGGCTCCGACTGGGGATAATGGGACCAGTTTCCCAATCTATTTAATGCTTGTGCTAATGGGGTGATGTGTGATGTTTTAAAGTAATGTTCAAGCTAAAAGTAATCTAATCTAAACTAACAATCACATGCATTTTATCCTCATTTAAGCACTATCTAATTATAAATATACTGGGATTAACTTGATGTATGTGATCTACAATAATTTCTGAAAGCAATTGGTAATAAAGATCATACAATTGCGATTAGAAGTGAATCCATTTTAACAATAATCATTTCGTATAAAAATTTAGCCGAAACGATTGTGAAAGATATATCACATAAGGAATTATTCATATATTCAGCATAAAATAAAGATCATCATCATACAGAAGTGCAATAATGGCAATCAAGATCTAGACTTTCATACATAAACAATTTGAAAAGAAATAATTGCTTAATACATAATTAAAAAGGATTACGAGATAAAAGTACCATTTATAATACGTCCTACTCATATGTTTCAGCAATATTGATCTATCTTCAGTCCATTCAACACCATATAAGAGTACAAAAGTGCAATTTCAGTAGAAGATGCTAAATCAGATAAAAATAAATCCTATTCCATATATTTCACCAGAACTTCCTCAAAGGGACAGAAGTGCATGTTTTGAAGAGAGTTTCTGATAAAATTATGGACCCCTCTCTAAATGCATGAGAGGGGTTTAAATACTAAAACTATAAAACTAAAAATAGATTATTACAAAAATAGTTGAGGAGGTTTAAACGAGCTGCCTCAATTTGTGCAAAAATAATATCAAAATGGAAATAAACAAGGTGAGTAACTATCCTGCATTTGATCCTTCAGATTGCAAATATCCATCATGGGCTTTAGCTGTGTTGGTTAGCCGACTTCAGCTTTAAACTGTCTAGCGAATACGACATCGGTCAGTGCTGGTGCCATTTTCTTGGTAGAAGTAGTTAGGCATCACAGGGTCATCCATTGGCTATGAGGCTTGACCAAATGTTGCCAATATGCCTCCCAGTCTAACCTGGTTGTTTGCCTTATCACTTCTTCTTTTTTTGTTGTTGCTTGTTTCCATTGTTGTTCAAGCTAATTCGAATTAGGAAGGAAACCCGAAATGGATTATGCCACAAGATTGGCACTATGCAAATTTTCATTGATAGTTTCTATGACACTATTTGCTACTGCAATCACGTCTGTTGTTGCCTTTTCTGCTTTTTTAAGCCGAGAATCCTAGCTCACAAATAGAATTTCTTTATGTGATTCTTCTAGCTTGGGCAGGTCGGCCTTTCTCCCATCTTTTGTATTTTTCCAGGCGATGAAATCAGAGAACCTTTTAAAGATCTCATCGTATTCAAGTCTCATCTCTACGACTTGACTTGTCAGTTTATCGCTTGTTCTGTAATAAGATTTCCACTGTGAAATCTTCTGGCACAATAATTCTTTCTGGTGCATCAGATGGGAGTTAAGACAAATTGCTTCGGTAATAAACTGATCAATTTTTGGATCGTCTTTATGTAGATCAGTTATTGCCTACACCTATGCTTCCTTCTCAGCTAAGTTGGTTCGATGTTCTATTTGCATCTGTTCAAATACATGTTGAAGCTTGGCCAACTGTATCTCTGCCTGCTGGTTGGATTTGACTTGCTGTAATTGTTGCTCAAGCGACGTTATTTTATTTTCCTTTTCTCTAAGAAACATTTGGATTTCTATTGCTTTGTCCATGGTCGCTATAGCATAAGCACCTACAAACTGCGAGAGTCTAGTAAGGTTGGTGGATGGGTCAATGGGTGAGTCTTTCCATAGAACATCCATTGGTTCGTTTTTAGGGGTAGTCGCAGTTGTAGAGTCCAATTTCCTTTTCTTTCTTTGTCTTTTCACCACGGCCTTATGTTGTGGGCTATAGAATACATCCAGAGTAGGAATTTCTTTAATTTTCAAAATTATTTCAGAAGTGGGGTAATAGGGATGTGCTCTACCTCTTGTGTATTTGCAGTCTCTTCCACTGTAATCTCCAGAGCTATTTTATGTTGTGGAGTTTGAAACTCTGGCACATGTTCCTCTATGTCGAGACTTTTATTAAAATTGTCCCACTCTTCCTCTAAGTCAATTACCATGGGTTTTATTGGCTGTGCGGAGGTAGTAGGGATTTCAGCCTGCTTGCTAGCTGAAGCTTCTTCAACTATCTTCTGTGTAGATTGGGTTGTATCCTTCACTGACTCCATGCTTTTGCTTTTCCCATTTTGCGATGACTGTTGCGATTCCCCGATAGATTTCTCTTGAGATTCTGCTCCAGAATCGGACTTGGAATTTTCTTTGGAGTCACCTTCTATTGTCACACTGGGAGTAGGCTCCCTTATTGGTTCAATCAATAATTGGTCCAGTGGGACCTCTGCTAGCCTTCTTTCTTTGTAATTGTAAAAGATTTCCAGATCTTCACGATCAAAAAGTAGTTGTGCCATATGCTTCACCTCTATGAAGGTGTTTTTCTGCAAAAATGTGTCATAAAAAACATCCTCCTCATTACTGAATACTTTTATTTTCACTAGAGTGGCGAAATTCTCGACAATGCTGAACGGGTCATATTGCCTTCCAGGGAATTTAGGTAATTGCAGAGATAGCATGTTCTCTGCTTCTTTGAATGCATGCCCTAGGTCGTGTAATGAAAATGCTCCACACTATACAGGGAATGTAGGCCAGATGGCCTTCTTTGAATCCTTCAATGTCTTTCTCATTCCTCCCTCACTAGCTGTTTGATAGGCTATCTCTCTAGCCATCAATTTATCTGGAACATAGTATGGGAGGACATGGGGGGAGGTGATGCTGCCAAAAACTCTGATATATGTAAATGTTTCCTCCCTGAACCATCTGGCCACCGGGAGGATGTCAACTTCAGCTTCTTGGGAAAACCTGGGGGCATCTTGATTATAAAGCCGCTTGTGAATAGGGAGCATAACTCCATGGCAAATCTTGAAAAATTGTGGTTGAAAATTGGATTCCCACATGTCCTTGTGGTATATGTGAATGGGAATTGGATTTCGAACAATCCATTTCCATCTCATGATAGGGAATTTTGAATTAAAGCAATAGCATACATGGCATAGGCGCTCATAAAAAATGGAGGGCAAACCCTCGAAGCAACACTTCTTCTCCTTCTATACTCGATAATTATATTTTCCAAATTGTGAGACAAAATTTGTGGCCAATTCATTACAATTGTGTTAAAAACTGCATCTATTAACGACAACCACTCTAGGGATAACTTAGTACTATCGGGCCTGCCAAATAGTCTACATAACATGGCCGCTGCGAAACTATAAGGGGGACAAACAGACGAAGTAGTGCACATATTGTTTTTGTCTTTCTTGATTTTCTCTTCATTATTCGACTAGGTGCGGGTGCAGTCCGCTGGGTCGTCATTCTCTTTGGTAAACTTCTCCACGAATTGCCTGTTGTAGATGACTTGTGGCTCTGGTAGGTGATACATAAGCCGTAGGTTTTCTGGGGTAAAATATCTCATAACCCCTTGGCTTCTTGTCTTGAATTCTCTGTTTGAGATGTCGACTTCATCAATAAACCATTATACCATGTCGGTATAATGGATTATCTTCAGCTGAGCAGCTATGTGGTGCAAAAATGAGCATGTCATCTCTAGCATGGAAGCGTTTGAGGAATCACGTCCGTCAACTATAACTTTTGTTTCCACAATCCTTGGCTACTCCTCCTCCAGTATGTTATACATAGCCTCCTCCCATGTAGAGGTTCCTCCCTCTCTGATATATGTGGTATCCGTAAACAGGGGAGTTATTTCTGACTTCTCAGAGGCGATAGCCTTGCCTTTCTTCACCATTGTTCTCAACGCTTTGCTCTACGGATTTTTCTTGAAAGTGAAGAACAATAGCTATTGGATACAAAGATGAACGCAAAAATGAAATAAGCAAATAGCTTGTAAAGGTGGTAAAAGGAGTTTTATTTGAACGCATGTAAGAAGATATCATATCAAGTGAAATGGATTTTCACACATAAATGCAATTATTTCCCACTAAATGCCCATTAATGATTCGTTATCCCTTAGTTTTAATGCTCATAAATGTTTTCATCGTAAAACAGGAAGAAAGCTTCTAGGGTGGAGAGCCATTGTACTGCGATGATAGCGATTGTGTGATTTGCGAAGCAATATCACAAATCACAAGATTGCAATATGTCCCTTTTACCTTTCTTACCTCCTACCATGTTTCTGCGAGATGCAAGATGCGAGCCGTTCGTTAGTTGTTTCAAAACGTAGCTAATTGCAAGGATTATCCTATGTAAAAGACATTTTACTATATAGAGGAATCAAAACATTTTCTTATGATATTTTAAGGTGTGGGTCTGGGTGCTAATCGCATTTTGAAATATCGGCTAGTGGTAAATACAAGGTGTTTGTTTGAATGCCTGAAATGCGATGTGATAAAGGTCACAATGCCATCACAGTTTCACATCTCGCACGTTTCACAATATCGTTTTAAAAGCGGGTCCTTTATAAGTGGTGATATGCAATGCAAGACTTAAGCTTGAAAAAGCTTAAGGACTTCTGTTTACATCGGATCTTATGATAATTTCGACCATAGAGTCCTTATTTAATCATTTTACTTGGTTTTGGAGGTTTAGAAAGGTCCTTTGGTGGGTTTAAATCATGCTATATGTGTGAAGGTAAATTTCTAATGGTTTTTTTACAAAGAGGGTTTTGATTTTAATCTTTGTGTTATTCCAAGAAATAAAAGAAATGCCTAAATGCTAAGTTTTGTTTTTTGGATAGATTTTTTGAAGGGTCCCCATTTACTAATGTAATATTAACTACTATCATTAATAAATGGGGGGTTGTTGAATACCACAACAATTCCCAATTTCTGCTTTTGTGACCCCACTACTGGATGATTTGAGAGCTCGTGTTCCTTTCTTTTTCCTCGTAGCCCCTCATGAACATTTGACACACAGTTCATAGATAGTATCAAACTCTTCCTTTGAGATATCCCAATTTCCTACCACATTTAGAAGCTCCAAAGATTCTTCTCTTAGTGCTCAAAGTAATATTATCTTTAAAATATCCTTATCCAAATCGCCATGGCCTGATCATTGCAGTTTGTATTTAAAATGTTCCACAAAATCCTTCATATTCTCATCCTCCTTCTACATAATATTGAAGATTTATTCTTTAATGTCTCGATATTGCAGTAGTCATGATATTTTTCGAAGAAAATTTGCTTCATTTTGTCACATGTTGTGATAGATTTGCCTCCTAGACCCATAAACCAATGCAATGTTGCCCCTTTTAAAGTAGCAGGGAATATCTTCAGTTTTTGAGCATTTGAAACATAATGATATCCTCAACAGACAACATTGAACTTGAAGAGGAATGTATCCGGATCCTCGGAAGAGAGACCATGGAAATTACGTAATGTTGTTAGAGGAATAAGTTTCATGGGTGAAACACCCCTAATTTGTCCAATTGGAAATTCAATTATAGAATTTGTGTTGTTGGTCATGAATATCCTCCAATATTCGCTTGGAATTTTAGTAGGTTCCGATTGTTCAACGATATGCGGTTGAGTTTGTTTAACAATGCTTCCTCGATCAGGCAGAGGATTTACTTCCCCTACCTCTTCTTCTTCAGAACCTTCAACACTTAATTCCTCAGATCCTTTGCTCCCTTCTTCCTCTTCTCTGGACTCTATTTCTGCTATTGAGGAGGGCTCTGGTTGCAGAACTGTCTGGGGCCTGGATCCCGTCTGAGATCTTACCCTGACAGCACCCCTTGATGAGTTTCCTGATTCAGCTCTTGCGATGATTTCCTGGATATAGGTGATTCTGCCTAGATATTTCCTTCCTTGACCTCTTTTTGGGGGTCTTCCTCTGCCCTTTTGTTTGTTTCCATATTCATACAATCTAAGAAGCAGAGAATTAGATTAAAACAACCAAAACAAATCTAGAGCTCGGGTCCTAGAAAAGGGTTGGTACAAACCTTGCCTGACCAGGACGAGAGAGTGGGTTTTTATGATTAAAAAGGTAGAGAATTAAAACAAACAAGGCAATCTAATGCTCGGGTCTTGGAAAAGTTTTGGTACAAACCTTGACTAACGAAGATGAGAGAGTGATTCCTATAATCAAGCAAGAAATTAAAACAATCAAGCGATCTAGTGCTCGAGTCCTGGAAAAGGGTTGGTACAAACCTTGCCTAACCAGGATGAGAGAGTGGTTCCTATAATTAATCAAAAAGTAGGAAACAATCAAAGCAATCTAATGCTCAGGTCCTGGAAAAGGTTTAGTATAAAGCCTTGCCTGACCAAGATGAGAGAGTGTTCCTATGATCAATTAAAAAGGTAGAAAATTAAAGCAATCAAAACAGTTTAATGCTCAAGTCCTGGAAAAGGTTTGTTACAAACCTCACCTGAACAGGACGAGGGAGTGTTCCTATGGTCAATATTGGTTGTACTTTTTTGCCTTTGATATCCTCCCCAACAACTACGCCAAAATGTTGGGGTTTTAATATGAGTTTATAGATTCAATCTCTTTCACATTTATTTGTCAGTCTGGGTTTCATTAATTATTTCAAGGTTATTGTGCAAAGTCTATGCAGGCCACAAGTTCCCTATCCAGTATTGAGAAAATACAAAATACAAGGCCCAACGAATGTTGTGAATCGAGTAACAACAAAGTAAATAACACTAACAACAATATGAAGTAACAAAAATTAGGAACCACAACAAGATTGTAAAGTGGCAAAGAACGAACAACGATTATAAAACATTAACAATATAACCAAGAAGCATACCTATTCACACGATTGAATCCAACAACATTTGATCGATAAAGCGGGCCCAACTCTCTGATCAAAGTTGTGGATAAGAGTTAGAGATCACACAAGATTACAGAAAACTGGAATTCGCATTAACCAAAAAGAGTTACAAATAGAATTATGTTGTTACATGCCCAAAGGGAAAGTCTGTCATTCTTCTCCGCTGAGCCTTACTTATACATTTCATCATTACATGAATAACATTTAATAAACTCAGAAATTGTGGCAATCATGTCTGTCCACAAATATACAATGATTTCTCAAATAGAAATAGAATACAAAGATAACAATCAGATTCGATTTGTCAGCTCTTCGGCAGTTGAACAGTTTAACGGTTCAATCCTTAAATAGAATTGCTAGCCTGTCAACAACATCGTGCTGGGTTATATTCCATTGAACAATGTCTGCTATGAATTTGCAGGAGAATTCTGTCAGCAAATTGTCTAAGCGTCGTTACCCTATGATTACGCTTCGTTAATTAACATTTCAAGAAGATATGCCAATATGATATACCTTTCATTGATTGAGATATAAATTGACCTCATAAGAGCTATGAAATGGATAAAAATGAACAAGTAAAAGAGGGTAAAAATAGGTAATTTTATTGGCCAATAGTTATCGGGTGCAAGCCTCGGATGTGATGATTGATGTTGTTCGATTTATTTTTCTAGTATCAATCCCACTTCTTTACCCCTGTGAGAATCAAAAGATGTAATAAGTGCTATGTGGACTATTCAACATCATGAGAAATTTGGTCAGTTGAGACTAACACTTATGGATGTGGTCATAGTTTAATGTATTACTCTACGCAATTAGTTAATCCTTAAAAAGATATCAAATATATTTTCTTTCAACATATATTTCATGAACATAATGAATAATAGGAATACATGATATTTTGGGTCTATTGTGGTGCTCCTCCTAGGATCACTCAACTAAATATGCAATCTTGCTAACTAGGAACAACATATCCAGCTTCCTAGTCCAAGGAACCTCCATAGGTTGTGTAACCCTTTGATCCCAAGTCCAGAATTGCAGTCGTAGCATGTCCAACCTCTAGGTTTCAAGCACTTCTTGACTTTCAACTCCAAAATCCACTATTGATTTTCCTTCATCTCTCTCGGCCTCCTTCCCTCCAAAAGCCCCAACTCTTTTGCACTCCTCCACTCCCAAAACCAAAAATCAACTAGAGCCCCCAAAATGAAAGCTTCTCTCGAGATATATCCTCTCCACCTTTTTAATATTCCAAGTGTCCACCTACCCTACTTTAATTTTCTCAAGCCTTGACAACCCCAACTCCAAACCCCCCCCCACCGTCTCTCTCACTGACCTCACCGTTCCCAAATTAATGTGCCTCAGGTGATCAAATCATTCACCCACCAATTAATAAATGTCTAATAAAAGAATATAATCTCAAAGGTTGGTTCAAATCAATGGATTCATAAGAATTTCATTTAACTTTAATATTAAATTAATCATAAGAAAATCCATATCATTAATTAAATGTAATCTAAATTAAGGACTAATAATTTAATTAACCATTAACCAAACTTAGGGATTAAGAAAAACATTATGTTAATTAATATTTAATCAACCTTAAAGCTTAATTATAAAGATACATTATGATTTAGCTATCATATTAGACCATAGAATACAAGTGTATTCATGTGAGGTGTGGGTATGTAACTAGCATACATATATGCATACCTCGTATGTATACTAATAACATTAATACATATGTAACATAGCAATGAATCTTACAAGAAGTAGGTTAATAACCTAGCATATCATAATAGGATCAAGGAGTGGGCATTAGAATTGGTGCCTTTTAAAATATTTTATTTAATAACCTTATAGGCATCACTTAATCAACGTTGAGGGAAGACATGGAGATCACACACATGTCAACATATTGAAATGTATAAATGTAGATGTATATGGATGTTATTTAAGAAGGATGTCAATTTAATGTTTATTACACAATGAAATCAAACTTTAATTAAATTTAAATAGAATTATTTTCTTGAGAGCCCTTGATTTCAACATGTAAACATTGAAACAACATTGTATAAACATCATTTTTTGACTCCAAATCTAGTAGCAAGGCACACTCAAAAAATAATGCAAATGGAAATTATGTTGTAATCTTCTAAATCACACATATACATTCAAGAAAGGAACTATATTGTAGCAAGCACATAAACTATAATCAAAAGAGATATTTGGGAAGCTTAACTATGAGTTCATAGTGCTTCTTCAAGAGTATATGTACAATAGAGATGTGGTTGGAGCAATTGTATCTACTTCAACCAGTCATTCATTACATTCTATTTATCATATCTTTTATTATAAAAATGGGCATATGTTCACTTATTCTAATATCCAATTTCTTGATTGATGATGAGTTTTACAAGAACTCACTGAAAAACTTGAAATTTGACCTTCATTATTATACCAAAAACCTTGTCTCCTCCTACAACCAAACCATTATGTTGCTAGGAGAAGTTACTCTACATTGCCATCAATAAGTGATACTATAACTTATTCATTTTATTTTGTTTTTTACTTGCAATGAAAGCACGGGAAACCTCAGAGTACTTCCCCACATTTCGTGGATGGTAATAGAGTAAATAATTGGCCCTGATTACGGGGTCTCACCCAAAGGGAATCAAATAGAGGTGAACCTATGATCATCAACAACTAGTAACAATATCAAATAACTTCATGTCTGGCTCTAGACCACTTGAGCTAAACCTTGGGGTTAACTTATGCATTTCAATTTTAGATATATACAAAATAATTAAACTAGTGTAGCCATTTAAATTAAATGGTTGATGAATGTTGATAGGTCCAATATCAAGCGCCCAACAAGCAACACCATTTCAAAAAACACATCTGGTCGTATATCTATTAATGTATATGTATAGAGTCCATCGTTGCCACCACAATAATATTGGACTCTATTTTTCCGTTATGATGTCATTCCATCCTTAGGGAAAGTATGTCAGTTCATAGGTCATAAATTTAATGTTGGGCAATGAAATTATAAGAAGAAACGATAAATTACACATATCCCCACCATTCAATTTAGAAACTCCTATCCAATTCCAATTTATAATTTATATCAACCTACGTACATAAAATGGAAATCTGCAAATTTTTATTCCACTCAGCATCCAAATATCCATTGGAATTTATAAAATGAAAACAGAAACAATAGTTTTGATATTTGACTATTTTGCAAGTTTATTTCGAGATGGGCCTTATCGATGACAATAGATATGGACTTGGCAGGCATTCAGTATCAAAGACGGAGTTTGGAGAAACACAAATCCATTCAATTATATGAAGAAATTGAGGAGCAAGAGTTACAAAGTAATCATTAAGATGTGTATGCTAATATTATTAAAATATTATTAATCACATAAATTGTAAATGATATAAGTTTAAGTAAAAGTTATATATTAAAAGTCTTATTATCATAATAGTAATGAAGTCAATTAAGTTTATCTTAGGTGATTGAGAGGAATTGGGATTTTCTTTATTTAGATTCGATTCTCATCAGTAACATGATGAACTTTGATATAATAGACAAAATAAGTATATATTTCATATAAATTTTATAAATATATATTTAAAAATAATAATAATAATAATGTAAAATGTTATTAATATATATGCAAAATGTTATCTAAAGCTCTATGAAAGGAATTACAAATACAATATATGTCTATATATATATATATTTCAAAAGCACAGTGCATTGGTCAGGGTAGGTAAGTAACTTAGTCTTACTCTCAATCCATAATAGGAATGATTTGGCTGTGATCAGCATGCTCCCGAACACGACTGCATTTGAGGTTATGATATATGAAAATTTGGAGAATATGGTTACATTTTTTTTAAGTTATTAAAACTTTAATGGATAACTTGATAGACATTGTAGCTAGGCTGAAATATGAAAACCATGACAGGATAAAGAGGCCAACTTTGCACCAGAATCATGGAACTTTTTCTTAAACCTTTCTATTGTGTTGAAGTTTGTAAAACAAGAATAAAGAAACATTTGGAAAAAAAAAAGTACTTTATGTTCCTCAAGCTATTTAAAAGTGTCATTGATGATGACCCTATTCCATTGAAACTATAAATTAGGGTCTTGAATTTTTTTTCCCGTATGAGGAATATACATGTTTCACTCCTCGATGGATTGTTAAAACAAAGCTCGAAGCCATTACCAATAATACTCATTAGGAATTTAACATGTTGCATGCAAAAATTGAACTCAGACGAGGAGGATAATAATGTTTCTCCCGACCACCCAAGATAAACCCAATTCACAAATTAGAGCTTGTCATTTACAACTATTTATGAACCTATTAATCTCTAACATTTGAAAATCCTTACATTTATAACTATTGATAAGCCTATTAATCTATCGCATTTTAAATGCAACTCTTGTTTATATTCTAATCATTCCACAACTAAGGCTTCTAGTAGGGAATCCAATATGTCTTAAATGACCTCTTTCAAAGAATAAGATTTGAAGCTTCGCTCTTTTTAGTTCCACAAATTGAAATGGTGATGTGGATCATTTGAAGAGGAAGTAATTCCTCTTCTTTGAACCCTTCCCCGTGGATATTTCTAATATGTAAGAAACGATAACTCTTTTTAAATATTAAAATCAAGAAAGATGTAATATCTAATTGCTTATCTAAAATAATTAATTTGTGTGAATTATAAAAAATTCGTAAATTTTAACTTTTAGATTGCTAATAATTTCTAAACCATCCACTTCTAAAATAAGGCAGTTGTTTATAATGCGACTTTTTGGAAGCCTTTCCGGTGGGTTTTTCCGGTCAAAATCCGGCAACAATTTATTGGAATCGCAAGTTTGATAGCTAGTTTCTGCACAATCAAAGTGTCCCAGGGGTTTTTCAGGGTGCTGAATCTAAATATGCAGTTAAAAAACCATTTTAACTGCAACAAATCAAGATTTAATCTCAATTTCTTCCGCCGGATTCCATCACCGGAATCTCCAAAAAGTCACATTATAGACAACTCCCTAAAATAAAAATAATTCTAAAAATAATTTTCACAATTACATAAATAATTTAAAATATATATATTTACATTTTATTAAACCATAAATATTTTTTTTTTTTTTTTTTTTTATTTTATCTTTCACACTTATTTAAAAAAAAATCATAAACATTTATTGATTATTGATTTAATATCTTCCCAACAATGCCTCAATCATAACATATCCATTCTTTAACCTTTGCTCCATAAACCCTAGAACCTCACAAAGTGTGGCGTCAGAATTTATTATAAGAACGTGCCATCTACTGCACTTCTCATTTCACTTGAAGTGGTTAAAGGATGGATAATTGTTTTTTAACATATAATTATTTGATAGGTTTCCAAATGTTTTTAATTTTATGTTTTAATGATAAAAATTTAAAATTTAAAAATTTGTGACTATAGAAATTGATTGGCCTTATAGTAATTGGTCTTATAATTATATGATATAGAGAATTATATACAGTTGATTTTGCTATTACTATAATTTTTAGGTTATTATAATTTTTAGGTGTCTATGTATGCACTTTCTATAGGCACAAGTGAGTTAAGGGATTTGAACCTTGAATCTTCTCACATATAACATTTTCACGACCATTACCAATTAAACTACTCCCGAGAACTAATATTAAGAATAACAAAATTTAATATTAAATATAAATAAAAATTTAATATATTTAATAATTATGAAAATTTTAAAAATAAAATTATTTTAAAAAAACATGTGATATTTCAAAGATAAAATTATTTAAATTATTTTTTAAATTTATAGTAATTTAGTTTTTAATTAGGGATGAAGATAATTTTTACAAAAATGTATACTAACTTATTATTGTTATTAGATGAAATGACCTTTTTTTGGAATCTGGTGATACAATCTCAAGCAAGATTGTGAATTTTTTTGTTTAAAATACAATTTTGAATATATTAATGGATTCAACACCCGAAAATCCCCAAGGAACTCAAATTCTACAGATTTAACAACTTAAACTCAAGTATTTAAAATTCTCTGTCGGATTTTTGGTTAAAATTAACCAAAAAAAATGCTTTGAAAAAGGTCATTTCATCTATAAGTTAGACTACACCTTGTTATTATAGTGAACGTAAATATATATTGATTTCTTATTGTTATTGTGTCAAGAGGCGCTCTACAACCCAGTATATGGGGGAGATGTTGTCAAATGATGTTACATTAAAAAAAAATAGATGTTGCTAATTAATGAAAAATAAATAATAATATTGAATATGTGAGCTCAATTAAAAGTTTTAACAAAAAGCACATATATACAATAATATAATTTATCACAAAAGGAAATTAAACACAGAAAAATTCAAGAAAACAAAAAGAATATAAGGTTCATTTAAGTGAGTATGAGTGCCAAAAACTTCAGATAAGGTATGTCTCTTCTTTAAAAATTCTTCAATTGTAACCTATAGTAATGAAATAATATTATTTGTCTATAAATTTAACCCACTAACAACAAACTCACTTGACCCATTTCCTTATTAGGATTGGATTAGGTTTTGTCTATAACGTAAAAAATTATATAAGATTATTTGCCAAAATCAAAACTTAGTCGGGTCAACTTTTATTTATGTAAAATGTTGCATGGTGTAGAAATTTTGAATAATATAACACTTATTCACAGAGATTATCCTGATTATACACTATTTGTGGAATGCATGCATAATACATAACCTCCTTTACCATTGATCATCAATTTGCGGAATTAAGAAACAATCACATGCGCACATTGAAATATCAATCACACATATCAACACAATATGTAATGGGGAAAGCATACGGCTGAAAACCCCTAACTATCTATATATTATAATGATAGAGAACATGTAACAATGCATAGTACAATACTCCTCACAAGTACTCAGTACTATCTCCACCTGCTACACACAAACTAGCTCAGATCTGAATCAAGTCACAAGTTCAAATCTCCTCCACTGTTTGCCTACCTCTACTGCGCAATCCAAAACGAGAATAGATCAGATCCAAGCTCAAATTCCCTTGGTCTGTACTGTGCAATCCTCATTAGCAATCTCAATCAATGATTGTGCAAATCTCATGCACAACTATAGTCACAACTGATAGTAGTCTCACCCTTTCACCCACCTCTAACACTTGTCTCCACTGAACTGTCCATGCACTGAGTTAACTGATGTATTCTTTAGTTGATTTATGAGTTAATAATTAGTGAATTAAATAATAATTAATTCACATCACTCATCACTAGTGTATTTGGCAGTTAGACTAAATACAACTAGTTCAACTAAGTCAAACTGAACACAACTCCATCAACTCCTCAATCAACTCCACCAAACTCAATTACTTGAGTTCTAATTGAAGTCCATCATGCAATAGCTCAACTAACCCATAGGAAAAGCGTATTTCCTTCTGGCAGTTGCATGTGCCACATCCGTAGCTCGAACTGAAGTGCTGCAAGAGGATAAGATAATGTTTATAGTCCAAATATTATTAAGAGCTAATAATATTCGACTGTTCTATTGTTAGACTGGCAGTCTAAAAATAGACTCCGCCCATATGTCTAAAAATAGAAGTCCATCTATTTTTACCAACATGACCAATCATCCATAAATAGCATCCTGCAACTCATAGACCATGATCCATATGTCTAAAAATAAACTTTGCGCCAAAATAGCCTGCAGGCCCACTTAGTGAAGGCGACTTCTTTTCACTAAGCTCCATCATCTTGTTGCATTTTAAACACATGGAATTGGAATACTTACAAAAATAAAATTTCAACTCTTATTAAGTGTAAAATGTTGTGTGAAGTTGGAATACTTATGAAACTGAAATTTTGCATGGTGGCTCAAGGTAAATTTTAGTACCCTAAAAAATAATTAGTATTTTAGAGATAAAAATTAAGTAAATTGATATCAAATGTTTTTCTGTGAATGAATTTTTCTCAAAGTAAAAAATAATAAGTATTTTTTATATGTAACCCAACATAGATCCATCTTAACTATGAATTTACCAAGCACCAAGACGGTTCAAATCTCTTAAGATGCAAACCTATTTTTGAGTGTAAAATTTGGGGAAAGTTTTGCACCTCAAGAGATTTAATCCCTCTCGGCGCTTGGTAAATCCAAAGTTAAAGATGGATCTATGCTAGTTATAGTGAATGTATATTGACTTATTAAGTTTTTATAGTTTGGGGGGGGGGGGGGGGGGGGGGGCGCCGGGCGGGGGGGAGATATTATCACGTAGAATAAAATTATATACAGATATATATATATATATATGTATGTATGTATGTATGTATGTATGTATGTATGCATGTATGTATGTATGTATGTTTTTTCGAATGTAAATTTGACAATGATGATGATTAACGTCCACTAAGACCAATATGGTTTTTCAAATCTTAAGAAATTAAGAGATTAATTAAGACTCTTTAAAATTTTATTTCTATGATAAAAAAGAAGGGATAAAAACGTTCCTATATCATTGTATTTTTGTTAACTTAACAAGTCAAGAAGGTTGGTAGTGTGGAAAATGTTTTTACAATAAGAAGATGTAAGTAAGAGTCGGGAAATCCAAGAGAAAATGTTTTTCATCTTCAACCC
Organism: Pinus tabuliformis; assembly: GCA_031772625.1. Classification (NCBI taxonomy): domain Eukaryota; kingdom Viridiplantae; phylum Streptophyta; class Pinopsida; order Pinales; family Pinaceae; genus Pinus; species Pinus tabuliformis. The sequence continues at coordinate 831,266,155 of CM062816.1, forward strand.
TCTTAGTACCGCAAAGGTGACAAACTCTTTTGTCCCAAGATGCTTTGGAAATAGAACAACACCCTGTTTCACTTCGAAGCTCATGAGAATTAGTTATTATCTTCACAATGTTCATTTTCTTCTTAGCATTGTTCAACACATAAAGATATTATGGTTAGCAAGAATTGGGTTGATTACCTCCTTATAATACCTTAGCTTCTTTTTTCCCTCTATCTCGTTATCATCCCACAATGTATCCTTAAATTCAAAACAAATAGTATTTTTTATATTATCCTTAAATTCTCCAAGATGATCTCTTCATGTATCCCCCAATGGTCGAGCCAAGATTGACAATCCTTATGCCAACCTTGCTTGAGCCAGAGGTGGGGGTTTTGGCTAGAGTTAGAGGAAATTTTGGGGAACCTATTGGAGTTCATGTTGTAAATCTTCTTCTTATACATCAAATACCTAAGCATAGTCATGCTTTCAATGGGAGAAAGACTAGCTTCAATCAAGAGGATAGGGTGGGGAGTATTTCTTTTAATCTTGAGGTTTAGTTTACAAATTGGTTTTGGATCAGCTCGATCTTCCTCCATGATTCTCTAGATATACTGCAGCCCCAAACCTCACATCCATATAAAATAACATGGGTGATGAGTCTGAAAGAGGAACTTTTTTTTACTCCATACCCAAATATTTGTCGACTTACAATTGTTTTCAAGCTCATAATAAGATTTTTAGCCTCCTATAATCCTTTTCATAATGCTATAATTCCAGTTGAGATGATGATGAATGTTAATACTTAAATATTTGTATGAAGAAACCTTCTCCAAGTAATTGTTATCATAAATAAAATTATCATAGTTGATATTTTTGGATTTAATTATCATGAATTTAGTCTTGTCGGTATTAACATTCATACCCATCTTTGAGCATTAGTCATGGAGGATTATAAGCTGCTTGTCGAGATCATCATGGCTCTTGTCTAGAAGAAACATATCATCAACATAAAGGAGAAGAGTAATGACCATACCAATGATATTGGGGCCATCACATCCCATAGCTTCCAAACACTCTTCTAGATTATCAATTTAAACACCAAAGATGGTAGGGGATAGGGGATAGGGGACACCCTTGCTTAACTATGATATTGATTTTACTTCCTTCAGACCAACCCTCGGTGGTCTTAAGCTTGGAAACAACATTCTCGTATAGCCTAGTCACAACAACCATCAACTCAAGAGAAACCATTATCTCTTCAAGTATTTGCCATAGCTTATTATGAGGAACTATGTCAAAAGCTTTTCTAAAGTCAACAAAACAACAAAACATATCAGTTTTACTATTGTGACATTCCTCGACAATGATCCTAAGAGTAACAAGATGTTTAATAGATGAGTGATGTCTCCTGAAACCACCTTTCCCTTTAGCTCTTTTACCATGGCTTTCAAGCCAAAGGCTAATATTTTTTCCAAAATGAGCTCATATAGTTTGACTAAAATGTGGCTAATAATGATGGTCTTATAGTTAGATGGGACATTTTTATCCCCACCATTAAAGATAGGTACAATATGGATTTGCGTCCAAGGCTTAAGGAATCCGTGTTTCACTGCCAAATTGAGAAGTTTGTGAATATGAAGGATGAGGATAGACCTTTCCATTTTGAAAATTTTAGAATGGTAGCCTTCAATATCCCTAGCTTTCCCATTAGAGAGTCACTTAATCTCAAAATCCATGTCTTCCAAAAAAAAGATATTGTCCTCTATAAGAGTGTTTAGGATGTTGCCCATGGTATCCGGGGAGTCATAAGATTATTAAGATAGATATCCTAGTTATTTAAGGGGATCAAATTATTTTCTTTTGTTTTATGAACAAGTATATTCTTCCAAAACTTTCTAGGCTCAACTTTAGAAAGGTGAAGAAGACACTCTTTCCTCTTATTTATATCATACATTTTCTTCCTTTTGATAAGATTTTTGTACACACTTATTTCTTCAAGCTTTACAATTCCATTACGAGAATCTCTAATCATTTTCCTAGCAATTTTACAATCATTATGATACCAGGGGTGGAAAGTTCTATTATTCTTTTTATATAACACCTCAGTGGAGAATTTGTTAATGGTAATGGAAAGGTTTGTAGTAAAATTGTGGAAGATGTAATCAATGTTATCACTATACGTTAAGAAACCTAAATCCCTCTTTAAATCCTTTAAGAAGATATCCACTTGACTTCTGTCAAAACAATTGTGCCTTTGACTCTCACAATTATTTTGCATGTGGCTAGTGTATATGTCAAGATTGAGAGTTAAGGATAGTGGTCTGTGGTCAGAATTAGGCTCGTGTTTATTTAGGAGGTCAAAATTTACAATTCAGTTGAGAACATTGGTATCAAATATTGCATGATCCACAACACTATTGCTAAGCCCACGAATACAAGTCATCTGACCAGAGGTTGGCCAGTTATTAATTCCATTACAAATTATTAGGTCTTGGGAACTGCAAAGCTTGACATGCTTGATAATAAATAGGTTCTTGATTATGTCTTTAGAATTTCTTTTAAATCTACTAGCTAAGTCACAATCTTCGTCTAGCCATAGGGGGTTAGAGTTAGAGATATTACTTAGGAGAGTATCTTGGTTAGTAGTAGTTCTAACATTGAAGTCCCCAAGCAAAAGGATATTACCTTCATTCCTTAGATTGTGGATATCTTATTTTAAAGTATTGAAGGAGTTGTTCTTATCCAGGTTGTTTTTCTTATAAGAGGCCTAGAGTTGTTAGGAGCAAAATAACAAATTACAAGAAAAATCCTATTGGTGTCAGAGTCAGAAATTTTGATCTAATTGTACTAATTGAGGGTTCAATTGTCAATTTTCCCATATATCATTAATACTATTATTAAAGATTTATATTTAAAAATATATAAGTCGACTTTATATTTTTAAATTAAATTAAAAATTAAAAATTATTAATTTTACCATATATCAATAACTAACATGCATTTAACTCTGGATCTACCAAACACCAAGAGGGATCAAATCTCTCAGGATGCAAACATCTTTTTCAATGCAAAACTCAAGGTATGCACCTCTAGAGTTTTGATTCCTCTCAACACTTGGTACATCCAAAGTTCAGATGAATATATGTTGGTTCTTAATAACATTATTTATATTTATATAAATTTCACATCTCTATACATATAAATTTTCTTATTTTAAATTTTATTAAAACTCTGATAATACGCATAATTACATATATATACGCGACATTTTTCTAATTTGATTTTTCAATGTGAGATTGATGATATAGATAGATATATCTTAATGTATAGCTACAATTTATATTTTATTATATTTCACATTTTTATGTTTAGGATTTTTTTTTTCATGGGGAGGAAAAGCGTAATTTTCATTGATTTCAGAAAATTACAAGTTGTAGATGCAAAAATCATATGTAGAATAGTGGGCAGAGCCACTTACAGTTCAATACTCCAAATGGAGTATCCGTGAAAAAGCCTGAAGAATAGTCTTCAGGGAAAAAGACAAAAAAAAATGGGTATGTAAACCCTAGCAATCCTGCAGAAATGGGTGCCCAGAAACCCCAAAGGGGAAAAATACATTATCAGAAAAACCGTGATAGGCACATATGCCTGCCAAAGCCAAATAGCCGAAACCCTGCATAAACTGATCATAGTCTGCCCAAAAAATGAGCCCCGGAGCAGTGCTGTAGAGGGTAACAGAGAAACCCCATACCCACTACAAAACCCAACAAATAAAAAGCAGTGGTGCAGCCCCAAGAGAGCGCCAGTGCAGATCCCACAAATAGCACAAACCCGACACCGAACCACCACAGGCGAAAACACTCCTGAGAAAAGAATCGTGACAAGTAAGCTCAAACCCTGGAAGCCCAGACAATAAAGAGAGGCACGAAATGGGGGAAAAAGCTGCCAGGGTAGCCACTCCTCCCCCACCCCCTCAAACTCTCCTCCTGTACCAAGCGAACCAAAAAATAAACAAACTGCGACCGATCTTCCACAACAACCTTTAGAAGCCCCAAGACACCCAGCCAAGTTGCAGCAACATGAAACAAGAACAGTGTCGGCCAGGTCCTCCACACCCATATTCCCTCAACACTCCAAATTTTAGCAAAAGAGAAGCCAACGCTTGATGAACTTGCACCGTTTGCATCAATGAAAACCATCGGATCCCAGCCAAGATGCAAAGGCTTGAAACCGGGGGTAGAGGCGGCTAGGGTTTAGCCTCCTCGCCCCTGCGCAGTGGAATATCCTTGTTACCAGAAGCGAAAAAAAAAAACTTTGTTGTGTAGGAGCAAGGTTTCGTTCAACATTCTACCTACACCATGTTTAGGATTTTTTTTTAATTTTTAATTATATGTGACATTTTTCTTTGACATGCTTTGTAATATATTTTTTTTTATTATGTGAAATTGATTATATAGATAGATATATCTTAATTTTTAGCTAAATTTTATATTTTATAAATATTTTGCATTTCTATGTTTAGAAATACATTTATTTTTAATTATATGTTTATAAATATGAAACATTATTGCGTCGAGAGGTGCTCTCCAACACAATATGGAAAAGACAATGTAAGGTTATGTTATGTTAGGTAAACATTTTGACTTGGTCAAATTACATAAAGATAAAATAAAAATAAAATAATTATTAATTATAAGATTTTGATTCCGTTGAATTACATCAAAATTAAATTAAATTAAATTGTTAATTATTAATTACTAAATCAACCTAGATACATCTTAACTCCAGATTTATCAAGCACCAAGAGGGGTCAAATCTCTAGAGTTGCAAACCTTTCCTCAAAATTTGCATTCAAAAAAAGGTTTGCATATTGAGAGATTTGATCCCTTTACTCTTGGTAGAGCCAAAGATAAGATGGACCTATGTTGGTTAATAATAATAATTCATGTTATATTGAATTGAATCAATTTATTACTTTTATTATTTTTTTCAATCTAGTTGATATTATGTTTTGTTATTATTAGTTTTTGATCTAATGCTTATGTAAAGCACCACTACAACATCTCCCCAATATTTGAATGTAGAACCTCTCGTCCCAATAATAAAAATAGTGAATACTTATTTATGTTCCTGAGTTATTGTTGGGTGTGGAGCATGATTATATTCTTCATTCAGAGGTATTGCCACGTTGGACCCAAGTTCGTAACAAGGTAGTAACGTCGCCCATTGTTTAATCACCGTTAGAGGGGTCCAAGGGGGCGACGACGATTTTATGAGCCCCCCTAGCGAGGGTTCGGGGGCAATGTCCCTGAAGCTAAAATTAGATATAAAATTGCCTTGTAAAATATTGTAATTTCATAGTCAATCTGAGTCGTTCATTAGGTGGATGATCTCACGGTAGAAGTTATGTTTAATTTAGGAATTTTTGCCCTAGAAGGCAATCACTCGCTATATATGAGGGAATTTGTTTCACGACTATGTAGATGTGTATTCTGAGTGACAAAAGAGAGAAGAGATTGTGTGAGAGTGAAGAGGAAATTACAGCGGATTTGCTATAGGTTGTATCTATTCATTTTGCTAGATAATATAAAGGAAGGACTCACTGTTTTTCTGTGGACGTAGCCCAAATTGGGTGAACCACGTATATTTGTGTCTCTTTTGTTTTATGTGTTTATATTTATGCAATATTTTATGTGTTACATTACTCTGTAATACATAATTTTCTAACAGTTATTAATAAAATTTAAAAAATACGTATTTTTAATTAGTTAAAAACAGACAAACAAATATTAAATTCTATTGATAGTTGATGGCACTACTTTGCAATCGTGTATGAGGTACAATTTTAAAAAATATAACTAATTAGGTATGTAAATATCTATATGACAAAAAAAAGATCATTAAACAAATCCAAATCTATATTAGAATTAGAACTATAAAGCATCCATACTAATCAAATTTCTTAATCTCTATTTTTTTATCATTTAATATAAAGAAATGAGACATAACATAAAATTAAATGATAAAAAACTATACTCTTTAAGGGAAATTTAATCGCTTTAAAAATCCTAGTTTAAAATGAATTTATATTGATTTAAGAAAAAAACATACTATTTAAAATTATTATTCAATGATCAGAGTCCGATAGACTTTCACTCTTCTCAAATAATTTTGGATCTTGAGTCATTAACTTATTTTCCTACATCTTAAAATGATGAATTTTTAAAATGTCAAATATATTTTTCAATAATCTTTTTTTAAGAAAATATTCGGGCAATTCAACCCAAGGGGATCACATCTCGTCGACTTATTAGCATAGTCTAATCTCGTGGGCATCAAGGAGAATTGACCTCTTGACTTCCCATTAGTGAGTTGTTGAACCCGAGGGGACCACATCACGTCAACTTATTAGCAAAACCTAATCTCGTGAGCATCAAAGAAAATTGACCCCTGAACCTTCTATTAGCAAAATACTTTACAAAAACTCAACCAATTAAATTAATCCTCACAACAAAAATAATTTTCAATCTTACAATAAAACCCTAAAAAAATCAATTCTTCGTAATATTTTAAAAATATCCAATTTCCCTCTCCCCATACTCATTATGAAAAGTTGCTCAGTATATCCTTCTATTATATCCTTCAAATATCGAGTATATCTTGCTCTCCATCATTATTAAAGCCAGAGAAACAAATAAATAAAATATTTTTGAAATGTTACTTTATTTTATGCTAGTTCGTCACCAGATCTATTTTTGTCCCGTGCCAAACAAAATCCCCAAAGTGGGAAGTTTCGAAAATCAATGAAGGAGGTTGACAATCTATAACTAAGTTGAAGAGGGGCCCTTCTCATGAACACAAACCTTGAAAATAAATGGACGTTCCCGCACAACGATGAATATAAATTTGGAAAAAATTTCAACCCATAATCATTGAGTGATTTTTTCAACTCTATAAACAAAAGATAAATGTAATATAGGGAAGTCAAACATGTGGACATCTATTAATTTTGTTTTGTGGTCAAGTTCTTTAGAATGTATAGACCTTTAAGTAGATTTTTACGCTGATTACATCATTACTACAATTGATTTTGCAGATAATGGTATGAGTGCAAAATTAAACTATTACATTTCCTTGTGCTTGGACCTTTTTATTTTGGAGACGAGCAAGCCATTGGGACTTGCTTATAATAATGATGGATGGGTTTCAAACATTGTTTTTTATTTAGAGTAAACTATTGAAGGTTTAAATGGATCTTCAACCTTGTTGATTTGTAGTAGGTTATTCAAAGTTTTACATGGGTTGTCAACATGGTTTATGTGGTGGGTTGTCAACATGGTTTATGTGGTGGGTTGTCAACATGGTTTATGTGGGTTAAGTAATTAAAGGTTAAGTATTAAAATTTTAATGATAAAGATGATAATGTTTTTTAATGAAGATATGAGGATTCATTATTTCAGAGGGATTTTTAGTTGGAATCTAGCGGAAACAATTGTGATGAAATCTTAATTTGTGTTGTTTAAATTGGTTTTTTGACTATATATATGGATTCAGCACCCTGAAAAACTCTTGGGGCACTTCGATTGTGTAGTGTTCACCTATCAAACTTTTGATTTCAATGAATCCCTACCATATTGTAAACAAATTAGACTGGAAAATAAACCAGAAAATTTTTCAAAAAGTCGCACTTAAAGACAACTTTCATTTTTTCTAGCTATAACATATGTTTCTAAGAATTAATGAGATTATGTAATAATTAAATAAGGTATATTGAGTAGTTATATGCACTTGTGGTTAGGGTTAACGTTGACTTTGTCATTAAGACTATGTTTTCTATAGAGAGACGTTAATCCAAGTAATAATATATGTATTCTTCGTTTTAGATTTTTTATATATTTAATTTCTATTTTGTTGTATTTGTTTAAATGTTACAAGTTAGTAAATTTTTTCTCTCTCTATCTTGCAGAATCATCATTTGAGATCAAAGCAACAATGGTAGATACTTTCTTCTTCTTTTTTGAGATCACTTCTTCACCATTATTGCTAGAAAATAAGCTTGGTTGGATTTGGCTTATAGTCATTGCTATCCTATTTTTTCAGTAATCATCAGCATGCCTCCTTGTTGAGAGCCTATGTATGAGGGAACAACCTGAAACAACAATATGTTTGCGTGCATTCTATCAAGCCTTGCGTAGACATTTCTATTCCCCTGGATATTGGCAAAACCTATTGTGTTGCTAGTTACAACTTCATCAATTGCTTGACCAAATTGTTAAACAATGAATTTATATATTCTACAAGCTATGCATCCAAGTACATATCTAAGAAAATGAAGAGGCATTAGTTTTGAAATTCAATCCTAATGTGTTATAAATTAAGGCCCTATTTCAACAGATTTCCTCATGTAGACTTCAACTCACTATCCAAGAGATAGTTTTGGGAACCAGAAGTACCTTGGTGCTTGTAGTACTCAGTGGTAGACTTCCTCATGATTGACAATGAGTTTACCTCAATTGACTCCTAATCGGTCGAATCCACAAGTGTGTAACATCAAAACTTTTATTCACACCCAATGGATTATGCTAGGTACCTTAGGGTTCATTTTCATCATCGATGGGTCCCCTCATGTCTATTAATGGTACACCTCCACGATTGGTAAATAGATAGTTTCTACCATGCTCGAAATCAACTCCTCTATTTGCATGTTGTATATTTGTACCATTAGGGTTGAGTAGAAAACCTTGGTTTGGAGATACCTCACTATTATATGGCACCCCTCCCAATCTATGGTGGAGCTTGTACCATCTTATGTACTTTGAGGACTACTATGGGGCACCTCTCTTCTGCGGGTCCATAGTCCTACTGATATATCTTGTGACATAGTCCACATTGTATTTGTTGGTGGCTATGATCTTTTGGTTTATTTCATGATCCACTATGTATTTCTTTGTGTCCATGTCCTAGCATTTCATGTCATGGATCTACATTGTGTAATTTTGGCGACCATGTTAAGATATCCTTTATGTCGAGCATGGGTATGCTTTCCTTAGGGATAATCCATTTTTATTCATATTTTTTTGTTAGAGTTGCTTCGAGACAGTTCCTTGATCCCACATACTTCCTTGCATTTTGATACTTGATTTTAATGCATTTCGGTTATTAGTTTCTCTTCTGACCTCATGCATTATGGGGCATATGTTATAACCCTATTTTCCACTCCACTATAATGAGAGAGACCATAGTTAAACTTACCTTAGTTGTTGGTTAGAATGCATCCCATTTCTCCCTTGTTTTTGCTCATATAGGTCTTATAAGGAACTTATTAGATGTTATAAGGATGAAATTACGTCATAATTTCATAATTATGAAAAATAATTATTTCATAATTGAGAATAAATTTTATAGTGAGTTGGGAAAATTTCATAATTGAGTAAGAAACTTGTGCATGACTTTTAATTGCTTGGTTCACATGCCATCAAGTCTATCCATGAATTATATCCACCCAATTCACATGCCATCAAGCTTAACTTCTCATGGCCCTATGTTTCTAGATACATCCTCCTAGATCTAGGAATGGCCTTTATAATGAGACCCTCACATGGGTGGAAGAGAGAAGAAAATAGTCAAGGTACCTTGTTATGCTACAAAAATACCAGTAGACTAGGCCCTCACTTACTTGATCAATGAGCCCAATTTATGAGTTAGTGAAGGGACGAAAAGGAGCCAAGTATTGCAGGAGAAATTTATACACTTAAAGCTATATTTGTCTATTGTATTGCTATTATACATAAATGACAATTTAGTTTCCCTCTTTACATTATTTATGTTTATGAGATAATCTTTTTTCTATTACAATTAGATCTTTCTTAGTCTAGTTTTACTTTTTGGAGAGGCAAAGATATTGTCTTCATTCTGTTATGCATGCGTATGGGTGTTGAGATCAAGGAGTTGGAACAAGATCTCTAAATAGGAGCAAGGTTTCCAACTATTGTAATGGGTTTTCTATCTTCATCAACATGCATGGATTGTAATGTATGTCGTCACCCTTACCATTTCTATTCCATGAAAGGTAAGGATTGTTAAAGATCTAGGAACCCTGTTTATTTATCTTGTTCACTATTTGGCAAATCTTGAGGTGGGATCTATGGGACAATAGTTCCTTTTACCTGAGCATAATTCATATAAACAAAATTGGTGACTCCATTATAATATGGTCACATCAGTTTAGGTCGTTGTGAATCGGTTGATGGTTAATTTGCATTAGGAATAATATTATATAGAGTACTCAACTATGAGTAAATCAAGTCAAGATGTTGGGCATGTAATATGGCTTGCTTGTCAAGGTTTTTTCCAAGCTTGAGAGTGTCATTGCAGGGATAAAAAAACTAGGTCCCATAGATTGGCTCTGGCTTGCCCCTGTACCGAACACAAATGCGGTATGAGGCAAGAATATAGATAGATTGGGGAAACTATTAGGAGTCGCAAAAGCAATAGTGGTATGCCCCAAAGTAAGGAAAGAGGTATTGCTGAAATAGGAGGATCGACCCTATCACATTAATTGATGGAAAAGAGGACAACACAAATGAAATCCCAGATATAGACGGTGATGAAAGTTTCATCTCTCCCATGGTGGAAGTACCACTCTCACCAGCCATATAATGAGAGAAGAAGGAAAAAGGTTGATGAAATAGACACTCACTTGTACCAATATGGGGTCAATAGGATTCATCAAAGGTGGGTTGATGTGTGGTGGTGGACTTTCTTCTACTACTTTAAGAATCAACTGGTCCCCCCTATAAACCAAAGATAACCCTCTTGAGTTTGGTTTGATTTAATCCCCCAATAATAGAGTTATCCTATGTATATGCGAAGGTTGACCCTCCTTTTTGGGAGGAATGTTGCACAATTGTCGAGATCGATGGGTAATTTGGCCAGCCATGGTCAATATATAAGTTTAATTAATTGATTAATTAAGACACCCATATGGCCAACTAGACTCAGACCAAATAAAATGCACTATAAAAATCCTTTAGAGATGAAACAAGAAAACCAACTACAAAGGTACCTCTTGAAATCCAAGATGCTTGAAGTGATGAATTCCCTAAGGAACTTCGAATAATGAATAATTGAGAAGAAATTACCCTAACCTCCCTATACTGTCTTTGGCCGACATAAGTGACCTCAATGGAACTGAGTTTCTCCCCTTAGGAGCACCGATATGGTGATTGACATTTTCCTCAGGTATCATGGGGACTTCCCACCCACATTCACCAAGGTAAAAGTCCTAAAAGATAAGTCAGTAATGTTACCACCTCACAAAAAAATGGGGGGTGAGACATCTGTGATCGAGACCATAGACATAGGTAGGGTAACTAAGCCTGAAACCTGCTAAGATATTACTCAAGGCGAGTTGTATGCCTCTCAAAGAGATCCTCTTTAACAGTCACAATCCTGCAAACACCAGTAGAAAAAGAGTTTGGATGTCACTCCATAAATTCCTAATGTGAAAACGTGCTTGAATTTAGTATGAGAGGATATTTTTGATAAGCATCTGATGTGATAATGGATTTACACTCTTTAGTGAAACTAGTTTCAATTTTTCATCCTTTAAGAATGTCCTCTTCAAACCTATTTCAAAGCTCTACACCCCTATGGTATTGTTGGTGTGTTATAATAAAAAATTCTAGATTGATTTTACTAGCACTTTATTTTATGGCTATTGTTTACTCAAGGGTATGGAGTTCAAATAATATGGTGTGTAAAAGACTCAAAACCAATCCAATATGCATGTTATATGAAGGATTCAATCACAATTTCAATTCGATGAAAACTAGCTAGAGGAAGGGTAGAGAGTTCTTTCCTTTTTCCAAGTGACAAATGAAAACTCAAAACCTCTCTCATTAATATCTCAAAATACATAAAATTCTCACAAGAAACCAATTCTCAAATCAACTCACAAATCAAGTTAACCACTCTAAAATGCTACTGCAAAAGCATCGAAGAAAATCACTCAAAAGCATCAAACTATGGCTTTGAAAAAAACGGTTTAAACTATGGCCTATCAAATCAAACAAATAACAAGCTCACACTCAATACTGGGTGAAAACATGAAAATAGGAAACACATTTCCGTATGGGGAGAGAAGTTGTGCTCTGCTCTACAAACTCTCAGTTGATAAAAAAAAGTCAAAATATTTTCTTAGTCGAGAATTTGAAAGTTTCTCGGTTGAGAGTTTAGCAGGGTTAAGCATGGGGTTGCAAATGCTCGGTTGAGAGTTTAACAAGTTTTCAACCGAGACGTTTGGGAAAAAAATTCACGGGCACAAAATCTTGGCCAAAAGTTTATATTCTAACTACTACTCTCAGTCAAGAGTCTAGATTCCATTTAAATTTCTCAACTGAGAGTTCTAGATTCCAATTTATTCTCTCTGCCAAAAGTTTGTTGAAAACAATTTCTTGGGCTCGAATTTTCTGCCGAGAGTTTAGATTCTATTTAAATTATCTCGTCCAACATTTTAGATTCCATTCAAACTCTCGGTCGAGATTTTATATTCAAGTTAAAACTCTCGACCAAAAGGTTGAAAGGTTTAAATTGGAAAAAGTGAGGAGTTGGTAGCCATTTTTTCCTTTGCCTATGAAAACGACAGTTTTTTCATGACCTATGAAAATGAGAGGTTTGTTGCTTTGTCTGTGAAAAGGAGAGGTATGCTTCTCAAAATAAGAGTTTGTAGCTGATTTGTCCATGAAAAGGAGAGTTATGGTGCTCGAAAACAAGAGGTTGTAGTTGCTTAAAGGAGAGGTGTGTTGCTCGAAATGAAAGGTTGTAGCTACTTTTCAAACCATCCTACAAGAGAGGTGACATGGCATTTTATTTTCACATATCAAGCTTAATTGAAAAAAAATTGTTGATGGAATTACAATCTTACTCTTTTTAAAGGCTAGGCTAATAGTTTCAATTGCTAGATGGACATCGCAACAATCTTTGTTGGCATATTTGTTGGATTAGCAATTATTTAACAACAATTTTCTTCCTAAAAACTTGACAAGTGGCAATGTTGAGTCAATATTTAAGCAGATAGATATGTTATCTTGTAGTATTCCAACATAGTCATCCAAAATTTTCCTTAAAATTAATTTAAGAATTATTTAATTTTGAATATTTATAAAACATTTTTTGTAAAATTAGGTTTAAATTTGTAGGTTTCATTTCACTCCACGGGTCTCCAACACTCCTACCATGCAAAATTGTTGACAAACATTCTTCTATTTGTTAAGCGAAGTAGCCTTGTACATGAATTGGGGGTTGACAATAGTTATAATTAGTGCATGTCTAGGGCATATAGATTTGGAATTTTGAGATTTTATAAGAACTCAGTGAAGATGAGAGATTTGGGAGTTTTTTTCATTGATCAGTAACCAACTTTCTTCTCTCCATTCATTCTTCTTTTCATTGTCACCTTCACTCTCTGTAGTGCCTATTATGCATCATGCCATGTATTTGTCTTCATGGTGAAAACAATCTTCTAACTAATACATTCATAGGCTTTGATTATGTAGTTCCTTCACAGGTTAGATCACCTAATCTCTAACGTTCTCTCGAGTGCTAGCTTCCTTCTCTCAATAATAGTTGTTTGATCAGTCTGATCTGAGAAATTTCATTTGCCCATATGAATTAGCTTTATCACTGTGTACTGCCTATGGACAGTCAAGCCAGGTGGGATAGGCTACCTTCCTACCTCTCTCTCTATCACTTACTAAGCATAGGTCATTTTTCATTCTTCTTTAGCACCCACTTCAAATTTGGTTTTTGGTTGGTCTTTCCTTGTTACAGTTGTGTTGGTGGCCTGTGTGCCTTTCCTTTAAATTTTGACTTTATTCACTTAAAGCGCATGTCCATCTTCTTTACATATTTCTTAGTCTAGCTGTTATGAAGTGGAATTTATGATATTATTCAATTTAATCTTACTTATGTCCTTCATTTCTTGCACACATTTCTAGGACAATTTCTTTGTGTTTTGATCACTCGTACTAAACACATAGAGTATCTAATTGTTGAAAAGGCATGAACTCTAGTGACACCCCACTGTGACTGGAGAAACACCAGTCCAAATATAGGTGTAATTTATAGTGACCTTAGGCTAATAACTCATATTTATTTATCAGGTTTGCATGGAGTAGATCTAAGATACAAAAAGTCCCCTAAAACTACATGGAAATGAGCACAAAACTTTGCTAGATGAGTGCGAAACATTTGTGTCTTCTCTGACCAAAATTTCATGTTTGTTTTGTCTCCAACGTGGAACATGGGCATCTCATCTAACTTTTTGAAAAAATAAAATCAATGGTTGATTATCTTATTTATTTTTTATACTAGTGAAGTTTTGATAAAATATTCCATGATATTTGGGTTGATTCAAACGTATTTCGGATTTAACCCTAGCCATGAAATTCCTAAACATTGATGTTGTTTTGTGTTGTTGTAATGTGACTCTTGAACCCATGTGATGTGAATGATGTCTCTTTTTCTGTTCATGATGATCTACGTAATGGCTTGCCTCATGTTGATTTCTCCTTCTATAAATCACACTTCCAGAGGTTGTTGGAACTTCTCAAACTCACATGTGTTATATTACTCACATTTTTTAATTAATTTTGTTAACTTCCAAGACTTGGCAATTTTTTTCTTCTTTTTTATTTGTTGTTAAATATTAGCAAGTGTTGACATATGTATATTGATGCAATATGAAATGGAAAAAAACCTTTACTTGATATATGACTAAAATATGGCGTATACTCCAAAATCTATATTTAGAGAACTCATATGACCAAAATGTGTCCTGAAATATGGAGTTGTTGTATTTTCTTTTTAATTGTTCTAAAGGATCAACTTCATCACCATCTTGTAGTCCCAAGTTGACAGTGGCATTAAAAAAGGAATTCCTAGAGATGAGAGGCAAATCAACCCTGTGGCAACTGGTTTCACATGCCATCTCTGCTAAATGTATGCCACTACTATCAATGAAGTGGTTTGCATTTGTTGATTCTCAAGAGGTGTTCACACAAGGATAACTAGTATAGAATAAAGATGATTTCATTAGTATGATGGATCTAGAACCAACAATTGATGAGGATGATATGGAGATCATTGGCCAACATGTAGGGTCTCCTTCCACTAATGAACAATAGGTTGAACTAATAGTTGTGGAAACTTCTAAGGTGTAAAGAGAAGTAAAAAGATAAAGAATAAGTTAATGGTTGATGAGTCTTCCTATAGTGCTAAAAAACACCTAGATCTAGCTTCATCTCTACAACTTGATGAGTATGGAAGCACAAGAGTAGAGGAAGAGGATGTAGAGAAAAGAGGAAAATGATGGAAAGTGACTAATATGACTAGAGAACATAATCATAAGTTTTCTAACCTTTGTATTAGAGATGTCATAGCCCATCCAATAATTTGTGAAGTTGTTGAATTTAATGAGCATTATAATAACTCTACTAGAAATTCCATGCAATGTTGCTATAATAGATGGGAGGGAGATGATTGTGAGAATTGCATTTTTTCTCAATATTTATGCTTTAAATCCAAATGTATGCCACTACTATCAATGAATTGGTTTACATTTGTTAAGCCTCAAGAATTCTTCACACAAGACTCTAGAACCAGGAATTGATGAGGATGATATGGAGATAATTGGCCAAAATTTAGGGTCTCCTTCCACTAATGAAAAATAGCTCAAACCAATAGTCATGGAAACTCCTAAGGTGTAAAGAGAAGTAAAAAGATAAAGAATAAGTTAATGGTTGATGAGTCCCCCTACATCCTTGAAATTTTACTGAATGATCTTCCTCTTTATCAATAGGAATCTACCATTTTGGATTCATCCATAGAAAACTAATTTTGTTGATGTATTTTAAAAATATTTCTCTTGAAAGGAGGTTTGAATCCATTATGTATCTGATCTAAATTATCCTTGTTCTTATCCTTCCAATACTTTTGATAAGTCTCTCTACCCTTTATTTTCTCATATAGGTACTTGGCCTTTCTAATGTTTTCTACTAGAGTCTTGGATTCATCAAATTGAATTTTTTCTTCGTAAAATAATGGGAAACAACTTAAATACTTCTATATTTTCAAATTCTTCTCATTAATAAAGACCACATACCTCAAAAACTCCAAGAACTTCCTTTCATACTCTTTTATGGTCATATTTCCCATCTTGAGTTTGAATAACTCCTTCATCTTCTTGTCATAGTATCATTCTAAAAGATATTGTTGCTAAATATACTTCTTGAACTACTTCCAAGAAATTATTTTGTCTTTAATATTATTTAATTTCTTCAATTGGTCCCACCACATAGAGGCTTTCTTTTTAGATGATAAACAAAAATCATGGCCTTTATATTAGATGAGTAACTATGCAACAAAAAAATTCTTCTAATTCCAACCAACCAAATTTCAACATCAACTCCTCTCTTGTTTTCACCATCAATTTTTGGTGGCTTAATCTTCCTAAACTCATTTGGAAAGCTATCCAACTCATGTATTCTTATTCTTTGATGTCTAAAAAATAGTACTTTTGGGATACTCCTTGACTCTTTAGATGCATAATACTAAATGGCTAAATGTATAGGTGAGTAGTGATGTCTTTGAGCTATACTAGGACTTCTTGAGTGTTTTTATCATATGTATTTATCCCTCAATGCATAAGGTCTTCCTTCTTCCTCAAGTATTGAACTTTATCCATTATTCATTTGTCTTTGCAACATTGAAACCACTAAGTATTTATTTGATTTTGTTGCTCGTGCATTCTTATTATTCTTTCATTATCATATTTTTAATAGTGCACTTTTATCTTAAGACTTCTCATAGTCTCTACCAACTCTACTAGCTCCACCATACCTATATGCCCATTAGAAATTATTTCCTCGTTACTTAAACTATTGTTTATGACTTTAGCTTCCCTTTCATCATTGTAGTATTTTTTTGCAACTTCCATGTTTTTATAATCTACAAATCCCTAAGTTTATCATGTTCCATTATACCCCTAATTCTGTAAAATGCGTAAGAAACCATTTCTGTTAGAAGTTTTTCATATTATAAAAGTTTCATTATTTAGGCCATAAGGCATTCTTCATCTCAATTCATTATGAGTATAGTTTCACTAAAATAGATTTTCATCTTTTGGATATATTCTCCTCTATATCACCTTTCCAATGATTATGCTCATGCCACTCTCTAAGATGAAGTTTACATCTTTCAGAAGTATAACATTTCTCCTTAATTGTGCCCCTTTTTGATATTCAATTATTGTCAGAGACTAACTTCTACCACTTGTAAAATAAAATATGTCAGGAAATAGAAAAAGAATCATATCAACAAAAGATATTATTATAGATTGTGAGTACACAATAATTTTCAAATTTCAAACCAATGCTCTAGTTAAATTTTGTAGCAATCTAGAATTGCCAACTTCATCCTTTTTACATTTTCTCTAGACTTAGAATTTATAGTGGCACTAGCTATCTCTCAAATTGAGCATTTTTTGAGAAACTTCACTAAGGAAAAAATTTATATTGATGAGTTCCTAAAATGTTGAACTAAGTAAAAAAAATTTATCAATGATTACTCGATTCCTTCTTCAATGATCATCATAACTCTTCATTGATCATGTTTCCAAAACTCTCCATTGATGACTTAACTGAAAGTATTCATCAATAACAAGAATAAAATTTCCTCAACAATCAAATAATTTTTCTCCCCTCAGAGGTCTGTGAAATTCCCCAAATATCGAATGACTCTTGCCTAAAATTACTAACCAAAAGATTTCTTACGAACATAAATTTCAGCTTTATAATTTCCTATTTATCGTAGATGGACTCCATAGGATTTAGCCAAATGTGCCAATTACACCCTTTCTGAAAATTCCAATAACCATTCTAAGAAGTGCCAATGAACTTCCACTGTCTTACCCATATCACAATCAATAATACCATATCATCATTTGTATATCCTAGAAACAACCATGTGAAGCACCAAAAAGGTGAGGCCATTAGACATCAACCAAATCTTTGAAATGATGAAGGCATTGGTCATCGAACTCCATCAATGATTTGTGAGATGCACCATAACAATGAACTCAAACAAATCCACATTGACCTCTACCCATATAGGTCTTTTTCTAAAACCAAGGCTTTGATAACACAACATAACATTCCCAACTCCAAGCTAGGTCATGTCATGATAAAAAAATTCTTTGATACCAACCCTTTTCTAGCATTGTTATTCTTTCATATTAAATAATAAAAATATTTAAATCCATTTAAATTTAATTCTTGTCGAATGCCAATCTTCAAGATTAATATTAATAACTAGTCCTCTTGTATATAGGAACAATGACATCGAACAACCCCTCCAATGACCCCTTGTCAGGAGGAGTTGTGTTAGGTTCCAACAAACATATTAGATGCCATTCCAAGGGGTCTCTTAGGCATACTACAGGTACACATTTGATTGCTAGTAAACATGTTCAATGCTACGCTATAAATTCAATGTTTAACATGTGAATAATATTCTTTGACACATGTTTAATGTGAAAAAATATTGTTGTTGATAGGTGCACAGATTGAGCTTGAGGTTGGTGGTAATGATTTGAGTACTTCACCTTCGAGAACCAACCAACTATTTGATAGAGTTGGTTTAGGTAAAATATGAATATAAATCTTGAAGTGAGATGTTTAATGTACAAAAAATTATCGCATGTGTCTCATACTTATGATTGACAATATTATGTAAATTGTACGTGTCATGCATATAGATCTATTGACAAGGCTTCACCCATGAGTAGACATGATTCTGAGGGGTCTATTGTGCATGGTATAGTTGCACATTTGATTGCTAGTTAACATGTTCAATTCTAGACAATATATAAATTTAACATTTAACATGTGAATACTTTCTTCTTTCACACACATTTAATGTGAAAAAATATCATCATCCATAGGTGAATGGACTGAGCATGAGGTTGGCCATGTTGATTCTCAGTGACTCGTCTAGGAGCATTCAAGTGAAAGATGAACATAAATCTTGTTCAAGATATGTTTAATGTTAAAAGTTATCCCATCTCTCATACTTATGCATGATTGGAAATTTGATGTTTTGTACAGGGCATAATAGCTCTGAGTTTGTTTCCTCATAAGGGGACAATCATCCTTCGAACGACAGCTCAAAGAATGAGAGAGTTCATGGACCAGGTAATTTTAAATGTAGACATTTTTTGAATATGAATTGTCCAAGTGAAATTAATTTATATTTAAATAGTATGTGAACATTTATCATGTTACAAGTTTTGATTGTGCTCCTATGGGACGTCATCGTGGTGGGAGAGGTCATAGGGCTCAACAGTATGCCCACAATGAAAACTATGAACCTATTTACCCCCATCCTGGAGATGTTCCTAAGGAGATTCCTTGGGAAGACAACATCTCCACTCTTACTATTGATGACATCAAGGTGCATTATGTGATATTGCAGAATGAGCTAGAAAATAGCAATCTCTTTATCCCTACTAGAGATTGTCTCCAAATACTTTTGCATAGTTTGGAGAATATCATAGTGGTGTATCGTGGGTTTGGATCGATGATCGAAGTTTTTTTTGACATGATACATAGGAGGAGAGCATCAGTTATGGGTAGGCACTCCTTTAAAGAAGTGAGAGAAAGGGTCACTAAAGAAATGGCCTTCTCATTGTTTGACTTGTGACCTGAAGACAAAAATTGTATGAAGGTTGCAAGATTTAATGACCCTAATATTGCACCATTTCTTTATCAGAAGTTCCTATATGCATACGGAAAGTTCCTCAATAATGATGTAGTGTTGCAATATTTTGCGAGAATGTTGTATGCCAATTTTTGAAAGCACATGGATGTAACCACCCTCCTCCCACATCTACCCAAGTAACCGGCCAATCGTGGTAAACATGCGACAAGAGAGGCCACTATGAAGGGATTCAACCTCCTTGGTGACCTTAAGGAAATTGAATCGATGAAACACTATTGACTGATAAAAGGTGCCTTTTAAACTCCTAATTATCTTCACATTAATTATCAATCCGGGCAAGTCTTCTTGTTTCAAGAGTGTACACAGTATGTGGCGGCTATTTAGCTCAGAGAGTAATGTTTCTAAATTGCAGTATAGATATTTTAAATACAAGAGTAAACAGATGCAGCAAGTAAATTCTAATTGAAATTAAAAGAAAACTCAATCCTTTAATGAAATCAAATCCTACAACAATTTAGGTAACAACAATATGCGATTCAAGTAACAAAAATATTAGTTAAGAGTACAAAAGTGATAACTCTTCTCTTAGAAACTAATTGAATTTAAATAAAACGCATTACTATGTAAAACAACGATGATATCAATCTAAGAGCCTAACAGCAGTAGTTAATACTCATTACAGTTGATTACATCGAGCAGGATATTTATCTAGGAAACTCAATCCAAAGCGAAAGGAAACTAATTAAACAACAATGCTATAAATTATATAAAACAAAGCTATTTTGGCAACGCAAAGAAATAAGGAATAGTAACGAAAT
Source organism: Pinus tabuliformis (assembly GCA_031772625.1). NCBI lineage: Eukaryota > Viridiplantae > Streptophyta > Pinopsida > Pinales > Pinaceae > Pinus > Pinus tabuliformis. The sequence goes on from CM062816.1 coordinate 831,286,728, forward strand.
AAAATAACAGAAATCAATAATACTATCAAACTGTCACACTTGCAATAATTGAAAATATATGACACAGGTGAAGCAGTGAATTCCACTGGAAGCCGGGCCCTTAACTGCCAGCGTACATTGCTGGTTACTTCAGATAGATGAAAAGAACAACAACTCCTCTTATGTATTAATCATGAAAGAGTATTACAATGTATTTTCATTCTTCGCTACAACGAGAGTTTGTAATTAAGAATTACAATAATAATAACAACTGTCCTCCCCTTTCTGCTTACAATCATTGCCTTTTATAATGAGAAAGGGGTAAAAAGATAAATGGTAAAATCGATCCCTCAGGATCTCTCGATCCTGAGGGATTCGTGCAATTTTCTAACTTCAGACATCTTTCCCTTTTCGCGTTGATCCTTGTGATTTGTTTTGGTCTTATCTGTAAATGCCACTCTCCTTCCTTAGCTTGCTAATTTTTTGTTGTTCCTTGGTTAGGGAATAGCAGTTGTCCCTTTTCGTATTTTTCCTACATAAAGAAGGATAACAATAAGCTAAGTCGTAACTACAGATAATTTCTTCATTCTTACCATAATTCTTTGATATATTAACATATTAGGATATAGAAGGGATATAAATAAAGGAAAAGGATGATGAGATAAATAGCATATGCATACCTTTTCCATGACTCAACATACTCCCCTACTTACCCTTTTTCATGTCCTCATGAAAAGCAAGTAATTTGTATGCAGAGCAGTTAGAGAATAAGCTGGAGAAGGAATGTCATAAAGTGGTCTAAAGCCATGGTTTTTGGCCAAGAGCTCAAGGATGGGCCCTGTTTGCCCTTCAGGTAATTCATATATAGATTTATAACCTTCAGCAAGATACCAAACAATAGGGCTACGGAACCGATAGCCTAGCCAATAAGGACCTTCCCTTAAGATGAGGTTACTGTAAGTGACAAAACGTTCTTTAACAAGCTTAAATTTTTTATAATTGAATGGATCTCTATTTTGTACATTACTATTAGAAACTGTCCACCTAAAATTGGCTGCAGCCAAGGAGATTTCCTGAATAGAGAGGAAGTATTCTACTCCCTTCTAGACAATCTCTTTGTGAATGGGCCCCAAGATTTTGATTACTCCTTCCCTTTTCATCAAACTTTTATGATTGGCCAGCATTTGTAACGGGCGTTTTGGTTCACCTTTGACCTAAAGGTCTAGTCCATTTTCCTGCCTCTGGAATGTGTTATGAGCCTTGAACCATTTCAATTGATTAACAACGAATGAAATGAAAGCCTAGAATTGCACATCCCCCACAAAAGGACTGGGGTTCTTTTCAATTTCTTCCTCTAATACAAAATTATGTAAGTAAAATTCACACAGCAATCTCTGAACTTTTATCCCATGATGTTTGCAACAATTTATGAAATCCTCAATTGTTTTCAACTCTATTGGTTTTCCAGCTTTGATAGCTTTGATCTTCAACTGTAAGTATCTTTCCAACAAAAATAGGGCATAATTATTGGTAGGAGATCTGCATGCTAATACGTCAGTGTATAATGAGCAAATAGTATCCATTTGACTCCTGACCTTTTCTAATCTGAGCTTCATTTTCTCATTCCTCTCCAACTCAAGTCGTTCTATGGTAAGTCAAGCCTGGGCTAAATCTGCTTGAAGATTCACTATACTGGGGTCGTTGCTTGTCATGATATCTTTGGCTTGTGTACTCCTGCTATGAGAATGGATGTTGATTGCCTGTGTTTCTTTGTTGTAGGAGGCCCAAACCTCTGTCTGGGTAGATGTGCTGTAGGAGAGTTCCATCTTTGTCTAAATGGTTAAGTCATGATAAAGTATAGCCTCTGTTTGGGTAGCCGTTTCTGCAAAAGTTGCATGTTGTTCCCTAACAAGTTCAGTGAGTACGGGCTCAGTTTGAGTCCCCACAGCTTCTGTTTCTTGCAATTCAGTTTGGATGGCTGCGTTTATTATTTCTGGGGTTTTGTCTAGAGTTTTTCCTGCTGTTAACTCCCTTATTTTTCTTTTGAGTTTCTTCACTGTTTTCCGTAACCGTCGTTGTTCCTTCCTGAGATTTTTAATTGTGGCTTTGTTCTTTTTATGGGGAGCGAGTGTTTTGTTGGTCATTTCTGCTCCTAACGAGCCTGGTTTCTCATCTTAACTCTGCTCTAAAAGAACTGTGTCCCCAGATTGATTGTCATCTTCTTGGTCTATCTCCATGTCCTCTGTTTGGTCTATATTTTCTATATTTAGGTCTACCTGGCTGGGTTCTTCTGGGGGTATATTGCCAGGTTGGCCTGCCTCTTCCTGAGTGACTTCTGCCCTTGTTTCTTCTTCACAGATTACATTTTCTGGTATGCTCCTGTTGTGGTCAGAGTTTTCTTCCTATTGGTTTGCTCCAATGTTAAAGTTGAGCAGGCTTTCGAGTTGTATAAATTCATTCATATTGGCCAAAATCTGGGCTAGTTTGATATCATGTAATAAGTCTCGTGGGGGACTTGTATTTGGTGTTGAAGGGAGTTCTGTTTCATTTCTTTCCTCTTCACTAGAGTGCTCTATTTCCTCCTCAATTTCTTACTCCCAGTCATCCTGTCCTTCCATCTGTAAATATTGCTCATTTTCTAGACTAGATAGTTCTATGGGTTGGCTACTGCTACCCTAGGGATTTTCAGTTGTTCCCCAGTTTGTCCTTAATCTGGGAGAGTGTTTGCGTTTTTGTGGAATGTTTGTTGTGCGGGTAGTCCTCTTCCTTTTTGGAACAGGGTTAGGAGCAGGTAAAGCTAACCCACCTTCTATGGCAAATATTAATTGTTCCCAACTTGTTTACTGTTGGGTGAGATTGCAGCTTACTATCAGCCTAATTAAACAATGATGACTTACGACTGTTTCTATGTGTCGGGTTTTCTTATTCTTTCAGCAGAATCATGCAGTAAGAAATTCAAATATGCAGGTAGAATTATTGAACATTTTTGTTTCAACACTGCTAACGGTTTAAGTTGATGTGGTCTTACCACGTCTTTTCTCCCATCACATGTAATGAAATTCTGAATGACTCTGGCTAGTTCTCCCCACGATTCCCCAAGGGATGATGGTCAAACTCCTTTTCCTTTGATGATCAACTCTTGCCCTTCGTCTTTAAAGGCTTCAATGGCATCCTGCAGCTTTAGTCATTTATTCGTCCACATGGGTCCTTCAGCTGGTAATCCAGAAACCTCTGCAATCACAACATCTGATACTGTGATTTGTCTACCCCTCACCATAGACTGGTCGTTCCGTAAGTTCTGTAGGAATTCAATGGCGATTGTTTTGTTGGGTTGCTGAAATCATGTGAAGTATGAAACCCACCCGGCTCGGACTAGAATTTCTCTGGCAGCATCAGAGACAACCAGTATCAGTGACTCCCTGCACACTGTTCTTCCTCCCATATTGCCTGAATTCTATAGATAGTTAGCTTAGCACAAGTAACACAACAATAGAGAGAGCCAACGATGGAACAACAAGTTGTTATAATCATTATATCGGATGATACTTTTTTAGCATAAATACCGTTAAAAACTTGCTATTATGGAATGTCATATAGTCCGGCATAACCAAATAAAGGACTGACACGTATGCATAAGTACTTTGGGAGTCACCCTCGCCCCCCTTTGAAATGATAGGTCACCTTCGACTGAATAAATGAAGGAAAATCATGCTGGTGGCGACATACAAGGACGATGGAAGTGGTAAGGTACTCCTATTTATGAAAGGATCGTAATAGATATCAGAGTGCTGAAATCAATGCATATACGATAATTATAAATTAGTGAGGAGATGCTGTGAGTTGATTTCGAAAAGGGAAAAAGGACATCTGATAGAAAAAGATACTTTACCGTGAATTCCACTTAAAGCTTATTATGATTGATTTTCTTTTAGAAGATATCCATATATAAAGGTTCAACATAAATTAGGAACATAATCTCTCTGTAGTAAAGATACCAAATAAGGAAAGGGACTTATAATAACTATTGATGTTGGAAATATGACTTCAATACCATTAGCAGAGCTTATGTTGCCTACAGGCATCTATAGCCTCGACAGAGTTGCTTTCTAACCCTTTGGAACCATGGTCCTTTATGTATAATAGGAAAAGTGCCTTACGATATCAGAGTGGAGACCAATGTGCTGGCTTGGTGACCAGATGACCACATTGCCATTCACTAGGAAGGAGCAAAAGGTGGGCAGGCCGGCTCGTGATGAGACCTCTTGTTCCAAGGACTTTTTATTTCTTGATTCATCCATTGGATCATATCCCTGGTGTGGTGGCCATAGTGGGAATGCCACTTTGCTGCTTCCTTATGATCATGGTAGGCTGGCTCGTGATGAGACCCCCTATCCTCCATCTGTAACAAAATCATACAATTGTTAATAAACATATGTATATATATATATATATATATATATATATATATATATATATATATATATATATATATATATATATATATATATATATATATATATACATTTTTAGAACAACACTTCCTATTTTTACATCGAGGGTGGCTCAACACTCCTTAGGAGTAGGAATGGCGAAAGAAGTCTAAACATATCAAATAGAAGAAAGTATGCCCTTAACCTTGTTTGATGATAATGAACAGAGGTAGTTATAGGGTTTAGGGAGGAACCAACATGGTATAAGTAATCAATCACTTTGATTTATAATGGAAATGAAGACAGTGAAGTGATATAGATGGTTATGTCCTTTCTTTTTCGATCAATACAAAGCAATCTTGTTTAAAGATGATAATATTCAATACTTGCTTATTCCAATAATCCTCATATTTGTATCCTTTTATATATATTTGTACCCTTGTGCTTGATAGAGGATCATAAAAAGTGAAATAATATTCACAAAGTGCTTATTTCCTAAAGAAAACCTCACATAAAGAGTGTCGTTCCTTGTAGGGAACAACAAGAAAAAACACACTAAAAGGTGTTGTTCCTTAAAGGGAACAACAAGAAGAAAAACTGCACACCGAAACTATTCTTCCTTAGAGGGAACAACAGTTATTCCTTAGAGGGAATAGCAGTTGTTCCTTAGAGGGAACAACAGCTGTTCCTTATAAGGAACAGTGAAAACAAAGAAAAATAATTGGACGTGAAATTGTTGTTCCTTAGAGGGAACAACAACTGTTCCTTAAAGGGAACGGAAGTTGTTCCTTAGATGGAACAACGGAAAAATAGACGCAAACGAAACTGTTGTTCCTTAGAGGGAACAACATGAAAATCAAATATACGTGGAACTGTTGATCCTTAGAGGGAACGACAGTTGTTCCTTAGAGGGAACAACAATTGTTCCTTAAAGGGAACAACACGAAAACAAATCCAAATGAAACTGTTGTTCCTTAGAGGGAACAACAAAAAGAAAATACACACGAAACTGTTGTTCCTTAGAGGGAATGGAAGTTGTTCCTTAGAGGGAACATCAATTGTTCCTTAAAGGGAACAACACGAAAATCAAATATACACGGAACTGTTGTTCCTTAAAGGGAACGACAGTTATTCCTTAGAGGGAACAACAACTGTTTCTTAAAGGGAACAACATGAAAATCAAATATACAGGGCACTGATGTTCCTTAGAGGGAACGACAGTTGTTCCTTAGAGGCAACAACAACTGCTCCTTAAAGGGAACAACATGAAAATATGTACACAAAATTTTTGTTCCTTAGAGGGAACAACAGCTATTCTTTGGAGGGAACAGCAGATGTTCCTTAGAGGGAACAACAAAAAGGAAATCCATACGACCATTGTTGTTCTTTAGAAGGGACATCATTTGTTCCTTAAAGGGAACAACATATATTCCTTAGAGGGAACAGCAAAGGAAAAGTAGAAAAAAAAAAAGAATTTATATACAATTTATACAAGCAAATTCAATCAAAATAGAAAGAAAAATTTATGTACAAATTTAAAAAACAAATGAATTATTCACTGGGTCAATGCTGAGGATGGGTTTCCCTCCTCAGCAAGAATTTGTATGGTGGAATCTTCCTGTAATTGTTGGCAAAAGGACTCCCTAGTAAGCGGTTTGTGATAGAGTCATACTCGATGTCCATTCACTTTAAAAGAGTAGCCAGACCCATCGATGGTGGCTAATGTGAGGGTGCCATTATCATGCACCTTTTGTATCTCATAAGGTCCTAACCATCTAGTCTGGAGTTTTCCCGGGAAATCCTGGAACCTAGAATCATACAGGAGTGCCCAATCTCCTTCATGGAAGATCTTCTTTTTTATAAGGGCATCATGCCATTTCGCTCTTTGTTGTTGGATCAGTGCAGTGTGCTGAAGAGCTGATAGCCGGATTTCATCCAATTCATTGATTTGATGTAGCCTATTAATCTGTGCTTCATTTAAGTCCAAGCCTACCTCCTGAGCTATCCTCAATGTCTGGATTTCAAATTCAATTGGGAAGATAGGTTCTTTGCCAAACACTAGTTGATATGGGGAATATCCCGTGGTATTTCTCCATGTCGTGTGGTATGCCCACAGGGCTTCTGGCAATCGGGTAGCCCAGTCATGTTTATGTGATGCAACTGTCTTTGTGAGTATTGCCTCGATCACTTTATTGGTACTTTCTACCTGGCCATTTTCCTGCAGGTGGTATGGAGTCATGATTTTGTGCATGATATGATAATTCTTTAATGTTGCAACGATCTTATGGCCTATGAATTGTGGCCCTCGATCCGCGATTACCTCTCTAGGCAAGCCATATTGCATGAATATTTGGAAAAGAAAATGGATTACCGAGTCCTCCGTTGCCCTTGGTAGTGCCTTTGCCTCCACCCATTTAGTCACATACTCTGTTGCAACTAATATGTATGTCTTTTGATTAGATGATGGGTTTATTAGACCGATGAAATCTAACGCCCATCGCTCAAAAGGTTCAATGACTATCTGCGGGTGTAGGGGCATCTCATCAGACTGCCCAGGGCATCCCATTCTTTGGCAACTGTCACATGCCTGGACAAACTTCTTGGCATATTTAAAAATGGTGGGCCAATAATAGCCCATCTGTAAAACTTTGTGACCAGTCCTGCGATCTACAAAATGTCTATCGCAAGGCCCATCGTGGCAAGCTTTCAGGATGTCGAAGATCTCGTCTTCCCTGACACATCTTCTAATGTGCATATCGGCCCCTATATGAAATAAATAGCCTCCAATCCAAGAGAATCGTGTGCTACACTGTACTATTTGTTTTCTTTCATTAGGCGTCAGGTGCTTGGGTAACTTTCCCATTGCCAAGTAATTTGCGACATCTGCGTACCATGGTGTTTTCACGGTTACAGCAAATAAATGTTCATAAGGAAACTGGTCTTCTACTGCTGCCGAGTCATTTGTCTTTGGCATTCATGAAAGGAAGTCTGCTACTAGATTTTCCTTTCCTGGTCGATTTTTAATTGTTATATCAAATTCCTGCAAAAGAATCAACTATCTTGTCACTCTTCCATTTGTAACAGGTTTATTAGCTAGATATTTAATAGCAGAGTGATTAGTGTATAAAACCACAGGGTATCATGTTATATAATGTCTGAATTTATTGATAGCATAGATTACAGCCAAAAATTCTTTTTCAGTAACAGTATAATTTAATTCAGCAGGAGATAGATTTTTGTTGATATAGTATATTGCATATGGCTTTCTATCTTCCTCTTGGATGAGAACTGCTCCAATGGCTGTGTCTAAAGTGTCGAATGAAATCTGGAACGGAAAATCCCAGTTTCGGCACCTTAATACTGGGGCTATTGATACAAGATGTTTTAAATCTTCAAAAGCACTGTCACATTTATCGGTCCAAATGAAATCAATATTTCCTGTTAATGCATATAACGGTGCAGCAATCTGAGAAAAAAGCTTTATAAACGTTCTATAATAGCCAGAAAATCGCAAGAAATTGCATACCTCAGTTTGTGTGGAAGGGGTAGGTATTAAAAGAATTATTTGAATTTTTGCTGGATCTACCTGGATTCCAGCTGCTGAGATATAGTGACCCAAGATGAGGCCCTCGATCATCATCATGTGACATTTTTCATGGCTTAAACAGAGTCTGGTGGCAATGCATCTTTGCAGAACTTTCTCTAATGTTTGTAATGTTGGCTCGAAGTCATCTCCGTAAGGTGTAAAGTCATCAATGTACACCTCGAGCCTTTCATTTATCAGATCTAAAAAAATGTTGAGTATAGCCCTCTGGAATGTGGCAGGTTCATTGCACAACCCAAAAGGTAAGACCCTGTAAGAAAATGTTCCCCAAGGGAAGGTAAAGGTAGTCTTATCCTGATCTTTAGGGGCAATTTGAATTTGATTATATCCGCTGAAGCCATCTAGGAAAGAAAATAATTTTTTTCCTGCTAATGTGTCCAAGACCTGGTCAATGAACGAAAGGGGAAAATGGTCTTTTTGGGTTTCTTTATTAAGCTCTCTATAGCCAGCACATATGCAGCACTTTCCATTCTTTTTCGGCACCACTACTAATGGAGAGACCTATTTGTTGTCAGATATTGGGTAGATGAAGTTTACATCTAGCAATTTTTGTAGTTCAACTTTAACAATATCTTTAAGATGAGGATTTAACCTCCATTGAGGTTGTCGAATGGGCTTGACATCCTTCTCTGTATAAATGTGGTGCATGAATAATTGGGGATCAATCCCTTTCATGTTTGGGTAATCCCATGCAAAGGCCTCTTTATATTTTCTCAGGAGTTGAACAAGCTTCTGCTCTTGGTCAGCAGTCAGATTTTTGTTAATATTCAAAGTTTTTCCTGGCTCAATTTCTATGGTTTTGTTGTTATAAACAGAAGTTGTTGGTATTGATTGATCGTTAATATCTTTTAAGGGATCTTCTTCTATTTCGTTATTGAGGGCTACTTCGATCATGTGACATTTTAGATGGGATACAACATCTGGTTGGTTAATGTAAGTGTTAATGATGTCATCTTCTGTTTGATCCTTAAATTCGAGAGCATCTTCTATGGTTAGCGGTGATCTAATGTTTTTAGTTAGATATGATACAAGTTGTTTTCTGGTTTTGATTATTGTTAAACTTGGCTGAGCTGGAGGATATAAGGCTAAATTATTCACATTTCTTCCTCTTGCTATAGTCATGATGCATGTTTGACAACTTATGTAAGCATCCGAGGTTGCTAGCCAAGGTCTACCTAGAATTAGGTGATGTCCATCGAGTTGGTTTCTAGGATTGATGATTAGAAAATCTGCTGGGTATTCCAAAGAGTCTACAGACACCATTACATCATGTAATGTGCCTTCTGGTTTGACTACCAATCGGTCAGCCAGTTCCAACAACGTCGTGGTTGGGTCCAAGGATGTAATGCCAAGTTTTTGACAAGTTGTGGTTGTAAGAATATTAATTGCTGCTCCTAAATCAGCTAATGCAGTGGAGAAGGAGCATCCGTTTATTTGCATAGTTGCTATAGGATTTCCTGGGTCCTCATATTTTACAGGTGTTTCTCTACCTGATAGTAAATCAAATAAGGTACCGACTACATGGACAGTTGGGGTTGTTTTTATTTTCCTCTTTGGCTTTTTCATACACAATTCCTTAATAGTTTTTGCATAAATTGGAATGTCTTGAATAGCCTGGAGGAGTGGTATTTTTATACACAAATTTTTCAATTCTCCCAGAAGATCAAAATTGGGATATTCAATTGGGTGAGGTATGATTAATCTTTCTAGGAATGGTGGAGAAGAGGTGGTCGTTTGATCATGAGTTTTTTGTCTAACCATGTTCTCCACTTGTGGTGCTTGTTCTACAGGTAACAGATCTTCAATTTGTACATTTTTATCCCCCTCTGATTCTATTATCCACCCAGATCTTAATTGAAGTTCATTGTACTCCCTTAACTCGGTTTCTGGCTTTGGTCCTTCAATAATTTGCACAGATTGAACTGGTCTATTGTTGGGGTTCAGGTTGGGTTGGGCTGGGAGCTGTGATCGTAGGTTGGTCTGAGGGTTCTGTTGCAATGTGTAGGGTGCTGGCAATGTGGGTTGAGGTAGGGGGATTGTTCCTGCTGGCTGATTTGTAGGTCTTTGCTAGCTTGACTGCCAGTTCTGGTTCTGTGAAGTCGAGGGTGGCCATTGGGATTGATATGCATTATTTTTCCAAAATGGTGGGAAGTAAGAGGAATTTGGCCAATTGTTATTTTGATTTGATTGGTTGGGCCAAGGTGGCATAGGGAATGGTTGTTGTGACCAATTGGAAAAAGGTGGCTGATTCTGCCACATGGCTCTTAGGTATTGTTGCGAATTATATTGCGAAGTTTGAAAGAAAGAAGATGGATCAGTCGGCGTACCTGTTTGTCGTGGTTGCCATTGGCGACGCTGATTTAGCAGGTAGACTGGTTTTGTTTCTTCCTCTGCCTCCTTATAGACTGCTTTTAGCCCTGAGAGTGATGGGTAGCTTTCTGTAGTGTGATCTTTCGTACATATGGCATAGGTTTGCACCATATCCAGTGGGCACTCTTTGTGACTATGCTTCTTCCTGCATCTAGGACAGAATATCACCAAGTTTTGTTTTGCTTCTGCTTGCTTTTGCTTGGCTTGCATAATGTCCAATTGCTTTGTCAGAGTTCCTAAAATATCTGTCTTGAAATCCTCTAGTAGTTTGCCAATTTCTGCACGAGTTATACCTCCACCAGAGATTTTGTTGTCCCTAGTGGTCATGTCATTTTCTGCTAGTTTCAATCTCATACTCCCTCTTGAGGACCTGATACACAATTTAATAATTTCAGCATATTCTTCTTGATATATATCACCTTTACCCATAATATTTAATGTTTCTATCCATTGTTCTTTCATCCCTTTAATTAGTGTAGTTTTTAGCACATTATCAGGTAAAGGCAGAGTTGCATAGGGAGACCGTTGGAGGTTATATTGAAATCGTTCCACATATTCTTCTAATGTTTCACTGGGTCTTGCTACCATTTGGAATATTTCGTCTTTCAATTCCCTAGATCTGCAATAGTCCTGATACTTTTTTAGGAAAGCGGTTTTCATTTGTTCCCAATCATTTATTGTGCCTCCACCTAATCCCATAAACCATCGCAAGGTTGCTCCTTTCAATGTAGAGGGAAACAACTTTAGTTTTTGGGGGTCGATGGTATAATCATAACCCCGACACAATACATCAAACTCAAACAGGAATGTGTCTGGATCCTCTAATGTCAGTCCATGAAAGGTAGGAATATTTTGGAGAGGGATGGCTTTCATGGGTGCGTTGATAGCTGTGTCAACGATGGGATACTGCAATGTAGAGGTCTGAGGTGTTTGTGGGTTGTTGGCCATTTGATCAAATATGTGCCAATACCCTTCTGGGATCTCTAGAGAGTTATTCCTAGGATGATTAGAAGGGGTGGGAATGAGCTTAACAACACTCCCCTGGTCTGGGATAATGAGTGTTCCTTGTTGAATTACTACCTGAGGGGATCTTGGCTCCTTTGTTTCCCCTGTTTCTCCTCCTCCTTCATGAAGATTACAAGAATTCCCTTCTTGTAAAGAAATTGGGCGAGAATTTTCAATTTCTTGAAAACTCTACTCAGTCCCTTCTGTTTTGCTGTGGACCTCAGCGAAGGCTACAGATGGTGAGCTTGTGGCCTGAAGGGAGACAGTAGGTTGTCTGGAAGCAACTTTTCTAGGACCTACTGATGGTTGAGATTCGGCTTTCTTTAAGATGTCATCTATGAAAGTTGATCGTCCAAGGGTCACCGATCCCTTAGATTTGTCGGGTTTGGGTAGTGGAATTGGATTATTTTCAGGTTTTTTCTTCTTAGTCATTCATACACACAATTCAAATATTTACCTCTACCCTAAGTTCTTAACAATTCTGCTAGAAAGTGGGTGGGGGAGCAGGCATTTTACATGCTCCGTACGTAGGTTCTTACCTTTCGTTTTTAATACCCAGTTCTCTCTCAACAGACAGGCAGCAAATACTTACTTCAGTTTTCTATAATTGTGCTGAAAAGCGGGCGGAGGAGCAAGCACTTTACTTGCTCGTTACGTAGGTTCTTACCTTCCGTTTTCAAAACCCAATTCTTCTTCAACAACAATCATCAAATGTACATTACTCCTTAGAAATGGCTACACTCTCCCTGGAAACGGCGCCAAAATGTTGACTGATAAAAGGTGCCTATTAAACTCCTAATTATCTTCACATTAATTATCAATCCGGGCAAGTCTTCTTGTTTCAAGAGTGTAAATAGTATGTGGCGGCTATTTAACTCGGAGAGTAATGTTTCTAAATTGCAGTATAGATCTTTTAAATACAAGAGTAAACAGATGCAGCAAGTAAATTATAATTACAATTAAAATAAAACTCAATCCTTTAATGAGATCAAATCCTACAACAATTCAGGTAACAGCAATATGCGATTCAAGTAACTGCAATATTAGTTAAGAGTACAGAAGTGATAACTCTTCTCTTAGAAACTGATTGAATTTAAATAAAACGCATTACTCTGTAAAACAACGATGATATCAATTTGAGAGCCTAACAACAGTAGTTAATACTCATTACAGTTGATTACATCGAGCATGATATTTATCTAGGAAACTCAATCCAAAGCAAAAGGAAACTAATTAAACAACAATGTTGTAAATTATATAAAACAAAGCTATTCTGGCAACGCAAAGAAATAAGGAACAACAACGAAATAAAATAACAGAAAGCAATAATACTATCAAACTATCACACTTGCAACAATTGAAAAGATATGACACAAGTGAAGCAATGAATTCCACTGGAAGCCGGGCCCTTAGTCGCCAGAGTACACTGCTAGTTACTTCAGATAGATAAAAAGAACAGCAACTCCTCTTATGTATTAATCATGAAAGAGTATTACAATGTATTTGCGTTCTTCGCTACAACAAGAGTCTTTAATTAAGAATTACAATAATAATAACAACCGTCCTCCCCTTTCCGCTTACAATCGTTGCCTTTTATAATGAGAAAGGGGTAAAATGATAAATGGTAAAAGCAATCCGGATTCGCTCAATTTTCTAACTTCAGACATCTTTCCCTTCTCATGCTGATCCTTGTGATTTGTTTTGGTCTTATCTGTAACTGCCACGCTCCTTCCTTAGCTTGCTGATTTTTCGTTGTTCCTTGGTTAGGGAACAACAGTTGTCCCTTTTCGTATTTTTCCTACATAAAGAAGGATAACAATCAGCTAAGTCGTAACTGTAGATAATTTCTTTGGTCTTACCATAATTCTTTGATATATTAACATATTAGGATATAGAAGGGATATAAATAAAGGAAAAGGATGATGAGATAAATAGCATATGCATAACTTTTCCATGACTCAACAAACACATCAACCATACCTTCCACATCAGCAAAAACACCCCCATAAGACATCTCAACTACTCAAGCATCCTGCCCTTGGGTTCCACTGATATTTTGGACCTATTGACCTTTGGACGCTCTCATGTTATGGGCATGCTAGAGTCTAGGTACCTCTAGACGCTCTCACAAGCCTACAAGCCAGCGTCCAGGGACTTTTCCCAGTAGGCCTGTGCCAGCGCCCGCAGAATACAAGGCACTTTTCTAGCCCAGAATTCCGACCACTGCCCAGAACTTGTTATAAATTTTAGAGTCCATCAAAGACATGATGACATGACTAATAAACCAAAAATCAACCTCAAGGCTAGGCCTGACCATCCCCAACCGAGACTGAAATTCTGTCAAACACTTGGCATCAATGCAACCTACAGGTCTAGGATAAAAGATAAACCATGAATGACTAAAAAATCTTATGAAACATGACAAGAAGGATCACCACCTTCTCCATTGAACTATTATGACATCAATTAGGTCTTGCATCCATCATTTTAACAACTACAAGTAAATACATGAAATGACCATGACATGGACCAGTGAATTAACCATGCTTATAACATACATAAAACCATGTAAATAACAGAGATATAACAACCATTAAATCCACATATAAATAAGTGCAAAAGAAATAGAAATTAGTTTTATTAATCATAGGAAAATTTGACCAGGTTCGGGACTTCCATGTACCACCCGACCATAGACATGGCTGAACCAAATCATTCTTTCAACCAGTCATCCTTGTGCCATATTCTGAGCATGATTGTGGGATCTCATGGATAAACTAATCCAAAAACAACCAAGGGAATCTAGATGCTAAACCACCTCCACCCTCACCAAACGTGATCACACCAAAACTGGTGCTCTAATCACAAAACTGAGCCGAACTTGGAATTCCATCCATAATCCATCACTATCCTTGAGGAATTTTCCATCTCCTTGACTCTCAGGCTTTACCACAATCTAATCTCGGATCACTAGGCCCTAAGACAAGACTTCTCCCTCAGGCTTTACCGCAATCCAATCCTGAATCACTAGGCCCTAAGACGAGACTTCTCCCTTGGGATTTACCGTGTATCCTGCCAAAACTGATCAAGGGATTCCTAGGCCTTTGGGAATGAACCTTGAGACCACCTCTGCCCCAGATTCTAAAATCCATCCAGAAAACCAAATCTCAAAACCGAGATAAACATCCCAACATACCATGGCATCCAGAAAAAGGAAAGTCTAGGCTGAAAACCACTATCATACTTGGAAAAACCATGCCATCGACAGCAAGAGAGCCATACATCAACATGCAAAGCCATGCATGTAAAAACCAACTAGGATATCACACATGCAATATGTTACCTGCAAGTATTCCTATTGAAGCTACTTGATCCTTCTCTTCCTTCCTTGATCGTTGCTTTCCTTTCCTTTCCTTGATCCAAAGCAAAACTTGAGCAAAAACTTGAGCCAAGAGCTTGCCAACTGATCCTTAGAAGCCTTTTTATTAATGAGGCCTCTATTTTCTTCATTTTCCATAATTTTCCTTGAATTTCCTCCTCACATGCAACCTGTGACCTTTCACCTTACTTTTCTCCTATTTTTATTTTTTTTATTTTCATAAATAAATGTGCCAAAAATGCCTTTTTTCCTTTTAATGCCTTTGCCAATCTCCTTAGCCATAATAAACTGAAATGAACACCCACACTAGGATGTCCTACCCAACATTCAGCTTGCAATAATTGTCCCTTAACCATGGTTATATTTTTGCCTGTATTTACTTTATTACATGCAATTTTCACTTGGGCTATTACAGAACCCTCCCCCTTTGGGAACACATCCTCGGTGTTAAACCACACCAAGATCTCAGCAAAACCACTGAAAATAAAACATATTGCCCATGGAGCTTTATAACTTAGCTCGTTGCAATATTTAAAATGAAATACCTGCTCAAAAGAGAACATCATGACAACATGACAAGGTAACAACCATATCGCTTACTGGAGCTTTATAACACAACTCATTATAGTATTTACAATAACCACATATTCACATTTTCTAGACTAGCAAATAAAAGAATACGGTGCTCGTATCAATCAACAAGGGAATCCAGAGGCTCACACCTCCACCCTTAAAGAAATACCAAGATTCACCTCCTTCCTAGGAAGTCCATAATCCACTGTCATAGTCAAAGTTGCATCCAATTTCCAACACTATAATCCTACGCCACTTTTCCTCTTAGTGAATAGTTATCAGTTAATTATTCTAGGGTGCACTCCCAATGTGCATCTGATTCCATCTGGCAATGTTAATGACCAAAACAAATATATCCCCGACCTTCCCTTCTCTTCTACATAGTCCCTCGAGCAATCCAGTCACCCCTTCCGTGCAGTCACTCACCTTCCAAGTTCCTTGGCACCCCCTATCTCATGCGATTCATCCCTAAGCAAGGCTTCCTCACATTGGAAAGTCAAACAACGAAGGCATATACCTGCCTCAAACTATCATATCGGTCATAGCATGCTCATGGAAATCAGTGGACACTATTGGGTACCAATGTCCCATAATGGACCTGCTACTGAAGTGCTTTACCAGCATATTATTGCATGTTCCAATTCCTTTTGTCATTGTTGCTAATTCTTGTAGTCAATTTCAACCACCCAACTAGACATGTTCATGCATTCTTGTTCCAAGCACATAATTTCCATTAGATTCAAAATAAATTGAAATAACTTCACATCATACCTCATTGGTAGCTCGTCAATAAGGTACACTTGC
This sequence comes from Pinus tabuliformis, assembly GCA_031772625.1. Taxonomy (NCBI): domain Eukaryota; kingdom Viridiplantae; phylum Streptophyta; class Pinopsida; order Pinales; family Pinaceae; genus Pinus; species Pinus tabuliformis. The sequence continues at coordinate 831,302,872 of CM062816.1, forward strand.
ACTCTTGTTTACTTTGTGTCACAACAAGTCAAAATAGCATCTTTAATCAAATCATCATGTATAAACATATCACATTAGGTTAGCTCAAAACACAACCATCATAGATCAAAATCGTAAATCACATGTAACCATCATAAACCAGAATCAAAGAACAAATGTAATCATCATAAACTAGAACCATACAGAACATGTAATCATCATGGACCAGAATCATAATTCACATGCATAATAAAACTGAAGTAAAATAATGATACATATGCTTTAATCAATCCTTAGCTTCTACCTTTGTCCTTATTCTGTATGCACTCCAGATCGGTTGCCACACCCAACAAATACCCAGTGCCTTCTCCTCAACCATGTACACATACACATAGTGTGCATCACACACATACAACCACACATGGCATACAACACCATGCAATACATGCACCTACACCTGACATACAACACATACACCTACACCCAATGTACAACACAACACAATACATATGCCCACATCCGGTGTACACCACCACACAATACATATGCCTACATCTGGTGTACAACACAATACATATACGTACACAGAGTACAACATAACGAATACACATGTCACGATACCCCAACTACACAATGCACATACATAGTACCGCATGCCCTCAACACAGCATGTATGACATGCACACAATACCACACGTACACTAGTACCATATATACAACATGTACACACTACCACCTGCACAATGTGTGCACAACATCACATGTACATGGCGCCACCTACATAACGCCACATGTACACTACACCACTTGTACAACATGTACATAATACCATATGTACACAGTACCACATGCATGACATGTACACGACACCACATGTACACAACATCACACGCACGACATGTACACAACACCACATGCACACAGCACCACATGTGCAACATGAACATGACACTACATGCTCACAACACCACTTGTACAATCATGAACACAACACCATATGTACAACATGCACACAACACCATATGTACATAACACTGCGTATACAACATGTACTAGCACCCTATGTACACAACACTGCATATACAACATGTACGTAGCACCCTATGTACACAACACTGCATATCCAACATGCACACAACACCATATGCACACAATGCCGCATATCTATCATGCGCACAACACAATATGTACACAACGCCGCATGTCCAACATGTGCATACCCAATGTTGCATATGCAACATTTACACAACACTATATGTACTACCCTATACATAACATTGCATAAACAACATGTACACACACTATATATACATAACACGCATGTGCACAACATCACGGATGCAACATGTACAAAATATACAATATATGCACCACAATAGTACTACACATCATAAACCACATTGTCCCTACCAAGCAACCTTGCTTCTAATGTCTTATACATGCTTGTCCCAGCATGTCGCAAACCACATTGCTTTCATTTTGCTAATATATCCCTCAGCCTAGCCTGCCCATAACATAAACATAATATAATAACATAATATCAATTCGTATCCACATGATACTGACCTCATATATTTGTCAAGACTACCCTTCCCACTTGATTCCTCATGAACCTCTTCATGCCATTCACCTGCATAAGCAATCATTCCTGCACAAGAACGATTCTTGACAACCCTGTCGAATAGTGACATAGATACATGGATACATACATACATATACATAAATGTTAGCATAAAACAATCATGATCCTATCAGACAATGAAATACATACACACATATATACATATAAACATTATCCTTAAACAACCTTGATTCATGACAACCTTGTCAGACACGCCATACATACATACATGTATAAATATAAACATCAACATAAAATAATAATGACCTAGTCAGCCAATGATATACATACATACATATGTAGATATAAATATTAGCACAAAATAATCATGATCCATGATGCCCCTGTTAGACATGACATACATACATACATACATACATACATGTATACACATATAGACATCAACATAATCATGATCATAACGTAATTACTAGATATCATAAGGTCAAGGTTAAGAGAACTCCATTTATGTGTGCAACACATGCACAACATCGAGAACAATAGTTCCCAACATAGCCAAGGCATATGACACCTCAAATCCATTTACTTCACCTTTCCTGTTAACTTTCTCATGTTTGTCCTGCCACCATCCATTTACACTAATGGACCCAACCAACTTAGACGATTGTCATACCATTCCCTTCAACAACCCTTATACATGCATTGGCTTCATATGAATCTTGCATCACTTGTTGGAGTTCATTAGGCTCTCCCTACATTAGGCTCTCCCTAAACTCCACTAACTTTCCTCTTTCCCAACCAATTCCCAAGACTCAAAACTTAAAAGGCAAGCACAAGAAACAAACAAGAAGAAAACCATGAAAACTAATAACAATACGACACCACAAACAAAGTGGCATGATCATGCACTAGACATAACAAAATTGTAAATCAAGCGCAAGTAAATCACGAAAGACCAAAAGCACAAGACTAACCACAGATACCGTGATTCAATCCCCATGGTTCCCATTGTTTCCAAGGGAAAGCTCAACCTGAGCCTTCTTCGAGATTTCATGGCAATCTCCTTTTCCATGCAATCCCTTGCATCATATTGCCATAAACACATAACTGTTTGTGCTTAAATAAATATAGCAATATACTGGTTACATTGTCTTGTTGTGCCAAGCACATTTCCTTGTGACTGAACACGTCCATGCCATCTCTCAAGGGACTCCAATTCCGTTGATGAATCCATCCATAACTGAAAACTAGCCGATATACCTGTCAAATACATGTTCATGACTATAGCACATATCCACATAATGTCAGACAAAATCAAGGTTAAGAAGATTTCATGTATGCAAAGCACTCATTTGTTTGGAATTAGGGTTTCCAAACATAGCCAAAGGAATTCTTTCCCAATTCCTTTCTTCTACCTTTTTACTTTGTTGGGATTGAGGCTTACTATGTATTGTCACATCATGCAACTGCTAGTTATATAAACACATCAACTATTACCTTGTCACGCTAATACCAAGCATGTTTCCTACAACCGTTTACACATGTCAACCACATGTTCCAAATATTAATACAATCATATCTATCAATTTGAAATCAACCTTTACCAAGACTAACAATCATGTCATAATCCATAGTCAACTCATAGTCATTAGACATAATAATACAACTTCCACCTATTACACTCAAGTACATTTCAACTATCTCAACTCATATGTGTTAGTACAATCATCTTAAAACAAGATCTTTCATTCAGGCAATCTTATAGACATATACTCATATCATGCAAGTAATCAAACATTCAGACAACAAATAGGCGACATAATAGACAACAACACTCAAACACCAATTAAACGACATAATATAACATTCAAGCACAAAGTAGATGACATAAGAAAGCTCATACCTTAATGTATCTCATGGGAGACTATCCTATCTGCACAATCAATCCAGATTAGCATGATATAACTTCACGACATATCATCTCAAAAATAAATAAGGTCGTGATATCCATAATAGTCACTAGCTAACATGTTCACATCACAAACTCATAAACATTTTTCATTTATGCATAGCAATCACATATGTAAGATCATTCTAGATTGGTACAATGCAATTTCACAAATAAGTCGACTCATACCTAAATGTCATAACCCTAACCATATGCATAAGCCAATCCAATTTAGCATGATACATATAACATCAAGATCTTAATGTAATAACCCTAATCATCAAGTTACTCGCATATGACAACAACAACTTATATATCATGTTCATCAACAACATATAACTTAATCATCAAGTTATCTAACATACAACAACACTAGCAATGCATACAACTACAGGTCACTAGCTTTCATGACTATTCGACACATGTGCATATGACTACACTAACAAGCTAGCATCTATCATGTATGTAACCATAACATCAATAGAATGAAAGGCATACACATAACCATAATACATATAACCATCCTTAACCTACATACGTGCATTCCCAACATACAAACCTGTATGATGACATGTTCTTGCCTCGAGGTTCAATGCTGCAACTTCACTTTAATGATATGCATCTCCTACTATATCCCAACCAGCACATTAGAATCATAACATACTAATAGCATCATGATGACCTAATTGCATACAATGACCTCATGCATGACAACCTTCACCATGACAATGCATGCCTAACAACATATAGACACTGACATTCATAACAAATGCATAACCGACATGCACTCATGACAATCACATCCAACAACAACACCATCAACTTCCACATGGCGACACAACTGCCACAATGACCACCACCATGCATACACAACAAGCACATAATCCACAAACATACAGAACACATATGCAACCAACATGTATGCATGACAAACACATTCACCCAAGGAGAGTGCAACCACACTCTAATACCAATCTGTAACCACCCTCCTCCCACATCTACCCAAGTAACTGGCCAACCAGGGTAAAAATGTGATGAGAGAGGCCACTATGAAAGGATTCAACCTCCTTGGTGACCTTAAGGAAATGGAATTGACATAACACATCAACCATACCTTCCACATCAACAACAACACTCCCAAGAGACATCTCAGCCATGCAGGCATCCTGCCCCTGGGTCCCACTGATCTTTTGGACCTCTTTTCCTCTGGACGCTCTCATGCTATGGGCATGCCAGCGTCAAGGGACCTTTGGACGCTCTCACAGGCCTGCAAGCCAATGTCCAAAGACTTTTCCTAGTTGGCCTGTTCCAGCGTCCGTGGAATTCAAGGAACTTTTCTAGCCCAGAATTCCGGCCACTTCCCATAACTTGTTATAACTTTTATAATCCATCAAAGACATGATGAAAAGACTAATAAACTAGAAATCAACCTCAGGACTAGGCCTGACCATCCCCAACCAAGACTGAAATTCTTTAAAACACTTGGCATCAATGCAACCTACAGGTCTAGGATACAAGACAGAGCATGAATGACTGAAAACTCTTATGAAACATGACAAGAAGGATCACCACCTTCTCCCTTGAACTATTATGACATCAATTAGGTCTTGCATCCATCATTTTAACAATTACAAGTAAATACATGAAATGAACATGACATGGACAAGTGAATTAACCATGCTTATAACATGCATAAAACCATGTAAATAACAGATATATAATAACCATTAAATCCACATATAAACAAGTGAAAAAACAAGAGGACTTAGCTTTCATTAATCATAGGCAAATCCGACTAGGTTAAGGATTTCCACCTACCACCTAACCCTAGACATGGTTGAACCAAATCTTTCTTTCAGCTAGTCACCCCTATGCCATATTCCAAGCATGAATATGGGATCTCATGGATAAACCAATCCAAAAACAACTAAGGGAATCTAGAGGCTAAAACACCTCCACCCTCACCAAAACATGATCACACCAAAACTGGTGCTCTGATCACAAAACTGAACCAAACTTGGAATGCCATCTGGAATCCATCACTATCCTTGAGGAATTTTCCATCTCCTTATCTCTCAGGCTTTACCGTAATCCAAACCTGGATTGGTCAGCCCTAAACTGAGACTTCTCCCTCAGGCTTTACCATGTATACCACCAAAACCATTCAAGGGATTCCTAGGCCTTTGGGAATGAACCTTGAGACCACCATCGCCCTAGATTGTGAAATCAATTCGGCAAAGCAAAGCTCAAAACTGAGATAAGCATCCCAACATACCATGGCATTCAGAACAAGGCAAGGCTAGGCTAAAAGCCATTGTCATACCTGGAAAAACCATGCCACAGACAGCAAGAGAACCATACACCAACATGCAAAGCCATGCATGTAAAAACCAACTAAGAAATCACACATGCAATATGTTACCTGTAAGTATTCATGATGAAGTTGCTTGGTCCCACTCTTCCTTACTTGATCCTTGTTTTCCTTTCCTTTCCTTGCTCCAAAGCAAAACTTGAGCAAAAGCTTGAGCCAATAGCTTGCCAACTGATCCTCGGAATCTTTTTTATCAATGAGGCCTCTATTTTCTTCATTTTCCATTATTTTCCTTCAATTTCATCCTCACAAGCAACCTATGGCCTGTCACCTTAATTTTCTCCTAATTTCATTTATTTTCATAAATAAATGTGCCAAAAATGCCTTTTTTCCTTTTAATACCTTTGCCTTTGCCAATCTCCTTAGCCATAATAAACTGAAATGAACACTCACACTAGGATGTCCTGCCAAAAATTCAGCTTCAAATAAGTGTCCCTTAACCGTGGTCTTATTTTTGCCTTTATTTACTTTATTACATGCAATTTTCACAAGGGATGTTACAATGGATCCCAATTATACAGATACAAGATCCATATTCTATGGAGTTGGGAAAGGTCATACACATGAATGACCTGATGTTATGTGAGATGTTGGATTTAGGGCTCTAGAACCTCGTTTAGCACCTCGACCACCTAGAGTTGTTGCACTTTGAGATGAGTTTGTTGTTCCAACTAGAATAGGAGCTTGGGGAAGGGAGAATATTAGGGAGCTTGTTCAGGATGTTTTGCGAGTGGTGTCAGTTGGCTTAGGAAAGAGGAAGCATTCAAAGAGTGAGGAACAAATTACACCATTTGTTAGTGTTCTAGATGAGGTGCTGAGAGAGATGGATTGACCAGAACTTGAGAGATATGCAACATCTTGTAGAGATCATTTGGAGTAATCCTTGGATCATGATAGTTGGAGCCTTGTTGAGGCATGTTCTAGGAAGCTATGATTAATGAACTATAAAATCACATTTACAAGATTAGTTATAATGCATGTTACATATAAATTTATTATGTTGAACTATATATACATTTTGTCTCCAAAAATCACTTATATATTTATTCAAACTTATGCAGTTTTCATCATTTTTAAATGATGAATTACTTAACTCAGTGGAACAATTGTTGCTTCATGAACTTGTTGATGTACAAGAACCCCAGGTATTACCATGTATATATATTTTTTGCTTCAAATTGTGAATGAATTAAAGTCACATAAATTTTATGGTGTCGCTCATACATTTTATGTTCACTTTTTAGGTTAGCAGCATAAATGAAAGAATCAATCAGGAAACTAAGCCCTAAGGAGATGGTACAAAATCTCCACAAGATGGTATTTTCATACCCTAGTAGCCTATTATCCATCTAGTTGTTTGGACAAACTTTGCTTAATATTGATTGTAAGCTCTAATTAATGGTATGTTATTTTAGAAATCCCATATACAACATGTTTGGTATTTATTAATTTCTTTTGATTAATTAAATTATGTTCTTGCAGTTTAATTGGAGTTCTCTCAAGGGATGTGCATGAGGAGTTCATGCCATAAGTGTTTTTCATTTTTATTTGAAGGATAAAAAGTATAGTTTCCCATGTTGCATTAGGTGATCCATTGATCTATCTAGATCTCATAGATGCATGGTTGCAAGCCAATTGTTCTGTGACATTCATTTTATATTGTATTATTAGCATTTAAAATTCATGTTTATGTTTAATACTCTTTTGGGGAGTTATATACCCTAATAGAATTTAGCACTTTGTGGATTATGATTTCTTTTAGTATCTAAATGTAAAATTTCACTACATCCTCCTTTGTTTGATGAGGAATCATTTGACATTGTGCAATCCCATATCTCCATTGGAAGCAAAACTGACACTCTCTAAGAGATAAATTAGTAATTCTTACCAAATGCATGAATTGGCATTGGAATTAGATGGAAGGGATGCATGGTGTATATTAACATCATTTCCATCTCTTTCCCACTAGATTTGATTATGGAATTCACTAAATTCCTTAGCACAAATTCCCATCCCTATTTTAGCATGGATCTTACCTTTCATGAACTAGTAAACATCCTTGAGAAAAAGCATTTGCTCCTTGTCTCACATCCTTGTGGATTCTAGATCACAAACACTATGGATGGTTGTGATCTAGCATCTATCAAAATGTTTTTGGATGTCACCTACAATTGCTTTCAACCTTTCACAAATGATAGGCCTTTTCTCGACACCTCTAAAATGCATTTCCTTGACAATGATCCTCTTATTTTGAGATTCACCTAGCATTCTTTCCATTTGCATAGTGTGCATGGAAATGGTATTTGAGGTCCCCTTTACTGAAATGAATATATCTATCATTTCACATGATCAATTTCTACAACTTAAGGACTATTAGTATGCACCTAGCATTAGGCCCACATGGGAAATCCATCATATGTGGGATATGTTCACCAAGTCAAAGAAAGGGAAACCCCTCCTCTTACCTTACATGATGTAAAGTATAAGTTTTATTTCAGCCATAGGTTGTTTGGTTGTGGGGGGTGGGGGGATGGGTTGCAACTATCATGGGATCCAAAAAAAAATTGTAATGTATTGCATATATATCTAATGTGCACAATTTTGAACGGTCCCACAATATGCATGCAAATATATGTTTGAAAAACCTTAATATAGGAGAATAGGTGTTTCCCTCATGGACCCCACACATTTCATGTAATATATGACAATCAAGATAAAAGGGGGTGCACTTTTAAGGGCCCCACAAGGAGTATTCTCAATGTAATGTTCTCTTATTGGGCCCCACCAAATTGATATTTTTGAATTCAACCTTGCCCCTGAGAAGGAAAGGGTGCACTATTCTTAGTTCCTAGAGAAAATGAGTTCAAGTAATACTTTTAGCGTTAGAGGGTGCAGTTTCTAATGGGCCCAACATCTAGAAAAATTTGGCCGCCTTGCTCCATGAATGGGATTGTTAAAAAGCTATGATTGAAGGCTAAACTTGAGCTTATATTTTTAGGAGTTGATCTTTAAAGTTTAGCCCTTTTTTTCTAGTAAATAATGGGAGTCTGCTATAAATTTTTCATTGCATTGAACATAAGATCATACATTTGTGTCAAAACAATATAAATACCTTTCCTTACCTATGTAAATAGGGTCGTGAGCCTATATGGTGATGAACAAGCCATCAATCATCAATCCTCTTAATTATTTGGGTGGGGCCTTAATGAGTACAACTGAACTTACCAACCTTACCTGTATGAACCAGTATAAACGTGCCCCCACTAACCAATAAGTAATTAAGGTGTGAAAAATACCTACATACTCTAGTGTGCGGGCTCTATGAAACATTTCGGTTTGCATTTATAAACAAGCAGGGACGTCCTCATGTGGATATGACTAGAATTAGGATTGAAGGGTTGTTAGCTACTCCTCCTAAGGTGGTAATTGGAATTGAGAAACAATATACATATTCAAAGAGATAATTCTCACTATGTATACCAGCCAATGGAATCTCTGTATTTGTTGCTCATTACCAACGAGCAGAGAAATATCCTCCAAAATATTTACACCCTGAGGATTCTCTCCAAACTGGTAATGTAATTATGGAATTTTGTTTTATGAATATTTATTGGAGGCTCCAGATTATCTCTATTTAATTTGATTGTGAATGTTAATGACATTTTGTGGCACCCAAGATACTAGAAAATTATTTCTATAGGAAATTGGTCCTATCAGCATGCTCGTGACTACTCCCATATCATACCTTCGTTCTAAAGGAGGCCCCATATGTACAAATGAAAAAAACTCGAGCCTCATAGGCATATTGGTGAACATAGAATCAACACCATCACAGTTCTACCCTGTTGATGGTAAAGCATTCCTAACACTTATTTGCACTACGTGAGGAAATCCATCTCATCACAAAAAATAAATGTATCCTTTCCATGACCATCTTACTGATAATAGTAATAGGCAGGAATGCCCTCATGTGGATATGACTAGAATTAGGATTGAAGGGTTGTTAGCTTCTTTTCTTAATGTGGTAGTTGGAGGTGGGAAACAACAAATATTTTGAGACAGAGAATGTCCGCTATGTATACTAGCCAATGGAATCTTTATATTTGTTGTTCATCACCAATGAGAAGAGAAATATCCTCCAAAATATTTACACCCTAAGGCTTCTCTCCAAACTAGTAATGTAAATATGGCATTTTTTTATGAATATTTATTGGAGGCTCCAACATTATCTTTATTTATTTTTCTTTCGAAGGTTAATTACATTTTGTGGCACCCAAAATACCAAATAATAATTTCTATAGTAAATTGGTCCTATCAGCATGCTCATGACTACTCCCATATAATACCTTCCTTCTAAAGGAGGACCCATATGTATAAATGAAAAAACCTTGAGCCTCATTGTCACACGGAATCTGTCAAGGGTGCGGACACGACTGACCTTCCTAGAAGTCTAAGACGTTCTAATGACAAACAAGACAAAATGGAGTGATCTTTCTCTAAATACACCTTTTACAACATGAAAACTACAAGTGTTTAGGCTTACCTTATTCCAAAACGCTGTTGTTGAAGTCCGTTCTTGACGATCCGGATGAGCTCCTCCTTCAAGTCAATTCCTGCAACCACAAACAATCAAACAATTACCAAGCACTTGCATTTCATATAATAAAACATATATTCAACATGCAGACCAAGGAACACATGAAATAACTCATTAACACAAGCTATTGAGAAAAATAAACCAGTTTGTATTAATAACGAAACAAAGAAACTCTTACAACCTGGCCTTGGTGTTGTGCAAGTTCCTCCCAGGGTCCATCAAGGGTTTTCCTCTACTTTGACAAAGCTCACCCTCTCCCAAGTAGAATCAAGTGAAGACAATCTCTCCTCACAAAGGCTCTAATGGAAGACCTAAATCCTGCAGCATTTACCCAAAGAAAATGTATAGCTTCAACCTCTTCTCCTTCTGGCTCAATGCCTTTATTTATAGTGCAATTAAAGAGGTTATTCAGGTCCACTATCAATGGGATCATCCCCCTCTTTGGGTGGGATAGCTCCCTTATTGATGGGATAAGTTCCCCCTTAATAGAGATACATGAACCAACTGGAGGCGCATCCATTTCATCAAACCGACCTCTAGAATGTTCTAGAAGTAACCACAAGTAACTTTTTCAAGATAAAACTCGCGCATTTTGCCTTTTACAGAGGGACGCACCTGTCCCTTAACATACAGAGCGTCCATGGACGCAGATTTTGTGAACATGGTCAGCGTCCCCGCAGGTAAGGCTAGAGAGAACCTGCGACCCCAGAGATAAACATAGTTTTTACAAGACTTTCTCTCTTCTTTGAGTTTGAGATGGATAACAGAGGCATGAGACTTGCCTAAGAGGGTAGCATGACTGTTGAATTGAGCCATACTAACTGTAAGTAGTCAAGGTGACATTTTTTAGTGTAACAGATTGCCCCCTAAAGTGCGAAGCCTGGAATAGAATAGGGTTTTGTAATTCTAGGAAGGGTGAAGCGCTTTATCATTTCAAGGATTGCCTTGTGGATGGCCTGGTTGGAACCTGCAATTTTCAACACAAAATACATGGATAAGATTATATCATCACTGAGGTAGGCATTCCCATACTCAGATTCAAAACTTTAACTAATGGACTAACTATTCTGATACAGGAATGATCTTGCAGTACATCATTTTTATAGACTTTTGTAGACACAGTATGGACGCAGCCATCTGTTTATGATTAGTCTACATAGATAATGAATACAAAACTCCTCGCAGCCTGGATGGTAGAAACTAGATCCAGGGTCTTCACTTCTACTTCCCGAATTGGCACGATTCTAGCCATGTGATTAAATGATTCGATGTCGAACATGGTAGAAACCACTTGATTACCAGTCAATGATGTAAACTGTTAACAAGCGTGAGAGAAACCACCAGTAATGTCAATGGTTCTCAAAGTACCAAGCACAACCCGTGAAATGTGAATAGATGTTTTGATGTCGAACACTTCACGGAATCCTCTGATCGAAAGTCAATGATGTAAACTGACATCAAAGGCGAGAAACCTGCCATTGATGCATGCAGACTTCAAGGTACTGTCGATTCCTAAGTCATCTTTCTAGATAATGTGTCGATGTCGATAGAAAGCGACCCGTTGCAGGCAAGCCTGCAACACGAAATCATTGTTCAAGTTGAAGAAATGTTGCTGTAAGGACTGACTCAGGGATGGTCAAATGGATGACAAGTATTTTGCAGATGAAAGTTTTTTCTTGCAGACCTCTTGAACACATAACGACACAACAGATGGCTTGGTGACGTATAACTCAAAGTTAACCCCTGGAACCCGGTTAAAGACTTTCAAAGTGATTTGGTCAACTGTGAGGTAAAAGATTTCCCAACCCAGGTGAATGAAAAGTGTCGTGTTCAAGAGCGGTAATAAAGTTTCTTCTGAGACAAAAGGTGACAAATAGGTTCATTCTTCTCTTTTTTCCCCCACCATTTCTGGCAAGTACCTCTTTATTTTTAACAAGCTTGAGGAGGATAACATATGCTTGATTATAAGCTCATCCTTCGGACGAGTCCAACCTAGTTTAAATTCGAACCCTAGGAAGGAGTGGTTCGTTCCTGTTTGTAATTGAACAGGTCCTCTACTGTAAAAGTTTAACGAGCCCAGTATAGGAGAAACTCGGCGTTTTTCAATTTTAGAGAGTCTGAAAAAACTAAAGGAGACTCCACGTTGAACTTTTTCGTATATTTGTGTCCCTCAAGCCCGAAAAAAGTATAAAATAATACCTGGGGGAACCGCTTGATCTTGTGACCAAGGAGTACTTTCATAATAGTGTCGTTAATCTGAAAAGTAAAAAGCGATCAAAGACACGTCGTTTTATTTCCTTATCGAGTTCGAAACGACAAAAACCCGGCAATCTTTTCCTGATTTTGCGGTCAGAAAAGAGCTAAAAGGGGACCGTCTTTTAATTCCGTTTTAACGAGTGAAAAAGAAACACTCGGCGATCTTTTCATGTTTTAGGAGTCAGAAAAGGGCTTAAAAGATGACTCTGAAATTTTGTTTGTGAAAAATTACAATTTCCCTCGAAATCCCTTTGTCCTGCACAAAAGCGACACATTACTCATACCTGTTTAAAATAGGCAAAAATACATTCAAAAACATCTTTTCATGGTAAAAAATGAACTAATTCATCCAAAAAACCTATAAAAAGACCTTTTACCATGTCATTTTTACCGTTTCACTGTTGAGGTTGAAAAAGGAGCTTTTGACAAGAAACTTCCCGTGGTCGCTGCGGAAAATCTGACCGTTGGAATCGAACGCCGTCTCATCCAGGTATTTTACACATCCTACTCTGCATTTCTATCCGTTTAGAATCAATTTTTAGGTTTTAGTTTCATTTTTTGGGGGGTTTTGGTTTTGGAATGCGCCTCTCGGCGGACGCAGGTGCCCTTCGGGTGACCTGCGTCCCCCGACTTTTTCTCATTCGGGAAAACGGTCGGAAGACGCAGCCCGCCTTCAGGCCAGCTGCGTCCGGGCGCCCTGTGCTACAAAGCCGGGGTGCGTCCTCCGAGAAACGCGCATTTCAAAACCCCAACTCTCTCAAAAAACCACCAAAAATTCCCAAATTAATTTCTAATTGCTATTTTTGATATGCAGGGCATTAATCATGTTAGACTGGAGAGAAAGAGAGCATGTAGAGGAAGATGAAGCTGCAATAAATCATCAACCTTCCCTGGATGCCCTAAGAGCATGCGGATTATACAAATATTGGACCATACCGGGCATGAGGGGCCAGGTAAGATTTTTGGAATGGCTGGTTGAGCGATGGAACGTACAAGAACAATGCTTTTACATAGGAGGGCACCAGCTCGAGATAGAGCCCTCGAATGTATACTTTCTCACTGGCTTGCCAAACAGAGGTGAGCAACTCAGTCTTGCGGGGACTAGGCCGGGTGGCCAATCCCTTGATAGTCTCCGCGAGAATTGGTGCACACCTGGGGCTCACCATTCAAAAGGCATAGAGATAAAACACATCACTCTGCCGGAACTCAAAGTCATAGCGTTCACGGTTACCAGAATTTGCGGCGCGGCCGCTTTACACATTGCTTCCGGATCCCAAATGCGGATGGCAATTGACTGTTACCAAGGCACCATTTTCAACTGGTGTGAAGCTGTGTCGGCTCATATGAAGAGCCAACTGACCAAGGCAAAGAACGGACGACTAAAGACTTTTGGATATGGGCCTATAGTCGTGAGCTTTGCCTTGGAGAGAATTCCAATGCTGATCCCTCAGCAACTCACTGTTGATATCTTGGGTCCCCAGCAGCCAAAGCTGATACGATGGGTTGCGGTGATGGCCCGGCATCCTGACGAGGGCGCGACAGTAGTTCGATTCTCAGATAGTTATTTTGACTGGTTAGAGGGCCAGCTTTTTGTGATACAGGACTTTCCGTATGCCGGAATGGATTTCAGAGGTGATCCGGACATGGTTCTTCCACAGGGAGAACAATGGGACGACAGAGGTACTTTTTATTTTCACAAGTTTTCTAGTTATGTATTTTTTGTATTTTTTATATATATCGTCTCAAAACTAATAGTAAATCTTTCAAAATGCAGATGTTGGTCCACAGCGTCCAGCCAACCTCCGGCCTTATGATAGACTACATCCAGCTGCACCGGTACCGGCCCCACAGGATGCGACAGCAGAAGTACTAGCTGAGTTGGAGCATGATCTAGAGCGTCTCACGGCAGATATACCTGAGACTACTATGGATGACATTCCTATCAGGCTTCAGCGCTTCGTAGTCGCGGTCCCTGGACCGTTTAGGAGATTTGTGCGTAAGGTAGCCCGCGCAGTGGTGTCGTACAGAGAGCACCACCAGTGATTGACTAGTCACTTTTGTAGTCACATGTGACATTTTTGACTTTTTGTACTATCATTTTGCCGATCATAAGGTGTTTTAAACCTATGATCGAAGACGATGTATATATTTTTTGACACACTTCTATCTATATATATCACTATTACCGGCTTATCTTGTTTAACATATGTGATAAAATGTTTTTAAATTTACTTGCATGATTATCGTAAATGTCTGTCCAACATTCGAGAAGCAATTGCATCTGCTAATGTATTCAAAGACCTTGGAATATGTTGATATTCAATGTAATCAAATTCACGTTCCAAGAGACGCACTCTCAAAAACAACCTTAATAACACAGGATTTCTAATGGCATAAACTCTATTAAGCTGTAATACAACAAGTTCAGAATCTAACCTCACTATCAAACGTCGAATTCCAAATGAAATAGATTTGGATAATAATTCAACCACTGCACTGTATTCTGCAATGTTATTTGTTGTTTGACCGAGGCTTACCCCATGCATAGAAACTAACTCGTCAGAGGGCGAATAGATAACCCAAGCTGCGGAAGAGACATTCCGTGTACTACGACAAGCACCATCAGCAAATCCAATGTATGTTTGGAGAGGCGTCGACATCTACAATATCAAGAGTAAAACCAAGATAAGCCAGAATAATGACGAAAAACCACACTTCCTAAGCTAAACACACTGACTAAACTAACACACTTGCTAGCTAGAAAGAAAATCTAACCTATCTAAAAATTTCTCCATACCCATCATTTTAAGCATAATACCTCTTTAGGTAAAGTCCATTTCTGGGTTTACCCAAAGAGTCCCCATCAAAATCAACTAACTCATAAGCCCCTTTTGCTAACTTTCGCTTTACAATGTAGGGCCCATGCCACATGGGAACGAATTTTCCGGCACCTAGCTTATCGTTAGCTTGATCATATAATAGTACTAGGTCTCCTTCCGAAAAACTTCGAGGGGTTACATTTTTATCGTACTGAGCTTTCATTCGTTTCGCGTGAGTCTCGATAGCTAAAGTAGCGTCACGTCGAGTCTCATCTAATTTAGCCAAGTATAATAACCGTTTCTCCTCTTCGGAAGTAGCTGGAATTAATTCGACAGCCATTTGAAGTGATGGGATTTCGCATTCAATAGGTAACACGGCTTCTAAGCCATAAACTAGCTGGAAAGGGGTGAAACCTGTTGAATTTTTCACTGAAGTTCGATATGCCCATAGCGCCGAAAATAACATGTTATGCCAATTCGTTCGATGGATACCAATGATCCGTCGAATCATGATGACTAGAACTTTGTTGATTGACTCAACCAAACCGTTGGCTTGCGGATAATAAGGAGTAGAGCTATCGTGGCGCAAACCAAGCTGGCTTGTAAGCTCAGTCATCATGACGTTTCGAAAATGGCTCCCATGGTCAGTAATGATTGCTTGTGGGACACCAAACCTAGTTATGATATGACTGAATACGAAAACTGCAGCTGTCTTGCCGCTTGCGTCGAATGTAGGCATCGCCTCGGCCCATTTTGTAAAATAATCAACCGCGAGGATGATGTACGCATGCCCCCCGGCCAAGTGAGGGTTACAAGTAATAAAGTCAATGCCCCATTTGGCGAATGGACCAGCGGCAATTATAGGGTGGAGAGGAGCAGGTGGAGCGCGCATCTTTCGATCAAACACTTGACAGTTGTGGCATGTTCTCACTCTAACCCATCAACCTCAGCTCCTGGTTCCGATCCACTACAGATCGAAAAACCTAACCCAGACTTAGTGATTAAGCCGCCCGCCACAGAAACAACTTCAGGAGACTGGCCCGCAATTCGACGGGACCTTCTCGGTAATTCCGCCACAATTAAAGATTTTAACTACAACACACGAAAACAAAGTAAAAAATTTCAAATCAAACCACCTAAAGTCTTCTAAAGAACCAATCAAATTTGAAGCACACGCCTAAATAATCTAGAGCGTCAAACCACACACAAACAGTAGTCTTCCGGACCAAAAACGCTAGTTGGTGATTAGGCCCAACCTCGCAGGATTCAGTACAGAAATAGTGGGTGGAACAGTTACCCCGGCAACCTGCTTAATGAATAGACTGGACCAAGTTCCTCCACTTTAACCGTCTCGAAGTGAAGCGAACCCCCCAGAAAATCCAAGTGAGTATAACCGACGTCTGCTCCAGGTACAGTGGGACCTTCCCTCCACCGTCACCTTGGGTAGAATCCTAGATATTATGGCCACTAAGGTTACCAATCACAACAATTACACCTGGGGGAACAGTCTAAACTCCGACAGCACGCAAGGGCAGAGTAGCAAGCTCCAATCCCCTTACCGGCTCCTTGACAACAATCCAAGGTTTACCGATAAGTGACCCCTGGCTCCTCGACAATGGTTAATCCAAGGTTTACCGTTTGTAATACGTACTGCCTGGCGTCGTTCCCAACGAGGGAGGAATGATCCCCTCACTGGTTCGGACACAAGCTCGTGTTTCTCCTTTAAGAGGAGCTTTCCCAGAATGTAACTGAAACAATTGGATTTGTTCTACTCAAGATAGACTATCTGTTTGGTTTTGTAGTCTTGGAGAGTTAAGTACTCACCTACTCCAAGACCCTAGCCTAAGCTATGTTGGTGCTTCAGAGCCCTAGAAAAATAAAGATTACTAGATTGATTTTAATTTAAGCGTTACTTTTAAGGTTGTTTCTTAAGTCAAAAGGTGATGGAAGTGAAACTAGTGGTGTGTTGACCCGACTCGAAACCACTACAAAATGCACCTAGAATGATTTATCCACTACTTTACTTTTTCGATGAATTGCTTAACTAAAAAGTTGAGAGAATGCAATCTTTGTAAAAGCAACTTCTTAATTGAAGAAAATCAAAGAAACAATTCGTTTTTCTTTTCCAAGCATAAAAACATAACTTCTCTTTACATGCACGAAAAAACTCTTTTCTTCTTTTGAAAACAAAAAGCTACTTGAAACAAGACTTTTTAAGAAGACGTTTTTGTATTTTTCTTTTAATAAAGCAAGTAAATCTAATGTAACCAAAAAATCAATCTTAACAACTCTTAAAATCTATGAAAATGCACTCATAAGCAAACTAAAGGCAAATTTACTCTAAGCAATCTTAACGAGGCCAAAACTAACAATGATTATTTCTAAGGTGTTTTACTTGATCACAATCAAATCAAGGACTAGCTTATTGCAGAATCAAAAACTAGCCAAAACAAAACTCTAATCTTTTTGTTCTTTTTGTAAAATGGAAATCAATACTTCATAAACAAGTAATTCGAAATTTGACCCAAAACAACTCAAATGGAAAGTTGCTCACAAAAGGAGACTTTACGACAGGCCCGACTTCTAAGAAGGTTGACTAACCAGAGAGATCTAAGGTTGGACAACTTTCTACTATCAAAGTCACTACAAAGCCTTTCCAAAAATCAAACCCTAGGTCGAAACTTCGTTGAAAACCACTAAAACACTCAAAGCTCACAAAACAAGTTTAGGTGAAAATTCTTGACAGGGTACTAAAGGATCTGGGCAGAAAACACTAAGGAAAAACAAAATATAAAAGTAATTTGAAGCAAAAATGGAATTTTCTTAAGTTTTACAGGAAGACGCAGGCAACCCGTTGTCACAGGTGCGGCCCCGCTCTGTGCGGACGGCAACAGCGCGTCCAAAGACGCACTGTGCAGTACTCAGAGACTGCGTCCTTCTGGGAAAATGAAGAAAAACCAAATCTAACTAAATCTAAAGCTAAGCCACCCAAATACTAATTCTCACAGTCAAAAACCAGAAAATAAAAATGATTTTCTCAAAGCAAAGTTCATATAAAGGAAAAGACTCTCTCATTAATGGATTCCCCAGTGGAGTCGCCAATTTGTCACACGGAATCTGTCAAGGGTGCGGACACGACTGACCTTCCTAGAAGTCTAAGACGTTCTAATGACAAACAAGACAAAATGGAGTGATCTTTCTCTAAATACACCTTTTACAACATGAAAACTACAAGTGTTTAGGCTTACCTTATTCCAAAACGCTGTTGTTGAAGTCCGTTCTTGACGATCCGGATGAGCTCCTCCTTCAAGTCAATTCCTGCAACCACAAACAATCAAACAATTACCAAGCACTTGCATTTCATATAATAAAACATATATTCAACATGCAGACCAAGGAACACATGAAATAACTCATTAACACAAGCTATTGAGAAAAATAAACCAGTTTGTATTAATAACGAAACAAAGAAACTCTTACAACCTGGCCTTGGTGTTGTGCAAGTTCCTCCCAGGGTCCATCAAGGGTTTTCCTCTACTTTGACAAAGCTCACCCTCTCCCAAGTAGAATCAAGTGAAGACAATCTCTCCTCACAAAGGCTCTAATGGAAGACCTAAATCCTGCAGCATTTACCCAAAGAAAATGTATAGCTTCAACCTCTTCTCCTTCTGGCTCAATGCCTTTATTTATAGTGCAATTAAAGAGGTTATTCAGGTCCACTATCAATGGGATCATCCCCCTCTTTGGGTGGGATAGCTCCCTTATTGATGGGATAAGTTCCCCCTTAATAGAGATACATGAACCAACTGGAGGCGCATCCATTTCATCAAACCGACCTCTAGAATGTTCTAGAAGTAACCACAAGTAACTTTTTCAAGATAAAACTCGCGCATTTTGCCTTTTACAGAGGGACGCACCTGTCCCTTAACATACAGAGCGTCCATGGACGCAGATTTTGTGAACATGGTCAGCGTCCCCGCAGGTAAGGCTAGAGAGAACCTGCGACCCCAGAGATAAACATAGTTTTTACAAGACTTTCTCTCTTCTTTGAGTTTGAGATGGATAACAGAGGCATGAGACTTGCCTAAGAGGGTAGCATGACTGTTGAATTGAGCCATACTAACTGTAAGTAGTCAAGGTGACATTTTTTAGTGTAACACTCATAGGCATATGGGTGCAAATAGAATCAACACCATCATAGGTCTTCCTTGTTGATTGTAAAGAAGTCCTAACACATATTTTTTTTATGTGAGGACATTCATCTCATCACAAAAAAGAAATGCATCCTTTCCATGACCATATTACTAACAGTGGTAACAAGCAGGGTCGTCCTCATGTGGATATGACTAGAATTAGAAACAAAAAACATGTTGATACAAAGAATGTTTGTTATGTATACCAACCAATGGAATCTCTATATTTTTTTCTCATCACCAATGAGCAAAGCAATCTCCTCCAAAATCTTTACACCCTGAGCCTTCTCTCCAAACTAGTAATGTAATTATGGCATTTTGTTTTATGACTATTTGTTGGAGGCTTCAACATTATCTGTTTTTATTTTTCTTGCGAAGGTTACTGACATTTTGTGACACCCAACATACCAGAAAATTATTGTTAAGGAAATTGGTCCTATCATCATGCTCATGACTACTCCCATATCATACCTTCCTTCTAACGGAAGCCACATACATACAAATGAAAAAACCTTGAGCCTCATAGGCATCTTGGTGCACATAGAATCAACACCATCATAGTTCTTCCCTATTGATTTGTAAAGTAGTCCTAACACGTATTTGTGCTACGTGAGGACATCCATCTCATCACCAAAAAGAACTACATCCTTTCTGAGACCATCTCACTAACAACAGTAATAGGTAGGGACATCCTCATGTGGATACGACTAGAATTAGGATTGAAGGGTTGTCAGTTGCTTTTCCTAAGGTGGTAGTTGGAAGTGGGAAAAAAAAACATGTTGAGGCGAAGAATGTTCGCTATGTGTACAAACAAATGGAATATTTTTATTTGTTGCTCATCACCAACGAGCAGAGCATTCTCGTCCAAAATATTTACACCCTAAGGCTTCTCTCCAAATTGGTAATGTAATTATGGAATTTTGTTTTATGAATATTTTTTGGAGGCTCCAACATTATCTCTATTTATTTTCCTTGCAAATATTAATGGCATTCTTTGGCACGCAACATACTATAAAATTGTTGCTATAGGAAATTTATCCTATCAACATGTTCATGGCTACTCCTGTTAGTGTCGGTATCTTCATCCCTCCATCAATGATCAAATTCTCTTGTTGCATTGCATGTTAGGTGTCTCATCTAATCATATTCATTCCATTAGGGTCATGGATCATCTGATGGTAGTGGTATATTATACATTTTCCCTCATGTTCTTTACCTGCTGGCCCATTTTCATACATTTAGGTCATTTGCAGTCATTTTTTGTCCTTAAATCTGCAAGAGTCATTTTTAGGGTTTTAGGTCTCATTAGGTCTAGGGTTTCATCAATAAGGTCTTGAAAACACTCAATAATGGTCAGAAGGCGCATGAGGAGGTCAACTAAAGTCTCAGCAACAAAAATTTCAATAATCACTTGCTCGGTGATTGATTTTTCCTCAAAACCCTATTTTGAGGAAAAACAGAGTTTTTTATGTTTTATGTATAAAATCTCATGTAATTTCATGTTTTCTATATGTAATAATTTCAAGAGGCAACCCTGGTCACCTTGCCAAGCCTCTACAACTCCAGTTCCTGCAAAAGAAACAAAATGTCAAAGCATTTAGTCCATCAAAGGCAAAAAGTAAGACAAACTGCCCAAAACAGAGTTTTAAAAAAGCAAATGAAAGACAAACATTAGCAAAATGGGTTTTCATGAGTGAAAAATTAAAACCATTGGTATATAAAGTGTTTTCATGCCAAAGAAGCTCATTTGTATGCTAAAGGAGAGGAGAGCAAGCACAAATCGTGTTTTTGAGCCAAGGGAGTGATTTTGCATCCATACAGTGAAAATTTGCAAGCGCAGTGCACCTGGCCAGCGCAGCGCACACAGAGCACAGTCTATGTTGAAATTTTTAACTAGCGCGATGCACCAGAGTGGCGCAGCGCACTAGTCTTCAAGGCCGAAAATCATCCAAATCTTCCTCCAAAGCTCCCAAAATCGTAAATTCCTCATTGCACAAGTAAATCAACACTCCCATATGGCCAATGCATGAGTTTGTTTTAGTGTTTATGGTGTTTCAATAGGGAAATAATTAAACCCTAGTTCCTTGCATAGTTTGTTGAAAAAATTGCCTAGGGTTTACAAATCACTATTTTTGCTATCTAAAACCCACCCCTACCATTTTCACTCCCTCACTACATTTCATTCACCTCTTTTATCCTTCCATATTCCACTCACATATACCTATTCCCCATACCTCTAAAACTACCAACCCTAATCCCTACCTTCACTTATCCCAAACCCCCTCATATATAGTCCCTTCATAGTCCTTATCATCAATCCCTATCTTTTAGCAGCAAATACCTATTGTCACTCTAAAATCTCTTCATACTCATCTAAGAAAACTCAAGCATTGGCAAACATGGAGTCAGATTCTTCTTATGACAAAAATGAGGAAACAATCAGTGACTCCTCCAAAGAAATTCATGCACCAAGGAGACCTCACAAGAGTGGAAAACACAATCAGGAGGAGCCTACTTCACTTACTGAGCTATTGGCTTGCCCTCTTGCTGTGACATGCTTCCAACATCAATCTTGTTATCAATTTTGTGAGATGGTGGAAAGAGTCAAATACCACCATGAGCTTGCCAGACTTTTTGTGCTCCATCTTCACAATGGCCAGGTCAATTTGGCAGGTGTGACATTCATCTTGACACCTAAGGCTATTTCTCAAGCAACTAGTATTCCGAATGTAGGTGAAGAGTGGAATAAGGGGAAACTGGTGGACATAGATAATTATGAGCCTTATATTAAGGTTGGTTTTCAGAGGCATGTCAGTAGGGTCTTCCCTTTCAAGTACCTATAGTACACATATGCTCCCCTAATGAAACTCATAATCAAATATTTTAGCTGTGAGGGTAGATTTTCTCGCTTATACACCTATCATATCAGATTGTTGATGCATTTCACTAGGGTGAGGATGATGAACCTCCCCTATTTCATTTGCCAGAATATTGAGAAGATGACCACATTGGTGCAAAGGAAGCCTCCTCATCAGCAGTATAACAGCATCTATCACTTTGCACTAATCAAAATTGTGGTTTTGCATCAGCTTAGTTTACTGAATGTTTCATGGGAGGATTTCATTTCACATGAGGTCTTTACAGGTCCTCAAGTGCCCCCATCAATTTTTCATGAGGCAGGAGAACCTTCACATCAGCAAGATGTGCATGAGACTCAAACCACTAGTGTGCCAGTGTTTTTCACTTACCAAAAGGGCACAAGGAGATTGTTTGCAGCAGCAAAACGAGTACTATCTCCACCCGGGGTGGAAGGGGTCTCGTTTCCTTCATCAAAAAAGCAAGTACAAGACAAGGGTAAGCATCCATTGCATGATGAGGGACCTTCAGGAGGTCAAGAGGCATATTTCATTCTCATTCAGAATGATGACACTGATTTGGGCTCCCAAAGCTCAAAGCTCAAGGAGATCATTTAGGAGCAGCAACATGACATTCATCACTTGTCTCTCAACTTGGAAAGAGCCAAGTGGATAATCAAATATCCGGAGTAGAGGAACAAACAATTAGAGGATCAACAAACCATCATGGAGCTCCAAAATATAAGATAAAACCGGCACACTGCCAAGAGGAGGAAAGTCAAGTTGACACCACTTGAACAAGAAATTGAAGCTGATCGTGAATCTTGGCTTGAGAGGATAAACATGCACTTGGAAAAGATGTTGGAGAAGGCCAACAGAGAGAAAAAGATGTTGAGGCACATGGCCTACCACTACTTGGCAAGAAACAAAAGTTGCAAAGCGAGAATTAGGACTTTGAAGGCCAAGTTGAGGAAAGCATTGAGGAAGAGAAAAGAGAAAGATAGACTTTAGATCTTGGCTGAGGCTTCCTTAGCCCAACACAACACTTGATGAAGGACACTCAGCCCAAATTTCAAGAAATTTGGGATACTTTTTGCAAATTTTGAATTTTTGGACCAAAAAAAAAGTTTTTCTGCCTGGTGCGTTGTGCCACCTAGCGCGTGCTTTTGCTAGGGACCTCCTTTGGAGGAAAACTTAGAATTTTTGGATTCCTCGGGAAAAATATGCATGCTCACACATGGCCAGGAAATTTTGTCAAGTTTTGAGCTTCCAAAAGGGTCAAAAACACCTCAAAAATGCCCTTTCTACCCCTTTTTGGCCACACAGGAAGCAGCGTTGGGAGAACTCATTTTTGGAGAGGAAAATGGACACCAAATTTAAAAATTCCACTTGTTTTGGAAAATAGACATGCAGACCTTTCCAAAAAGCTCACTTGGAGAAAATTTGGTGCACGGGAAAGCCTCCACAATTAGCTCCAAAGTAGTGCGGCGCACAGGGATATCAGCGCGGTGCACAGGATGATATTTTGTCATTTTGGCCAAAAAACTCTGTTTTTCGCCTAGTTTTTTCTCAGTTTGACTTTTCCCTCTCTAATAGTAAAAATCATGATGTAATTTGATGTAACTTGATAGATTATGATGTAAATATGCTAAAATTTCACTCATGGAGGTAGATACATCATGAAAAGGTAGTTTGCAACAGAATGAATCAGTTTCCTAGGTTTTAGAGGCAAGCTGTTCCACTGCCTACTTTTCAGTTCTTAGTTTAGATCTTGTTGAAATAGCTCCTAAACTCATTAATTCGACCCATAAAGCCTAGAATGAGTTGTTTTTTGCCTATATCTAGTGGTTTTTCAGTCATTGGTAAAGGTTGGACTCTTGTGAATGCTTTGAGAATTATTGTACATTCATTTCGGCAGTTTGGCAAAGGAATAGACCAGGGTTTGCAGCACTTTGTGGGATTCTTGTGGCAACTTGATTTGGTATTTTTTTTTTCCATTTTGTAATGCAAGTTTACATGTGTTTATGTATGCCATCATCTCTTTCTGTTCAGCTTAACTAAATGAATCAAGGATAAAGGGAGAATTCATTGATGTTGCAATGCTCTACCTAGGGTTTGTTTAGTTATTTATGTTTTCAACTGTTTTAAGAGGATCCCTGAGACTTTCATGCCCTCTCCAACTCCTCACCAGTATAAAATCTCTCCATATCACTCAATTTGAAGTACTAAACCATTTGCCTACCTCGCCCCATAGAGATCTCTGTAAGACTGTGTCCATTCCCCGGACCCAAATCTGCCTTTCACATTTGAGCCAGCAAAACCAAAATTAAATTCAATCAAACTCCTCTGAGCACATACCTAGCCTAAAATCAGTCTTTACATTAGTCATCTCAAGCTCTATTGACCATATTCTTCTGAGATTGACAAGGAGAGAGCCCTCTCCCGACCTGGTAGGGCTAGCTACCAGGTTAAGCATGGTTTGATGTTACCCTAGACCTACCTTCCTTCAGCCTAAGGTAGATTTAGGCATTAACAAATCCCATATCATACCTTCTTTCTAAAGGATGCCCCATGCATACAAATGAAAAAACCTTGAGCCTCATAGGAATATTGGTGCACAAAGAATCAACACCATCATAGTTCTACTATGTTGATTGTAAAGTAGTCCTAACACTTGTTTGTGCTACGTGAGGACATCCATCTCATCACAAAAAAGAAATGCATCCTTTCCATGACCATTTTACTGACAATAGTTTATGTAAAAAGATATTATTAATGCACCAATAAATGTTTTTTTCTAGCGTATCCATTTTCTCATACACCTCTCCTTAATTAGTGCTATCAAACCATACCACTTATCCATTAGAAAAAGAAACAAGAAATGAGGAGGTCAATCTCCCTTTTCTAAATTCGAAAGATTCAGTTGATAGTGAATTTTCTCTCTCCAAAGTTCGATTTACTAACCAACTAAAGAGAGAAAAGGAATCACCCACCCTATTCTACATAATAGGGGCATTATATTTAAGGTACTGATTAAGCGAGAAAGGATTTGTATAGCGTTTTCCTCATAGCTACTACAAAGGCATAATCAGAAGAGATTAGAACATGAACAAATACAAAGTTAGAAGAATCTCAGCTAGTAGCTTGCTAAGCATCATTGGTGTAGATTCAATATTCACTTATACCTTCTACTTTGATTGCTAACATCACTACCCACCTCACTATATCACTCACTAGATAATAACTATCCCATAGAACCACTCTAGAATAACTAGGATAGCTAGAATCACTAGGATAGAAAGAGACTTTGAGAGATAAATGAGAGCGTTAGTCTGAGTCTTCGCATGATTCTCAGCTTCCATCTTAGACATATCATTTACCTACCTGCACATAATCCTAAATCTCCCATCACTTTGAGAAATACAAATTTATGGCGTACATACTCCTTCTTACCTGCTAAATCATCTAGTTGTATATGCTTGTTTACTTGGATTTCTTTGGTATCACATACTACTTGACATGTGTTACTTTTTATTTCAAGGAAATGAGTATTTCCATGGTATTTTTGAGTGCTTTTTCCTAGCTTGCATTTGCAATTTCATAGAGGTAGTCTTGTTCTATCATTCTCTTGTTAATCTAATCCTTGCAATACGGTAGCTTCATTTTACCTTTGTTGATCTTAATTTACTAATATTTCCTTTCGGTGATGGAACACTTCATGTTGATTGTAAGTGTTTTTACCACTACATTTCTATAAATATGTGATCTCTGCAACAATTGTGTTTTCAATGCCTTCCATTAATGTATTAGCAGTTTTAATAGGGAAATAGAAACAAATAATGGGGCTTTTAATAGGCATAAAGTAACACTGAAATCTGAAATTACAGGGGCATAAGTAAAAATTCTTACATTCAAGATTCTTCCAAATATTAATGAAATGATGAGGAACACTGAAAAAATTGTATGCACACATTAACACAATGGTTTATCATTTACGCAGAGAAAACCCTCTTGGGATATGTAAATTGCACTGCCAAACAAACATTGTTTTGACTTAGTTACCGGAGAACCCACAGCAAAAACCATTTTTCGTCAATGTTTCAAATCCCAACAGGGATCCATCATCAGGACTTCTTGAATGTTGATAGTAGAAGAGCTTAACTAAGAGATTTAAATAGTTATGAGGTGAGTTGATTTAAGGATGAAATGAAGGTCGGCTTGATTAATAATATTTATTATTATCCTTTTAAGTTTTATTTAATTATGAATAATAGTTAATAATAATAAATAAAAACTATTATTATTATTATTATTAAATAAAAACTACTATTATCATTATTAAATAAAAACTACCATTCTTATTATTATTATTATTATAGTAATAATAATAATAGTAGTAGTAGTTTTTATTATAATTATTATAATAAAAACTATTATAAAAACTACTACTATTATTATTAATTATAATAAATAGTTTTTATTAATTTTTATTATAATTAATAAAAACTATTTATTATAATTAATAATAATAGTAGTAGTTTTTATAATAGTTTTTATTATAATAATTATAATAAAAACTACTACTACTATTATTATTATTACTATAATAATAATAAGAATGGTAGTTTTTATTTAACAAGGAGCCACTGCCGTGGCGGTAGTCCCTGCCGGGGTCTGCAGGGAATTGCAGAACTTGGAAAAGTTGGCCTGGCGGAAATTGTCCCAAGTCTGGAGAGGATGGGAGGCAGAGGTCAAGGAATAAATGGACTGAACCACAAATAAGTAATTCATATAAGTCGCTCAAGGCAGGCAGGTACTCTCAGCCGTAAATCATTTCACAGTGGATGCAAATATTACATAGTAACAAAATAGCTATGGGGCCAGTTTCTTGACTGGCCTACATGCTGCAGAGCAGCGACCATTTGCATCCATCTGTCCAGGTATGACAAGAACGATTATGAACTTAAAGAAGCTTTATTTGAATGAAGATGCTAAACAGAAATGCACAAAATCATTTAGGAACAGGGTTTGGAGATACAAAGTGATCGAATTCAGCCCTTTCAATAATGCTCAACCACAAATAAACATTATGTTCAATCTTGACTGAAAAATTAATTGCCTAGACTGAAAAATATCTTTAAATCTTAAAACCAATAATTCATATAAATCGATCTTTAAACCTTAAAACCAGTAATTCATATAAGTCGCTCAAGGCAGGCAGGTACTCTCAGCTGTAAATCATTTCACAATGGATGCAAATATTACATAGTAACAAAATAGCTATGGGGCCAGTTTGTTGACTGGACTATGTCAGAAGCACTTCTTGTTGCATCAGCAACAACAATTCCTATGTCTGCCTTCTTTAGCCTGCAATCGTTTAACAATCTCGTACTTATGCTCTGCAATGACCAGTCAAAATCAGGAAGGATATGGAATCAAACACTAATTAAGGAAATGAAAAAATAAAAGTATCTGAAAAAACACAAAAGTAAAAGATAATTGTTGCTCACCAGGGAAAACACCAGCAAAACCATCAGCCTTCTCTATCAGTTCATCAACTGGCGAAGCTGCAATTGATTCATCTTTGTCCTGACCTAGTAAAGAGGATGATGGATACATGTTTGTACCCATGTCCAGTCGGCGACCTGTCTCCTTGGCAATAGCCAATTGATCTCCTGATGAACATTTGCAAGTAAATAGTTAAATGTCGGCTCGCTGCATTACAAAAATAGTAGTGAAACTGATGACACCATAACCTCACCATACCTGTGATCATTTTGACATTTACACCAAGATTAAGAGCCCTTGTGATTGTTTCAGCACTGTCATGGCGTGGGGGATCAAAAAGAGGCATCAATCCAATAAAATGCCAGGGTCCTCCTGGACTCTCCTTCCTGCCCTTTGGAACTTCCTGCAAACATTTTGAGATAGCTATAAAGATATACATAATCAACAAGAAGAACTTACTGGGAAGATTCAGCCCACGGATAAAGCAAAATAAGCCATATTATTAACCTGATATGCAACTGCAAGAGAGCGAAGTCCTCATTCAGCAAACTTGTCAATAACTGTATGAACTCGCCAGTCAATTTGTGGCTTATTATGTGCGAGGTTAAGAATCTAGCAGAAAGTATTTGGTCATTTCAGTTTTAATAGAACGTGTACAAATAAGTTTCGAAGCACTTTCTAAACAATACAGCCCATTACCAAGTCTAATGAAGAAGGTCAAAGTTCCAAAGAACAATACCTGCTCTGGAGCATGTTTACTAACTCGACGCATTTTCCCTTCATTGTCAATATAAGTGAGAGATTTCCTCTTATCAGTTGGATTAAAAGGAAGAAAATGGACCTCTTGAATGGCTGCCCGCACCTTTTAGATCCATGGATGTTAAAACCCACAACAAAAGATACAAATCAGTAAAATAAGCATAGGCCTGCTTATCAACTAAAATTTAATATGATGACATAAAAAAAATACTTGCCTCCTTAGGATCCGTAAGCATCCCAACAATTGCCACATCAATGGCATCTTGATTCTCTGTTCTGGATGCTCTTGCAGCCATCAGGACAAGAACATCCTTGTCATATCCTTTCATGAAAACCTATTCATGACAACAATTAG
The DNA here is from genome assembly GCA_031772625.1 of Pinus tabuliformis. NCBI lineage: Eukaryota > Viridiplantae > Streptophyta > Pinopsida > Pinales > Pinaceae > Pinus > Pinus tabuliformis. The sequence goes on from CM062816.1 coordinate 831,332,094, forward strand.
TAATTGATACTTGTTTGAAGGAAACTAACAGTACTGGATCATCCAATATTAGCACGGACCCTAACTAGGCAATTTGGTACAAGTGCAGTATCACCAAAAATTATGTATTTATGAAATAAGAGAAAGGACAAAAAAAGAATTAGAAGTCCAGAATAAATACCAACCTTTTGGAAGTGGCCAACTTGGTTTGTACTGTCGACAATATGTGCTGGTTTACCAAAAAAGGTATGGACCCCAGTAGCAATGACAACACATTCAAGTTCACCCTGTTTGCAAGTAGAGCCAGAATAAACCCCATCGCCAGGACCCTTTGTTACTGGTAATGACTCACCACTGAGGGCAGACTACACACATTCAAAAATATTGTCATAAAACGTGGCTCAGGAAAAGTACCAAAACAGTCGAAGTTAATCCCAGAAACCATATAAAAGCATACCGAAAATTCCAGCACTTGTAATCAGAAATAAGAAGTAAAGAAAAGGATTGGATTAAGACCTGATCAATCTTTAAAGGATCTCCTTCAAGAAGACGCGCATCCGCAGGAACAATATCTCTAAGTTTGATGTTGATTATGTCACCAGGAACAAGCACTGCTGCATCTTCTTCACTCCATTGTCCATCTCTGAGAACCTGTTAAGTTCAAAGTCTTAAGTCATTGACTAAGGAATTTAAAACTGCAGCACCCATGATCTTAAGAGGATTCTGAACATCCAATTGCATGCTTCCCCGCAAAACCAAGGATAGAAAACTGAAAATATCGGGGCTGCCACTCATACAAAAGATAGTGAACAGACCTTGCTCTTTGGAGCCAGCCGAGTCATCAGTGCTGCAGCAGCATTGCCAGCATTGTTTTCCTCTATGAAACTTATGGTAGAGTTTATAACAAGCAATGTTAGAATACCACCAAAATCTTGCCAGTCAGGAGGTTTTCCCTGCAAAGATACAATTTACATGATTAAAGCCTCAACTAAAAAGAGCGGATAGGGTATGCCCTGACTGATACTGGCTACAAGAGAGAAATATTGTGACACGGTAGAACAAGAAGCCATCTTCTTTTCCGATAATATGCACAGGAACCATAAGGATGAAGTAATACTGTGAACTACTAAAAATACAATAGAGGGGAACGATATCCAATGGGAGAGACCAAATGCCACACTACTATTTACTATCAAACAAACACAGAAAACACAAAATTAGCAACAGTACTAGCAAATATTATTAATGATGAAAAAACAAAAGAATAACCATGACCAATTTTCCAAAAAAATACAATTATCAGAAGGAATGGCCACACTTTAAACATATGTGTTTAGTTCATGGATTGATCAATGGGGCTATATTATCCAAGCATGTTGAAGAGTCAAGACAGGCAAACAGACATGTTTGATAAACTGAATGTACACATTGTAGGCCCGACTAGGAAAAGCCCTTGCAGAGAAGAAAACACCATAGAAAAAAAAAATAGAACATATAAAAGTAACAACATGATATTTGTGGTGTAAATAGCCAAGATTTTTCAAAAACAGAGAAAATATGGCATTAGCAGTATATCAACAGTTGTTTTACCAAAGAGAAAGACAAATCACTAGTAATGACTGAGACTTCAAAGAGACGAAGAACCTGAGATAGAAAAATGATGAGTGCAGCGACTGTGCCGACAAAATATATAGAACTAATTACATGATATTAGCAATGAAGCTTGATAGCTGCTTTATAATAGAATCAACGAGGGGAATTAGAAGTGTATGATGCTTACGTCATGGAGTTAAATTTAATCAATTCTTGACAATGTTCAAGTACTCCGCATAAACCCCAAGTGCATGAACCTCTTGGCATAAGCTATGACAAAGGATCCCTCATCGGAAGCCTAGGCAATATACTTTCCTGTAGCCTAAAGATTTGATGTTACAGTATAAGCCCGACCAAGCTAAGAAAATGTATTTATTTTAAAGAACGATATAAGCCATGGAAATTACATTGTGCCTGTTCATATCTCTAACCGTGAAAGAAATCGCTTCACAGTAGAACCAAAGAATTTGCTTTACTCTGCATACCTCAAGGCTCAAACAGCCTTAGAAATTCAATTTCCCGTAGATCTCAAATCCCAGCTCAACTCCGGAACTGAGTTCAAAATTAGAAATATGTCAAAGCTACCCTTACCTTTTTCTCTTTGAGCTTGTTGTATCTGAATATACTCAAAAACCTCCTCAATGGGAATATTTTCCTGCATTAACAAACTTCACAAAATCAATCTCAAAGCTCCACAGAAACACTTGGTAAAAGACTCAAAAGGCATTCAAGTCCTCCTTACCAAATCCACAGCTTCTTTTTTAATGGCTTCCAGAGTCGCAGCCTTGTCACCCATTTCCGCAAATCGGGTTTACTCACCGTCCCGGCACCCACAAGATACACACATGCAATCCAGCGATCAATGCATCACTGAGCTCTATTTGCTTCGATATTCCAATCACCAAACACTTGAGCTGAGGATTGCTAAGTCTGCATGCTTGGCCTATCCAGCGGTCAATGCATGACCGAGCTCTATTTGCAATCCAGTGATCAATGTATCACATAACATGAAGTATGCTAAGTCTGCTTGCTTGGCCTATCCAGCAAAGAAATCTGGAGTGACAACAACACCCAAAATTGGTAACCACGGAAGGTAGGTGCAAAATGAAGATTGCTCTTCTGCCACCCTACCTTACCAAACACCAACCTCCTTTTGTCGTTAAGGAACGTGCTAATCCTGCAGCAAACATATGCATCCATCTGTCCAGGTATGACAAGAACCATTATGAACTTAAAGAAGCTTTATTTGAATGAAGATGCTAAACAGAAATGCACAAAATCATTTAGGAACAGGGTTTGGAGATACAAAGTGATCGAATTCAGCCCTTTCAATAATGCTCAACTACAAATAAACATTCTGTTCAATCTTGACTGAAAAATTAATTGCCTAGACTGAAAAATATCTTTAAATCTTAAAACCAATAATTCATATAAATCGATCTTTAAACCTTAAAACCAGTAATTCATATAAGTCGCTCAAGGCAGGCAGGTACTCTCAGCCGTAAATCATTTCACAGTGGATGCAAATATTACATAGTAACAAAATAGCTATGGGGCCAGTTTCTTGACTGGCCTACATGCTGCAGAGCAGTGACCATTTGCATCCATCTGTCTTATGCTGTCTAGGATGATAAAGAAGACAAGAGCCGTTGGAAGCTGATATTCCGAGTTATATTCAATGGCTTAGTTTGCTCTTTCACTGGGGGCTTTCTCAGAACCTGTAAATTTGACAAAATGCACTTTATAATATAATTCAAATAAGAGACTTTGGATGGCATATTGAACTTTTGAAATAGGAATTCAGTCATTCAAAACTATCATCAGCATGATACTTACAAGTAGTAAAGTTGAACTCTGAACTATGTGTTCAACATTCAGGGCATATTTCCAAATTATTGTCCGGAAATAACTTACTGTCAACAATAATATTTATCAGAAATAGGTCTGATATTCAGAAGTTTGACAATGTGTCCTCAAAAATGTGACTTGTTATAGATTGTCGTAGATTCCTATGCTCCTGGTTGGAGATGTTATTGTTAGTGGCTATTTCTTGGTTTCTTTTTTCTTTGTGCTTCTACTTTTAGGATGTCCATAATCAGAAGAGTCATGAGAAGAAGTGCTAAGAGAAACAATGCTGCCAGTTGAGTAAGTTGGCTGATGCTAATGGATTCCATGTTATGTGAAGCAGAGAGATGTATGTCAATATGTAGGTGGAGAAGGAAGTTATGTTTTGTAGGCGAGAAATTAGAAATTGCTTTTGCCAATTTATAAAAGAGTTCAACGTGTTTGCAAGCTGGTTTTAAATGTGAATGGAACTGAGTTTTTGGGAATATTTTACTGCAGGCAAGAGGTAATCATTTGAAAATATTGAAAGACAGTGGGTAATGGATGTTTGTATAGGCTTCTTCATCCTCGTGGAACGAGCGTTTTTGGAACCTATGCACTAAAAGAGATGTAACCGAGAAGTCCTGTAGAACCAAATAGGGAAACGTGTGCAAGATTGCAACACTTGAATGCAGGATAAATTTCTGACAGGTGCAGTAATAAATACATATACGGACTGATTTGAAATGGAACTAAAATAGTTCACCTAGAGCTATTATGGCATGCAACTCATAAATACATATACTGTCCGATTTGAAATGGAACTGAAATAGTTCACCTAGAGGTGTCAAATCGACGGTGATGTGCAGAATTTGATATGCAATTGGTGCAGTTAAGTGAGTACTGCAATATAAGCGTAGGGTTGCTTATTGAAAAGAAGTGGTCACCATTTTTGGAAATCATGCACGAAAGGATATAGCACCCATTTTTTGAAAATTGAAAATTGTACTATTCGTTTCTGAGAGGGCGAACATTAAGGTATGGTTACGAATTTGCTGACCATGGTGACGCAGCGTAGGTGCACTTGAGAAATGCACCAATAAGTGATAAGATGCCTTAAGAGCATTTAACAAGAAACTGGGGCATAAACCACCACAATATAGTGAGGGTTAGGAGCTAATTAGTCGGTGCTAGGTTTGAAATAAAGTTAATTTACATCAGGATATGCCAAGCAACAGTTAGATATCACCCAATTGATGAAAAAACGAGTTACCTTTTGATGCACAGGAATGACATCTGATAATTGATTGTTTAAACCAAGAGCAAGAGATATTCTTGAGTTACCATTTGAGAATATGTTGAAATAAGGACAACCTTGCTGCTGTCCACAGATACCAGATCTAATTTATGATAAAAATATGCAGAAAGTGCAGGTTTGGAGAAAGGAAAAGCAACTGACCTCTGACGAAGACCCATTCTGTTTCACTAAACTGAACCAAACAACAAAGCTTCAATCTGCCTTCGCCGAACAAACTTGCTACCTTCCCTGAAAGATCTTGCTGCTTGGATGGCGTTGCAAATTCAATGTGTGATTCGTTACAAAAATTTCAGTTCGAAGTAAAACATATATTTCAAGATTGTTAAAATATTTTAAATGGTTATTACCTCATGTTGCTCTGGCTCATGCCCATTGCAAGAGACATATGTCTGAATAACATCTATCGCCCCGTCTTTAGACCTGGCAATAAGATTGGATCACATCTGTTTAATAACATGCAAAAAATTTAAGCAAATTGTACAGTTAACAATAAACAGAAACATAGGTAAAATAAAATAATACCAAATGCAATACAAACCTCTGCGGTGCCTTGAGGGCAATGTACGGAGCTGTCCGTTGATTAGCAAAGCTCTCTTATCATAGCTAGTTATCAGTAGATTTTGTATAGCACTATGCCATAATTCCATCTTCAAACAACATAAATTCATTTTAAAGTCCATATAGTTTGGTGCTATTTATAAAGTTTACCTGGTATGGTAACATATTGCTTCTAAGTAATTTGTAGTACTTAATTTAATAGAGGAAAGTGCCATAGTACATCAAATTAAATAAATTATTAATAATTAATATATCTATACAGGGAAAATAAATTATTAATACTTAATAGATCTATCCTAGGTATGGATTATTTAGGTTTAGCTATTAAAGCAGATATTAAGCTATTAATACTTTGATATATTTAGCTACTAAATCAGCTATTGATACTTGGGAGATCTATGCATTTCGATTTTGTAGTGAGATGAATGTACCATTACAACTGTTCACCAGGGTTCCAATTCCCTATAATCTAAGCCAACGTGTATAGCAGAGTAGCAAAGAGAGAGGAGGCTAGGTTGAAAGTGCTAAATAGTTTGGTGGAATCTGGCAGTTAAGCCCACGGAAGTTCATTTTTGCAATGTAGCATTTCAGTGTATGTATTTGAAACTAGGGAAAATTGGGAAAAAAAACAAATAAGAGATGCCACCTCCAGAACTTCATAGCTTTCAGGCATAACATAGGAAGAAACAGAAATGAGTAACCGATTCAATATACAATTTGTCATTTAACTTCACTGGATAATAAGCACCATGTTTAATCAATCTATGGAACCTTTGGTGTTCGCATTCAGCAGCCGTAGATACAAAATTATTGCTCATCTGAGGTTGCATTTTTTGTATTCAACGATATAATTTAAACCAAACACGGTACTTTTTAAGATGGAGCAAAAATATAAATACAAAAGGCGGCAAGACAATGTCTGATTGTCAAGCTTCAAGCATGTTGCAGAATGCCTTCCATTTGAAATACAGGACATAAACAGAAACAGTACAAACACACATGCATAAAGACTTTCCAGCCTTCTTTCCTAAACCGTTACCTACATTACCCAAGAAACAAAAACTAACAAAACAAGATGGCTTACAACAAGCTCATTATGACTAAAATTTGAACCGACAACAGAAATTTAAAATCTTCTCTTCTCGGTTTGAAGTAGCAATGGAATTTAAAATATTGAAAGTACATTTTCTTCGTAAATGAGTGGAAATTGCAAGTTAAATAGTTTTATTACAGTAAGACCATAATATGAAGAAACATATTCATATCACTTTTGCATTTGCTATGTACGTGAAGGCCGCCATGTTTCTGGATTTTGTAATCTGTATAACAAATAGTTAGTTATAATAAAATGATAACATTGTGAATTGAAGAGAGGACATATTTGAGACAAAAGATGTTAAGGCATATGTTGATGTACCTTCCATTTGTTAGCCAACATGTAATAGCTGACTATCTTCATTGAGTGTGAACTTGTTGTGAATTTTGAAGTCACGTAACATGTAAACAATGGTAGCTTTCTGTTGCAAATATGTCTCATATGACATTGCTTTTAAATCAGGAAGTAAGTCATGTAATAAGGGCTGCCTGATAATGCACTAGACAAAGTTATTTGTAATGGATTCTATTACAGCATTTATACAATGCTTGTAGATGAAAGGGCAATTATCATTGCATTGTGAACAGAAAATTGTTCCATTGGTTATCACTATGGATGAATTGACTGGGGAGTTACAAATTGCACAAACAGGTTCGAAAGGAGTTGAATATGGATTTGTTGCCATCAGAATACCTTCGACCTGTTTATAAAATATTCAAACGTTAATTTACATTATTACATGGCAAATGCAAAGCTAGTAAAAACACCATTATTGTTATACTTACAGCATAGGTAGATGTAGTTAGTTTTCTGAGATTGTTCAGTGCATCTGTGTTAAGTTCAGTCATGAACGTTGACTTTGATGCCCTGAATATTGTTTCTTTTGTGTTTACCTTTTTTGTTAAATTTTTGAAAAGGATGAGGGGGAAGTCTCCTTTCTGCAGTTGTTTTTCCATTGAAAGGAAAAATTGTTCATACGTGTCAAACAGTTGCAACTGCAAGAGAGAAATTGTTATCTATTGAAAAATACGAAAAGTAATATGCAAGTACATTGTTCGTATGTGTTGAAAAATTGCAAGTGCAAGAGACAAATTACAATTGTTGGCATTATGATTCAGGTGTTGTACTTGATGGCAAACGCTTTCAGGTGGTAAATCAAGAAGGACGCAGGAAATTTTGTTCAGCAAGTGCGTCCCCGTAGGTATTCCATACAGAACCCGCGTCCAGGGACGCCGGCCAGCCGTTCAGAAGGTGCGTCCGCCCAGTGCACACATTTCAAGGTAGAGAAAAGCTCGTGGGGGGCTTCTTGTGTGGTATCTAGCCGACGGTTGCGTGTTTCTATGGTGTTGGCTCGTGGTATTGTTCCACGCTTTGGGGAGAAGCTTGCCTATATAAAGCCAAGGAGTTCATTTGGATTAAGCATCATCTTGGTTGATCATCTCTTGGTGTGATCTAGTCCATATCTTTAAGGGTAAATCTTCTAATGGACTACGATCTATATGGCGCATGATCAGATCTGTGGATCTGAGTGTTTGGGTTGGTTCTGAAGTCCTCTTATCTTCTATATCTAAAGGGACGCAGATTCAGTGAAGGGAAAGTGCGCCGGGACGCAGTACAGTAAAGGATCAGGTGCGTCTCTGAAGCGAAGGACGCGGCGCGACTGTGGTATTGGGTGCATCTCTGAAGCGAAAGACGCGGCGCGATAGTGTTGATGTGTGCGTCGGTCGCAGACAAGAAAAAGGAACAGTGCGTCTGCACGCAGAACAACATAAGGTATACTGCGTCCAGTCGCAGGCCACAGAAAGAAAATATGCGTCCCTGTCTCAAGATGATCTGTTAACTGTATATTTCTGTTCATAAGGTGTTCTGGGTTGTTTCTGTAATTACTGATCTGATATCTGTAGTAGACTGTATCTGTTGTATACTTGTCGATCTTTTTGAAAAGAAGTAGGGGTTGTAGCTCCCTTCCAGGAGAAGTCTGGAAAACGAGAAAGAGTTGTAGCTCTTTGCAGGTTGCAGCCTGCGTGCTGGTAAAGGACTGCACCAGTACAAAATCATTGTAAAAAGAATTTCTTGAAAGAAGATAGAGACATTATTGCAGCAGGTGGTTTTTCTCCCGCATTGGGTTTCCACCTTACATCTTGTGTTCTTTGGTGTGACTGTATATTTTCTTTATTCATGCTCATTGTTTTATGGTACTGATATACAAGAATATTTCAAAAGATCAAATAAGGAAGATTTGGTAAATTGCTAGATAATACTGATTCCCCCCCCCCTCAGTATTATTTCCAACAACAATAACTATAGACAAATTACAATAACTATATATTGAAGTGATACATGTTATCTATTGAAAATTAGGAATAAGTAACATGCAAATACATACAGTTGCATTGTCATTTTCAAAATCTCCATCTTTGATATGGAGTATGTAATGCAATCCAACCCGTTTGGCAAGTGCAACGGCTGCAACGATTGTGCCAATTGGGTACATTTCTTTTTTGTTTGCAAATTGCCTAATGGTTGTATTGGGAATGAAGCAATATTCTTTGCAAACTTCAGGTACAATTTCTATGATACTTGATTCATTAAGCAAAATTATTTTGTCACAGTCACCGCGATCATAAACAGTTTTAGGCAATATCCTGAAATTTGTAATTGAGATGTTGTTGCCTTGCAAAATTTTCTGTTCATGTCGCTCCACTAAATGTGCAGGTACAGTTAACGTTATAGTCATCATTCCTTGAGCATCTGTCAAATCAGCTCGTAATATTTGACGTGATTTGTTTGCTTTATCAAGGAATGCAGTATAGACAACCATTATGTCTCCAACAAATAGCTGCCCAATTCTACGACTATTGAGATCTTCAATTGATACTTTAATTGGCAGTATCTGTTTTTGCCTATTAAAATTGCTTAGTTAGAAATTGCTATAAACATTTCTACAATGCTATGTTTCTCCTAAAAACTGAATAAGTATAAATAGATTAGAGTGTTGTGTTTCATATGCATACCTTTTTGATGTATCATTTTGTACATTTGTTGAATCAAGTTTTGTTGTGATTGTTTCAGTTGGACTAACACAAGTAAATGCACATTTCAATATGATGTGGATATTATCACATGTATTTTGTGATAAGCAATCAATAAAGAAATTATGATATGTAACCTGTACATGTCTTCTTGCTGCATTGTCTGGGGGGACTTACTACTAGTGCTTTCTCCACTCGTCCAAGATTTTCTAATTTATATACATTTAAATATACATATGTAAAAAGAGAATGCATATATAATAAACATTAATATTTTAAATAGAAAATAGCATATTTGTATAGTTGTCATACACATACCTTTTCAAAACAAGTGGTTGGCTTGCCTTTTCTATTTGAGTTATGCCCTCTATTTCTTCAATTGTTTCTTTTCCTTTTTCAGGATTTATGCTATGTTATAGAATAGCAACATATATTTAGTTCAATTTGAAAGAGCATATAGAAGTAAAAAGTGAACAAGAACATTAAAACCATAGAACCATACATATGTAAAAATAGAATGCATATATAGTAAACATTAATATTCTAAATACAAATTAGCATATTTGTATAGTTGTCATAGACATACCTTAGTAAACATTAATATTCTAAATACAAATTAGCATATTTGTATAGTTGTCATAGACATACCTTTGCAAAACAAGTGGTTGGCTTGCCCTTTCTAATTGGGTTATGCATTCTATTTCTTCAATTGTTTCTTTTCCTCTTTGAAGATTTATGCTATGTTATAGAATAGTAAGATATATTTAGTGCAAATTAGAAGTAAAAAGTGAACAAGAACATTAAAACCATAGAACCATACATATGTAAAAATAGAATGCATATATAGTAAACATTAATATTCTAAATACAAATTAGCATATTTGTATAGTTCTCATAGACATACCTTTGCAAAACAAGCGGTTGGCTTGCCCTTTCTAATTGGGTTATGCATTCTATTTCTTCAATTGTTTCTTTTCCTCTTTCAAGATTTATGCTATGTTATAGAATAGTAAGACATATTTAGTGCAAATTAAAAGAACATATAAAAGTAAAAGTTGAACAAGAACAGAAGATCCATAGGAAAGGAAAGGCAAGAAGAATATACTCTGTTTGTTTATGTTCCATGTTGTTGTTCTTTTTTCTTGGTCGTTTTGTTCAATTGAAAAAGGTTTTACTGGCACAATCTGCATTCATAAATAGATGAGGTCATCTCTGCAAATTTATGATAAGATGCTTGTGTTGCTTAATTGAAAAGGGTGTCTTTGGCATAATTTGCATTGATGAATACATGAGCTCATATATGTAAATGTACGATAGAATGCATAGTATGTATGGTGTTATTATTTGGTTTAGTACACAAAGTATATTGTAATATGCTTTAGTAAAATAGAAATGGTAAAAACAATGAGGTATTGCAAAAATGTCAAAATTTGCAATTTTGTAGACTGTTTCATGTGTATATCATAGCTGAAGGACAAGAGATATTGTATCATGGTCAGACCAATATGTATCCAATATGAAAATTCTATATTTTATATTAGCTAGATTTGCCCAAACATGGTCAATGAATGGTTTATGCATGGTATTAGTTTTGTCAATAAGGAAATGAAGATTGTAGTTTTCCATGTAGGTTTCTAGCTGCTTTGTTTTTTGATTGCAATGTACCATATCAATATTGAAGTCCCCTAATATAACTATGATATTGTTTAGATCTAAGTGGCATAAAGCTTTTGCAATGACATTCAAAATATTGTTTAGATTTGCATGTGGCGATGCATATATATTGAGTATTGCAATTTGTAATCCGTGAACTTTTATTTTTGCGAGCAATGCTTCTACAAATTGCTCTTCAAAATGGGTATGTTCAAGGATAATGATATTTTTATTTATCAATATTATTACTCCATGCTTAATGCAACTTGAGATGCAATTGAAATTTTTGAAATATTCATTTTCCATACACAATGACATATGTGTTTCTTGTAAGCATAAGATATCAGATTGCATTGTGTCATAATCATTGCATACGTCAGTAAGATGTGCATGAAGATTACGAGTGTTCAATGAAAGAATAAAGATGGATCGCAATGATTGTATTGATGAAGAGTCATATTCTAATTGCCATTTTGCAGTGGTTTGCAAACGTTGCATTTCACAATTTACTTTTTGCTTAACCTTAAAATTATTGTGTTTAAGAGGATTAAGCAAATACAATGATTCTATGTTTCTAACACGTGATAGTGCTGTGTATACTAGGCCATGCACTTGTACTCCAGTAGGGTCGAATGCAAGCCTATCCAAGGTTAAGCCTTTTGATCTATGTATTGTGCGTGCACATGCAAGTTGAATTGGAAATTGTTTCCGTATTTTCAACTGGGCCATCTTTGATGTGATAGGCATTGCTTTTGATATTCGTAGTATTGGTGTCCAATCATGTGCTATGTCTAAAGTATACAAATGAGCTAGTTTTCTAGATTGTCGATGACCAATATTAGGGTCGTGGAACTTAATCCATAGAACATCGACCTTATCTGTATGGGTATATGCTTTAACTATTCCATCTGCACCATTTACTAGCCCATCTGGTGCATCATAATTGCAAGCATACATTTCAACTAACATGTTCAACTTTATCAGAAGTTGCGAAGGCAAAATAGTTGTATGTTGATGGGTTGGGAAATTGCCGTTATTCTCCTCATTTTCATCAATTGCATTAATTAAAATTTCTTTGCCAGGCATCAGCATTAACATTTTCTTGTTATGCATTGCAACATCTTTGTTTTTGTAAAATAAATAGGGAAATGTCGAATCATTTGGTACAGGGCGCATGCAACTTGTATTCATATATGTTATATCATCAGATGTTTGACAATTTGTTCGCATTCTATTTAACACTGATATGAATCTCTTATTTGTTTGTCGCATAGTCATATGCAATTGGAAGCACTTGACATTATCCTTCCAGAAATCATGTGTTATTGTTTGATTGTTGATTCTTGGTTGTTCAAAAATAAGAGAGTCTTGAATAGGTTGTGCTTGATAGAAATCACCACAAAATATGATGTCAATGTTGCCAAAGTATTTGGTTTGGACATGTTTTATGTTTCTGAATCTACTGTCAATAGAATATAAGAACCGACTACCAATCATCGAGACCTCATCTATGAAAGCTAGCTGCAATTCTTGATATAGCTTTGATAAGTTGTCCAATACTTCTTTGCTGAGTGGGAACAGTTGAGACTTGTTAAAAGGCATTAGCAATGCAGAATGGATTGTTGTTCCACCTGCATTATATGCAGCTTTTCCTGTGTATGCTAATATTAGACCTTTTGGTTTCATAGGATTAGTTGTGTTTTGCGAATCATAAATTCGTATAAGCATTTAGAAAATTGCTTTTGCTGTGAGTGTTTTACCTACGCCTGCTCCACCTTTAATAAAAAGGTAAATTGGTTCCTTGGGGTTTTTTTTTTTAATTGCAACATCTTTTACAATTGCTTGTTGCTCTTTGTTCAACATTCTTCTAAGTTTGTAATACTCATTGTTCTCTATTAAAAATGGATGGGCAGTAATTTGAAATCCAAGATTGATTTTTTTCTTCATTTCAAACTATTTTGGAAATTGCAAGTCCGATTGCAAATCATATTCCTCATAATGGGAACTGTTCTCTTGGTTTCGCATATTCATTTGGTTAGTATTCAAGGAACTAATTTTCTCATTTGTTGCAGTCTCTAAATCACCCCATGTTGGATTGATGTTATATGTAAATTTGGCTTCATTGGCTTGAATTGTTTTTTCATGTAATGTATATGCAGAGAGCCATGTAGACAATTCTTGTTTCAATGTATTTTCACAATTTTCAAATGGCATATATAATAATAATTTCTCTCGGCAGAAGTTTTCAATATCATTGTGTTTGTTATATTTGACAAATCGTATAACATTTGGTTTTTTCCTTTTAGATATGGGTGTGCCATCTTTCCTGTAATTTGATACAAATTCTGCAAGGCAGATTTTGCTAATGGAACTTGGGTGTCCAATGTAGTAGTCAATAATGGAATGGCACATAACATCTTCTGAATCATCAGGTTCTTGTTTCAAAAGAATGGGCGGTTTAAGCATAAATGTGCGTTCATCAACTGGAGATGTGTTTACGAATATACATTCCCTTGAACTACAACTCAATGGCAATGAAAGTGCTATATGCACTGCTTGTTGAGCTGACATTTGCTGCAGATTGAGTAATGTATTTCCAAGTTTACGAATCATTTGCATAGCATCAATTTCATTTTTCTTATGCTCTTTGCGTATTCTTCTAAATGCATTTGTCATAGACTTGTCAATTTTGGTCATATATGAACTACAATATGATGCTACGGCATATGCATTTAGCACAAATTGTGCATCTGTATTTGCATTCCATAAAGTAGGCATAGCCTTCGCAAAACTGTTATTCCAAATGTGAGAAGGTTTTCGTTTCAGGAAAATTATTGGTTGCTTTATTGTATGTTGTAATAGTTATATGTACTGTTATGCTCTTAACCTGCAAAATGATACCCAAATACAGAATATGCCAAGAAAAGATACCCAGAACACATAATAGCAATGATTTAATTATTCAGAGTAATGTTCACTTGCCTCTTCGAGGGGGAAACCTCCAATAGAGCAGAGCTCGAATACAAAATAAGACACAATGCTCGTCGCAAGGAGTCTCTATCCTTTATATATGACTCATACATGCAATACCATGGGCCAATACCGTGGGTTTTATTAATACCATCTATCTAATACTACGGCCCATTTGCAACTAACTGTGGTCCCATCATTAATTGCGGGTTAACCACTTACAAATATTAATATGGGCTTTATTGACTCTTGACTATGACGTGATCCCATGACATAATTAAGGGGGTTAGGGTGGGACCCTAACATGCCCTCCCCCTTAAGACTAGCCTTGTCCTCAAGGCTGAAGCTACGGAAACTACTGAAGAATAGTGGTTGGTTCCCAAGTTGCATCTTCCGGAGAGGTGTCTTTCCATTTGACGAGGACTTCCTTAATCATGCGGCCGCGCAGGTGCTTGTCTCGTGTGTCTAGAACCTGTTCGGGTTGAAGCCAGATTGACCCTTCTTCGTCCAATTCAGGTAGACTAGTTTGAACTCGGCAATTGTTCCCAATCACTTTCTTGAGGCACGATACATGGAAAACTAGATGGATTTTTGTCGTAGGTGGTAAAGCCAACTTGTAAGCCACTTCTCCAATGTGCTGAAGTACTTGGTATGGTTCGTAGAATTTTGGAGAGAGCTTTTGACAACCCTTGTCTTTGAGTGATGTTTGCTTATATGGTTGCAGCCTCAAAAAGACCTGATCCCCTTCTTGAAATTGGCACTCTGAGCGATGCTGGTCGACCTGTTGCTTCATGCGGTTCTGAGCTTGATGAAGATTCTCTCTAAGATGGGCGAGCATGGTTGCGCGGTGTTGTAGGAGTTGATCCACTGCTTGTACTTTGGAGCACCCCTTGAGATAAGAAGTAGGGGAAGGCGGAAGTTGACCATATACTGCTTCATAGGGAGTCATTTTGGTGGTGGCATGATAGTTGGTGTTATACCACCATTCAGCCAAAGGTAACCACCGTACCCAAAGGTGTTGCTTTTCTGAAGTGAAACACCTAAGGTAGGTTTCTAGACATTTGTTGACGGCTTCGGTTTGACCATCTGTTTGCGGATGATATGAAGTACTGAGTTTGAGTTGAGTGCCTTGTATTCTGAAGAGTTCCTGCCAAAAATTACTGGTGAAGATCGGGTCGCGGTCGGACACAATAGAAGTGGGCATGCCATGCAATTTGAAGATCTGATCCATAAAAGATTGAGCAACCAAAGTTGGTGTAAACGGGTGGGGTAGGGCGCAGAAATGAGCATACTTCGACAGTCGGTCCACAACGACCATGATGACTGACTTGTTCCCTAACTTTGGAAGACCTATAATGAAATCCATAGAAACCTCCGTCCAAATTGATGTCGGAATGGGCAATGGTTGTAATGTGCCTGGTGTGTTGACGGTTTCCCCTTTGTGGCGTTGACAGACATCACATTCTGCTACGAAGGTAAGGATGTCCTTTTTCATGCCTGTCCAAAAAAATGATCTTCTGGTGCGAGCATACGTCTTCTGAAAGCCCGAATGTCCTGCAATGGGAGATGAGTGCAATTCTGCCAAAATGCGACTTTTGAGGGTGGATGTTGGTGAGATTATGACTCTGTCCTTGTAGCGAAGAATATCATTCTGCCACGAGTAGCCCTTGGTGGAATTAGGATCTACCTGCAATTGAGAAATGAGTTGGGAGAGCCCGGGGTGTGAAAACCATTCCCTGCGAGCCTCTTCAATCCAGTCTGGAATGGGGAGGGAAATTGCGAGCAGAGTACTTTCCTCCTCAAATTGGCGAGATAATGCATCTGCTACCCTATTGTCTTTCCCTTTCTTGTAAATGATCTCATAATCATATCCCAGCATTTTGGCTAACCATTTATTTTGTTGTGGGGAGGATAGGCGTTGCTCCAAAAAATATTTAAGACTGTGATGATCTGTGCGGATTTGGAAACGTCGCCCCAATAAGTAAGGTTTCCAGGTCTCGACTGCATGTAAGATGGCCATCATTTCCTTCTCGTAGGTAGATTGGCCCAGATTCCTCCCACTGAGTTGTTGTCTTGTGAAGGCCAACGGTCGCCCTTCCTGCATTAAGACCGCCCCAATACCTATACCCGAAGCATCACATTCAATGACAAAGGATTTGGTGAAGTCAAGTAGTGCTAAGACTGGAGCGGAACACATGGCGTTTTTGAGAGCGGTAAATGCCTGTTGTGCTTTCTCGTTCCAGAAGAAGGAATTTTTCTTTAGGAGTTGAGTGAGGGGTTTCGCTATGCAGCCATAGTTGCGGACAAATTTACGATAATAGCCTGTGAGACCCAAAAATCCTCTCAAGCTCTTCAAGGTCTTAGGTTGAGGCCATTCTTGCATTGCCTGGATCTTTTTGGGGTCCACCTTGACACCTTCACGCCCCACAATGTGGCCCAAATACTCAACTTATTCCATGCCAAACGAACACTTGGACATCTTGACAAATAATTTATGCTTGCGGAGCAGTTGCAAGAGTAGATCTACATGCTGAAGATGTGCAGCCCAAGTGCCACTATAGATGAGGATGTCATCGAAGAAGACAAGGACAAATTTTCTGAGATATGGTTTGAGAATGTGATTCATAAGGCTCTGAAAAGTAGAGGGGGCATTACAAAGACCAAATGGCATGACCAGGAACTCATAATGGCCTTCATGAGTTCTGAAAGCCGTCTTGGGAATGTCGACTTCCTTCATGCGAATTTGGTGGTAACCTGAGCGAAGATCCAACTTAGTGAAGAATTGAGCCCCATTGAGTTCGTCCAACAAATCGTCAACCACCGGGATGGGAAATTTATCTTTGACTATCAAATTATTGAGGGCCCTGAAGTCGGGACACATCCGCCACTCCCCATCTTTCTTGAGCACCATGACCACTGGGGATGAATAAGGACTAATGCTGGGACGAATGACACCTGCTTCCAACAGTTCCTTGATGATTTTTTCTATTTCATTCTTTTGGGTGAACGGATATCTGTATGGCCGCACATTTGGGGGTTGGGCCCCTGGAACCAAGGTGATGCTATGATCATGTTCCCCTCGCGAGGGTGGAAGCTCATTAGGCTTGTCAAAGACCGTCCGATGGTTATTTAAAATCTGTTGCATCTCATGATGAATTGGCAGAGACATGGTTTCGACTACCTGGATGGCATTAAATTGAGCTACTACTCCATGATGGCCCTTTTTTAACAATTTTTCCATCCTATGCGAGCTGATGATAGAGGGGGCTCCCGCCTGGAGTCCACGGAGGGTATGTGTGGAGTTGTTCTGCTTAAAACTCATATATAACTCCTGGAAATCCATTGTGATGGGCCCAAGAGTGCGGAGCCATTCAACACCGAGGACAATGTCGCAACCCCCCATGTGTATGGCAAACATGTGGGTTTTCAACTGATAATCCCCCATTTGAAGTTTGACATTTTCACAGCGGCCTTCACATTTCATTGTGCCCCCATCCGCAATTTGGACTTGGAAGTTAGAAACTGCTCATACAAAACAATGCGCTGCTTCTGCGATTTTTTGATGGATGAAATTATGGGTACTTCCACTATCAATCAAGACTACTACTGGGCGATGTTTAAGAAAACCCCGGATTTTGAGAGTTTGAGGGGAAGAAATCCCTGCCAACGCATGTAGCGAAATAACTGGTTCGTCAGAGACATTCTCCTTTAGGTTGTCTTCTTCTAGCGCCTCATGTTCCTCAAGTGGTGGATCTTCCTCTGTTGAGCTATAGTCAGTGGCATCTATTTGAAAAAATTTGGGCTCCTTGCATTTATGACCTGGGGAGTATTTTTCATCACAGTAGTAACATAGTCCTTGCTTCCTTCTTTCGTCCATTTCCGCAGGTGACACCTTTTGGACCTTAAGTGTTTGAGTCGTGTTGTGAGCCTGTGGGGGACGACCTTTAGCTGGGAAATTTGGGCGACTGTATTGGGCTGCTAATGCACGTTCCACCTTATGAGCTACCTGGCAAGCCTCCGTCCACGTGGGAGGGTGGTGAAGTAGAACTTGAGCTTTGATGGCTTCTTTAAGACCGCTGATAAAACATTCCATGTAGAACTCATCTGTGAGACCCCTAGTGCGGAATGCTAAGGCTTCAAAAGCGGTAATATATTCATCCACTGTACCAGTCTGTCGGAGCTTAGTGAGACGACCCAAAAAAGAGTCTTCCTGTTCAAAGCGATCTCGAAGAGCTTTGGTAAATTGGGTCCAAGTCCTAAAAGGTCCATTGCAACACTGATGCCATTCCCACCATTGCCACCATTCATTGTCCAAGTACATTCTCCCTAACATAAGCTTATTCGCATCATCTGGGATATGATTCAATTTGAAATACTGCTCCATTTGTGCTAGCCATGCGGACGGGTGAGAACCGTCAAATTTATGCACATCCAACTTGGGAGGTCGCTGACTGGGTGGTGGATGGGTGTGCCAGATGTGAGGAGAGTGGCTAGACTCACCCTCATTGTATTCATGGCCATTATACGCCTCCTCGTGGGCTTGCTCCTTGCCCTTCGGGAGGAATTGCTGTATCTGGAGACTTAGTCCGCGAATCTCAGTTTGGATGGAGTGAACCTCAGTTTGGATGGAGTTCACAGTGTCTTCAAGTTTGTCCATCCTTTCATTGGCCATCGCTTGAGCTCTAGTTTCTACCATACACCAACCTGATGAAAAATTGGGACCGCCTAAAATTTTTTTTACTAATAAATTGAATGGTACCACCTTGCTCAGCTCGTCGTCCTGATTCTGATGGGCTAGATCACCAATAAGCACCCTGGAAGATCTCAGACTTTTTTTTTTTTTTTTTGAAAACTCCTAACGGAGTTTTACTCCTTCTTGATCAATACTGCAGTCGCCAAATCCTCAAAATGTCAACGCTGCCAAAAGTCCTGCGAAAAGTATACCTCAGTATAGGAACCCTTCACAACAACTCCGATCTGGTGGGTCTGAGAGATCTGAATGGCGGAACAACTGCTGCAGTGGATCTGATGGATCTGCGGGACTGATGTCTGCTGCTGCTGCACCTCTTTGCACACGCGGATTGGGAATAGATGATGTGTGATCCCCCGATAGAAAAGGAAACTATGGTCGTGAGGAGTGTCAGGTGCTACAGATCGCAATATACATAAGGGTCTGGCAGTAGTACTCAGCCCAATGTTTCAGGGCTCTAACTAAGGAGGATTGACCGTACCCTTAGCCGTACAACCCGACTTCCCTATCGTACGGGCGAGTAATCTCTCCGAGTGCTGTTCTCGGTGTACTGTAGCCACAAGACGGTCGACGGTTTATCTATGGCGAGGTTTCAAGGGAGCCTAGGGGGCTTCCGATATACCCAGAGGGTACGTGGAAGACAGTCCGTGCGCGGTTCTGTCTAATGCGCTACTACTCAAAGGGGTACCCACAGGGGTTACAAGGGAGTCCAACAGACGTGACCACCTCTTGTATTTCCTGCGTGCATGCCTCCCCAAATCCGCAGGTTTATGCGCTCAACGACAGATCCCGTGGTTTAAAGACGCCAGAACATGTCTCTAGCCGAATTTTTTTTGCTAAGAATTGGAGATCCCACCGGCCCTGGAAAGTGCTCTGATACCACTTGTTATGATCTTAACCTGCAAAATGATACCCAAATACATAATATGCGAAGAAAAGATACCCAGAACACATAATAGCAATGATTTTATTATTCAGAGAGTAATGTTCACTTGCCTCTTTGAGGGGGCAACCTCCAATAGAGCAGAGCTCGAATACAAAATAAGACACAATGCTCATCGCAGGGAGTCTCTATCCTTTATATATGACTCATACATGCAATACCACGGGCCAATACCGTGGGTTTTATTAATACCATCTATCTAATACTACGACCCATTTGCAACTAACTGTGGTCCCGTCATTAATTGCGGGTTAACCACTTACAAATATTAATATGGGCTTTATTGACTCTTGACTATGACGTGATCCCATGACATAATTAAGGGGGTTAGGGTGGGACCCTAACATGTACTCACTTTCTAGTAGTCCTATTTCTAGGAGGAAATTGTCATGGGTTATTGAATCATTATAGTTTGTTTGCTCCAGGAATGCGAAAAGTGATATTGATTTCTCTACGATTTTTTTATTTTGTGCATTGGTTGGCTCGATGATCATTGTTGATTTCATTGGTGGCATGGGGAAGTTGTACCTGCAGTTTGAATTTGTTGCTTCTTACAACTTCTTGTATGGTGATGTTTATGCAATTTAGCAACATCTGGGTCCAAATGATCTGTATTACAAGTTATGTAATTGTCAAGAAACTTCTCAATTTCTGAATTGCTTTGTTTTCCATATATTGGAGCATTCTCTATCCATAACAGTCCATGTTCATGTTCAGTTCCTCTATTTTGAAATTCTGTTACGAAATAGTAATCAGATATTTTTCCAAAGAATGTAGTATCTTGACATATCAATCGCTTTACAGCATTAATTCTATGTCTATAGTACTGGCTACATGTGACTGGATATTTTCTTATAAGGTAGTCAATGTCATCATCTTCTAATATATCAATAGCATTTTTATTTGCTTTATTTCTAAACAATGTGACGAGTGTATCTACTAATGGTTTCCATCGATGTTCTGCACTTGTAAATGTCACAAAGAAAGTTGGAGGCCCCAATTGTCGTATCATTGCAAATATGTTTTTCTTAATTTGTTCCAAATGATCAGAAGGTATGCGAATGTTTTTGAAATCTATGTATCCAATATCATATTTCAATAACTTTTCCAAATTTGCTCGATACTTGACATCTTTTGCTAATATTTTCCAGCCTTTTAGTTGTCCTTTTCTTATTCGTACCCATATGCAAGAAAGCACTTTATCAATTATTATTCGCATTGTCTTGAAAAACAAATTTGTTGTATGATATGAGAAGTCACCACTTGCTTGTAACAATTCCCATTGTACAATTTTTTGGTAACTAAACCTATGTGTGATGTCATGATCATGTGTGTTGCCATAAAATAATGTTGGAAAGTTCATTTCTTCTGCATATTTGTCCTTGAAAATCCCCAGTGGTCGTTGTCCTTCAGCAGGTGCTAGTTCAATAATCTTGTCTTGCAAATCTTAGATGTGTTGTAACTCTATTAATCCATGCACCAATGTTTTAGTAGGTGTTTCGTTATTTGCATCACTGTCTGTATCACTTTCATTATCGATGTTTGAATTTTGTATAATATATTCATTATTCTCTTGTAAAACATGGGTCCAATTCTCATTTATACAAATGTTCTCAGATTTATAAAGACTTCTAGAACATAGTTCGTTCAATGCTTTCATGACAATAATTGGATGTACTTTACCTGTTTGGTATGAATTTTTGTATTGCAATCGTATTTTTAATGCAACTGCAAGTGTCATTGTATCACTTAGATATTGTGGCAATGCTTTTTGCACAACGTCCATATGAATTGGTACATTGATAATTGATCCTATTAAGCCAATTTGTGATCACCTATATCCCCATTGTCTGATTTGTGCAAATGTAATTCTCAATGACACAAGCCTTTCTTCTAGATCTGAAAGTGTATTTACAGTTGGCAATGGAATGTTACATCTTATTTGTTCAGGTGTTGCAAATTGTGGAAGCTTTCCATTCTTGAGTGCTTTTTTGCAAGGAACACATATGTTTTCATTACTGAAGGTCCTATTGTTCAATGTAAAATTCATATGCTTTTCTTGCAACTCTATAGTGAAGAATCTGATATTTTTTGCAAAATGCAATCTGGTACAAACTGCACATGTATTCCTAGGCATGTCTTCGACTTTTTCCATATAAATCTGTACTGCATCTTTCTTTCTTGTCATTCTTGACTTCTTATTAGAAGATGCTTTTTTGCATATGTCATTGCATTTGCGTTTTGTACGTATGAATTGCTTTAGTTTGTGATAATTGAGCCTACGATGCTTAGTTGGCTGCATTTGTTCTAAATGAGATGCTATCTCAAATGCAATATTATTCTTAAAATGTACTTGAGATATACATTGTTGTTTTTCTAGTATATGCTTATGATGCAATTGATTACAATCCTCTTTTGCTTCCCTGTACACTTGTTGAGAATTGTGAACATATTTTTGTATCATTGTGTGGTAGTGAATATGTGATGTATCTGTCCTAAATGACATGATGTTAACAATATGATTGCATGTCGAATAAGCAGAACTGTAACTGACAAAGTTATTAGCAACAGAGGACCATACCTGGATATTGAATTTGAATATCACAGATATCCATTGCAAACAGAATGGTCCGCCTTCTACCTGTCCTCTCTCATATGGCATTGCCATCTTTATGAGATATTGTTGCCAGTTGTTATTCATTGCATAGTGTATCACATCAACTACTAGGTATTGTTCTAAACAATGTAATGCATCTCGATTCTTATGCATAAGTGCATTGCAAAAATATTGCACAATGTAAAGTCGCAAACACTGTGCATCGAATTCTGTTGCCACTAAATAGCAAATTGCATTAAAGAGATTGTCACCACAATTAGATGTCATTTGCTTTGCGATTGTTAATTCATTTAAAAGCATATTATCTACAATATGCATCCAGTGGCTTTCAATATCTTTGCAAATAGATGACAGGTAGATATTAGACTGGCTGCAAATGCATATTGGAAACTTTTGGTAAAGCAATGGTTCATAATGACCACTAACAGGATTTGCATCATGAAAGAGAATGCAATATGGAATTGTATTTTCATGTTGATTAAAAAGCAAATATCTTGTTTTTCTTGTCAATGACCAAACTGCAATTGATATATCTAGCCATTTAGCTAACCAACGTATGCAAAAGGTATCACCCCATAAACCTCGGTCAGACTCCTTTATATTTGTAGATGCAGAACAACGCATTTTATGAAGATATGTACCAATATCATTAATACCATGTAACTCGTATAGGAAGTCAGGTGCTAGTTCATACTCATATGACTCTATTGCTTCAACATCATTGTTGTTTAAGCAAAAAAGAAAATGTTCTATTAACCCATTTCGTAGTTCATTTGAAGTATAACGAAAATGTAGAAGCATTTCGAATGAGTCAAATAGACAATCTCCTACAGTATATGAAAATGCATTTAGTCTAAAAAGACCATTTCTTTTTAATACAGTATCAATGTTGTCAGGCAAAATGCATTGTAATCTGAATTTGTAACTGTCAACATCTATTATTTCTTCCATCATTTGCAATTGCTTACCAGACTTGCCTTCTGCAATTGTCTTGTACATCTTTGCAAAAAATATTGATCAAATTAGCAAAAAGTGAAGATGATTGTTTCGAAAAAATATATATATATATTAAAAAAGTAGGCTCTTGCATTATGTTGCCAAACAAATATCAAATTTCTAGCAACAAGTCATATTTATAAATAACAAACAAATTGGAAATGGAAACAGTGGAAAGACATAATGAAAAAATGCAGCATAACTTTAAGAATATTTCTACAAGTTAACAAAAGGAAGCAGTGGAAAGACAAAATGAAAAAATGCACCATAACTTTAAGAATATTTCTGAAAGTTAACATTATTGTTGATTGCATTTGTGAAATAAAATAACAATAGATTGTCTATTGAAATCTATATTTTACTAGTTAAACATGTTGCCCAATGTTGTATATTGCCTTTATAACATCACTTGGATTGTCATGAGTTATGAGCACTGAAAAATAAGCGATAGAACAACAAGAATTTGAGAAGCTTCGAGAAAAGATGTGAGATGTGAGTTATCTAACATGCTTGCTTTTAATTTTTGACGATTGACCAAACAGAACAATATAGGAACTGTTCGTATGCTTTAATTTGCAAATTACAAAGGAAACAAAATAACAAAAACTTGATGAGCGCATACCTTAACATTAACAGAGAGTTAACCTGTTGTGTGAAATTAAGAAAAAACATACCAGAAATTAACAGTATTGAGAATCATATATCCTGAAAACAAAAATCTTGAACCTAGAAAACCTCAGGTTCCTTTAGAGCTAGTGTAACCTCTCTCTTGAGAAAACCTCAGGTTCCTCTATGTATCAACGGCAAGATGCAAGGATAATGTTTCAAATTTCAATCGATCACTAACTTTTTGGTTTGGTCCCTGATGCCACGGTGAAGAGCCAATTTACTTTAGAAAACACTTGATTCTTGTTATTTTATAAATTGACTCTTCAGCATTAGTTTACTCACATTAACTTTTTGGTTTGGTTACAACATTCAACATAGTGAATTCTAAAGATGACAAAAAACTAATCTGAATGTTGTCAGAATCTTCATGGCAAAAACCTAATCTGAATGTTAACAGATTACTAATATTTATGGCAAAAAACTAACAACATTCAAGATAGTGAATTCTAAAGATGACAAAAAACTAATCTGAATGTTGTCAGAATCTTCATGGCAAAAACCTAATCTGAATGTTAACAGATTACTAATATTTATGGCAAAAAAGTAATCCGAATGAAAAGGAGTTTCTGAAAATGAACATTTTCTCATGCTTGGCCTCAAACTCTTCATGGACTATGAAGCATGGCAAAAACCTAATCTGAATGTTGACAGATTACTAATATTCATGGCAAAAACCTAATCCGAATGAAAAGGAGTTTCTGAAAAATAATACTGTTTGTCATTGTGCAAACAATTTGAGGGCATAATTGGTACAGGTATCAGACAATCACAGCATGATCTCTAAAGATTTGGGAGCCTGGAATTTTGCCCAACTATAATTCCCCTGTAATCGTGGCACACACCAAATCCCGTCCTTAACAACCACAGATCTGAACCAGAAACGATGGAGCCTAGGCACAGAAAGAAAGTTTTGTTTACAGTGATGCATTATGTGATGCCAAAGAGAGAAATGTTGTCACTGGATTTATTTTTCAGCACGAAAAAAACTGTATAATTGTAGTCATGGGAGGAAACAAAATACAACTGCATTATCTCAGATATATTGTCAGAGAAATATGACTGATGGGGATTTGGCACATTCTATAAAGATGACTAAAAATATGGACCATATGCAACCTATATTGCGATAGTTACATTGGGTATGGAATCAATAGGACTAGCAAAATAACAAAAACTTGATGAGCGCATACCTTAACATTAACAGAGAGTTAACCTGTTGTGTGAAATTAAGAAAAAACATACCACAAATTAACAGTATTGAGAATCATATATCCTGAAAACAAAAATCTTGAACCTAGAAAACCTCAGGTTCCTTTAGAGCTAGTGTAACCTCTGTCTTGAGAAAACCTCAGGTTCCTCTATGTATCAACGGCAAGATGCAAGGATAATGTTTGAAATTTCAATCGATCACAGACATTTAAAAGAAACAGGCACCATGATTCAGACAATTGAAATAATATGTTTACTAAATAACAGTTCCAAAGATAAATAAAAGATATACTTAGTTGATAAACCAGTTAGAAGTGGATCAAACGCACACCTCAATATATGTTTATATAGACCAATGATGGAAGGCTAGAAACGAGACGAGGAAACATCAAAAGAGTGTAGTCAATCAAGTCTACTTAAGAAAGGAAAGATTAGACAGGCTAATTGAGCACCAGACAATGCATCACATATTCACTCTTTGAGCTAGCATTTAGGAGGCTAGACAGAATCACTTGAAGCTGTACTGCTTCTGTGTTGATTTTATGAAGGCCTTTCCTATTTCTAGTAATACATTTACTCAATTTGGTGCAGACTTCGGGAGGAAGTCGAACCATAAAACTCAGTATAGCAAATCCAAGAAACTGAATCAAGGTCGAACAAAAATATTACAGACTTTAATAAAATAAAACCATAGTCGTAGTGAGGTCGGCAATACTTCAACAGAGACTCTGGTCTACATGAGAAGGGCCAAAAACCCAAGGGTAAAAGCTATAAACCACTACAATAGGAGGAAAGTTAAACCCTCCATCAGATGATAGGAAGACCGACTAGTAGCTCCAGCAAGTATTTGCATGCAGAACAGAGTCTGAGAAAAATAGATTTATCCCTGGAACGAAAGAACAAAGCCATGTTTTAATTAAGACACAAGAACCCTTTTTCTTACAGTGAGATAACCTGAGAGGCTAAATACTTACCTGGAAAAACGATAAAGGTTGGACCAAAGAGCTCGCCGCCCAGCTGACAAGACAAAGTGTTCATGCAGCACCCTCGCCAGACCAAACTGCAAGAAGTGCTAAGTTTGTGAATTAAGGAAGATCTGGTAGGACAATACAGGAAAACGAAGAAAAGAAAATAGACTTGGAACAACTTGTAACTTCACCTGATAAACAGTAGGCCGCACCTCGACCTTGTACTGGAGCACTCCAATCGTTGCTGCAACTAGTCGAAAGCATCATGCGTTCGAATCCCAGAAGAGTTTTCCCTCAGGCAGAGCAAAGGTGTTGGGCAGAACGCCAAAGTAGAGGGTAGCAAATGACCCGCAAACTTTGTTTGAGTACATGATAAGCCACCCGCAACAGCCATAGCCATGCGATCTGCAAACTGAAGCCTACACCGTCGATAACAAGAAGGATCCGGAGAAAGACTGTTCCAGCTGTACCAACTATTAAATTGGTGACAGAGGAATTGAATGACGAGGGTTTGGATAAGTTCAACACACTAGTTGTGAAGTCCCATGGTGGTGATGGCGTAAGAACAGGTACCAACCGTACTTTGCATCGAACACGTTGGCATATCAACCGTACTTTGCATCGAACAACGTGAAGGCTGTAATAAGACCCCAATTATTTTCCGGACCAAAACTTTGCTTAAACTTAGGTTAAAATGCCAATACACTGAAAATATAACGGTCAAACTATGAACTAATGCTCGGTCAGCGATCGATCGATCGCTAATAGTCCCAGGCAGGGACTAATAATGATAATAGTAGTTTTTATTTAATAATAATAATAATAGTTTTTATTTATTATTATTAACTATTATTCATAATTAAATAAAAACTAAAAAGGATAATAATAAATATTATTAATCAAGACGACCTTCATTTCATCCTTAAATCAACTCACCTCATGACTATTTAAATCTCGCAGTTAAGCTCTTCTACTATCAACATTCAAGAAGTCCTGATGATGGATACCTGTTGGGATTTGAAACATTGACGAAAAATGGTTTTTACTGTGGGTTCTTCGGTAATTAAGTCAAAAGATATAAACCACATATGTCTAAAATCCAGAAACATTGTTTTATTAAAGACCATTAATTATTAGAGAGCCCTATGTTCGTATTCATTTCATTTGATTACCATTCTTGCATATAGATGGTTTTGAGTCTCCTATAACATTATCTTTTGAACACCCTCTCTGTTTTTCCTTTTAAGCTAGAAGAATAATTAGCTCGTTTCTCTTTTGGTGAGCAAAGTCACAGGAAAATTTCCCATCCATTGGTTAGGTCATTACAAAAACATGGTGCTAACATGCCTTATTGACTGGGCTTATTCAGCCACTACATTTGAAGGGGGCCATGTTTACTTCCATTTTCTTCTTTGCTAGATTTGTTACAAGTCAATCCTCAGTTTGAATGTTCTTGGTTCCACAAAAGATAAATTGAGTCGTACAGTAGTGGAATTCCATGCTCCACTTCTTTTTGGAGGAAAGTCGCTATTTGAAGAAACATTTCATGTTTCAACTCTCTCTTTGGGTGCAGACTAGTATTGAAGACTTGGTTCTGGAACCTAATTATCCTGAAGTTTATTCATTGTTATTACAAGCTGCGTTCTTGCATTAATTGATATATTGTCTTTATTGGCTGAAACCAAAGATTTTTTTGCTTACCTTTATAGGAATTAACTAGGAATGGATTTCCATGTTTAAAGAACCTATATTTATTCAATCATTTCAAGTGTATGGAATTGCTATAGACAAAAGTGTTGCAAAAGGATACCTTGCAGACATCTAATGTGACTACATCACATCTTAATTTATCAATGAAATGCATTGATATGACAAATTTGAACTTAATTGTCTTGTATATCCATTGCAATCAACAATGTTCTAGATGCTTGTCAGTATTTAATCCAAAATTCTACACCAACCCCTACGAGATCATAATATTCTTACTTCAATGGGAAAATAGTGCATTGACCTTCAACATTTTCATTTGAATCTTGATGTAGAAACATTGTTCTCTCTTAGCACCAGGTTTTTCAAAATTATCCTCATTAGCTGGTGGTTTCTGCGTGCTCATACAAGCCATTTCACATTCGAATTTGAGTCACATTTTGATTATTGTCCCTAAGTATTGGTGAGATATTTCTTTGATGTTGTCTTCTAATTTTTAGGATGCAATTTCAAGGAAAAATATATGTCATTGTAAATTACACCTTGTGCAACTTGGTGTTGAGTATCAAGGTCATGCAACTCCTTGAGAGGGGGAACCTCTAATGAAAATTTGGAATGGAGTCCCAATGTAAGACCATGCACACATAAGCTCTATAATGTACACAAAAATGGTGGTAGCAACCCCGATTACCATTTGAACTTGAGTTTAGTCTTTCTGTAAATGATTATGTTTAAACTTGATTTTTTCTAAATCCAAATTGCATATTAAACTAGTAGATCGATTTTTGTCTATATATAATCTCGATGTAAACATATGCAAATGTGGAAATACCAACATTCCATGTCAACAGGTTATGGATCCCCATTAAAAACATGAGTTAAAATTTTGATTTTGGCTTAATATTTTGTAAACGATAATGTTTGACATTTCAACTCATGGAAACATAGCTTAGCATGGCTATAATTTGGTTATAAAACTAGCTCTTGATGTGTAATTTGATCCTTGATTTAGTGTGTATCATAAGTATAGGAGCTATGTAGGTGAAAGTCAATTCATCATTATATAGCACAAATAATAGTCAACATTTGACTTCATGAAAGTAGTGGTTCAAGATAGTGTTAGAAATCAACTTTAGAAATTAAATTTGACATCCATTTTCCCATAGGATCCATAGTGTTATCTTTAAATCCGTATAATTATGTTTTTAGTTGAAATGATTAGACCCACACTATTGTGGTGGGAAAGCTTCAAAGCATTTAGTTCCATTTTCATCATTTTGTGATGATTTCATCCTTTGGTAGGAGGATTAATATCCATTTTCACCTAGACTTAAATTTTCCTTATGCCTTACCCTTTGTTTACAACATGGAGACAACTTGGAGACACACAAAGCAGTGTCACCATGTATATAATTTGAATATATTTCTTACATTTAAACCTGACCAATTCTCATTGTCCATGTTCTTACTTCTGAAAATTTGTCTTGAGGGGTGAGATCAAACCACCTATTTACTTTCCAGCTACAAATGTCCACACATGTTGTCTTGAATATGGGTACCACTTGTCTTCAATATGGGCACCACTATACAAGGAGTGCCACTGTACAAGGACTAGTTTTTGAAATTTATTGGTAAGAAATTTACTTGTAAATGCAAATATGATCTAATTGGATTCCAGATATTTCACGACTCTTGTTACACGTCATTTTTTTGCATTAGGCAAATGACCATCGATTTGGATCTCTCACTATCCACAAATGTGTCCCAAAGCATTCCTCTGCAAAGTTTGAAATTAAATTATCCCAAAGAAAGTGGAATTTCTATATCCTATGGTACAAAACCCTAATTTTCGTTATGTTCATAGTTACCTAGCTGATTCATGCACATAAGCAGGGAGGACCATTATTATCTATGCAAAAGTATGCACTATCTTCCACTATTGCCTACGAAGATGACTTGAAGTACGTAAAAATAAAAAGTAAAGTCTAGAAGCATTGTTTGTAGCATCTATCCCAACCAACAAGCTTCGAATGAGTGCATATTCAGTGTTGATCCCTCCCATCATGGAGTAACTCCCATTCCTTTGTGGAACCTCTATCCCACTAATAGTGGATCTCATCCCTTGGAGGATGGATCCATAACTTCCATTCTTGGCCAATAAAGCCATTACAGGTCTAAGGATTGGAAAAGAATTGTTAGAAGTAGGTTTATGATGTTGAGATTAGGTTGGAAGGATTTTCATGCAAGGGAGAGGGTTGGAGATTGCAAAAAGGGCTTGCTACATCAAGGCTACATGGTTGTAAGGCTTTTCTCCAGTTTTATGAATATAAGCAATTGTTCTTTCTCAGTTACATCTTCATTGATTTATTTCGTAGGATTCCTTGATCATTTACATGAGTTTTGGTTGTACAATTGATCACACATGTATGATGACCTGGTGAAGTGATCGTATATGATCTTTTTGTTTCAATGAAAATCTATGTAAGGTAAGGGGAGACTTTTTCACCTTTTCAACCAACCTTATACTTGGTCATCTGGTTTATCTATGTCGACTGATCAAAGCATGACTTCCATGCCTGAATTATTTATGGCATTAGATCAACATATTCACATGGTGTTTGGTAATTCAAGTAACCCTCAAGTAACCCCAACTGGAATTTATTACCAGCCTGGAGGGAAACCACCTTATCCTCCACCTGGAGGACAACCTATTGTTGGGGGTCAATCTTTTACCAAAACTTATGGTTAGATACCTCAACTTGGCTATGGCAAACCGTTGTAAATCAAACTTTACTTGGAACTTATTATCCTGAGATGAACACAGTTTGAAATCTTTCCTTTAATCAACAGTATGGTCCAGGTGCTCCACAAGTGCCACTTTATCAACCTATTCAGCCTACTGGACAAGTTATACCTCATATACCTATTCCAGGTATTGTTGTACCTATCCAGCAGCCTGTTTAGGGAATTCCTAAATTAATTTTCCAACAACCTATTCAAGGAATTCCTCAAACACCTGTTCAACAACTAATTCAATGACCTGTTCAGAGCTCGCCACAGACCCCTATTCAAACAATTGTTTCACATTCGGTTCCAAGTTCTCCTCAACCACCTATTCCAAGAGTATCACAAATGACCATTCCAGTAACCCCTCAAATATTTGTTCCTCAAACTACTCAAGAAATCTCGCAGGATTTTGCTTATTAAATTGTTCCTGCGATCTAGTCTTGACCACAGATCCATATAGAGCAACCCATTGTCGAAACAAGGAAAACACATCTACAAGGTCAAGCTTTCCAAAGCTTGCCTTTTCAAGGTTAATCTTACCAGGTTCCACCTTTTCAGTTACAAGTTTTTTAAACTCCACCTTTCCAAGGCTAAACTTTCCAAAACCCACCTTTTCAAGGTCAATTGATTCAAAGTAAACCTATTCAAAGTAAATTTGTTCAAGGTCAACCTTTGCAAGCACAACCTGTGCAGGGGAAATATTACTTAGGTCAAGTGGTTCAAGCTCAACATTTCTAGAGTCAATCGTACCCTAGTCATACTTATCAAGTCCTTTTTCAACCTCAAACCAGTATGGTTCAATGTGGTTACCCTATTGTAATTCCAATTCCAAATGCTTATGCTATTCCAGGATATCCTGGATATCCACCCATAGGGGTTTGTCTTAACCCTCAAAGTTATAAAACATTACCGCAAGATCCTAGCCGACAATTATCATTTATTGCAATGTTAGATCTACTAGATTTGTCCCACTAAACCAACGATCCTATTTATTATTATCCTTTTTGGTCAGTATTTCCTACCAAGTTACCAAGTGACATACCTAAATTTGAAGGTAAATCGGGAGAGGATCCATCCAATCATGTGATGACATATCATCTTTGGTGTGCATAAAATTCTTTGATCGATGACTCCATCCATCTATGCCTTTTCCAACGAACTTTAACCGATTCGGTAGCTAAATGGTATATAGAGATACCTTTTGCCTCTTTCCATAAATTTAACTCCCTGACAACAAAAATTTTAACCCACTTTCAACTACTAATCCATTGTGATATTGTTATCGAACTATTGACATCTTTAAAATGCTTGACGTTGGCTGACATCTCCAATCATATCCATGAATGGATACGTAGACATCACTTAGTCAAAGTTTTCATTCCAAATCAAATTTTAGTTGAATGGTGTGCAAAGTCGCTTCTTCCCATTAGCAAGTAATTTCTCATGCCCAATACTTAGACTTAGTATACACTCAATCTGACACTTTGTATGAAAAAATCCTAAATTTACCTCACCCTACGGGTGAACTCATTATTACATCTCCTACAGGATCAAGATCTAATGCCATTGATAGTATTACAGGTTATGTCAGCCAACGGTCTAAGGGGAAAAATAAAAATTCTAAAAATACTCATACTTTGGCCATACAAGATACACCATTTGAAATCTTTCCTCCAGAAACTATTTCCGAGATCAACGATGTAGAAGCATCTACTAGCAAGATGAATCAATTGGAAATAAAAAGAAGAGGAAAGGTAAAATGAAACAAAATTCGTCTCCAAAAGAGAAACCTGCTAAATCTGAGCCTACTGACGAAAAACAAAAATCGCTTTATGCTTGCCTTATCTACAATGAGGATCACTATACGAAGGAATTCCCACATTGGCCAGAGGTTTCTAAATTCATTAAACATTCTCCAACTCCTATTGTTTTGAAGGATCCATTTCCTTCTAAAGACAACAAAATGGTTTCTCATAACACATCTTCCTCTTCCACATCACAAGATATCCTGATGATGTCTTCGCAAGAAGTTTTGGTAGCTACGAGATCCAAAGATTACAGGTCCAAGCATCCTGTCAAAAATGGAAATGAAGTTAGTTTGTCTGGCCAACCTTCCAATTCAATTCCTCCTTCTCCTTCTGAACCATTACAAATCGAGAAGCCAAATCCTAACACGATGATACCACTGCCTCTAAAAGGTGTGCTTTGGAAATAAGCTTTCAACTCACATGCTAGAGCTACGCAAAATTACAACATTGTTGAAGACCTAGCTATGTCTCCTTCTACAATGTCAGCTCTAGAAGTATTGCAAACATGCCTAGCATAGTGAAAGATTTTATTTTCAACTATAGGAGCTATTGATCCACAGGATTCTAACTTAATTATCTTTGATCTTGAGAGTCATATCCCGAGACTCCCTCATCAACTGGAAATCCAAATTCCAGTTTTGTTAAAACTAGACGAGTATTTCGTATAGTTGTTGATGAAGGAGCTTCTACGTGCATTATGTTGATTTCTTGTTGGAAAGATTTAGGTTCTCCAACCATTAATCAATCGCCTACCACTCTAAAATCCTTTGATGGAAGAGGTTTCCTTCTATATGGGATCCTGAATGATTTTCTCATAGAAATAGAGGGAAAAACGGTCGCAATCGAAGTTGAAGTTGTGGATGCTTAGCTAGATTACAACCTTTTGCTTGGTCATAGTTGGACCTATGTTATGTTTGCAGTGGTCTCGTCACTATTTCGAATGATACATTTTCCTCATAAGGGAAAAATGGTCAAAGTAGACCAGCTGTCTTACTACCCTTTAGAACCTGTCTACGGGTTGCATACCTTTGTCAGAAAAATGATTTCTCCTTATGAAGTTATTGGCGTTTGTTTACTCGAAGAATCATCATTGGTAGGAACCTTTGCAATGCCTCCACCGAATTTTCCTTCTCATTTTGCCGAGGTAAACATGATTACATCAAGCACTATGCAATCTCTTCATATGTGGATAGTGCCTTTAGAATCTGAGTTATCCTCCTATGGAAATGAGATGCCTTTGAGCACTTTTGAATTGTCTTATCAAGCAGTACAATCGTTTTCCAACCCAGCATCTTCAGATATTGGTCGAGTGGATATGATCAATGAAGATTATTATCCTTTTCCTTAGTTAGAACTGCTTTTATTCTCTGATCCTTTCAATCATACGTTTCCAACTGATGAAAGTATCATGGAGGTTATGACTTCGGATGAAATGCCATGGAACGATCACCATCATCGTTCATCTTTTCTACCTAGCCCTGACAAAATCAAGAATGATTTTTCGAATATGTTTTCACCTGAGATAGTAAAAATTCCATAATCACCCATTTCAGTATTTCAATCTGAATCCGAAAGAAATTTGGGGAATATATCTGCGACCATCACCATTGACATCTCAGTTAAAATAGGAATTGTTGAAAATATTCACATAGGTGCCTCATGCTCAATCGAAGAAATTCGAACATATAAGGCCCTATTTCAAGAATTTTGTGACATTTTTTCCTGGTCCTATGAGGAAATGCCAGGAATTGATCCAAGCATTATAATACATGAAATCAAGACTTACCTGGATTTCAAGCCTGTCAGACAACGATTACGTCTGGTGCATCCGCGAAAAGCTGTTGCGATTAAAGCTGAGGTTGAGAAACTGCTCAAAGCAGGTTTCATCTACCTGATTCCCTTAACTGATTGGGTATCCAATATCGTGTCTGTTAACAAGAAATAGGGAACCATTAGAGTATGTGTCAACTATAGGGACATCAATAAGGCTTATCCAAAAGACAATTATCCTACTCCCTATATCGATCAAATCATCGACGAATGTGCCGGAAATGAAATATTTTCATTTATGGATGGATTTTTTGGCTACAATCAAATCAACATACTCCCAGCTGATCAACATAAAACCACATTCATTTGCCCATGGGGGACTTTTGTCTATCGAAAACTCTCATTCGGTCTAAAGAATGCAGGTGCAACTTTGCAACAGGTAATGTCTTATGAATTTCCCGATATCAAGCATATTTTGCAATAGTATTTGGATGACTTTCTAGCTCATTCACTAAGACGAGAATACCATCCGATTCATTTGAGAGAAATTTTCATCATATTTCATCATTACAATATTTGCTTGAATCCACATAATTTTGTTTTCGGTTTACAATCTGGTCGATTGCTAGGGTTTCCGGTTTCAAAGGAAGGCATTGGTGTTGATCCATTGAAGGGTGAGGCAATCTTGAATTTACCTCCTCCTTCCAATCTGCGCCAACTCCAAATTTTGCAAGGAAAGCAAACTTTCTACATCGATTTATCCAAAACTATGTCGAGTTGACTAAGGGTTTTACTCGACTGAAAAAGGGCATCCCATTTATTTGGGATGAAGTGGCTCAAAAATCCTTTGATGCACTTAAATATTCATTGACCCATACACCATTGTTTCATCCTCTTGATTATCATCGAGATTAATTTTTATACTTAGCAATGTCTGATGCCACCATTGGTATGGTCCTAGTTTAGGAAGACGAGTCAAATGAAGAGAATGTGATATATTACTTAAGTCGTAATTTGACCAAAACTGAAGCAAAATATGCACATGTGGAGAAATTGGCCTTGGAAGTTATTCAAGTTGTCCAATGTTTCTATCACTACATTTTATTGCGCAAAACTACTGTAATTTATGATTGCAACCCCATGGTTTTATTCTTACCAGAAAATTGTTGTGGGGTAAGTATTCCAAATGGATATTCATCCTACAGGAATTTGATTTGGAATTCATTAAATCTATATCTAAGAAATCATTAGTAGTTGTTCAGTTATTGTGCGACTTTCCCTGTACTAAAACCAAAAACATGGCAGAAGATTCTCTTTCAGATGAATCTCTCTTTCTAATCAGTACTTTAGATCCTTGGTACAAATATATCATCATTTATCTCTAGACCCAGATTTTTTTGCCAGAATTGAGTCGAACTGATTGTCGTTAAATCCGATATCGATCTCAGCAATACAATATTGCTAGTGACAAACTTTATCATCGTGGTGTTGATTCTATTTTCCGTCGATGTTTAACTCATGCATAAATCGAAAAGGCATTGAATGCCTGCAATTCTAGAGCTTGTGGTGGTCATATGTTAGGATTTTCCACTGCTCAAAAGATCTTGCGTGCAGTGTATTTTTGGCCTTCTATGTTTAAAAATTATTTAACTGTGCCCCGGAAATGCCATAATTATCAAATTTATGATCTAAAAATGCATGCAAATCCATCTCCTCTTCACCCAATCATTTTTTTCGATACTTTTGCTAAATTGTGCATTTATTTTCTTACATGTAACCCTCACTCGGCGAGGGGGCATGGATATATTATCCTTGCGGTATATTATTTAAAAAAATGGGTGAGGTGATGCCTACATACACAGATAACGGTGAAACAACATCCATTTTCGTGTTTAGTCATGTAATTTCTCAGTTTGGAGTACCACAAGTTATCGTCACAGATCATGGTAGCCATTTTCGAAACCATATGATGACCGATCTTATCACCAAGTTAGGCCTGCGTCATGACAATTCTACCCCGTATTACCCATAGGAAAATGGCCAAGTGGAGTTCATTAACAAGTTTTTAACCACCATGTTTAAACGGATTATCAAGACTCATAAATGAGAATGGCATATAATGCTACTTCCAGCCTTTTGGGCATACCGCACAACAACAAAAACTTCAACTAGTTTTACTCCTTTCCACCTTGTTTACAGCATGGAACCAGTTTTGTCGATTGAATGCGGGATACCTTCTTTGAAATTGGAAATTGAATTATTACCAGCTACTTTTTCTGAAGAGGAACGCTTTATGTACTTAGCACGTCTCGATGAGACTCACATTGATGTTGCATTAGCTAGCGAGGCCCAAAAGAAACGAATTAAAGCACGATTGATTAGAATGTCAAACCTCGTTCATATGCCGAAGGTGATTTAGTCTTGGTCTATGATCAAGAGCACGATAAGTTAGGCGCTAGTAAATTTGAGCCTATGTGGCATGGCCCTTATATTGTAAAACGTGCACTAGAAAAAGGGGCCTATGAGCTAGTGGATTATAATGGAATTCCTTTGACAAAGCCCATAAATGGTCTTTACCTAAAGAAATATTATGCTTAGATTGTTTTGAGAAACATTTGTATATTACTATACCCTAATTTTCATATGACAGTTGTTAGTGGTTTTGCGATTTTTCACTACTTCTCCTCCTTATCTTGTTTTACACTTGATTTGCAAATGTCAACATTCCATCAGAATTACATTAGCTTCACTGATGGTGTTTGTCGTAGTACACGGAATTTGTCTTCTGCAGCTTGGGTCATCTATTCACCCACATGCGAGTTAGTTTGTATTCATGGGATATGCCTCGGTTGAACAATGAATAATATTGCAAAATATAGCATAGTGATTGAGCTATTATCTAATGCCATTTCATTTGGCATCTGTCGATTGATCGTTAGGTTAGATTCACAACTCATGGTATTACATTTGAATGGTGTTTATTCAGTTAGAATGTTAAGGATGTTTTTGTGGGTTCGTCTCTTGGAATGAGAATTTGATTATATTGAGTATCAACATATTCCAAGAAATTTAAACACATTAATAGATGCATTAGCTAATTATGTGTTAAATTGGCACTTGTAAAACATTTGTAAAGAAATCAATGCAATATTCATTCACATATTGTACAAGATAATCATAAATAGAAGTAGTAGGTTTTTCATTAGATAAAAGTCTATAAATAAGTGTGGCTTTTACAAAAAATGTCATCCAATGACATGAGGCCCCATGGCCTTTATTTTATGAACATGTCGATACATCATCAAAAATAAAAAATGTATCCCTTAGACTAGTCACTACGCATGATGGTGATCATGGTGGCATAAAATAGCACGCGCTACTCTTGTAGAAAACAACTAATAGGATCTGGAACTCCTGCAGTATGCCTCTAGTAGCGGAGAGGAAGATCATCTATAGCAGCATCTAGAATGTCTAGAGTCAACCTCTCAAGGTTGTGCTCTATCTTTGTCAGTGTCTATGCCGCATCTAGGTTCTATACTATGGGGGAAATTGGCTTCTCACCACCTCGTTCAAATCTCCGTAATCCATCTGGTCTCATTGGGGCCACATCTACATGATCATTTTGGATAATTAGTTGGATTCCAAAAGTTTAAAAAAATGAAAATATTAAAATCAACGAAAATGTGTTTTTTTACCTATAGCACCCCACTACATCCCAGGAGGCAGTGGCATGTTCATATCTCATGTGTAGTCCATCCCTGCATACTAAAAGTCCTCGATCATGATGATATGGCTTTCCAGCCACTCAAAGAAGTTAGGAGTAAATCTGACTGTTGGTCCTTCACCACCTCCATGACGTGTCAAAAGTGTACCCAATTTTAGCATACGAGGTCACGAGGCCCTCCTCTCTATAAATACTTGTGGATCTAGAAGAGGAATCTACTCCAAAGCAAATGAAATAACAAAGGCACCATACCCAAATTTTTTGAGTGTTCTCATTCTGACCCTGGTTAGTTGCATCTTCAAGTTGGCAACTACAACCTCACACCAGTTAAATATAGTACCATGAAAACAATCCACAGTAGCCTACATTTGAGCCTTAGTGAGAAAATGTAAATTTGCAGTACCACACAACCATGCAACTATAAACCTGATGCCTTTCAAAGGAATCTGAGATATGGTCATGATATCAATCCAACCATCTTTGAGAGCAGCCCCATTAGTACAATATTGTATCAAATAGGTATCATTGTTCTCGCCACTGTGCCTATGGCCATACGGATGAATTCCTTGCCATGGCATGGAAGTCCACTCAGAAAGTAAATGTCATCAGCATCGATGACAAGTCTATGGTCTCTGACTATGAAACATTCTTCTTGAACATTCCACTTTCCTACAATCCATTCAAACAATTCTAATTGGGCCCTCGTTCCCGGAATGGTGAAAAACTTGTATTATCCACAATTTGTCAAGGTTTGTATGGTTGTTGGGTCATTGAGAGAAAGTATATCTTGTTCTTTGTGCTCACGCTCTCTCCATTCCATGTTTATGGTTCAAAAGTTGCAATTAAACATTAAATATCATTAGAATCAAATATGGAGAGATTTAGCAAAGATTTGGGGTGTTTTCATTTATTTTTTCTTTCCCTCGGCACTCTACGCAACCGACTTTAATGGACAATGTGCATGTGCACAGTTTCTTTCCTTGAAACAGCACACATAACGTTAAAAATAATGTTGGTGTACGCAAGACCAATAAAGGGTACCTGCGCACGTCGAGGGCAAAAAACATTTTAAAAATCCTCCCCAAAAAACCAAAATCTGTTGTGAAAAACTAAAAAATTGACATGAAAATGAAGAGCTCGGATAGGCCATTTACTTGGAGAAAGCGGCTCACGATTTTGTCCAACAGTTTGCCCAGAATCAAGATTGGAAGTTTCTGGTAAAAAATGACTTATATCTCTCTCAAAAGGGTAAAAATGAAAATGGTGAAAACCTTTTACTTTTTTGGACTTTTTATAAGTTTTTAGGGCTAATTAAATATTATTTTGTGGTTATTAACTTTTTTAAGTCGGATTTTATAAATGTTTTCATTTTATTTTCAAGGAGAGATAATTATTTCAAGTTTAAGTGTGCAAGTTACGGGATAATTACGGAAACAAAT
The DNA here is from genome assembly GCA_031772625.1 of Pinus tabuliformis. Taxonomy (NCBI): domain Eukaryota; kingdom Viridiplantae; phylum Streptophyta; class Pinopsida; order Pinales; family Pinaceae; genus Pinus; species Pinus tabuliformis. The sequence continues at coordinate 831,371,504 of CM062816.1, forward strand.
AATTTTGGTACTGAGTACATTTTATCACTTTTTCAAACTCATTAAAACTTGTGAAAAAGTGAAACCATGGGATTCTCTTTACACTATTTTCATACTCCTAAAAAATGAAAAGATCATCGAGTACTTAATTGTTCAAACTCATAAAATCAAACGAACAATTGTCCTTTCAATATAAGTTTACCCCTTTTACGGACTGAACCAGACAATTTATGAAAAAGGTATACGTTGACCAATCATGGTCAATAGAATTCTCTCTTGCATTAGTTTATCCTTTTCTGGGCATGAGAGACTTAAATTGCGAAAACAACACTGTGGAGTTTACTTACATTTTTCTTCTGATTCCCTAAAACTGAAAAACACCAAGGTTTGCTTTCTCCAAGCTCGCTAAAATTTTACGATAAAAGAACTGGATGAGTTTTCTTTTCATGTATTTTCAAACTCTTTAAACATGAAAATGACATCGAGTTACCCCTTTACTAGACTTGTAAAAATTAAATAGTATAGGACTCGTTAAGCACGATGATACTAAACCACTCCTTCTTAGGGTTCGTTAAAAATACTTTGGAGGACTCGTCTAAAGGATGAGCTTACAAAACAAGCATATGTTATCCTCCTCAAGCTTGTAAAAAATAAAGAGGTACTTTCCAGTAATGGTGGGGGAAAAGTGAGAAAGAATTTTTTTTTTTCATTTATAAAAGGCAGTATGTTTCTCTTGAACATGACACTCTATCACTTTCATGTCCAGTTTGGGAAATCCATTTGTTACTCAGTTGACCATACCTCATTGAAAGTCTTCAGTTGGGTTGGGTTTTATTTTTTGAGTCAAATGCTACCAAGTCATCATGTCGTGTCTTTGATATGTTCAAGAGAAGTTCAACCTCAGTCAAAATTACTTTTCCAGTCTTTGCCTTTAGTTGCATCGACCATCCTTGAGTCAGTCTTGAATTACTCTAAATTGTTGTTCTTCAAAAATTGACATGAGTTTCGTGTCGTAGGCCCTCCTACGATGGATCACTTCCTATCGACTTCAGCTCATTATCTAGGAAGTTGATCTAGAAACCTTCATTACTTTGAGGCCTTCATGCCTTAATGGAAAGTTTCTCACCTTCGACAATGGTTCTCATCATTAGCCTTCGATTGAATGATTCTGAGTGTTCAACATCAAATCATATATTCACACTTCATAGAATGTACTAGAAGTACCTTGAGAGCCATTTTCATTATTGGTGGTTTCTCTCGCACTTGTCAACGGTTCACATCATTGACCAGTAATTAAGTGGTTTCTACCATGTTTGACTTTGAGACATTCACTCGCAACGTTAGGTTAATACTATGAATCGAGAGATGGAGATCAAGCCCTAGATATAGTTTCATCCATCCAGGCTATGTGGAGTTATTAAATATTCATGATTGTAAACATAAATCCATTGATGGTTGTGTCCATACTATGTCGTCTTTTGACATGGACCTTTAGATGTATTTCCATTCTGTGATATTGAGACATTTAGGTTCTGAGTATGGGAATGCCTACCTCAGCGATGATATTATATATTGCGTTGTAACATTTATTTGATTATTTCAGGTCTCTAACTGCAGTTTCTAACCCAAACCTTTGCATGATAAAACACTTCATTCATCAAAACATTTCTTCTCACTTTGCACTTTAGGGGGCAATTCTGTTACACGTCATTTTGTCGCATTAGGAAAACGACCATCGGTTTGGATCTCTTGCTATCCAAAAATGTGTCTCGGAGCGTTCCCCTGCAAATTTTGAAATTAAATTTTCCCAACAAAAGTGAAATTTCTAGATCCTATGGTACAAAACCCTAATTTTGGCTATGTTTGAGTTACCTAGTTGATTCTTGTACATATGCAGGGAAGACCATTATTATCTGCGCAGAAGTACGCAATGTCTTCCACTATGACTTGCGCAAATGACTTGAAGTATGTAAAAGTAAAAAGTAAAGTCTAGAAGCATTGTTGGTAGCATCTATTCCAACCAACAAGCTTTGAATGAGTGCCTATTCAGTGTTGATCCCTCCCATGATGGAGTAACTCTCCTTCCTTTGTGCAACCTCTATCCCACTAATAGTGGTTCTCATCCCTTGGAGGATGGATCCATAACTTCCCATTCTTGGCCTACAAAGCCATTACAGATTTGAGGATTGGAAGAGGATTGTTGGAAGTAGGTTTATGTTGTTGATATTAGGTTGGAAGGCTTTTCTTGCAAGGGAGGGGGTTGGAGATTGTAGAAAAGAATTGCTATATCAAGGCTACATGGTTGTAGGATTTTCTCCAGTTTTATGAATATAAGCAATTTTTCTTTCTCATTTACATATTCATTGATTTAATTTGTAGGATTCCTTGATCATCTACATGAGTTTTGGTTGTATAATTGATCAGTTCACATGTATAATTGGTTAATTAGTTCGATTATATATTGTATTATTTGATCTCTTGTTTGTCTCTGTCTTTGCAGATCTCTTTCAGAACATTGCGGAGAAGTTGTTGGGAGCGATGAGAGGACATTTAGAGCATCAAAGAGTGAGTGATCAAAAGCTTTGAGGGACTTCATCAATCAATTTGTTAAACCGGTAAGAAGCCTCCTTCATTCTATTTGCTTTCAAATGATCAGAACTTAGACAAAGGTAGCGGTTATTGTTTGTTTGTTACTAGGGTTCTTAAAAGTATAGGGAGATCGCTCTTGTCCGCAAGAGGGATTTGTCCACATAACAACTCTTTCAAATCTTGAGCTAACATTTACTTGTACTCATTTGCTTATATCTCTACTTTAATATGTTATTTTTTTGTATATGAGAATTTCTTTTAACACATTTGTATCAAATATTGAGGGTCTAATTCTAGTTCTTGCTTCAAACAATGGTGATTGTTGCCTTTGGTGGTTACAATGGAATGTACTTCCTAGACAAAAATAAATTTATATCTAGACTTATATCACCATCCCCACTCCTTACATTACATTTTATTTCTTACTATTGTTGTACCATCTAGCTTGTACCAGTACTAATATCATTTTTTATATTGTTGTACCAATGCTAATATGATTTTTTATATTTGTATGCAGGCATCATATGCTCTTATGTGTTTTTAATAGGCAACAACATAGTGTCTTGCACCTAAAACTGATATGTTTTTCTTTAATATTTATTTGTAGGTAGCATATAGGCAACATATCCTTTTATGATTATTCCATTATGTATCTTGGCTAGAATATATTAACTTAGGTATAAGGTACCATTATGTGCCTTTGGCATGAGGTGCCATTATTTTCTAGTTTGGTCCCAAGGTACAATTATGTGCCTTGGGCATGAGGTGCCATTATTTTCTAGTTTGGTCCCAAGGTACCATTATATATATGTGTGTGTGTGTGTGTGTGTGTGTGTGTATGTTGAGTATCATGTGCTGCCATTTTTGAAAGAATGGATTGTTGGACAATTTTGAGTACATATAAGTTGTTTGGTGCAAAAATAGCAACAGGCTTGAGACCCGAGGTTCAAGCACAGGGGCTAACAAAGCTCTTCTATAGTCTAGCACAACGTTGACATTTTCACCTTACCCAAAATGGGTAAGGAGTCTCACCCGAGGCGTGTCGTGGCCTTAGTTAGATGGGTATTGGAATCCAGTATCGGGGGGAATCACATCAGAGAACCAATAATCAAATAACACTAAAGCATTCCACACAAAAGCGTGATCGCAACAATTCATGCGTGCTTATAAAAGAAATACTACTTAAATACACATATATATAAAAAAATAAAGAACCAGATTAACATTAAACTAATACACAATTGTTCCAATAAGAATTCTCCATCATTAGTATATGTCGCAATATCATTACATCAGGCTCAAAGGCTTCTTTTCCAACGTACAGACTCTTAAGAAATATCAGTAAAAAAATCATATGTGATAACAAATACAGAGCATCTCTCCTAGCTCCGCAACCCCCTTTTCTAGTGTTCTCCCCCTCTGTCTTTTCCCTCGTCCTTCCTTATATTTACGCACCATCCTGGACTTCCAGTTCTTCCTTGGGCCCTCCACTTTCTTCTCTGCTCGGTTGTTCCTATTACTTAGCTGTCATTTTTCATTTCCCACTCAATTGTGGCTACTCCTTTCTGTCGTCCCTTCACAACTGCCAGTCTTCAGTGAGTTCCTTCATGTTTTCTTGTTGTTTCTCCCACAAATTTCCAATGGATGTCTCTGTCACTTGTCATCGACCTTCTAGATTATCACCAAACTTCTTAATTCCTCAAAAATGAAGGCCCCAACAGACCCCAACCACATTCCATTGACTCGTCCCGGAGTCAATCTTTCCTTGACATTGTTGGTGTTGTTGATGCTTTTGTTGCTAGTGCTCCTGCTGCTACTTCAAGCATTGCTTCCCTCTAGCTGTTTTCTTCAAATGAAGGCCACAATTTAGGGATAGAGGTGATGGTCGCCTATCTGAACTATGTGTACGCATTAAGCACTTCCTACAATGACCTATGAGTACATCTGCCTGGCTAAGGAACTCATTTGTAGTATCAAACATAGGTTGGGTCGATCGTGCCATAAGCAGATAATTCCCCTACATGTCTATGTCATCATTGAGTTGTTGCAGTGTTTGTAAATGTGTTTGCACCGGGGGTTGGAGGTCCCAAAGTATTTGCTTGGTTTTGGTTGACTCATCTTCAATCTACTATATTTGGGCCTCAAGAGTGTTTACCTCTTCTAGGATCTTATTCGACTGGTTCTTGTCTTTTGTGCTCCTGGCATCATTAAATATTTGGTTGACCCGGATGCGGAGGGGTTAGATCGACTGGTTCTTTTTCGCTAGGCAGTGTGACCAATCGTGAACCTGTTACATGAGATTGCGGGCTTCTTCAGCATTGATGATGGATTCTTTGAGGGCGGTTGCGTTTGCCATTTTTTGGTTGATCTTAGTCGTATACGCTATTACAGGGTTTGGAAATGCACTCTGTGTGGCAGCGAGGGTCTGCTTGAGATTGCGGTTGGAATAAATTAAATCGTGGCATGTCGTCTGGATGTGGTCACAGCATTCGACCACTGTGAAAACTGAGAAGTCCTCTGTGGCATTGGGAATGGAATCAGAGACTAAAGGCCACAGTACCTAGAATTTTTCTATTATCTGCTCTAGCTGTCCCTGAATATGTCATTTTTCTTGGTGCAGTTGATCGCGTTCTAATGTAAGTGCAATGATTTCTTGATGTTGTTATTCGTGTTCAGTAGTCAAATCATTGTGCAACGCATTTGCTCAGCGTGCGATTAGTTGAATAAAATTAAATGATTGGGCGGAGGACCAACCTTAGAGATCTTCTTGGCTTATGGTGGATGGCTTCAAAAACTGACTTTGCAGGGGCTTCCCACTGGCGATGAACTTCTCTTAATGTTCATGGGGTGATGTAGTCTGCTACGAAGGTTTGGTCGATGGTGGACTGGTGTGGATGGAAACAGGGAGGGGTGAAATTGAAGGAAAAGGGAGAAGGGGTAATGACACTGGATGGCTGTTAGTGGTGATGGGTTGGGTAATTATTGGTCCAATGGTCATTAGTGGACCCATCTCCAATAATAAAGACAACATGGATGTGGGGGCGACTTTTGCACTGGTAACTATGGTAATGGTATGGATAACAGAGTCAACCTCCATGTCCATTTCCCTTCCCAACAGTGTTCCAGAGGGTATGGTATCTGAAATGGTAGCGGATGTGGAAGTTGTGCATGGCGATGGATTATGAAAACTAGGTGATGCAACTGAGGTGGGGGGTGGAATTTATTCAATAATGGGTGACGTGGCATGTGATTGGGGTTCTTCAAGAGTAAGATCTACAATTTGGCTAGTTGGGGTCGTTTTCTGATTTTTAGACCCAACTGGGAGTTTTTTAGCTTTTTAACCGTGAGGCTTTGGGATTGTTGGTTTAGATCGGGACTGGGGCCCTACAACCGATAGTGCGGAAACTAGAGGTGTAGTAACCACTGAATCTTGCTACCTTGAACCTTGAAATTCAACAAAATTAGGGAACGAACCTGTTGAGACTGTAATGTTGGCGATGGTTTCCTTCAGAGAGCTCATTTGTTTCTTGAGATTATTAATGACAGGTTGTAGCTCTTTTTTAGCCAACCGCTTCCTTGAATCTGCTGGTGTCTCTCCAGGTAGTGGTTGGGGCACCATCCCTTCAAAGAAATATATGTTCTTTCCTTCACGAACCTCCCCCGCAATGCCTGGCCATGAGTTGACCTTTGTATGGAACACTTTGAAAGTCAGCATAAACTTTTGAGGTCTCATATGAAATGTGTGAGAATGGACACAGTGTGGCCTTATCCATGTGTTGTCATGACTAATACCAAACCATATTTCTAACGAATAATTATCGAGCAACAGCTTTGGGATCCTTTCCACAGTCTTGACAACCTCTAACATTTTCTTGTACCATTTGATGAAGGAAGCCTTGTTGATTTCTTTGTTGCTTGGGTCCCCTGAGGTTCGCCAGGGCGTGTACCTAAGGGCAAGAGGATGGTATTTTGTGATATGAGAAAACTCTCGACCCTCTAGTGGGAACCATTTCCACATATCCAGAGAAATGAAAATGTATTCATAGATCAAATGATTCACTCTCTTACAGATATCCTCGCAAGCCTCGAACAATTCTTGGAGTAGGAAGCTACACCAATTCAGTTGTGCACCCTCTACACAATGCTCCACAATTGAAATTGTATCGAGCATGCACTCATTCCTAGAAGAATGGCGCATGACCTTCCCCGCAATGATATAGCATGCGAACTTGATATTGGGGGTATTGATTAGCTCTATGAGATATCCCTTGCCTCCTCTCTAGGTGTCATACCTATTGTAGTAATTGTCATTTCCAGTCTTCTTTTCTTGCTTGGAGGCTATCTGGAATGTAGTTGATACAACTTTTCCAACCATTGCATGAATTGGATATTCTTTAGCAAGCTAGAGCGATCCTCCATGCATTTTCCTGATAAGTAGCTTCATGCACTGCATTATGGCCCCAGTCGTTCCAAACGCATGCAAACTCCTTGTATTAAGCACTATTGATCATTGAATTCCTCTAAAATCAGTTATGACTTTGGTGTATATACTCCCAACATCATTCATCACTTGTTTAGTATAGACTTTGTGCTTTAGGGCTGGAAATTGGAAACAATCTGAGAGGTCATTGTCAACCAGCACTGATTTATCATACTTTCTGTAAATTGGCTCTGTCTTCACAATTATTTCTTCAAATTCGAACTCTGGAACATATATCACAATCTTTTTCATCTTGGAGCAATGTTGATAGAAACAAGAGATAGGGGGCTTGGATCTGAGCTTATAACAATGAAAATTGGGAACATACTGCAGACTTAGCAACTCTACCACCTTGGCTTCAGACTCTGAAGAACTCAACATATCCATGCAGATTAAGTATAAAATATCGACATGACGTTTCTGACGAGACTTCCTAACTAATTACTATGAAAAATTTCCCTATGCATTCTCAATCGTGTTAACACTGCCATCAGCTAAGCTGGACTTGACTTAGATGACGCAAAACTGAAAAAGGAAGGGTGGCGTTGAGGGGTAATTATGTTATCGTGATGGAAGATGCTTAGGAATTGATTATGGATATAATGGGAAATATTTAATAGAAATTATAGCTGACACTGAAAAACTATTGCCTAATTATTACGAAAATGACACCTAACATGTGTGACTCTCCCCGACACAAGAAATTGCGGTGGGGTGAGAGAACAATCGCAACTAGAAGAGACCTGGTGGAAGATTTATTTTGGACTAATTAGAATGTAAAGAACTAACTAACCAGAGGAACTGACACAACTAATGACTAACCAAACTAACTAACTCTTACCTACTCCTACCTATGGTATCCTTTCGAAGATGAAATCAATTTTGAGTAACATTGTGTGAACCCTATAAGGGTTTCAGGAGTGCACCATTCACCCATCCTGGTAGCAATACACCATCTAGTTGCACTAGCTTAACAGCTCCTAGATCCTTTACTTCCGCAACAATAAAAGGTCCTAAACAATGAATCTATAGCTTCCCTGGAAACTTCAAGAATTTATTGTCATATGGCATAACATGTCCTCCTACTATGAATGATTTCTGCTTAATGTGCTTGTCATGCCATGCCTTTTGCCTCTGCACTCCGATTTTTTGATGGAAATCAGCCATGAACCTAGCTTCATCCAGTTCTAAAAGTTACTCTAACCTCTTCTGAATTGACCCTTCCTCTGTCATATGAGTGGCATGTGTTATGAAAAGGATGGTAATAGACAATTTAGTGGGTACGACAGCCTCCCGTCCAAATACGAGCTGGAAAGGTGTATGCTTGTGTATATGTTTAACAGCTGTGTGATATGCCCATAGAGTCACCGCACCCTCTCATCCCAATCATCCCTATTGGTTGAGCATATCTTGGTCAAACACTTTTCCAAGATCTTATTGAAGGCTCTTACTGTGCCATTTGCTTGAGGTTGATATGGGTTACTCCTATGGTGTTGTATCATGAAATTATGAAGTAATGAGGCAATTATTTCATTTATGAAGTGGGTTCCCTGATCACTAATGAGAATTTAGGGGCACCCAAATTTGGATATGATGTTCTCAAAAATGAATCTGGTAGTAGTATCTATAGTACATTCCTTAACCGGTGTAGCCACCGACCATCTGGTAAGGTACTCTATAGTGGTGATGATATATCTGGCGTGGGAGTGGCGTGTTGACGTATTGATAGGTCCTATAAAGTTTACCGCCCATTTATCAAAGAAATGTGGTATGCATACTAGTTACAATGTCAGTTCATGTTGGTGTGATGGTCTCCCAACCCTTTGGAAAATTCCATAGCTACTGACATATTCTTTCGCATCCCTGAGAATCGTCAGCCACGATAGCCCTTCATGCAATACTTTCCTTGTGGTGGCATTTCTGCCAACATGGCCTCCCGCAACACCTGAATAACACTCCCATAATACATCTTGTCTCTTGTGGTTGAGGAAACATCTGCGCAACACCTAATCAAGGCCCAATTTGTACAGTTGTCCTGCAATCAATTGATAATATGCAGTTCGGGTGACCATATTCCTTCATTGTGTTGTTGTTTATTCCTCCGGAAATTTACCTATAGCTAGAAAGGTTGCGATATCCTCCAAGTAATCTGGTATTGATTCAATTTAGAATAGATCGAAGTCTGGTTATTGATCATCAAGTGATCCTCCACTTTCACTTGACTCTAGCTGTGAGAGGTGATCAAGTCCCACATTCAATTGGCTGGGATTAACAATTACTTCAAATGCAAATTATTGGAATAACAAAAGCCATCTGTGATTTATTCCTTCAAGTATGGGTTTGTTCATGAAATAATTCAAAGCGGAATGATCAGTGAAAAACTTGAACAGTCCTCCTAGCAAGTAATGTCGGAACTTTTGAAGCTAATATACCATCGCAAGTGCCTCGTGCTCAGTTGCGGTATATCTTTTTTTCGGTTGTAGATAACTTTCTTGTAACATCCTTGATCAAAAAATCCATGTAAATATAAAAATATAAGACCACGGTCATGGAGCACGTATTCCAAGCTGAATGGTGGGAAAGACATCCTAGTGTGGGTGTTCATTCAATTTATTATGGCTAAGGAAATTGGCAAAGGCAATGACAAAGGTCTTGGAAAGGAAAATAAGCATTAATTGGCATTTATTTATGAAAATAATGGAAAATACAAGAAAAGGAAGGTGAAAGGTCATAGGTTGCATGTGAGGAGGAAAATGATGGAAAATAATAGAAAACGAAACAAATAGAGACCTCATTAATAAAAAGGCTTCTAAGGATCAGTTGGCAAGATTTTGCTCGGGCTTAGTCAGTGTAAACTTTTGTTAGTTCATTTTTGGATCTCTCATTCTATTCTCTCTTTCTCATACAGTTGTACACTTAGAGCTTTCTTGGAGAACTCTTGGAGAGTGTGGCATACTTGGATGCTTGGATTAAGAAGGAAAAGGAAGAGAAGGAAAGCACAAGAGGGCATCAAGATTAGCAGCTACAGCAGGTTTTTCTTGCAGGTACCGAGTTGCATGTATGTTTTCCTCACTAGTTTTGGCATGCATGGAATATGCATGTGGTTTATTGGTTATTATTTGTCATTGGCATGGAGGATTGCGTGGATTGACAGTGGATTTGCCTAGCCTTTCCATTTCCTGGATAGCCATAGCCATTGTGGGTTAATTTGCTTTTATTTTCTGGTTGGTTCTCATGTTCCTTTAGTTGTGGGTTGAGTTACTAGTTCTTGTAGCCTTGGTTGGACAAATGTTGTAGAGCCCTTGGTGGGTTGAGTTACTAGTCTTGGAGCCTTGGTGGGATAAACACTCTGGGGCCCTATGGAATTGGTGGGTTGTGTTACTAATTCTGGAATGGAACAAATGCTCTGGAGCCCTAGAAGGTTTGGGTAGAGACCAATATAGTGATAGTTTTTTATGTCCAACCGTGAGGTGGAATCACTATTTGATGGGTTAAGGTGGTTTGGCCTCTGGAAGCCCTAGCTTTATTTTGATGGACTATTCCATGAGATCCCACATTCATGCTTGGAATATGGCATGGGGACGACTGGCTAAAGAGATATTTGGCTCAGCCATGTCTATGGTCAGGTGGTTCGTGGAAGTCCCAGACCTGGTTGGCCTTTACATCATTAATATGAGGTTATTTTTCCTTTTTAATTCATGAATATTATATTGGTTTATATGTGGATTATATGGTTGTTGTTTCCTTGGTATTTCTAGTGTTGTTATGTTGGTTATGAACATGTATTATGACAGTGGCTATGTATGGCTCTCATCATGTTTTTACTTGTAAATGAATGAATGATGTATCTATGGCCTATTAGATGAAATGAAACTAATGGGATAAGGAAACAATGCCTTATAGAAAATCTCAAATAAGTATGATAGCCCTATGCTCAGTTCTATTGTTAAGACTTGTAGCTTTCATGTTTGTGACATGTTTGACGAAATGCCTTTCATGGCTAGTAGGGCTCCAGTCTAGTCCTTGTTAATGTTTTTGCAAATGTACCTTTGCTCTGCTATGAAATTTCATTTCTGAAGGTATCATTGAGTCTTGGGCAGTGTCTGGGCTCTGGGCCTACAAAAGTTGCACAAATCCCAGAGTCGTGGGCACAACACTAGGGGGAAAAGTCCCTGGAATCTCCCTTTCCCTTGTTGTGGGAGCTTCTTGAGCCTCCCAAACGCACCCTTGTCCATATCAAGGGAGAATCCAGGGGTTTGATGCACTAAAAATTCAATTGGTCTTAGGGGTTGGTTACCTTAGTGGTTGGGATGGCTCCTGGGAGTTCTATTGATGATGTGGAAGGTCTATGTGATGTGTTCTGCCGATTGCAATTCCTTAACTGACACATATGGAATTGAATCATATCATAGTAACTTCTCGTCACATGTTTACCTGGTTGGATGATTACTTGGGTAGATGTGGGATGAGGGTGTTACAAAGCGGTATCAGAGTGGGTTGCACTCTCTTTGGGTCATATATAATACCACATAGTGGTATCATATCAGGTTGTGCTCTCTTTGGGTCGTATCTGAAACCACAGAGTTGTATCAGAGTGGGTTTCATTCTCTTAGGGTGGTTTCTAGTTTCCATTCTCCTTGTGCGATATTTAATACCACATAGTGGTATCAAAGCATGGTTCACCCCTTAGACTGGATGGGCGGTGTGTTGGTCATGCATTCATGTCAGTTGCATAAGTGTTCCTTATGCTTGTATTCCATGTGCTTGTTGCATTTGCATGGTATTTATCATGGTTGTAGTGATATTGCCACGTGAAGGTTTATTGTGTTGTTGTGGTATGTGTCATCATTAGTGTATGACTTTATATGCATTTGTTATGCATGTCGGTGTTTATATGTTTTTATGCGTGCATTGTCATGGTTATGGTTATGCATGTATGGTAGGTCAGACATGCATTGTGAGGTCATTGTATGCAATTAGGTCATCATGATTATATTGGTATGTTATGATTGTAATGTGTTTGTTGAGATACAGCAGGAGATGCAAATCATTAAAGTGAAGTTACAACAATAGACTTCAAGGTAAGAGTAGATCATCATACAAGTTTGTATGGTGGGCATGCAAGTATGTTGGTTAATGTTTTTTATAAGTATTAGGGTTACTGATATGCTTGTCATTCTATTATTATTATGGTTACATGTATTATAAATGCTAGGTGATTAGTGTATTCATATGCGGATGTGTCAGATAGTCATGAATGATAGTAACCTATGGTTGTATGCATTGCTATTGTTGTTTTATTATAGTTAGCTTGGTGATTATGTTATATGTTGTTGATGCGCATGTTATAGGTTAATTTGTTTTTGTAATATGTTAATTGATGATTAGGGTTATTACATTAAGATCTTGATGTTATAGGTATCATGCTAAATTGGATTGGCATATGCAGATGGTTAGGGTTATGACATTAAGGTACGAGTTTGACTATGTCATCTATTTGATGTTTGAGTGTTTGATTATGTCATCTAGTTGATTTATTTAACATGGTATGTTTGCAAGTTGGTTGAATGTTTGATGAATTGCATAAAATGACCATGTGTATATAAGGTTGCTCGAAGGAATGATCTTGTTTTAAGATAGTTTTACTCACACATATGTGTTGAGATAACTAATATGTACTTGAGTGTAAGTAGGTGACAGTTGTAGCATTATGTCTAATGACTACTAGTTGACTATGGATTATGACATGGTTTTTAGTCTTGGTAAAGGTTGTATTTCAAATTAGTGCATATGTTGTCTTGATCTTTGGAACATGTGTTTGACATGAGTGTTCAATTATAAGGCAACGTGATTGGCATAACAAGGTAAGATGATTGGTATTGTGTTACATTTATTTATGCACTAGAAGTTATGTGTTATGGTAATATGATACAGAGAATTGCATGACAAAGAAATTTCCATGGAATCTTGAAGAAGGCTCAGGTTGATCTTTCCCTTGTAAGCATTGGGAACCCATGGGGATCAAGTCATAGTGTTTGTTGAGAGTCTCGTGCTTTCGATACCTTATCATTTTCTTGCACTTGATTTTCAGTTTTGTTATGTCTAGTGCATGATCATGCCACTTTGTTTGTGGTGTCTAATTGTTATTGGTTTTTATGATTTTCTTCTTGTTTGTTTCTTGTTCTTTCCTTTTATGTTTTGAGGGTCTTTGGAATTGGTTGGGAAAGAAGAATGTTGATGGAACTCTAGGAGAGCAGTGTGGAACCCAATAAGTAATGTAAGACTTGAATGAAGCAGGTGCATGTGTAAGGGAAGCTAAAGGTAAGAGTATGACATTCAGCTCAGTTGGTTGGGTCTATTAGTGTAAATGGATGGTTCCAGGACAATCATGAGAAAGTTAACAAGAAAGCTAAAGTGAATGGATGTGACGCATATGATTCCTTATCTATGTTGGGAACTATTATTCTCAATGTTGTGCATGTTGTGCATGAATAAAAGAAGTTCTCTTAACCTTGGCCTTATGATATCTAGTAGTTATGTTGTGATCATGATTGCTTTATGCTAATGTTTATATGTATATATGTATGTATGTACATCATTATCTGACAAGGTCATCAGGGATCATGATCTTTTTATGTTGATGTTTATATGTATACATTTATGTATGTATATCATTGTCTGAAAAGGTCACCAACGATCATTGTTGTGGAGGAATGATTGCTTATGCAGGTGAATGACATGAAGAGGTTCCTTGTTCATGAGGAATGATGTGGGAAGAGTAGCCTGACATATCTCTAAGGGTAGTATCATGTGGATATGAATTTATGTGATTATAATATGTCTATGTTTATGTTATGAACATGCTAATATTAGGATAAGCATGGATGGAAGAGAGACACCGGAAGCAAGGTTGCTTGGTAGAGGCAGTGTGGTTTTGGATGTGCAGTGCTATTGTTGTGTATATTTTGTTGATATTTTATATTCAGTGATTGTACCTATGGTGATGTGTAATGTTGTATATGTAGTATTGTGTACATATGATGTTGTGTCCCTGTTGTATATATGGTGTTGTGTGTATATTTCATATGTAGTGCTGGGTATAGATGGGGCTATGTACATGTTGGATATGCAGTGTTGTGTACATAGTGTAATGTGCACATGATGGATATGTGTCATTGTGTGGATATGGTGTTGTGTGCATGTCGGATATGCAGTGATGTGTACATGTTGTATATGCAGTTCTATGTACATATGGTGTTGTGTGCATGTTGTACAAGTGGTACTATGTTCATATGGTGTAGTGTGCATGATTGTACATGTGGTGTTGTGTGCATGTGGTGTTATGTACATATTGTACATGTGGTGATATGTGCAGGTGGTGTTATGTACATGTCATGCATGTGATGTTGTGTACATGTGGTGTCGTGTACATGTCATGCATGTGGTACTATGTACATGTAGTATTGTATACACGTTGTATAGGTGGTGCGGTATACATGTGGCACTGTGTATGCATTGTGCATGTGGTGTAGTGTACGGGTGGTATTGTGTACATGTTGTACATATGGTACTGGTGTAAGTGTAATATTGTGTGCATGTTATACATATGGTATTGGTGTAGATGTGGTATTGTGTGTGCCGTACATGTTGTGTTGTGGGCATGCGGTACTATGTATGTGCATTGTGTAGTCTTGGTATTGTGACATGTGGTATTGTATACACGTTCTATAGGTGATGCAGTATACATGTGGCACTGTGTATGCGTTGTGCACATGGTGTAGTGTACAGGTGGTATTGTGTACATGTTGTACATATGGTACTGGTGTACATGTAGTATTGTGTGCATGTTATACATATGGTATTGATGTACATGTGGTATTGTGCGTGTCATACATGTTGTGTTGCAGACATGCGGTACCATGTATTCATTGTGTTGTGGTGTACACCAGATGTAGGAGTATGTATTTTGTTGTGTTGTACACTGGGTGTAGGTGTATGTGTTGTATGTCAGGTGTAGGTGCATGTATTGCATGGTGTTGTATGTCGTGTTTGGTTGTATGTGTGTGATGCACACTATGTGTATGTGCACATGGTTTAGGAGAAGGCACTGGGTGTTTGTTAGGTGTGGCAACCAATCTAGTTTGCGTACAGAATAAGGACAAAGGTAGAAGCAAAGGATTGATTAAAGGATATGTATCAGTATTTTATTTTAGTTTTATTATGCATGTGATTTATGATTCTGGTATATGATGATTACATGTGATCTATTATTCTAGTTTATGATGGTTACATGTGATTCATGATTTTGATCTATGATTGTTGTGTTTTGAGCTAAACTAATGTGATATGTTTATACATGATGTTTTGGTCAAAGATGCTAGTTTGACTTGTTGTGACAAGAAGTGAACAAAATTGCAAGTGTACCTTGTTGACGGGACACCAATGAGGTATGATTTGAAGTTATTTCAATCTATTTTGAATCTAATGGAAATTATGTGCTTGGTACAAGAAAACATGAAATGCCCAGTTGGGTGGTCGAAACTGATGGCAAGCATTAGCAGCAACAGTAAAAGGAATTGGCATAGGCAATAGTATGTTGGTAAAGCATTAAAGAGCAGGGCCATTGTGGGACACTGGTACCCAATAGTTTCCATTGATTTCCATGAGCATACTATGACTGTTCTAATGGTTTTAAGGCAGGGATATGACTTGGTTTTTGGACCTTCTAATGCGAGGAAACCTTTTCAAGTGATGGACTACTCAAGATGGGGGTGCCAGCAGAACTTGGAAGGTGTGTGACAACACGGAAGGGGGTGACCGAATTGCTTGAGGGAGTATGTAGCAGAGAAGGGAAGGTCGGGGATGGATTTTTTTTGGTCATTAGCATTTCCAGATGGAATCAAATTCACGTTGGGAATGTGCCCTAAAACAATGAGCCAGTAATTGTTCACTGAGAGGACAAGTGGCATAGGATTCTAGCGCTGGACATTGGATGCATATTTGACCTTGCAGTGGATTCTGGACTTCAGGTGAATCCTAGTATTACTTTGAGGGTGGAGGTGTGAGCCTCTGGATTCCCTTTTTGCGAATGCAGACATCGTATCCTTGTATTTGTTGGTTGAAAAAATGTGCATATGTGTATATGTGTGTATTATTGTAAATATTGTATCGAACTGGATTTATAAGCTCCATAGACAGTATGATTATTTTCTAGATGAAACAAATGTGTATGTTTGTATATGTGGTTATTATTGTAAATACCATAATGATTTGTGTTATAAAACACCAGTAAATGGTATGTTTGTCATGCTTTAGCAAATGGTCATTGTAAATATTGCAACAAGTTATGTTATAAAGTTCCATGGGAAATATGTTTTTCTTTCAGCGATCTTGCTGGTTAAAGGTGTGATTGAACACCAAGGGCAGTTTTCCCCCAAGGGGGAGGGTTCTGTAACATACCTGGTTAAAAAATCCATGTAAATATAAAAATATAAGACCACGGTCATGGGACACGTATTCCAAGCTTAATGGTGGGTAAGACATCCTAGTGTGCATGTTCATTCGATTTATTATGGCTAAGAAAATTGGAAAAGACAATGGATAAGGCTTTGGAAAGGAAAAGAGGCATTAATTAGCATTTATTTATGAAAATAATGGAAAATGGGAGAAAAGGAAGGTGAAAGGTCACAGGTTGCATGTGAGGAGTAAAATGAAGGAAAATAATGGAAAATGAAGAAAATAGAGGCCTCATTAATAAAAAGTATTTTGAGGATCAGTTGGCAAGATTTTGCTCAAGCTTGGTCAGTGTAACATTTTGTTAGTTCATTTTTGGAGCTCTCATGCTCTTGGACGCCTAGACTTTTCTTGGAGCACTCTTGGAGAGTGTGGCATATTTTTATGCTTAGAGAAAGAAGGCAAAGGAAGAGTAGCAAAGCACAAGATCACATCGGGATCAACAACTATAGCGGGTTTTTCTTGTAGGTACGAAGTTGCATGTATGTTTTCCTCACCAGTTTTGGCATGCATGGCATATGCATGTGGTATCTTGGTTACGATATATCATTTGCATCGAGGATTCCTAGATTGACAGTGGATTTACCTAGCATTTCGATTTCTTGGATAGCCATGGTGTTGTGGGTTCATTTCCTTTTTTTCTAGTTGGTTCTCATGCTCCTTTAATTGTGGGTTGAGTTACTAGTTCTTGGAGCCTTGGTTCGAAAAACACTCTGGAGCCCTGTAACAACTTAGGTTGAGTTGCTAGTCTTGGAGCTTTGGTTGGACAAATGCTTTAGAGCCCTTGGTTGGTTGAGTTACTAGTCCTAGAGCCTTGGTTGGACAAACGCTCTAGAGCCCGACGACAGTTGTGGGTTGAGTCACTAGTCCTAGAAGCCTTGGTTGGAACAAATTCTTTGGATCCCTGGAAGGCTTGGGTAGAGACCAATTTTATGATGGTTTAAACTTTATGATGTCCAACCATGAGGTGGAATCATTGTTTGATGGGTTGAGGTGGTTTGGCCTCTGGAAGCCTTGGTTTAGTTTTGATGGATTGTTCCATGAGATCCCACATTCATGCTTGTAATATGGCATGGGGGTGACTAGATGAAGAGAGATTTGGCTCGACCATGTCTATGGTTTGGGTGGTTCGTGGAAGTCCCGAACTTGGTTGGCCTTTGCATCATTAATATGAGTTTATTTCTCCTTATTAATTCATGAGTATTATATTGGTTTATATGTGGATTATATGGCTTTTGTTTCCTTGGTATTTTTGTTTTTGTTATGCTGGTTATGAACATATATAATGACAATGCTATGTATGGCTCTCACTGTGCTTTTACTTGTAAATGAATGAAAAATGTATCTATGGCATAATAGATGAAATATAGCTAATGGGATAAAGAAACAATACCTCATAGTGAATCTTAGATAAGTATGAGACCCCTATGCTCAGTTCTATTGTTAAGGCCTGTAGCTTTCATGTTTGTGACATATTTGACGAAATGCCTATCATGGCTAGTAGGCATCCAGTCTAGTTCTTGTTGATGCTTTTGCAAGTGTATCTTTGTTCTGCTATGAAATTTCATTTCTGAAGGTGTCATTGAGTTCTAGGAAGTGACCTAGGCTCTAGGCCTGAAAAAGTGGTACAAATCCCAAAGACACAAGCACACCATTGGAGAAAAAAAGTCTCTGGAAGCTCTCTTAACCTTGTTGTGGGAGCTTCTGGAGCCTCCCAGATGCACCCTTGTCCATATCAAGGGAACGTCTAGGGGTTTTATGCAATAAAACTTTAGTTGGTCTCGGGAGTTGGTTACTTGAGTGGTTGGGATGGCTCCTGGGAGTTTTGTTGCTGATGTGGAAGGTATGTGTGATGTGCTCCATCGGTTCCACTTCCTTAACTGACACATAGGGAGTCGAATCATATCATAGTAACTTCTCATCACATGTTTACCCTAGTTGTTTGTTTACTAGGGTAGATGTGGGATGAGGATGTTACAGAGTGGTATTAGAGCGAGTTGTGCTCTCTTTGGGTCATATCGGATACCATCGAGTGGTATCAGAGTGGGTTACGCTCTCTTTGGATCATATCTAATACCACAAAGTGGTATTAGAGCGGGTTTCATTCTCTTTGGGTTGTTTCTAGTTTATGTTCTCCTTATGTGATATTTGATACCACAAAGTGGTATCAGAGCATAGTTCACCCTTCGAACTGGATGGGTGTGTTGGTCATGCATTCATGTCGGTTGCATATGTGTTCCTTATGCTTGTATTCCATGTGCTTGTTACATTTGCATGGTGTTGATCATGGTTGTGATGATGTTGCCTAGTGGAGGTTGATGGATTTTTTGTGGGATGTGTCGTCATGAGTGTATGGTTGTATATGGATTTGTTATGCATGTCGGTGTCTATATGTTGTTATGCATGAATATTCATGGTTATGGTTATGCATGTATGGTAGGTCAGACATGTATTATGAGGTCATTGTATGCAATTAGGTCATCATGATGATATTGGTATGTTATGATGCTAATGTGTTGGCTGAGATAGAGCAGGATATGCATATCATTAAAGTGAATTTGCAACAATGGACTTCAAGGTAAGAGAAGATCATCATACAGGTTTGTATGGTGGGCATGCAGGTATGTTGGTTAATGTTTATTATTATTATGGTTACATGTATGATAAATGCTAGTTGATTAGTGTAGTCATATGCACATGTTTCAGATAGTCATGAATGATAATAAATTGTGGTTGTACGCATTGCTATTGTTGTTTTATGATAGTTAACTTGATTATTATGTTATATGTGTTATAGGCTAACTTGTTGTTGTTATATGTTAGTTGATGATTAGGGTTATTACATTAAGACCTTGATGTTATATGTATCATGCTAAATTGGATTGGCCTATGCATATGGTTAGGGTTATGACATTAAGGTATGAGTTTGACTATGTCATCTATTTGATATTTGAGTGTTTGATTATGTCATCTAGTTGATTTATTTAACAAGGTATATTTTCAAGTTGGTTGAATGTTTGATGAATTGCATAATATGAATATGTGTATGTAAGAATGCTCGAAGGAATGATCTTGTTTTAAGATGGTTTTACTCACACATATGTGTTTAGATAACTGATATGTACTTGAGTGTAAGTAGGTGACAATTGTAGCATTATGTCTAATGGCTACGAGTTGACTATGGATTATGACATGATTGTTAGTCTTGGCAAAGGTTGTATTTCAAATTAGTAGATATGTTGTTTTGATCTTTGGAACATGTGGCTGACATGTGAGTTCAGTTACAAGGCAATGTGATTGGAACAACAAGGTAAGATAATTGGTATCTTGTTACATTTATTTATGCATTGACATTTATGTGTTATGGCAGTATGATATAAAGATATGCATGGCAAGGAAATTGCCATGGAATCTTGAAGAAGGCTCAGGTTGAGCTTTCCATTGGAAGCACTGGGAACCCATGGGGATTGAGTCATGGTGTCTATTGAGAGTCTTGTTCTTTCAGTACCTTGTCATTTTCTTGTGCTTGATTTGCATTTTTGTTATGTCTAGTGCATGATCATGCCACTTTGTTTGTGGTGTCGTATTGTTATTGGTTTTCATGATTTTATTCTTGTTTGTTTCTTGTTCTTGCCTTTTATGTTTTGAGGGTCTTGGGAATTAGTTGGGAAAGAAGAATTTTAATGGAACTCTAGAGAGATCTGTGGAACCCAATAGGTAATGCAAGACTCAAATTAAGCTTGTGCATGTGTAAGGGTAGCTAAAGGTGAGAGTATGACATGCGACTTAGTTGGTTGGGTCCAATAGTGTAAATGGATGGTGGTAGGACAATCATGAGAAAGCTAATAGGAAAGGTAAAGTGAATGGATGTGAGGCATATGATTCCTTGGCTATGTTGGGAATGGTTTTTCTCAATGTTGTGCATGACTAAAGTAAGTTCTCTTAACCTTGGCCTTATGATATCTAGTAATTATGTTGTGATCATGACTGCTTTATGCTTGTATGTATGTACATTGTTATCCGGCATGGTTATCATGGATCATGATTGTTTTATGTTGATGTTTATATGTATACATGTATGTATATATGTCGTTGCCTGATAAGGTCACCAAGGATCATTCTTATGGAGGAATGATTGCTTATACAGGTGAATGCCATGAAGAGGTTCCTGGTTCATGAGGAATCAAGTGGGAAGAGTAGCCTAATAGATCTCTGAGTTCAGTATCATGTGGATATGAATTGATATTATGTTATTATACTATGTCTATGTTTATGTTATGGATAGGCTAATGCTGAGAGATACATCAGCGGAATGAAAACAGCTTCATATACGGCATGCTAGGATAAGCATGGATGGCAGAGAGACACCGGAAGCAAGGTTGCTTGATAGATGCAGTGTGGTTATGGATGTGCAATGTTATTGTTTTGTATATGTTGTGCAAATTTTATATTAAGTGATTGTACCTATGGTGATGTCTAATTTTGTATATGTAGTATTGTGTACATATGATGTTGTGTGCCTATTGTATATATGGTTTTGTGTGTATATTTCATATGCAGTGCTGGGTATAGATGGTTCTATATACATGTTGGATATGTGGTGTTGTGTACATATCATACTAAGTGCAT
The DNA here is from genome assembly GCA_031772625.1 of Pinus tabuliformis. Lineage (NCBI taxonomy): Eukaryota > Viridiplantae > Streptophyta > Pinopsida > Pinales > Pinaceae > Pinus > Pinus tabuliformis. The sequence goes on from CM062816.1 coordinate 831,392,694, forward strand.
GATGGATATGTAGTGTTTTGTGTATATGGTGTCGTGCGCATATTAATTATGCAGTATTGTGTACATATGATGCTATGTACATGTTGTATATGTAGTGCTATGTACATATGGTGTTGTGTGCATGTGGTGATGTGTACATGTTGTACATGCGGTGTTGTGTGCAGGGGGTGTTGTGTACATGTCATGCATGTGATGTTGTGTTCATGTGGTGTCGTGCATGTGCTATTGTGTACACATTGTACAGGTGGTGTGGTGTACATGTGGCATTGTGTATGTGTTGTGTAGGTGGTGTCATGTACATGTGATGTTGTGCACATGTTGTGTAGGTGGTGTTGTGTACATATTGTATTGTATGTGTGTCGTACATGTTGTGTTTCAGGCACGTGGTACTTTGTATGTGCATTGTGTAGTCATCGTATCGTGACATATGTATTCATTGTGTTTTGTGTACACCAGATGTAGGAGTATGTATTGTGTTGTGTTGTACACTGGGTGTAGGTGTATATGTGGTATGGTAGGTGTAGGTGCATGTATTTCATCGTGTTGTATGTCATGTGTGGTTGTATGTGTGTGATGCACACTATGTGTATGTGCACGTGGTTGAGGAGAAGGCACTAGGTGTTTGTCAGAATCTGGCTTCCATTACTATTTTGATCTTCTCCCATTCTCAAAGGTAGTTACGATGAACTACCCACCACCTTGTCAGTGTTTCTTTTAATGCAACATTTAGTAGAGGTACTTTGTGTTCTTCAAGAATAGTTGCATCAAATCTATTGATAAAAGAATTGATTAAATCTATACCATTGAAAATAGGGAAATCTCGTACCTCAATGTCAATCTAGTTGATCTAAAGAATTGTGGCACAACATCTAGTGTTGATTTCTTACCCACCCTGCTGCCAATCATCCCAGGCAGATTCCAAGCCGACCTATCAACTTTGAATGCTTCGTCACTGATGGACCCTTTTGCTGTTGGGTTGATGTAATCCTCCCTTCTTCCTACAATTAATCTATACAATTGATCCAAAAATCTTGGTTCTTCCCTGTCATCTGTTGGTTATGTGAATCTGGGTCCTTAATAGAGGTCCAGAGGTTGGATTACTCTAACCCCTTCTACTTCAAAAGTCATTAGTTCCTCCTTTAAATCAATTATGGCATAGTTCTCAAAAGCCCAATCTATCCCAAGAAACGTCGGGTAGGGATCCTTTCCCAGTGATGTCAATCACTTCAAAGTTCGCATAGGTCTTCACCCCCTTTATATCAACTTCCACATCTTCCATTCATCCAACCAGGAGGATACAATATTATTTTTCCATATGCAACTGGATTGGTGAAAACACCAGCTTAGGTCTTCCCAAGGCTTCCCACGTCTTTCTTAGAAAAATGTTGACATATGAGACTAGTCCAACATGGTTTCCTTAATCTAGAAACCCGCAATCTAAGTTTCAATATGGAACTCCCTTCTCATTTTCTTTTTGTTCCTCTACACCCTCCTAGAGTTTCTTTTAGGTAGGTTGGTAGAGATAGCTTCACCCTTAGCCACCTTGTCTAGGATAGAAACTTTCAGACTTTTCCACAACTAACTCAACATCTAATCGTCATCTATAATTTGCAGAAATAATCTGAACCATTCTTCTATGTGTCAGGCATTGGATTTCAGTAGGTCCAGGATCTTAGCTTTAATGGATCCTGGCGGCTCCTCCTGCGGCCCTCCACCTATTGTCAATTTGTTGAAAAACTTTTTGGCTTCCTTGTAATATCACTTTTGTTGTTCATGGTCATATGAGCGCTTTGGGGAGGTCAGTCTTATGATCTTGGGTTGTTTCATGACTCCTATGTCAGCTCCAGTCTTTTTTCCTCCACGTGTGACTATGTTGATATTTGAGAGGGGGTTGTCTTTAGCAACCTTGGCTCCACATTAATCAAATTTTCTCCCCTCTAGCGGTTGTGCTCTTCCCATCTTGCAATCAGTTCTGGACAGTCCTTTGTTGCATGCGTGTTGACCCTACACTAAGAGCACCATGGTCTTCTTGGTAGTGGGAAATCTCGTGCAACATGCCCTTCTTGATCACAATTGTAACAACGAACTGGACCTTTGCCGCTTGTCCCACCTCCCCTTGTTCCTCCTCATCCTCGTCCTCAAGGAGTCTCATTGATTCAGATGGCTGATCGGTCTAACCAATCAGCTAAAGCATCTAGTGCCCTACACTAATCAGTATGATGAGTTGTTGAAGCACAAAATTCACATAGGTGTTGTTTGGAACGTTGGAGTATTTTCGCAGTATCAAACAAAGATGAGGGGGATTCCCATATCCTCTGAATTTCTCACAATACTCTGGTTGCACTGAACTATGTTTATTCGAGAACACCTAAAGTTGATTGTGTCTTGTGTATAATCCCTGTGTCCCTATCTGTGCAACTCCTACAACAAGTGTAGATCCAGGCGGTCCTACTGGTGTATATGTAGTATTTGAGCCCCACAACCTTGGACATTCTGTAGCAACATGACCTTCCACTAAACAGTTTGTACACCATACGTTTGGTCGCATCGACTATGCCAATTGCAGATTCGTAAACTTTTTTGTCAGGTTCAAAATTTGATGTTATAGACCTAAAATGGATTGATCAAGAGGTGTTCCCCCCCGATACTCATGTGGGTATCCCACCATAGCTTCAATCCGGGTTTCTTTCTCCATATCATCTTGCAATGTATCAAATTTTTGTTGTGTCAATGGCATATGAGTGAGAGGAAATAATGCTTTGATAAACCAATCCCGTTGATGATTTGGATCTATCGGGTAACTTAGTTTACCAATTTCATCCTTAAATCTCTGCATCAGCTCCCATGCGGTCTCTCCTTCTCATTTTTTTATTTCCCATAATTCTGAGAATGCCTATTGATTGGTCTAAGGAAGCTTAAATTCTTGCACATATTCCCTCTTAACATCATCTACAGTTAGATTCTGGTGTATCTCTTAGCACTTTATGAACCATCTCAAGGCTCTTTCTCTGAGATTGGTTTGGAATTTAATTAACTTTACATCATCAAGTGTCTGGCAAGCCCTCCAAATGGCCTCGCATAAATACCAATGTTTCTCTACATTTTCGTTCCCTTTTTCAGAGAACTCATGATACCTGGTGAATGATCCTACCATATTTGACTGAACTTGTGATAGGAGTACAAATCCCCGCAACCCAGGTTGTAATGATCCTTGTAGATTTGTACCACTATTACTAGTTCCACTACTACTAGCACTAGCCTTGTAATTAGCATGCACACTATGAACTCTTATAGATTTGATTGCCTTAGATAAAAAATTATTAGTACTATGATAGAGTACTAGGGGAAGGTTGTGGGAGATACTACCTGAGCTTCGGGGAGGAAAATCATTAGTTCCTTTGGACGCTTCACCTTAATGTTTTGATAAACCAGTCATGTTGATGATTTGGATCTATTGGGTAACTTAGTTTACCAATTTCATCCTTAAATCATTGCATCAACTCCTATGTGGTCTCTCCTTCCCATTGTTTCATTTCCCATAGTTATGACAACCCCTGTTGATTGGTCTAAGGAAGCTTAAATTCTTTCACAAATTCCCTCTTAAAATCATCCACAGTAGGATTCTGGTGTAGCTCTGACCACTTTATGAACCATATCAAGGCTCTTTCTTTGAGAGTGGTTTGGAATTCAATTAACTTTACATCATCAGGTGTCTGATGAGCCCTCCAAATCGCTTCGCACAGATACCAATGTTTCTCTACACCATCGTTCCCTTTATCGAAGAACTCAGGATACCTGATGAATGATCCTGCCATATTTGATTGAACTTATGAGAGGAGTACAAATCTCCGCAACCTAGACTGTAATGATCCTTGTAGATTCGTAACATTATTACTAGTTCTACTACTACTAGCACTAGCTTTGTAATTAGCATGCACACTATGAACTCTTATAGTTTTGGTTAAATTAGATAGAAATTTATTAGGATTATGATCGAGTACCAGGGGAAAGTTGGGGGAGATACAACTTGAGCTTCGGTGAGGGAAATTGTTAATTCCTTTAGACACATCACCTTCAGTAAATAGTCTCCTTAGATTAAAGTGCATGTCATCATCCAAACCTTCCTTCGAACCTAGGTTGCTCATTCCATCCAACGTTTCCATTTCTATTGGCAGGGGTGGGTCCCTGTCACCTTCTGGACCCACAGTTGTTGTAGTCGTCTCTTTTCTTCCTATTGTACCTTCTTCCACACTTTCTTCCTCTTCCAAATCTCTTAACATCGCTCCTTCTTGGTGTAAACTCTTATGTTGCCTCTTAATCGCCTTCATAGCCCTCTCCCACCATTTCTCAGTTATCCACGCTCTCCTTTTCTCCCTCAGATCCCTAGCCTTTCAAAATTCATCTATATCCATTCTTGTGGCATTCTTATAGTTCCCCACTCAATAGCATCCCTCCCTTTAGGTCCTTCCCCCAGTATTAGGTGTTTAAGCTACAATGCTTGAGTTCTGGAACACCAACAAGCCTTCTTCCACCATTAGAACCCTAATCCATAGAGTGACCTCCTTCAGTTGCTTCCCATGCAAGACTGATGACTCTATGTTGTGGACTCAATAATGTATCTCTCTAGCATGGTCTATACCCAGAAATTCGCAGCTCATGTCAAATATGTGTCAAGGTGGTGTAGCTTGATAATATCTGCTTGAGTCCAGGGGCGATAAGATAGGTTTTGTCCACTATATTTTCCTTTTACTTGCACCAGAATATCTCATATTGATCACTAGTTGGTCTTGAGTATAGGATCTCTTCCTTCACATTCCTTATACTTCATCGGCGAAGTTGATATTATCGAGAAACAAACTGGTCCACTTGCTTGTGCCACCATTTTTGCAATTCTTTCTTAAATATCCTTAATAACATATTCCAAACCCCTTTCTGAAATTTCAGGGTCCTATCAACGGAACCTTTTGTTGGCACAAAAATATCAACAAGGTTGACACCCCCAGTTTGAGAACAGGGGACAACAAAGCTCTGCTTGTTGAGAAATGGCAACAAGAAATTCCAATTTAATTTGACCTTGAATTAAACTTAGAATTAAAATCGAATTATATTCTCATAGCAACTTATAAATAGTTAATTCAGTTTAATTAACTTAATTAGCTTAGCAATTTTGAGTTGGAAGTCTTTCTGAAGTCATGTATATGTTCTCCCTAAGTTTTAGGGGTCCTGGATGGGTTTAATTGTGAGTTGTAATTAGATAACTCAGTTTGTTGAGTCATGTTCAGTTAAATTAGTTCCAAGATGTTTGAGGAACTAATAAAGGGTTAATAGTTAGTTGGTGCACTAGTGCATCCACAAGTGTCACTCCAGTTAACTAAAGATTCCCTCATCAAAAACTCATGCATGTTGATTATGAGAAATACCCAGTTGAGACTAGAGTGCAGGGAAAATGTACTATCAGTTGTGTGATTTAATGAGTTGTAAATATCATGCATGCAATCATAGAAGGATCTATGTTTGGATTGCACAATTTTGGAAGAATTAATTCCCTTTAAATACGGGCTATTCATCCTAGGAATTACGCAAGAGATTAGGGGCTTGGAGAGTTGTTGAATAGGCTAAGGATTTGGCTTGAGCTAGCTTGTGAGCTAAGAGAGTTGAGCATACTTGTGCGGAATTGTTCTAGTGAGAACAAGCTTTGTATCTTCACTCATATTTCTGATATATGTAATATAGATAGCAGGCTTTTGAGCAGTGGCTTTCCCTAGATACATATTGTGTTATGTGCCATTGAGTTATATTCTTCTTTTTCTTATTGTTTTCATCGATCTATTGGCTTCCGCTAGTTGAAAGTAGAAGTAGATTCTTTTCATATGCTTTAGTACGTTACATGAGCTTGTGAATCTATAGGATTGTCTACATGGTACCAGAGTTGAGAACAGTATACTAGAGGAGATTTTGAAGTTTTGAGTTTTGGGTTATAGGTGAAATTCTAATTCACAATACATACTTCAGGATCAGTTGAAGGCCTTCTAAGGTTTGCGGCTCGAGTATACCTTGGAAGGCAGCTCAAATTTTATAGCCTGGAGGGACATAATGGAGGCTATGCTAGAGGACAATGACCTAAAGGAATTCGTTGATCAAGAAATTCCTAACCCAACAGCATCGGATGCACAAAATTTGGCCGAATGGAAGAAGTGTGTGGCGAAGCGAGGTGGATAATCCTTGAGGGAGTTTAAGGCCACATTGTCTCAAGACTCCATGGCAAGGAAACTCCATATGCAATGTGGAAAACATTGACGGACTTGTATCAGAACAAAAGTGACCAAAGGAAATTGGCACTGAAGGACAAACTTCGAAAAATCAAAATGGAGAAAGGCGAGACGGTTCCAAAATACTTGACTAAGTTCACTCAGTGTTGTGATGAACTTGGAAGTGTTGGAATCACGGTTGTCGAGGATGATATGGTGAGTCTTGCTCTTCTAGGACTCCCAAATATTTGGCATAGTTATCAGGACTCTATCAATGGTAGGGAAAAGTTTCGGATTGGAAATGAATTTGGTCGGATTTGATGTAGAAGGAGATCAGGAGGAACACTAGGGATGTCTCTTCATCAAAGACTGATGATGAAGAGAATTGTGTCATAGTGATTAAGGTGAAGAAGGGGGAAGGGAAAGCTTCCCATTCTAAATTAGACTCTTGTCATGGAGGTAAGAAGAAAGACATGACGAAAGTTAAGTGCTTTCATTTTCATGATTTGGGCCATTTTTCTACAAATTGTCCACTCAAGAAGTCTAAGAAGAAGTCCTCAGGAGGAGCGGCGAGTGAGGCTTTTGCCTCTCAATTCGAATTGGAATTTTCCCTCATTGCATGCACAGTGCCATCAATGATGGGAAGTGTATGGTACTTAGACAGTGGAGCTTAATTCCACATGATTGGAGACAAAGATTTATTCAATGACCTAGAGGAGAAAGATCTCCAAATGCATATCGAGATAGGTGAGGACGGGAAGTATAGTGTTACTGGATTGGACATGATTACTTTTCAGAGGGAGCATAGGGCTCCAATCACCTTGAAGAATGTTATGTATGTGCCCAGGCTGAAGAATAACTTGGTATATGCTGCCATGCTTGAGGATAGAGGCTATGATGTGATCTTCTCAAAAGGGAAGGCATTCCTTTGACACATAGCCACGAGTCAAGTAAAGAAGATAGGGATTTGGGTGAAGAATATCTATAAGTTGGAGGTAGAGGAGCATGCTTCTTTGAGAACAAAAGTAGAAAGGGTGCAGAGCTGAGATGTTGACGAGTTTTGTCACATGCGATTAGGCCACTTGCATCATGGGGCTTTGAATATATTGCAGCAGGTCTCTAACGGTCTTCCCAAAGGTATGCTTAAGCAAGTTGATACATGCAAGGGGTGTACTTTGGAAAAATACACCAAGTATTCCTTTCATGACAGAGACAGTCGAATAGAGGCTATTCTTGAGCAATTCCATTCAGATGTGTGTGTACCATTCTTAACAACATCCACGGCCAAACACATGTATAATGTTATATTTGTTGATGACTTTTCTCAAAAATGCTGGATATTTTTCATGCAGAAAAAGGATCAAACTTTCACAAAGTTTTGTGTGTTTAAAGCATTAGTGGAGAAAGAATCAGGCAATAAGGTTAAATCTCTACATAATGATAATGGTGGTGAGTATATCTCAAACGAGTTTAAGAACTTATGTGCAGGTGAATGGATTAAACGAGAGTTGACGACACCCCATAACCCTCAGCGGAATGGGGTGGCCGAGAGGAAGAAATGAAGCATAGTAGGGGCAATGAGGGCGATGTTGCATGATTAGGGCCTACCACTACACTTGTGGGCTAAGGCATGCAACATAGTGGTTTATGCTTAGAACTGTAGCCCACATCAGATACTTGAGATGAAGACACCAGAGAAGGCTTATTCTGGTAAAAGGCCAGATGTTGGTCACTTCAAGATTTTTGGGTCATCAGTATATTTCCATGTGACCAAAGATGCACAGAAGAATATTGAGCCTACAACAAAGTTGAGGATATTTGTGGGGTACACTGATACACCTCACAACTATCGGGTGTACATGCTGACCAACAGGATGACAGTGGTTCGCAGGGATGTTAGATTCGATGAGGAGAAGGCCATGCGAGTTTCCCTTGAGAGGGAGCTTGAGCTACATGCGGATGAGGAGATTTTAGCTCCTAAGGTTGAGGAGCCTTAGATTGATGTGGAGCAGCCACATGCAGAGGATCTGGGAGTGGAGACATCCACTCAAGCAGAGTCTTCCAAAGAGGGAAGAAAGTGCACTAGAGAGGCTGACATATTGTTGTCGAATGTTAGAGAGAATGTGGGAGCACCCACATCACAACACAGATAGAGGAGGTCACTTGACAGGTACACTCGATACATGGCTCTTATGAGAGGATGTGTTGAGACAAATCCATCTTCCTTTGAGGAAGAAGTGTAGCAACCGATTTGGGTTGATGCCATGGTGGAGGAGTATGACTCCATAGTTCATAACAGTGTTTGGGATGTGGTCCCAAGATCGGAGGATAAGTCCGTGGTGAGATCTCATTGGCTTTACAAGGTAAAAAAAAGTTGCATATGGTAGTGTGGAGAAGCATAAGGCTAGATTTGTGGCCCGTGGATTTTCACAGGTAGAGGGGATTGACTATGATGAGATCTTTTCTCCTGTTGCAACGTACTCATCGATTAGATCTATATTGGCACTATCAGCATAGATGGGTTGGAAGATACATCAGATGGATGTAAATACAATCTTCCTTAATGGCATGATTGAGGAAGAGGTGTACATAGAGAATCTTGACGGTTTTGAGACCTTTGACCATGAATCGCACGTGTGTCAGCTCAAGAGAGTGTTGTATGGGCTGAAGCAAGCACCCCGTGCTTGGTACACTAGGATACATAGCTACTTCACTAGGTTGGGCTTCATGAAGAGTGAAGCACATGTGAACCTATACCATATCGTGGTGGAAGGTAAATTGTTGATCATTGTACTTTATGTTGATGATCTCATACTAACATGTGATGATCAGTTGATCAAATCTTACAAGGAGGACCTTGCAAGAGAGTTTGAGATGAAGGACTTGGGGCTCATGCATTAATTTTTCGGCATGGAAGTATGGTAGAGTGATGGGGAGTTGTTTGTGTCTCAAGGAAGGTATGCCAACGAGATACTTAGGAGGTTCGATATGGAAAGTTGCAAGCCTATGGGGACTCCTCTAGCAGGTAACTGGAGGAAGGAGGATGATACTTCAGGGGAAGTAGTGTAAGTTATTGTTTATAGGCAGCTTGTGGGTTCACTAATGTACTTGGTGAACACATGACCAGATATGTGTTATGCAGTTAACCAGCTTAGTCAAGTGATGGTTAGGCCGACCAAGCTGTATTGGAAGGCAGAAAATCATGTGTTGAGATACCTTAGGGGCACTTCTTAGTATGGATTATGGTATAGACGGACAGAGGGAGTGAAGCTTCAAGGCTTCACCAATGCAGATTGGGCAGGGAGTCCATCCAACCGGAAGAGAATAGTAGGAGGGATCTTCAGTTTTGGGTCAGCAACAATTTCTTGGTACAGTAAGAAACAGAGATCGATTGCACTCAATTTGGCAGAGGCTAAGTACATGGTTGCGAGTCAGGCAGCATGTCAAGCCATCTAGATGACAAAGATCCTAGTTGGTTTTTTTGTCAGCAGATGGATCCAACTGTGATTTACTGCGATAATCAGAGTTATATCAAACTCTCTGAAAATCCAGTTTTTCATGATTGGTCCAAGCATATTGATATATGATATCATCATCTTAGAGATTGTGTATTGAGGTGGATTATGTTGTTAGAGTACATTCCCACAGAGGAGAAAGATGTTGACATTTTGATAAAGGCATTGTCAACATGTAAATTCGAGTTTCACAGAGACAGGATCGGGGTACCTAATAATCCCTTTCTTGTTGAGAGGGAGTGTTGAGAAATGTCAACAACAAATTTCAATTTAATTTGTCCTTGAATTAAAATCGAATTCTATTCTCATAGAAACTTGTAAATAGTTAATTAAGTTTAATTAACTTAATTAGCTAAGGAATTTCGAGTTTGAAGTCTTTCTAAAGTCATTTATATGTTCTCCCTAAGTTTTCGGCATCCAAGATGAGTTTAATTGTGAGTTGTAATTAGATAACTCAATTTACTGAGTTATGTTTAGTTAAATTAGTTCCAAAATGTTTGAGGAACTAATAGGGAGTTAATAGTCAGTTGATGCACTATTGCATCCACAAATGCCACTCTAGTTAACTAAAGATTCTCTCATTAGAAACTCATGCATGTCGATTCTAAGAAAGACCCATTTGAGACTAGAGTGTAGGGACAGTGTACTATCATTTGTGTGATTTACTGAGTTGTAAATATCATGCATGCAATCAGAGAAGGACCTATGTTTGGATTGCGCAATTTTGGAAGCATGAATTCCCTTTAAATATGATCTATTCATCCTACGAATCACGCAAGAGATTAGGGGCTTGAGAGATGCTAAATAGGCTAAAGATTTGGCTTGAGCTAGCTTGTGAGCTGAGAGAGTTTAGCATACTTGTGCGGAATTGTTCTAGTGAGAACAAGCTTTGTATCTTCACTCATATTTATGATATATGCAATACAAATAGCGAGGTTTTTAGCAGTGGCTTCCCCAGATACATATTGTGTTATGTGCCATTGAGTTATATTCTTCTTTTTCTTATTGTTTTCATCGATCTATTGGCTTCCGTTGGTTGAAATTAGAAGTAGATTATTGTCTTGTGCATTAGTACATTGCATGAGCTTGTGAATCTATAGGATTTTCTACACTATTGTAGTCTAGCACAACGCTGACATTTTCACCTTACCCAAAATGAGTAAGAATTCTCACCTGAGGCATGTTGCAACCTTAATTAATGGGTATCGTAAGTATCAAGAGGAATCACATCCGAGAACCAAGAATCAAAGAACATTAAATCATTCCACACAGATGCCTGATCGCGGAAAGTCATGCATGCTTATAAAGGAAATACCACTTAAATAAACACATATATAAAAAAATTAAAGAACCAGATTAACATTTAGCTGATACACAATTGTTCCAATAAGAATTTTTCATCATTAGTCTATGTCGCAATATCATTACATCAGGCTCAAAGTCCTCTTTTCCAACATACAAACTCTCAAGACAAATCGGTACAAAGTCATATGAGATAACAGATACAGAGTGACTCTCTTAGCTCCATGACCCCCTTTCCAAGTGTTCTCCCCCTTTACCTTTTCACCCGTCCTTCCTTATCTTTATGCGCTAGCCTGGATTGCAATTTCTTCCTCGGGACCTCCGCCTTCTTCCCTGCTCGGTTGTTCCTATTACTCGGCTATAATTCTTCATTTCCCACTCGGTTGTGGATACTCCTTTCCATATTTCCTCTGCAACTACCAGCCTTCAGTGAGTTCCTTCCCCTTTTCCTATTATCTCTCCTACAACTTTCCAACGACTGTCTCCGCCGCTTGTCATCGACCTTCTAGCTTATCACCAAAACTTCTTAATTCCTCAAAAACAAATGCCCCAACATAAGTGTCTCTGGACATTCACTAAAATTTTTTATGGTTTATTTTTTGAATAATATTATATTATATTCAAGAATTAGTTTTTTTATGTTGATGGATTGATGATTTAGTTTTTTGTTGTTGTAGATGAATTAATGTTTTATGTTTATGGTAACTTTTCAAAGGTTATGTGGTAATGTAAGTTAATGATGGAACATCACTCTACTGCTCCAACAAACTCGCTCAACTTCAAAGAGAGTTTGGTAATGGCAACTTGTCAAATGTTATGTGGTAATGTAAGTTAATGATGGAACATCACTCTATTGCTCCAACAAACTATATCAACTCCGAAGAGAGTTTGATAATGGTAGCTTGTCGAATGTTATGTGGTAATGTAAGTTAATGATTTTTTTGGGGGGTTGGTCTATATTTTAATCAAATTGTACACTAGATATTTTTGTATTGAACATGATAATTAGCAAGTCAAACAAAAAGCTATTGAAAAATTGACTTATTTTTTGTTTGTTCATGCTATAACATGCTTAAAATCGTTTGAATTTTTAAAAAAGGCAGTATTAATAGTTAGAATTAATTTTGAATGGTAAAGAAGAGTTAGATTATAAATATGATTCCTTAATTACATTAGCCAATTTTATAGCTAAGCCATATAGTTCTAATGGCAAGGTTGGAATTTTCTAATAGTTTATTTAAAAACATAACAATATATAATATAACATAATAATATAATAATAACAATATAAAAATTATACAACATAACAATAACAATAAGAAATATAAAAAATAACCTAATGTAATATAAGAAATATACAACAATTTTTAAGAAATATAACAACATAACAAGAAATATAACATAACAAAACATCTAGTTCATATAAGAAATATAACATAACATTTAACAATAACAATACAACAATATAACAAGAAATATAATCTAACAAAGCTTAATTAACACCCCCCCCCCCCCCCCCAACACACACACATATATAATGGAATTGATAAATATATTAAGAAAAAATTCAAAAATGTACAAGTCTTTGTTTCCCTAAATTCAAGACAACATAATACATAGAATCTAAATTTATGGTCCAATAGGTAAACTATCTAGGAAAAATTAACTACATTTAATATGATTTCATGTGTTCCTTTCACATGAAATGTGTAAGTCTTTGTTTCCTTAAATTCAAGACAACATAATACATAGGCTATAAATTTATGGTCCAATAGGGTAACTATCTAGGAAAAAATAACTACATTTAATATAATTTCATGTGTTCCATTCACATGAAATGTGTTAGTGGCAAATTTTCAAGAATGGTATCATGATCTTCTATCGATAATTTCCATTGTCGTAGCTTTTTTCTACTTTTCACTTCTTTCAACTGCAACCGAGCTGCTATGACCAAATGACTATATTGGGCACATATAACATTTGGTTGGTAGTCTTGAAAAATAATGTGGTCTTTACATTTCTTTACTTCTTCAAAGAAATGCCCCAATAACACCACTAAACCAATTGGATATGTATAATTTGAAGGATCTTTATACTCTTGTAACAATGTGATTTTCGACTTAGTGCATCGCAATAAATAATAATTCACTTTCTCTGGATTATATTATGGTGCAATGATAGAAAATACATCACCTTCTCTAACCATATTAGAAAGACGATTAGAATCCTTGTAAATCACAGCCACTTCATTGTCCATCTCCTCATCAGTAAACTTTGGAAGTGGGGACAATGGTGCCAATTATTCGTGTATGCACAGTTTGAGATATTTGTTATTATGGTTTACACACTTAAAGGCAAAGTCCATATCATCAATACATGCAAGACAGAAGCAAGAGTACTTTCATTTTTGAATTGAGAATATATTTTTCATTTTCTCACTTCTAATGGAGTGCAAACCTCTTGTTCCATGGATTTGTTGACAATTATATGGCATCGATCTATTAACATCACCCATCAAAATATTCCAAAAGTACCTGCTTGAGAAAAAAACTCATGTAAGTCAAATTTAGTGATTTATAAATATATCATTTCGATATAAAAACACATTTACACACATGTACATATTATATATATATGCACATGAGCCATCCTTGGATTCGATACATGGCTTAAATTTTGTTTGCACCAGTTAACAACATCATTTGAATCTACAAGTTAGGAAGTCTATTGATTCAATTGATACCTCCTAAGTGCATGGTTTACATATGCCCAAACACCATCATGATCTCATTTTCCATGCCCCATCTCAAAGAAATTCCATGTATGATGAATGGTAGTTTTTTTATGAAGGTGAGACAACTAGAAGACTGCTCGTGATAACTTAAACTGACTAACACAACCATCTAACCATGCCCAATGTTCCTTACAAGTGATCTTTCGTTCCAATAAAACCTTATAAAGAATATTAAAACAATGTTGAACAAAACATGTATCATGTGTATGATCATGTTGATGCGGGCTTTCTGCACCCTAGTCAACGAGGGAAAAATGACCCATACTAGAGCTCTTTAAACAACCCTATCTGTTTGGTGTGGTCATTCTCGGCAAGTTTTAAAGCTCCATTAGCCTTTGGATTCTTCCTCTTGTGAAGAAGAAACTGGGGAAAACTAATCCTAATTTATACTACCTACATAAAACTAAAACTATTGTTAAATGTACCTAAAACTATTTGTTAAATAATAAAATACAATCTACAGGTTAATAACTACTAAAAGTATAGTAAATCTTGATTATTAATTATACAATAAAAATATTAGTAAAAGGAATATTATACAGAAATCGAATAATCATTCGCAAATGAATACATTAAGATTTGTACAAATAATAACAAAATAATGGTACAACCAAGTAATGACCATAACTGAATGTAACTGGTACAAAAAGGATTGAAATATAATTCTTTGTAGAGATAATAATAATATAATTCCTAATTTTAAAGTATATATGAAATTATAAATTAAAATTGAAACAAGAAAGCAATCCTAATGCAAAAGAAAAAACAAACAGCTGCTAAAATGCAAGTCTCTTATCCTTTGAATAAATGTAGGTAAAGTTGTATATGTTCTTATGATTAGCATCAAGAATAAATGCAAAAGAGTCTAACTAATTCACTCTACTTTGTATTACTCGACCGAGATATAAAGGGTTACTATAAAAATCTCATAAAATGGTAATCATTCAATTACTTGTTTATGAATCAAACCAATAAGCAAATAATCAAAAATGAATATATAAACTTAGAAATAGTTAGAACATAAAAATTAATTCAATTAGCATGATAAATATGACATTATCTAAGATCTAAATTATAAAACCACAAGAACCTAGACCAGATGCATGCACAGATCAACTATCGATCTCAGAAAACAAGTCACTAAACAACGATATTGATCATATAAAAACTTATGCAAATTGAATCAACATAAGATAGGAAAAAATGCAATATAATTGCTACTATTTTCAGAATAAAATCACACAAATAGAAAACTATTGCCTCATGTATTCTGAGAAATCAAATTACACAAAACGCAGAGGATGATATGAACCTATAACTATGGAACAATTAAAGCCAAAATAAGTAATCGACTGAATAAAAACAAGTCTGCAAAACTAACAGTGTTATTCAATGAATATTCCACAGTAAACATAAATTTAAATAGTGTTTCTTTCCCTACAAATTTCCCTTTATAATCCTATAGGTAGCTCCCCCATACTATAGAAAATATAGCTTTTATATGCAAGTCGAGAGACCTCATTTATCAAAAAATAATTCTAAAAAGTCTCTAACAGTCTGTTACAAAAATAATTCAAATTGTTTACTTGGCCTCCTAGTTGAATTGTAAAAGGTAAAATAAGAAGGCAAATGACTGACAAGGAATCCATGCATATCTCACAACAAGTACACGTCGATCGAACATATCCTCTTTTGTAGGATCCAAATCCAACATTCAATAAAAATTAAGGACATGTTGCACTAAACCAACCATTATTAAACATTATATTGACAACAAGATAGGGTGGCTACAAAATCAAGGATTTTGCACCTACCCTTTTTCAAATTTAGTAAAATAAATCAAATAGACACATACCTTGAAAACTTATAAAATCCTTATCATAGGTAACAATAAAATCATTACTTATTAGGACCAGATTCATCTATATCAGAAGATACAACTACTTTGACTTTCGATGACCTGATAATAATATGCGTATATGTATATTGAGATTTATTTTAATTGTTGGAACGTTTTTGTTCCTTGTGTCTTTCCCTAGCTTGAATTGAATTTCTGAGTTTATTATTTTCATGGACAAGCTGGCTGATACGATGTTCAATATGTGGGATAGTGAATAAATGTTGTTGGTGCCCATACATATTCATAATTGACTCATCTGAATGGGCCTTCCTCGGATAAATGTCATCTCAATAAGTAGCACCAGCACAAACTCCTGAATCATCTAGCACTTGGGGTTTATTTGTTTTGGGCAAGGGTTTAGGATGAGCTTTGAGATCGACAAACACATCATTTGCAGGAGTATTTTTATGACTGTTTCATTTTTGTCGAGTGTTTTTCCTCTATATTTATTTAATATTAACTTTAGACTAGGGATTTTTTTTTTCTCTCTGATTGATTTCTTCTTCATGTGCAAGTTTTGTAGGCATGGGTTCAGGACGAGGACTAACCCTGGAGGATTTATTTTCTTATTTATCCTTAAATCCATCTATTAATTCCTCATGGTGAATAGGGGTACCTTTGGTCATGCTTCTAGTGACACAAATAAGGTTAGGTCCCAAGGTTTCACTCATATTGTCATCTGAAACACAAGGGTCTTCTTCGTGGAATTGTTCTTTGCAATCATTCTGCAATGAATGATGAGATTATGATTGAGCATGACTATCTAACAAAGAGTTTGACACACATAGACCTGGGGAATCAGAGTCTTTGGGAAGTTAGGGTTTGTTGGAACCATTATGTTCAAGGAAATGATTCCATTCATCCCTTTCCTTTCCCAACTTATATCTCACCAAAACAAAGGCGAGACTATGATGAAACAGGGATCTCTCAGAGTTCTTGTGGCATGAATATTATGTTTGGAACATCTTAGTTAGGCTTTTATGTTGATAAAAGAGTAGATTAAGCTTATGGCCGAGGAATTCCATTAAATATGAGAAATAAAAACCAATATATATCACCCCTCACAAGTAATATGCTGACACAACAAAGCACTAAATTATGTCATTTTAGTTTCAGAAAGGAAATTAGCATACCTTTCACATGATAAATGCAATCCTTCCTAGCGATCATTTTCTTCCATGGGATGTCATGTACTTCACAGTTTTTGGACCAATTATCTCCCTTGATGGGGAGATGAGTAGCTTTTACAATAAAATCAATATTTATAGCAATCTCCAGATCACCCACTTGGGCATTCTTCCTTTCAAAATAAGAGGTGAAAGCCTTAACAACCCCTTTACTATGACTATGAAACAACTGAAAGAAATCCCACCATCCGACCTGTCAGAATAGGGGTGCACACTCACCATATGCCTCGACCATCTCGACTCCAATGGCTTCATCCTGAATAAGGTGTGCCATGGCTACAATCCAAGAGGATTTCAGTCGGAAATCAAGGTGAAACAAAGGGGGGAATACGCAAAAGGAGGGTTATCAAACCCTTTCTCACAGAGCAGTCTAAAAAGTATGTGAAAAAAAAATGAAACGGTAAAGCACTGGTAACCTCGAAACCCCAAGAGATTAACTCAGACATCGACAACCATGAAATGGTAAAGCACTGGTAACCTCGAAACCCCAAGAGATTAACTCAGACATCGACAACCAGGAGGATTGCACAAAGAGAGTAATGGTTGTAAGGTATGGTGACTGGGTGCAATATATTTTGAGATAGTTGGTGCAAATCAGGGTTAACACCCCATAAGAGAATGCCAAATCACCATAACCTTGATACAAATCTCTAAAGAACAACTCTTAGCCTGAGAACCATCATTTATCATAATTGTAAATCCAAAAGTTTTGAAAGGAAAAACTCCATACACATCAATATAGGCTAACAATAATTATAAGTTAGCCATTCAATTAATAACAAATTTAAACCAAGTCTCATATGGTAAAGTCATGGTGTAGGACATATTCGAATATAGGAAATAAACCATTTGTAAAAAATAATCAAGAACAATTTATCACATAGTTTATGACCCATTATAATAACCATCCATTGACCCAAACCACATGTAGATATTAAGGATTGTACATAATTCAATCAAACATATGAAATGAAGTGTTATGAAGACATTATAATATGAAAATTTAAATAAGATAAGGTTGCTACATAATCAAGGATTATGTATCGACCCTTTTCAATTTTGTTAGCACTTCGTAAATTCCCTACGCTGAGGAGATGTTAGGCCCCTATACTACTAGTGTAACCCCTTATTGTTATTGGTACAACCCCCTTATTATATTGTTGTACCCATAGAAGCCCACTATTGTTATTATTGTGCCCTTACATTATTATTGTTATGTCGGCTCTGATTATATTATGACTCCTTAGACTCCTATATATGGAAAGGAGGCCTTGTCATTTGTATCATCCAAGAATTGTTCATTTATGTAATGTAAAGGAGGTTGCCCCCTCGAAGAGGCTGAATTCTAAGGCGTTGATCTATCTTTTCTATCTTTTTGTGAGCTGGTTTCATAACATTTGGTATCAAAGCTTTGGATTCTAGGGTTTCGCTGCTCCAAATAGGTCATCGTGGCATTTTCGCTATAACTTTTTTTTCTGCTACGTTTTAGAAGCTAAAAAAAAAAAAACCATTTTAGATGAAATCACACTGAACCTCGAGTCCGAATTTCAAAGATTTTCACACTATATTGTGGAGATATGATTGGAGGAAGTTGGTTTTTTTGCAGACTCCTGAATTACATTCCAAACAGGTGACCTGGGGAAAATCGTCATAACATTCTCTCTGAGCATCAGATTGAAATTTCGTAAGAAGTTATAGAAAGAGGATTGATCTGATAATCACCCTATGAGTGACCTCAGTTTGAAAATTTATTAAACAAATTACAGACTCATGTGATGGTGTGTGTGTTCTGTGTTATTGAACAACGGATCAATCAGATTGCCAATACACAGAAAATAAGTGGAAAGACAACAGAGAAACACAGTAAGCAACACCAAGACACAAGAATTTTTAATAAGGAGTTCACCCTATTCTCGAGGGCTACATCTCCGGTCCATCTCTCAGTGGTGGCCATGTTTTATTATGTCTTTAAGCAGAGAATTACAAATAAAGGGACTCAATACGAGTTCTCCTGAAGCAGGTTTGCTTGGCAGGGTGGTTCTTGGATTCCCCAAGCCACTCGGAGTACACAGACTCTTGTTCTTCCTACCAGCTCTGTGACCCTTGGTCTATAGTGGAAAGAGCCAACTGTGATGCTCGATCTGGATAGATTCCTCTATGGGAAGGCTTGAATCTTCAAGCTCTCTAGTGCTCAATGCTGCCTGTGGTCAGCTCGGCCCTCTATCTCCTCTGCTTGGCTTTACTGCTCTCTGTGTTCACTGTCTCTCTTAGTTGCTTGGACTCCTATCAATTCGGGTTTCCAATTAATTCTTCTCCCATTTTTTTTTGTGCTCAACTATCTTTGTTCATGGTTTTAGTCATTTGATCCTTATACCTATTCAGTTCCTCTCCCGCCTGCAACGATTCGCCTTCTGCAGCTGCGCTTGGAATTCCTTGTTCAGCATCAGCATGAACGCTTAGGCAGTGGCCACGTGTCTCCATCTAACTTGTGCCAGCACGCTTTGTCGGTTCGTTTCTTCCGTTACGTTGTGTATGCATTCTTTCTCCACCGTGGCAGTCAAACGAACTCCAAATCTCTTTAGAACTTGGCTTAATCCCTGTCAATTCCGCTTCCTTCATCGGGCACAATCTCAGCCGTCCGATCTGGGCTCCTCCAAATCCAACGTCATAATCATGTCAAGCGCGATTGACTTGCTCGACTGATAGCACGCGATCAATGGTGGTTTTTCTCTCACCTCCGCTGCCACGCGTCAATCGCTGAGTGGGATCGCTCCACTCTCCTCAAAAACCTCTTACCGTTCAAGGGCGCCCCAATCAATACCGCCAGTTTTCTAGAGCGCAGGTCCCGCCTTTGTCCTTTAGCGCTTTTTTTGTTTCTCTGCCTGCGGTTCTTCAGCTCCCAACGCGACCGAGTGCTTAAGGCTCTTCCACTTTGGCCCTGTTTGCCCAGCGATGTGCAGTTAGCGCTAAGCGCATCAAAATCGCCTCCTTTTCCCGATCCAGGGCTCCCAGGGGCTCCTTTGACCTCCTGCGCAGTCTCCATGCACCTCGGTCAGTGCGCTTTGACCGAGGTCCTCGTCGTTCTATGTTGGCGGCCATTGCCACTGGTTCAAGGTGTTTTTGATCACTGTTTTGGAATTTTCAAGGATTTTTTCAACTCGATACAGTCAAGGTTCTCGACAGTCTTTTGTGGATCCAATTCGGATCACGGCCTTCTCACTGAAAAAGATTTTGGACCACCAAAAGTTGGTTTTCCTTCAAGCATCAACTAAGTGAGGAAACTGTTGTCTCACTTATCCAATCTCAATCCATTTCACACTGCTCGGCTTCAAACCTTTAAGCCCAATCCTGAGGTATTCCACTTGTCCACTACGCGTTGTCCTTACCTTCTTGTCCAGCACTATATCTTCCTGCAACTTATTAAGATATTCAGGTAGCAGGTCGTCAACAGAAGGTAATTGACTCTGCTCTTCAGGGTCCTCAATCATTGAAGGTTCAAACAACCTCAAACAATTTTCATTTACGATTGATTAGATGTGCATGTAAGCTGGCAGCTCAAGGCGGAAGGAATTTTCACCAACCTTCTCAAGTATCCTAAAGGGTCCATACCTGATAGGTTTTAGCTTTTTACCTTCACCTTGCATCCTATCCTTGCTGATATACAGCCAGACTTGGTCTCCAACTTTAAAACTATGCTTCATCCAATGCTTATCATGCCCAGCCTTGATCTTGGCCTGGCTCTTTTCCAGCTGTTCCTGTACTACCTGGTGGATCTCTTGAATCTGTTCAATGAACCTAGTTGCCTTGTCCACATCACTGTGTCTATCAACCATGGTATCTTTACCAAAGACAAAATCCAAAGGAGACCTCGGTACAAAACCAAAGTAGGTCTCAAAAGGAGATCTCTATGTAGAAGAGTGTTTGGCTCTATTGTAAGCATGCTGCACATAACACAAGTGTTCATCCCAAAGTTTAGGGTGTTTGCTACAATATCCTCTCAGTAACTGGATCACCGTCATGTTAACTACTTCTGTCTGGCCATCTGTTTGTGGATGAAAAGTTGTGCTTTTCTTTAACTTGGTGTCCATTAGTTCCCACAGACTTGACCAAAACTTCCCCACAAATCGGGTGTCTCGATTAGATACAATAGAAGTGGGTAATCCGAAATGAACCCATACATGTTCAAAGAATAATTTTACAGTTTGTTCAGCTGTAATCTGTTTACTACAGGGTATCAAAATACACGTTTTGTTGAATCTATCCACAACAACATACAGATAATCATGACCTTTCCTAGATTTGGGCAGTCCTCCAACAAAATCCATGGAAATTCTTTCCCAAGAGTGAGAAGGAACTAGTAATGGAGTGTATAAGCCTAGTTTTATGTTGCTGGGCTTGCTTTTTGCACACATAGCACGCCCCTTTACATATCTAGAAACTGTTTCATTCATTTTCGGCCAATAGCAGAACCTTTGCAGTTGTGCAACTGTTTTACTTACCCCAAAGTGACCTGATATCAGAGAAGTGTGGGCTTCCCTAATTATCTTTACTCTCTCAATTTGTGGAATGCAGAGTTTCCCATAATGATATAAGAGTCAGTCCTTCACATGATAGTCCAATTCTTCTACTCTTTTTCCTTGACTCAAAGTTGCATATACATCTTGAAATTCTGTGTCCTGAGCATACTGTTCTATGTAGCTTTCATTCAGCACAGAATTATGCTTAAGTATGGTAGATACATTTATAATGGGTCTCGATAACATATCTACAACCTTGTTATGTATGCCCTTTCTATATATGATGACTAAATGGAACTATTGTAGAAACCCCATCCATCTGTAATGTCTTGATTGTTGCAACTTAGTTTGGGAGTGTAGATATTGAAGTGGTTGATGATCAGTGTGTATTACTGTTTCTTTGCCCATTAAGTAATGTTTCCACTTTTTCACACTCTGAACTAATGCATACAATTCTTTATCATAGGTAGGATAGTTAACTACTGCAGGGTTAAAAGTCTCAGAATGATAACATATGGGTTTATCGTGTTGTGTCAACACTGCTCCCATGGCATAGTCACTGGCATCAGTTTGGATCTCAAATGGTCTTTGTAGATCTGGTAGTGCTAGTACAAGTGTTGTACTAATCTTTTCTTTCAAGGTGTCGAAGGCTTTCTGCTGTTTGCCTCCCCACTGGAACACCTTGTTCAATCCTGTCAAAGCATGTAAGGGAGCTGCAATTGAGGAAAAATTTGAAATGAACTTCCTCCAATATTGTGCTGCTCCTAAGAAGCTTCTCACTTCTGTAGCAGACTAGGGTTTAGGCCAGTTTACAATGACTGCCACTTTAGAGGGATCTATTTTCAATTTACCTCCCCCTACTATGTGACCCAAATAATTTAGAGAGGTTTTGCCAAATTCACATTTGGAGAGTTTAACATAAAGTTTTTCTCTTCTCAAAACATCTAATGTCTGCTTAACATGCTTTAAATGTTCTTCCCACGTTTTACTAAAAATCAGAATGTCATCCAGATACACAATAACAAAATCATCAAGAAAAGGTCTGAGCACATCATTCATTAATCTCATGAAAGTAGCAAGAGCATTAGTTAGGCCAAAAGGCATAACCAGCCATTCATACAATCCCTGCTTTGTTTTGAAAGCAGTCTTCCATGCATCTTGCTTTGCAACTCTGACCTGATGGTATCCATTGTGCAAATCCAGCTTGGTGAAATAAACAGCTTCCTTCAATTGATCTAAAAGATCATCTATGCGAGGAAGGGGATAACGATTTTTTATTGTTATCTTATTTAGTGCTCGGTAGTCAATGCACATTCTCCACGAGCCATCTTTCTTTCTCACCAAGATGATGGGTGACCCACATGGTGATGTGCTAGGCCTGATGAACCCTTTCTCGAGCAACTCCTACACCTGCTTCTTGATTTCAGCATTCTCTAAAGCAAACAACCTGTACATCCCAATGTTAGGCAAAGGAACATCTTGCTGCAAAATAATATCATGTACTATTCCCTTTTTGGGCGGCAGACCTTTAGGCTCTTGAAATAAGACATCATACTTTAAAACAATATTTTCTATATCAGCTTGCTGATCAGCGTTACAGCCCCAAAATACATTGGTTTTGTCAAATTTATTTTCCTTTACAACCATTAGTAAGAACTGTTTGCATGAATTTATCATTCTTTTCATCTGTCCTGAATTTATGAAAGTATAGTTATTCTTGAGCTTATGAGCCCTTACAAAGTATTCGATTCCGTATTTAACAAGTAGATACTTGTTCTCAACTCTATAGAAAATAGTTTTTCTATCATACAAGTAGGGACTTCCTAACACAATTCCACATCTATCTAAAGGAATTACATCTAACTCAACCTCATCTAGAAATGCTGACCCAAAAGAAAACTTGAGTTTGCACTGTCTAGTCACTTGTAGTTGTGCTATATCATTCAACCATCCTAATGGGTATGGCTTCTTATGAATTGTAGTTGCTAATCCCAATTTCTTTACAATTGCTTCAGAAATCAGATTTACTTGTGAGCCACTATCAAACAAAGTATCAATCTTTTGATTTTTGGAAACAACTCGAATATGGAAAAGCTCATGTCTTTTTCTCTCATGTTCTTCATCAATAACAGATTGAGCATAATTACTAGTAGATGCTTCAGAATTCTTACCTTTTATACCTGTGGCTGCAATGATTGTTTCATCTCCCAAGTCTGACCCCAAATCTTTCTGAATAGTTGCAGCAGTCTTCTTCTTCTTTCCCTCTGACTTCTTAGGTCTCAGCTCTGGATACAGAATCCAACAATGCTCATCATCATGCCCCTCCTTTTTACAGTGAGTGCATGAAGCTTTGCCTTTTTGTGCAATGTTATCCTTCCTTGCTTTCCACTTCTGCTTCCTTTTGCTCCTTGCTCTTGCTTACAGTGGGTTGGGATGGTCCCCTAACTTCTGGATTTCCATTCTTTCCTCTGACTTCTAAATGAGTAGCTTGTACAGATACCTCATCTATACTAGTGGGATTAAACATGAGGATTGTATGCCTCGTGTAGCTGTGTAGACCACCAATGTACTTCAAAAGAGTCTCTGGTGAGCCTAATGAGATACCCAACATCAATGCTCTCTTTCTGAACTCTTGAGTATACCCTTGTACACTTTTCCCTTTCAACTGCCGAAGAGTTTGCCAACTCATCATGGCTTTTTGCATGTAGGCTAATGGATAGAACTGCTTTTTGATTGCAGCAACAAATTCACTCTAGACAGAGATGGTCTTACCATGTTTCTTCATATCATCTTGGGTTATGCCTTCCCACCAAACCAAGGCAGTGCCTCCTAGGCGTAGGCTTGCCAGCTCAATCTTACTCTTGTCTGAGTCTATGTTTTGTACCCTGTAATACACATCAATTTGTCTTATCCAATTGTCCAACTTCTCAGCATTTAGCTCTCCATCATATATAGGCAAATCAAATTTAACATCTAACTTAATCAAAGATGTTTTCTTATCATGCACGGGGCTATTAGGAGGTGTGAGAAAGCTTTCCTCTTTCCCCTTTCCTTTGGAGTGGTCATGGAAATGAGACTCATCTTTTTCTTTATCTTGTTTAGAGCCTGATGAATCTTCATCCCTATGCTTTCTAAAGTCCCTATACATTTCTTCTACCATAGACTTTATAGCTAGGAAACTTTCTATGAATTGAGGGTCTGGCCCTATAGAACCTTCCTCTGACATTGTCTTCCGAGAATAGACTCTCCCAATTTCAGGATTAGTTTCCACCAACTCTCCTTCTCCTAATTTGAGCTTTGATCTAGTGAGCATTCACAGCTAAACCAACACAAGCTTGTCTAACCTTACAGCCTAGAGCTCTGATACCACTTGATCTGATAATCACCCTATGAGTGACCTCAATTTGAAAATTTATTAAACAAAAGGTATTACAGACTCATGTGCTGGTGTGTGTGTTCTGTGTTATTGAACAACGGATCGATCAGATTGCCAATACACAAAAAATAAGTGGAAAGACAGCAGAGAAACACAGTAAGAAACACAAAGACACAAGAATTTTTAATAAGGAGTTCACCCTATTCTCGAGGGCTACATCTCCGGTCCAGCTCTCAATGGTGGCCTTGTTTTATTGTGTCTTTAAGCAAAGAATTACAAATACAGGGACTCAATGCGAGTTCTCCTGAAGCAGGTTTGCTTGGCAGGGTGGTTCTTGGATTCCCCAAGCCACTCGAAGTACACAGACTCTTGTTCTTCCTACCAGCTCTGTGACCCTTGGTCTACAGTGGAAAGAGCCAACTGTGATGCTCGATCCGGACAGATTCCTCTATGGGAAGGCTTGAATCTTCAAGCTCTCTGGTGCTCGATGCTGCCTGTGGTCAGCTCGGCCCTCTGTCTCCTATGCTTGGCTTTACTGCTCTCTGTGTTCACTGTCTCTCTTAGTTTCTTGGACTCCTCCCAATTCGGGTTTCCAATTAACTCTTCTCCCTTTTTTTTTGTGCTTGATTGTCTTTGTTCATGGCTTTAGTCATTCGATCCCTATGCCTGTTCGGTTCCTCTCCCACTTGCGACGATTCACCTTCTGCAGCTGCGCTTGGAATTTCTTGTTTGGCGTCAACACGAACACTCAGGCAGTGGCCACGTGTCTCCATCTAACTAGTGCCAGCACGCTCCGTCAGTTCGTTTCTTCTGTTACATCGTGTATGTGTTCTTTCTCCACCATGGCGGTCAAACGGACTCCAAATCTCTTTACAACTTGGCTTAATACCTGTCGATTCTGCTTCCTTCATCGGGCGCAATCTCAGTCGTCTGATCTGGGCTCCTCCAGATCCAACGTCATACGCACGTCGAGCGCGGTTGACTTGCTCAACCAATAGCACGCAATAAACGGCGGTTTTTCTCTCACCTCCACTGCCACGCGTCGATCGCTGAGTGGGATCGCTCCGATCTCCTCCAAAATCTCTTACCGTTCAAGGGCGCCCCAATCAATACCGCCGATTTTCCACAGCGCGGGTCCCGCCTTTGTACTTTAGCACTTTTTTTGTTTCTCCGCCCGCGGTTCTCCGGCTCCCAACGCGACCGAGTGCTTAAGGCTCTTCCACTTTGGCCCTGTTTGCCAAACGATGCATGATTAGCGCTAAACGCATCAAAATCGCCTCCTTTTCCCGATCCGGGGCTCCCAGGGGCTTCTTTGACCTCCTGCGTAGTCTCCATGGGCCTCGATCAGCGCGCTTTGACCGAGGTCCTCATCGTTCTACGTTGGCGGCCATTGCCACTGGTTCAAGGCGTTTTTTATCGTTGTTTTGGAATTTTCAAGGATTTGTTCAACTCGATACAGTCAAGGTTCTCGACAGTATTTTGTGGGTCCAATTCAGATCAAGGACGGACTGTAATTTCGTGTATATATTTTTCAGAGCCAAAGGTCCAAACAGTGACTCGTGGCACATCGTACAAGTTCGCTCTACTGAACGAGTCTATAATCAAGTCACTATGGGAGATTTGGCATAACTCTTCCCTGGAGAATCCAATTTGGATCAGACTGGTGACATTGGAAAGAGGACGCAGAGGGCTACTATAGATCGTTATTTCAGAACTAGAAGATCTGAAATTACAGAGTTACAGTCGTTTCAAGATCAAGCTCCTAAAATCAAGAAAAAGCGAGATGAGGAAGTTTGATGGCAAGGATCTGGTAAATTGGATACTATAGATGGAGAAATATTTTGATCTACATGGTGTACCACTGTTACAAAAGGTATGTATTGCATCTTTATATTTAGAACCGGATCAATTTTTATGGTATAAAGGGCTTTGTTCTCGTAAACCGCTTGTTACGTGGTCAATTTTCACGGAGGAAATGATAGCACATTATGAGGATACAAAGAGAAACACCTTGTTTAGCCAATTGATAAATCTCAAACAAAAGTGTTCAATGGAAGAACACATTGAGGACTTTCAAAAATTGAATATAAGGGTAAATGATATTCCAAAGAAGCAAAGGATTGATGTCTTCATAGGTACTTTAAAGGATAACATTCAACATGAGCTTCGTCTTTGGGAACTTGATTCATTAGAGAAGGCATTCAAGTGGGCAAGAAAAATTGAAAGTGAAATTATGGAAACAAGGAATCCAACCACTCACGACTATAATTATGGAAGTTTTTCTTCTCCTAGCCTTCCACAACCTACAAGGGTGACACCACAACAATTGGAAGAAAAAAGAGAAAAAGGACTTTGTTACAATTGTGATAGCAAATGCACTAAAGGTCATAAGTGTGTTAAGAAGAAATTATTTTACATAGATTATGAAGAGGAGGAAGAAAAGGATCAAGAAACATCAAAAGAAGAGTATATACACCAAGAACCAACCCCAGAGAAAGAAGAAATGAATCCGACCATATCTTGTAAAGCATTGGCAATAATTACCACTCCTCAAACTCTCAAGATAGAAGGACATATCAAGAAGAAAAAGGTTCAAGAAGTGAAAGATCACATCAAGAAAGAAGAAATGAATCCAACCATATCTTGTAATGCATTGGCCGGAATTACCACTCCTCAAATTATCAAGATAGAAGGACATATCAAGAAGAAAAATGTTCAAGAAGTGAAAGATCACATCGAGCATCAAGAAATGAATCCGACCATATCTTGTAAAGCATTGGAAGAAATTACCACTCCTCAAACCCTAAAGCTAGAAGGACATATCAAGAAGAAAAAAGTTCAAGCAGTGAAAGATCACATCGAGCATCAACAACAAGTTCTCCAACTTTTAAAGGATAATGCCACTTTGGTGCAGAATCGAATGAAACAACTGGTAGATCAACATTGCAGTGAAAAATGTTTTGATGTAGGTGATTGGGTATTTTTACGGCTACATCTCAAGCAAGCTATTTATGAGAAGGAAATGTTGGCAATACTACATGCACTTAAGAAATGGCGACCTTACCCAATGGGAAGACACTTCAAGGTAAAAATGGATCATGATAGTCTTAAATACTTTTTAGAACAAATATTATCTATAGAAGAACAGAAAAAATGGGTCACAAATATATTGGGTTATGAGTTTGACATCATCTATAGAAAAGGGAAGCAAAATTTTGTTGCAGATGCACTCTCAAGAAAGGATGAGGATGTGGAAGCATTGTTTTGTGCTATTTCTATTATCCAACCAGATTGGATAAACGAAGCAAGGGATGAATGGAAGAAGGACAAAGAAGTGTGGCCACTCATTCAAAAGTTGCAGAAGATCCCAATTCAAACAATATTGCCAGAACTTGAAGAGGAAGGAAAAATCATATTGGAACCTGGAGCAGTCACAGAAACAAGAACCCGACAGCTACGAAATCGATCAATTTCAAAGTATCTCATCAAGTGGAAGAACTTACCCACTGAAGATTCCACATGGGAGGACAAGAATATTCTACAGAAGCATCAAGAACTACTCAAGCGTTGAGGACAACACTTTTTGAAGGAGAGGGGCATGTTAGGCCCCTATACTACTAGTGTAACCCCTTATTGTTATTAGTACAACCCCCTTATTATATTGTTGTACCCATAGAAGCCCACTATTGTTATTATTGTGCCCTTACATTATTATTGTTATGTCGGCTCTAATTATATTATGACTCCTTAGACTCCTATATACAGAAAGGAGGTCTTGTCATTTGTATCATCCAAGAATTGTTCATTTATGTAATGTAAAGGAGGTTGCCCCTCACAAGAGGCTGAATTCTAAGGTGTTGATCTATCTTTTCTATCTTTTTGTGAGTTGGTTTCATAATAGGAGAGAAGTCGCAGAGGTAACCACAAACCACTTCTAGGTCAAGATATAGCCCTTTTGACCTTGGAGAGGGCTCTCTCACTTAGATTTCTTAAAATAATCTGATATTAGACTAGGTATGATGGTAAATAAGGTCTGATTTTCAAAGGTCTATTGATGAGAAAAGATACAGATCCATTGGGCATGGAGTCATGTCAAATCAGTTTTTTGTCCAATGATATAATGAAAAGAGGAAGGGTTTCTTCACAGGGGCAAGGTAGGTAGCCTTGGTGGTGGAACTTAGGTTAAATCGTTGTAGAAGGTGAGTGTAGAAAGGTGAAATTCAACACATATATCATAAATAACATAGATGAATTCTAAATTGTTGATTTAAGATGAAAACATTGATAACTTGGAAAACTAAATCAAAGCACCATGAGAGATGAATTTTGAATTAAAATATGGTTTTTCCCAAGAAATAATATATACATTTAATAAATGTAAACACGTGATACAACTTACAAAATAAAAGGAGCACAAACCACCAATATTCTGACACAGGAATCCTTGCAAATCACCTTCTACCTTTCATTCATTCATTGGCAAAGTTTTCAGGAAATACAGTGCACAAAAAGTATGCTCTTGTCTAATCTAAACAACATAACCCTTTTTACATTCAGATTCATGAATTATATACAATATTCTCTTCCTAAGTCAAAGGGGGTCGAAATCCATCCTTTTCCCAAAGATAGGAAGAGGTTACAATGCTTTAGGAATAAAATATTTGGAAAATCTATCCATATCCTACTATCTAGGGTTTGGTTTTTGACTAACCAAAAATATGCTAACTGAAGAGAAAATCATGGCATTGGGTAGAAAAATATTCAAACTTCATCATCCAAATCAGCTTGGAATCAATTATGCCAAGTTGGAGGTCCACCAAGTCGAATTTCAAAAATTCTAGAACTCTGTCAACAAATTTGGCTTGGAAAATTGTGAAAAATGGGTCTCAAAGTGACACATGTAATTCCCAAAACGTAACACTTGTACACAAACCGAGAGAGGTTTTTACATATTATAGGCTTTGAGAGAAACGTCTCTCATTTTCAAAATATTATTCTCCATATATTCACAATCTGTACCTAAGCATCATAACTAAAATAGGAAATGACAAAACTTGCAACATAGGCTCTAAATATTCATTTTCATTTTCCAATATATAACATATTTGCATAAACTGAAGGAGGTTTTTGTTTTGTGGCTCGTTCTTGGAAAAAAATCTTTCATATTTTTGAAATTTGTTTCCATTTGGTCATAAACCTATTTTGAAAATGATGACAAAAACAATAAAAAAAAAAATGCAGCAAATCTGCCAGTTTCGCAACAAAACGAAGTAGCCCTTCATGTTTTGTATGGTTGCAACCTTCTTCTGAAAAAATGAAGCAATTGGGTATTCTTGAAACATCTCTGTGATGGTATTGAACCTCTTAGATAATATTCAAACTACTTGCAGACCTCCTTTTGGACTATCCCCCACTTCCGCAGCAAGACTGTCTCCTTTCACAACGCCTTCAAAAATATGAACATATGGTGACCTTTTCCTATGAAGGAGAATTGACCACCAATTTGTGAGAAATGCAGCGCTATGCGGGAATCGTAGTGCCCTTGCTTCCTTTACACAGCAACCAAACATGATCAGACCATAAGCTTCCTATAAGAATGAAGAAGAACTGAGTGATGCTAGATGAAGGCAGCAGTGCAAATAACCTTCTGAAGCAGCATGAAGTGGATTTAATGGAGAAAATGTCAGTTTCAAATCATAATTATGAATGCACATCACCATTTTCGGAAGCGCAACGCGTGGAAAAACGCAGCAGATTGTCTTTTTTACCATCGTATTCTTACTGAGGTCATGACCACTCATGAAATGACATCTAAACTGACTCAAAAAACTTCCAAATGTGTGCCCAATCCTTTCTCGCGATTGTTTTGATGTAGGCTCGATCTCCATATTTAGATGGCTGACTTATGATAACCAAGGTTTGATGATATGAACCCTAGACTCTTCTATAATGATAATTTACCCCTCGTAATTTCCAATTCAAATCATGATCCTTATGCCTTACAATTCAAATTATGGCACAAAGACTCTTTTAAACTCAAAATATTTACAAATTTGACCTTATATATATAGAAAGACTAACATGACCAAGATTCCTAGACATAGTACCCTAACAAATTTGACATTCATAAAATATATAGAGTCATAGCCTATCAATAACTTATTGAAATAGCACAATGTTATGAAACCAGCTCATAAAAGATAGAAAAGATAGACCAACGCCTTAGAATTCAGCCTCTTCGAGGGGGCATCCTCCTTTACATTACACAAATGAACAATCCTTGGATGATACAAATAACTAAACCTCCCTTCTATATATAGGAGTCTAAGGGGTCACAATATAATCAAGCCGACATAACAGTAATAACATAAGGGCACCACAATAACAATAGTGGTTTTCTATGGGGCACACTAATAACAATATGGGGACAATAGGGGCACAATAATACCAATAAGGGCTACAATGACAATAGTAATGGGGGAATCAATAGTATTATAGGGACCTAACATGCCCCTCTCCTTCCGAAAATCGTTGTCCTCAATGCTTGAGTAGTTCTCGATGCTTCTGTATAAAATTCTCATCCTCCCATGTGGAATCTTCAGCAGATAAGTTCTTCCACTTGATGAGATACTCTGAAATTGATCGATTTCGTAGTTTTCGAGTTTTTGTTTCTGTGACTGCTTCTGGTTCCAATATTATTTTTCCTTCCTCATCAAGTTCTGGCAATATTGATTGAACTGGGAGCTTGTCACCTATAACATTCTTTAAACATGAAACATGGAAAACTGGGTGCACTCGGGAAGCTGCAGGAAGCTCCAATTTGTATTCCATAGTACCAATCTTTTGCAACACCTTGTACGGACCATAATCCTTTGGTGATAATTTATCATCCTTCTTAGCTTGCTTGAGGGACATTTGTTTATATGGTTGTAGTCGTAGGAATACCCAGTCACCTATATCAAAACTTATCTTGTTGCGATGTTGATCTGCCTATTGTTTCATTCTATTATGTGTCAACGTGAGGTTATCCTTTAAGAGTTGGAGAACTTGTTGTTGATGCTCAATGTGATGTTCCACTGCTTGAACCTTAGAATTTTCTCTTAAATATAATGTGATGGATGGTGGATGATATCCATAAAGTACCATAAATGGGGTCATTTTTGCTGCAGTATGGAAGGAACCATTCAGCTAGAGGCAACAATTTGACCCATTGTGTCCGTTTATCAGATACAAAGCAACGAAGATATCCTTCCAAACATTTGTTTACTATCTCAATTTCCCCATCAGATTGAGGATGATAAGATGAGCTATGAGCTAATTGAGTACCAAGACAAGAAAATAATTCTATCCAAAAATTTACAGTGAAAGTGGGATCTCTGTCGCTTACAATAATCTTTGGGTTTCCATGTAGCTTTTGAATCGTTTCCATAAATGCAGTAGAAATTGTACTGGCTTTAAATGGATGCAATGATGCACAAAAGTGTGCATACTTGGTAAGTCTGTCAACTACCACCATGATGACACTCTTTCCTTCGGACTTGGGTAAACCTGTGATAAAATCCATTGAAACCTCCTCCCAACGTTGGCTTGGAATGGATAAAGGTTGTAATAGACCTGGGGTCTTAATTGTTTCAACTTTATTTTGTTGGCAAACCAAACATTCCGCCACAAACTTTTGAATATCCAATTTAAGGCCATCCGAAAAAAAATCCTTCTTAACCCTATGGTAAGTTTTTAAAAACCCTGAGTGCCCTCCTGAGGGCGAAGTGTGCAATTCCATAAGAATCTTTTGTTTGAGTTCGGAATTCTTACATATGTATAAGCAATCTTTGTACCATAATGAATCATTTTTCCAGTTAAATATATCAGATGTACTAGGATCTTGTTGTAACTTTTGAATGAGTGCCCACGCTTCTTCTCCATTCTTCCATTCATCCCTTGCTTCATTTACCCAATTTGGTTGGATAATAGAAATGGCGCACAACAATGCTTCCACATCCTCATCCTTTCTTGAGAGTGCATCTGCCACAACATTTTGCTTCCCTTTTTTGAAGATGATTTCAAATTCATAACCCAACATCTTTGTGACCCATTTTTGTTGCTCTTCAGAGGATAATATTTGTTCTAAAAAGTATTTAAGACTATCATGATCCATTTTTACCTTGAAGTGTCTTCCCATTAGGTAGGGTCGCCATTTCTTAAGTGCGTGTAGTATTGCCAATATTTCCTTCTCATAAATAGCTTTGTGTAAATACTTTCCTTTGATTGGACGACTTTCAAAAGAAATGGGTTTTTCATCTTGCATTAAAACAACACCAATTCCATTTCCTGAAGCATCACATTCCACAATAAAGGTTTTTGTGAAGTCTGGCATAGCTAAGACCGGTGCCTGGCACATTGCCTCTTTAAGATGTTTGAATGCCTTTGTTGTTTCTAGAGTCCATGAAAATGCATCTTTCTTCAATAATGTTGTTATAGGTGTTGCTATTCTCGCATAATTCTTAACAAACTTGTGATAATACCCTGTCAACTTGAGAAATCCTCGTAGATGCTTTATGGATGTGGGGATTTTCCATTCCTTAATGGCTTTAATTTTGCTAGGGTCTACCTTAACACCTTCATGAGATACAATATGACCCAGATATTCCACCTCTTTTACTCCAAAGAAACATTTGGATATTTTTGCATATAATTGTTTCTCCTCCAATAAATTGAGCACCCTTTCAACATGTTGAACATGATCCTTCCAAGACTTGATGTAGATTAGTATATCATCAAAAATTACTATCACAAATTTTCTAAGGAAGGGTTTGAAAATGGAATTCATCAAACCTTGAAATGTAGAAGGTGCATTGGTAAGGCCAAAAGGCATGACCAAAAATTCATAATGACCCTCATGAGTTCTAAATGTTGTTTTCGAAATGTCTTCAGTCTTCATTCTGATTTGATGATATCCTAAACGAAGATCCAACTTGGTGAAGTAAATTGATCCATGCAATTCATCCAATAATTCATCAATGACAGGAATGGGAAATTTATATTTAATAGTGAGCTTGTTGAGCTCCCTATAATCTGGACACATGCACCATGATCCATCGTTCTTGTGCACCAATACAACTGGGGGAGAGAAAGAACTTTGACTAGGTTGAATTATACCAGCCTCTAACATTTTTGCAACCATACGTTCAATTTCACTCTTTTGGGCATAGGGATATTTGTACGGCCTGATGTTTGGAGGAAAACTTCCTGGAATCAAATGAATCACATGATCATGATCACAAATATGTGGGAGGCCTTTGGGAGTCTCAAATACCTTGGAATGATTGTCCAAGACTTTTTGGAGATCTGGAGAAATAGATTATTTCAATGTGGGAACCTCTAGCGAACATAATTATGCAATTACACCTTGTTGTTCCTTCTTTAGAATCTTAGTAATACTGTTAGAGCTGATTATCTTTCCCCTTTTCCCTGCAATACCCCTTAATTTAACTTCCTTTACTTCTGCACAAAATTTCATGAAAAGTTCTTGAAATTAAAAGCTATTGTACCCAAGGATTGTAGCCATTGGACTCTTAGTACAACATCAGCACCACCAATTGGAATGGAAATCATTGGGCTATTCAATACATATTCTCCCATGGATAGCTTGATATTATGGCACTTTCCAGAGCAATTTATGATTCCTCCACTTGCAACCATCACTTGACACTTTGGTGTTGGATATAGGAAGCAATTCAATTCCTTGGCTATCTTACAATGAATAAAATTATGGGTACTTCCCGAATCAATCAACACTATTACCTTTTTCTTCTTGATATGTCCTTTTATCTTGATAGTTTGAAGAGTGGTAATTCCAGCCAATGCATTACAAGATATGTTCAGATTCATTTCTTCTTTATCTAGGGTTTGTTCCTAGAGTATATCCTCTTCTTTTGACATTTCTTGTTCCTTTTCTTCCTCCTCTTCACAATCTATGTGGAATAATTTCTTCTGAGCACACTTATGACCTTTAGTGTATTTTCTATCACAATTGTAACAAAGCCCTTTTGCTCTTTTTTCTTCCAATTGTTGTGGGGTCAACCTTGTAGGTTGTGGAAGGCTAGGGGTAACAACACTTCCATCTTTATAGTTGTGAGTGGTAGGCTTCCTGGTTTCCATAATTTTGCTTTCCATTTTTCTTGCTAACCTGAATGCCTTCTCCAATGAATCAGGTTCTGAAAGGCGAACCTCGTGTTGGATATTATCCTTTAAAGTCCCTATGAACACATCAATCCTATGCTCCTCTAGAATATATTTTACCCTTATGTTCAATTTTTGGAAGTCCTTAATGTGCTACATCATTGAAGCCTTCTGTTTGAGATTTATCAATTGGCTAAAAGAGGTATTTATTTTTATATCCTCATAATGTGCTATCGTTTCTTCCATAAAAATTTCCCAAGTGACAATTTGTTTACGAGAGAAAAGCCATCGATACCATACAAATTGATTTGGTTCCAATTATAAAGTTGCAATACGTACTTTTGTGTGTTTTGCACATTATGGAGATCGAAAAATTGCTCCATCTGTAGTATCCATGTTCCGGGATCCTTGCCGTCAAACTTCCTCATACCGATTTTTGGAACATGGTGGGTCCTCACTCCAACATTAGAGTCTATGAAATCATTATTAACATTTCTTTTATTCTCATCATGAGTTTCCTTTACTACCCTTTCACCATTAGTAACCATTTCTTGTAGCAACTTATTCAAATTTATCTTCAATTCTTCCATCTTAGCATCCATGCCATTCATTTTAGCATCCATGCCATTCACCTTAGCTTCCATGCCATCCATCTTAGCTTCCATGCCATTCATATTAGCTTCCACGCCATTCATCTTGGCTTCATTTACCTTTTGTGAGAGTGAAATTTGTTGTACTTGGTCTTGTAATTTTGATATATCATGTTGCATTTCTTCCTCTTCTTCACAAGTCATGCTAGATATTTCAGGTTGCTTACTAGGTGTTTCCATTTTCTTTCTTTGGGGCATCAATTAATGCTAATAATTCTTAACTATTCCCTTTTAATTCCTTCAAACTAATTTTTCAAACCAATCTTATGCAAAATTCACACACCTTTTTTTTCACTTTGTAAGAGATCGATATTGAATCTGTTGTATCTCTATAACTGCGGATCTCGAATATCTTAAATCGTGTCTTGCAGTAGCCCTTTGAGTCTTCTTTCTAACCCCACAATTCTGATCAAGATTGGATTCTCCAAGGAAGTGTTATTCCAAATCTCCCACAGTGACCTGATTATAGACTAGTTCAATAGAGCGAACTTGTACGAAGTGCCACATGCCACTGTTTTGGCCTTAGTACCTGAAACTAATATATAGAAAACTACAGGCCATCCTCTTTCTGAAACTTCTTAATAAATTTCAATATGATGCTCAGAACAAAAGTTATGATGATTTTCCTCAAGTCACCTGTTTGGAATGTAATTCGGGAGTCTGCAAAAACCCTAACCTCCTCAGATCATATCTCCGAAAATATAGTGAGACAATATCTAAAATTCGGACCCGAAGTTCAGAACGATTTCGGCTCAAATGGGTTTTTTTTTTTTAGCTTTTGAAACGTCGCAGAAAAAAAGTTATAGCGAAAATTCCACGATGACCTATTTGGAACAGCGAAACCCTAGAATCCAAAGCCCTGATACCAAATGTTATGGAACCAGCTCACAAAAGATAGAAAAGATAGATCAACGCCTTAGAATTCAACCTCTTCGAGGGGGGAACCTTCTTTACATTACACAAATGAACAATTATTGGATGATACAAATGATTAAACCTCTCTTCTATATATAGGAGTCTAAGGGGTCACAATATAATCAAGCCGACATAACAGTAATAACATAAAGGCACAATATGGGGACAATATGGGCACAATGATAACAATAAGGGCTAAAAAGACAATAGTAATGGGGGAATCACTAGTATTATAGGGACCTAACACACAAAGAGACATGGTTCTTATGTTGTTACTGAATGAGAGAAAAATTTCATCAATCAACCATCATGTTAGCACCTAAATCTGCCTTAGGCTGAAGGAAGGCGAGATTCAAGGCAACATCAAACCAAGCTCAGCCTCGTAGCTAGCCCCACGAGGACAGGAGAGGGCTCTCTCCAAGTCACACTCAATGAATAAGTGAATGAAATGGCCTGAGATGACTTACAATGAACTATTTGTCTTAGGCTAGTAAGTGAAAATGAATATAAAGAGTGATTTTTATGAATGACTTTGTTTCTGGGATGTTATGGGACCTCTGGACCTCAATAAATAGAGAACTTAACATAAAGGCATAGATTGTTTCGTGAGGCAAGGTAGGCGGAAAGCATAGCAATTTAGTTTTAAAATATGGCGGAATGGAGAGATTGATTAAGAAGGTGAAAAGGGCATAGGAGATGAATCCTTTTCAACAGAAGAATGAACACTGTACATGAAGTTTTCCTCTAGGTAGAGCAATAAAATTGAATTCTACCTAATCTCATTCGAAAAACTTCACTAGAAATGAATATGAAATGAACTATGAAACATAACAAGATACATATGAAACATAAGAGACACACTTGCTACACTCACAACCACATGGATCTCATGAAATAGAGCTACTGCCTCTCATTAATTCTCTGTAAAAATATACAATGTAAAGTTTCTTTCCCACAGTACCCCAGAAAGTTACAAGCCAACCAACCCAAAATTGCTTTGCAAATGGTTTGCATACAATATATAGAATGTGCCATGAAGAGATAGAACGCCCAAGGGTCACAAACTGAAGGTGGAGAGCCAAACATCAGCTACAGGTGCAGCTCCACAAACATGAAAAATGGCTTGGGTGACCCTTTGCCTTCCTTTGCCACTTGTATAACTGACCATATGGAGTGAAAATATTTATAAAACCGTCGCTCTCCTCCTCCTGTGCGTCGCGCTATTTTCCAGGTGACTTTTGGAGGCCTTCCCGGTGTCCAAATTGAGTGCAGGATAGCTCATTAGAAAGGTATTTGAGTCTAATTTCCAACCCAACTAGAATTTTTCGATTTGGAGTTTAATTTCCCTACCAAAGAACAAATCTCCCGAGAATGGTTGAACTGTGCAAGATGAGGCTGCCTCAAGGCAGAGTGATGTTGCGGTCAACTTTTGAATGCCTTCCTCAACCCCAAATTGAGCTCACGATAGCTCATTGGAAATTTAGTTGAATCTACTTTCCGACCCAATCAGAATTTTTTGATTTGGAGTTCATTTTCCCTATCAAAAATCAAATCTCCCAAGACTGGTCGAACTGTGCCAAATGAGACTGTCTAAAGGCAGAGTGCTGTTACAGTCAAATTTTGAATGCCTTCCTCAACTCCAAATTGAGCTCAGGATAGCTCATTGGAAATATCTTTGTGTCTAGTTATCATTTGACTCATCAAGCAGGTCATTTGGCCAACCTAGCTAGGAAAAAATTTGATTTTCCCGAGGTCGCTCCAGAGGTGCATCAATTCTCCCGAGACAATTGTATTTCTGACATTTCTTCAAAACCATGACACATGTGTAAAAATTGAAGGAGGTTTTTCTTCCTTGGTCTTTTTTGGAAAAAAACCTCTCTCATTTTTTCCAAATTCATCTTTTTTTGCTCGGAAAAATCATTTGAGTGAAACATATCTTGATGTGTGGGACAAGGGATTTGCCGAAATGAAGCGAAATGAAGGGGATAGGGAGCATCTAAATTATTGAGGAAATTTTGGGGGGTATGGAGGGATGTTAGGAAGTAGGGGAAAGTGGAATCTCAGAAATTGAGTGAGGGGAAGGGGTCCAAAAAGGCAAAACACAGGCCCAACCATGGAAAATTGCCCAGTTGTAGCAAGAAACTAGGGTTTGTGCGAAAATGAGGAATTTGAGGGATATCAGTGATGGGAAGAGTTTGATAAGGTACATTATGGATAGGGAAAGGTGTATGAACATCAGGATACAAGTTTTTCCGATGATTTGACCATCCAAGAGAAATTAGCTTCAAAACCCTAGGATAGGGAAATGAACCTTGCCTTGGCACAACTGAAACATGAACAAGGTGTGAAATGACCCAATGGAACTTGACATGATGATGAAAACCCTTTGAATGATGTTAGGCTCAGCTGAATGGTGACATTGACTGACATCTGGACACCTTTGAAAGGAGTGAAAGCAAACCCTAGGCCTAATGCCTAGTGACCAAATTTTACTTGAAGACTCACTGAAATGATAAAATTTGACCTTGACACCTTAAAATCACTTGTGTAAGAGCATATTTGATCACTGGAGGAAGGCTGCAAAGACTGACACTAACCCATCGAAAGTAAATAATTTTAAAATGTATCAAAGTTCAATAACACACTAGTTAAAATAACCAAAGGCATGTCATATCACCATTGAGAAAATAAAAGAAAGTTGTGCAACGAATTTATTTCAATCATACAAAATCAAAGCTAAATGTGAAAACTTAAAGCCAAAGGATAAATTTAAGGAGGCACCCCATATCATTTTAAAAATGATAGGGCAGACGGTTGGGTTGCCAACAATTGGCGACTCACTAGAGAAACCAATTATCTCTATCTTGAAATGAATTTGAGAAAAAAGCATAGATCATATGCTTTAAGAAAGTGAATTCCCACAATAATTTAAGAATGATTGTTGTAGCCCTGCTTGAATATAATTAATCTATTTATAAAAACCTATTAAAATAAAAATAGCAAACAGAAAATTTACAAGAAAAATCCATATGAATTTTCAAAGAATCCAATAACCAACAGAGTGAAAGATAGAGTGAGTGACCAAGTTGATGATGTACTTTTTACTTTAATACCACAGGCATTGCCTTCGCTGCCTGCAGGTGTCTATAGCCTCAACAAGGATAACTTTTAATCCAACTTAGATGCTAGGATCCCATCTGACTGATCATGCATTCTTGGTTCAGTTTTCAAATTATTAATTGTTACGGAAGAGCACTCGGAAGCCTCTTAAGGGAAAGGATGACATGAGATCTTGAAGAATTAAATTATAGTTTCATTAAAAACTTAAAATTGGAATCTCGAATGTCACAAATGGAGCCACTGCTTCCAGCAGGTTTCCATAACCTTGTTAGGGATGTATTTTTTACCAGTTTTACCTGAGCGCTTTTATCCTAGTAAAACAAAATAAGAAAAGTTGAAACCATTAGTGATTGCTTGTCGTTCCTCAATGGAATATTCTAGCCGATAAGGAAGCAAATCTAAATCTCCTTAAGAGATGGAATGGCATGAAAAGTATGTAAAGTCACCAAATTCATATTGATTATACACTTTTAGTAAACAAAACTTGTTGATAATATCAAGGAGTCTCTTAATGAACGAGATCAAATAACACAAAGAGTTTTTGTAGTGCTAGTTAAATTGATCAGGAATTTTGAACAGAAAATTCAGCAGATACTATAGCTAAAAATGCAAGGAAAGATAATATTTACATAGAGATGGAATCGTAGAAGGGACTCAAGAAAAATAATTCTTTAAAAGTTTTCTATTGACCGGGAGATATTCAACTATTCGACCTTCCAAAGTTTATAGATGAAACGTACTAGGACCAATCGTTTCTGTAACAATGAATGATCCCAGCCATAACCTCTAAAACTTGGAATGTTCCCCTTTAACTTCATGGGCTTTGTCCCATTTTAAAACCAAGTCTCCTACATTATATTTATGTCATAAGAATATTTGTTATCAAACCAACGTTTAATAGTTTTTTGGTGTTGATGAAATTTATATTTTGATTGTTCTCTTTCTTCTTCTCATTTCAATAAAGCATTAATCATGTTCTGCATGGAAGAAGACTTGAATTCCTGGACCTATTGGTAAAATTATAGAGAAGGAAGGAAAATATTAGGGGGTAATATGGATTCTCTGCCATAAACAAGGAAAAAGGGGGAGTTACAAATGGAAACTTTAGGGGTGACCCTATCCACCCAGAGTGCACAGTCTTATGGTGCTCAAAAATGGTTATTTTCAGGACTTTAATTAAATTATTATTTGATGACTTAGTAAGATCATTCCCTTGAAGGTAATAGTTAGTTGAGTATTTAATTTAATTTCGTTATCATAAGCATAAGAATCATGTTCCCAAGAAGCAAAGTAAGAGGAATTATCAAACACCAATGATTCTAAAACCTAAAAATGAGTAACAATATAGAATCTGAAAATGGAATCACTTGTTTGCTATTGGCTAATCGTAAAGGTATCACCTCTACCCATCTCTTAAAGTAATTTGTAGATGTCAAAATGTATTTGTGTTTTTGAGAGGACGAATAGTTCATGGGACCAACAATGTCAATGCCCCACTGCTGAAAGGGAGCTTCAACAGTAATAGGTTAAAAGAGAAAAGTTGGTTTTTTAGCCCTACTAGTAGTTTTTTGTAAGTTTCACATTTACGTACTAGGGCATGAGCATCCTTAAATAATTTGGGCCAAAAATACCCAACCCTTAGCACTTTGTAAGCAGTGATATCTCCGCTAAAATGACCACTGATAGGACCTGAATGGAGTTCATGGAGAACTTGTTGGACATCACCTTGTTCTAGACAACGAAGCAAGACATTGTTATAATTTTTTATAAACAAAACGTTATTGATCAATTGATAAGGGGTGGGTTTCAACCCTAACACTCTTTTATTTATGGGCTCATGATGTGATGGTGTTGTACCATTCTGTAAATAAAACATGATGTTGGAATACCAAGAATTAAGATCATATCAAAGACAAAAGCTTCATTTTGCAGCATAGATATTCCATTATCAGGACAAGGATCTTTATTAGGTAGGTTGACAGACTCAATAACAATCTTACAGAGACCTTGGCCTTTCACTATTTAAGCAAGTTTAATCGCTAGGTCATATTCCTCAAGAGATGTCATTCAATGAGCCCTTTTCTCTCCTAATTATTTCTACACTAGTAAATTTCTTTTGTTGCATAGGGAATTATTACCTTATTTTTGGATTTGACCAAGTAATATCTAAAATATTTTACAACCATAAATACAAAGGCTTGTTTATCCACCGCTAGGTAATTAAATTCACCTCCCTTGAAAACAGAACTCATAAATGCAACGGGAATTTTAGTATAAGGTTATGTTTTATGTGTAAGGAAAACAGCGTAAGCAAAATTAGAAGCAAAGGTGTACAATATAAAATCCTTAAAAAATTAGGGCTCATCAGGACAAGAGCTTTAGAAATATTAGGTTTTATTATTTTTTTAGGTCAATCCAGTAACAAACAGCATTCTTATTTACAAGATCCTGAAGTGGCTTAACTATTTTGGAAAAGATTGCAATGAATTGTCTAACAAAAATTATTTTACAAAGAAAATACTACATGGCCTTTTTAGAGTTAGGAAGCGATAAACTATCAATGGCATGTGTTCTTTCTGGGTCAATCATAATACCTTCTTTTGATACAATACAACCTAGCAATTTTCCTTTTGTGACCGCAAAAATGGACTTTTTGGGGTTTAATGAAATGCCAAATTTTCTACAACGCTCAAACATTGTTCTAAGATGGGAAATATGATCAGATATTTGTTTTGAATAAACAA
Source organism: Pinus tabuliformis (assembly GCA_031772625.1). Lineage (NCBI taxonomy): Eukaryota > Viridiplantae > Streptophyta > Pinopsida > Pinales > Pinaceae > Pinus > Pinus tabuliformis. The sequence goes on from CM062816.1 coordinate 831,435,141, forward strand.
TGATATCATCTAAGTAAATGACTACAGACTCATTAATTAACCCCCAAAAAGCAATATCCATTTCCCACTGAAAATTTGCCTCGACATTAATCAGGCCAAAGGGCATATTTATGTAGGTGAATGTTCCCTTTGGAGTTCTAAACGTTATTTTTAGTTGGTCAGAGGGAGCCACCATAACTTAGTTATAGCCAGAGAAACCATCGAAGAGGAAAAACATCTCAGAGCCAAAAACCTGTTGTAGCATTTTCTCCATGGGAGTACTGGGTAATTATCTTTATTATAAGCTTTATTTAGTTTTCTGAAGTCAGCATACATACGAATTTCTACATTCTTCTTTTCACCGGGACTAAATTTGCAACCCATTGGGTATGCCAGACAGGGAAGATTATCTTATATGCTAAGAGTTTGTTCAACTCACTCTTGATAGCCGGCTCTAAGTTAGGATGGATTTTCCTCAACTTTTGTTGAAAAGGCTTAGTATGAGGTTTAATGGGAATTATATGTTTTATAGTATTGGGATCAAAAGTCTTAAGGTCCTCATATTCCTAGGCAAATATGTCTTTAAATTCTTTAAATAGACATATAAAATCCACCTTTTCCTGAGGAGTGCAATTAATTCCCAAATTTATGTTTTAAGGTTTATCTTTAGTTCCCAAATTAATAACTTTGTATTGCATGGTTGAACTATTAGTTTTACAATTAACAATTTTCTTAAATTTGTCCTGCAAATCATAAAATTTTTCAAGCCTAATAATAGGTCGAGGGATAGAGTCTAACATATTAACTGAAGCATCCACTGACTATTGACTTGGAATCTGAGAAAATTCATGAAGATTCTTCTCATGAGTCAACTCGTCAATCACGATATCACAAAAATTGTCTTCTGAATGGAGAAACTCAAGTATATGTTGATCATGATAAAAGACCCACCAGTTAGTAACATCATCAAGTATTGATGGTCTAAAAATTATCTCAACAAAAAAATAATTAGGCTCAAACCCCTAAACGAGAATTAATCTATATGCCACATTTGCTAACATATCAACTTCCTAATTTAGATATCTAGGTATAGAAATAATATTAAATGTTGAAAATTTTGAAGTCAACTCCCATACCTCTGCTTTGTAATTTTTCAAATGAGATGAAAGGAAATTAATGGAATTTTTTACCTATTTGATGATTATTTAAAAATCACCATATTGTTTTAGACATTGAATTCTGAGATATAAAGCCTTCAAGAGTCCTTATATATTGAGTGATTCATACTCTACAATGTTGTTAGTGCACTCAAAATCTAATCTACAAGTAATAAAGATTTTGTTTTCTCTAGGATCCAAGAGATGACAACCTGCACTTGTGACCTTCTTTGGATCATTTAGGATCATAATGAACTTTAATAAAAAAAACTGTATGTTGTTACTAATTTATTGACAATCCACAATTCAAATTGTTGTTCGCTATTTGTAAAAGGAGAAAGATCAACAACAAAATTACTAAAGAATGAATCGATATTTAAATAATCAATAAACATTCTTGGTTCAAAAAAATGTTTTCGTTGCCCTAACCGTCGCTACCTCTGCTAACCTAGTCGTCACTGCCCCTACAGATCCTTCCCTCGGCAGCCTCCTGCTGCTGAAGCCAACAAGACCATGCAGCCCTCTAAGGAGGGAAATCCCCACTCTTCCACGTAGCCAGGGATTGAAGAAAACGCAAAAGCTTTCACATCTCTGATCGTAGAGAATGGAGCTCCAAGGAACAAGCCATCAGTCAATAAATTTGTAAAGAAACTCAAAAGTATCCCAGAGATTTCTCTCCCTCCCGCAATTCCAAGAAGAGCAGCCATCTCTCTGGCAAAACGTGGACTTGTTGGACAGTTCACAAGGCTATGGCCTTCACCCAAATCAGTGCAAAAATGGGTGGAAAGAAACTAGAACGCAACCACATAGGGGAAGATAGCAATTCGTTTCTGTGGAATACTTAATTCTTGCTAACCATGTCCTATAGGAATCATAGAATCAATAGCAATAAGCCCCATTTGAAGGGGTTCATCTGATATTTAGAAATGGACCTTACTTTATGGACTCTAGAGGTTTATACCTGAACAGATGGATGCCAGACTTTGATCCAGAGATGGATGTCCCAAACGCTGTGCTGGTGTGGGTCAGGCTCCCGCATCTTCCTCTCCACTGCTAGGGAGACGAGTCTGTGCAGGCTATAGGAAATGTAGTGGGAAAATATATTGACAGATGTGAGCCAAAAGACAACATGCATGCGTGCACAAGAATATGTGTGGAAGTAGATCTCGAAAAAGGCCTCCCATAAGCAATAAAGATCAAGGTCGACCAGTGGACACACATTCAGTAGCTGGACTACGAGCAAATACCATTTAAATGCAAGGTATGTCACAAGTATGGTCATTTTGCAAATAGGTGTCTTAAAAAAGTAGAGCATGAAAATGTAGAAGAGCAAGAACCTACATGGGAACAAGTGAAAAGGAAAAAACCTACCAACAAGCAGACAACATCAAATATGTATCAATCCCAAGAAGCAAATGAAACAACCTCTCAGCCTCCAGCGAAGGTTACTCCTCCTGATCACACAACTCTGAATCCTTTTGAGCCACTAGAAGACTCCTTTGATCCACCCTCTCCCAAATCGCCTCTCTCAAACCCTACCTCTTTAGCTCTCATATCCACCCCTAACCCTATATCCTCCCCACCTCCACCCTCAATGGGCCGCATCCTCACTAGAAACAAAGCCAAAGAAATTCTCCAAGCCTGGGATTAGCAAAAAATAGTGGGAAGGAAATCCAATAAAGAAATCAGAGATGAGGCAGCAGCTAAAGAAATGGCCCTAGGAATGCAACAGCCAATGGACTCATTCCTTGGGAAACAAACAGGAAGTCATGAAAAAACTCAGCAAAGAGGAAAGGGAGGATCACACCAACACAACAGTAAATAATGATAGTGGTCTCTTGGAATTGTCGCGGCCTTGGCACCTCCTTCAAAGTCAATGCAGCTAGAGACATTTTAGTCAAGGAACAACCAGACATATATATGATCCAAGAGACCAAACTAAACAAGCAAGAAAATCAAAAAATGATTCAAAAACTAAAAAATTATGAAGAAGTAGCGTTAGAAGCCACAGGAGCATCAGGAGGAATCAGCACTATCTGGGATAAAAGAAAATGGGAACTAATGACCCAAAAAATCAGCAGACACTGGATTAGAACAAAGTTGAGGAATCTCAAAACAAAAGAATAGGATAGCATTTTAAATGTGTATTCTCAAAATCACTATAGAGAGAAAGAACAATGTTGGAAATCAGTTAAAGAAGAAATAGCAGAAAGACAAAGTGGGCACTTAATCTTGGGAGGAGACTTAAATCTGATAAGGAATACAGAAGAAAAATTTGGCAGAATCTTCCACAACGATCCGTCAAGAGAAGCTCTTGAAGGAATAATAGAAGAACACAAATTAATAGACATTCCGCCAAGCAATGGAAAATACACTTGGAACAACAAAAGAATTGGAAAAAACAACATAAAAGAAAGGTTGGACAGAATTCTTATTCATGAAAGCATAGTAGCTGCTTACACCCTTGTGAAAAGTAAAATTGTTCACAACTCAGCTTCAGATCACAAGCTGGTGGTGTTAACCTTGGGGAAACTGGAAAATCAAGGACCCCTTCCCTTCAGATATAATTCAATTTGGGACAGTAAGGAAGATTTTGACAAACAAATAAAGGACAGCTGGAAACAAAGTGTCACAGGATCTCCATAGTATGTTTGGGAAACTAAGCTAAAGAACCTAAGGATACACCTAAAAAATTGGGCAAGAGAAAATGATCTCCGGGACAAAGCCAGGAAAATCGAATTGCAAAAAAAATGGATAATCTTTGCAAGGAAAAAGAGAACAAGGAAGAAAGCCAGCAAGATCATATACAAGAAAAGGAAATATATCTGGAAATATATAAGAAAAATAGGCAAGAAGAAGAGGAGAGTAGACTGAAATCAAGATGCCTCTGGCTAAAATTCGGAGACAAAAATATAGCCTTCTTTCATAATACAATGAAAATAAGGAGGTCAAAAAATCAAATTGAACAGATTCAAGTAAATGATCAAGAAATAAAAGGAGTTGAAGCAGTAAAAAATCCATCCCATAAACACTTGAAAGAACTCCTCTCAACAAGTGACCAGCAGGCAGCTAATGAAGAAATTTTGCAACATATAACAAAAAAAATAAGTGACCAGCAAAACAAGGAATTAGAAAAAGAATTTACTAAGGAAGAAGTCAGAGAATCTGTGTGGAATCTCCACCCTAATAAGGCACCAGGTCCAGATGGGTTTACAATGGCCTTTTATAGACAACATTGGGAAATTATCAAAAAAGACCTAATGAGAATGCTCAAAAATGCTTTCGAAAAAAAGAAAAAAAAAATATATATATATATATATATATATATATATGGAGGAAATACTAAATCCTCCTTCCTAGCCCTCATTCCCAAAGAACCCAATCCTACAACTTTAACAGATATAGGCCAATCTCCCTATGCAACTCATCTTATAAGATACTTACCAAAATCTTGGCCAACAAAATGAAAAAATTACTACCAGAAATAATCTCAGAGAACCAAGGAGGATCTGTCCCCAAGAGGCAAATCGCAGACAATGTGATAATTGTACAAGAGGCTATCCACAGCAGTATCCGAAGAAAGGAAAGAGGAATGATTGTGAAGTTAGATATGTCTAATGCCTTTGATAGAGTTAATCATAACTTTCTTACAGCAACTCTCAAAAGGTTTGGCTTTTCAACAAATTTCATAGAGATTATCCAGGCATGTATATCCAATCCTTGGATAGCTCTTTTAATCAATGGTTGGCCCAGTAAATTCTTCCAAAGAACACGAGGGCTGAGGTAAGGCTATCCGCTTTTGCTAGAACACTCCAACAACAACAATGCAGTGTATCTCACAAATTCTGGAAATACCCCTACAAATAAATTGGACCCACTTCACTTATCTTGGGCTGCCCTTAGCAAAGGAAGTGGTAAAATCAGAAGTCTAGAACAGGCAAGTGGAGAAAATGAGGGAAAAAATTCAGAACTGGGGAGTGATGTGGCTCAACCTGGCAGGAAGAGTGACACTGATTAAAGCACTTCTCTCAGCCTTGCCTATATATCAGTATGCAATCATTATGGCTCCGGCAAGCGCCCACAAGCAAATGGAACTGATAATTAGAAGCTTCCTCTGGCAAGGAGGAAAACAAGATAATAAAAAATTTAGCCTTGTTAAATGGGAGCAAGTTACTCTTCCCTATGAAAAAGGAGGTATAGCAATAAGACTGCCAGGACTAATGAACATTGCCCTAGGGACAAAAATTATCTGGAGAATGATAAATGGGAAGGGGCCCACTGGTGGGAAAAAGTGCTAACTATGAAATACTTGAATGGTCATAGAACAAAGCTGCTCACTGATACTATTCCAGACAGGCCATGCACCCAAATCTGGAAATTGGTTAAAAGGATAATCCCTCTTATTAGAGATCAAATATCCAAAAATCCAGGGAATGGCAAAACAATTTCTATCTGGGAGGATAGAATAATGGGGAAAAACCCCTTAAATCAGCAACAAAATTTAAGGGGCCTTCAGAGATGGATGGAAGAGCAAAGTTTTAACACACTTTATTCTATTTCGGATTGGGATCAAAATAACTAGGTTAGATGGAAAAAGTTGGCCACTCCACCAAGACTTAAAAGTCAGTGGGAAATTTTAAAAGTCCATTTGGCTGGGGCTGCGCCCATCAACATAGAAGAGCAGGATGACTTTGTTTGGGACCCAAATGGAGGGGATTACACAGTGAAATCGGGGTACAACCTCCTCCAAAATCTTCACAATCAAAATGACTGGAGTCTTTGGAAGGCAACATGGAATTCAGAGAGTCTGCCCAAAATTAAATTCTTCACCTGGACCCTTCTCAAAGGTAAAATTCTTACCTCTGAAAATTAAAAAAAAAAAGGAATACAAGGGCCCTCAAAATGTGTCATGTGTCAAAAGGAGGAAGAAACTATCCAACACCTCTTCGTTAACTATATGGTGGCGAGAGAGTGCTGGAAACAGGCAACAAGTCCTTTGGAAATAAACATAAATCCAACAATCCAGTTGACAATTCTTCATAAAAACTAGGATAAAAGCTACCCATATACAATGAAAAAAGGCAACAATAAAAAGGATATGGAAATGTCTCCCTTCAATCCTATGTTGGCAAATTTGGTTAGCTCGAAACAAATGCATTTTCAAATAACAAAAACCAAATCTAGGCAAGATCTTAGCAAAAACTTGGAGCCAAGTTGCAGAGATAATCAGTACAAATGGAATCTCAAAAATGGACCAGAATAATTTACAACAAAAAGAGAAAGACTGGTACAATAAAGCAATGTTAGAAAACAAAGCAAAAGTAGCAGTTACAGCAAATAATAAAGAATCACACACAAACAAGAATTGGAAATTAAGATTAGAGGACAAAGAATTTGCAGAATGGATAAAAGAACAAAAGAGACACATTCTCTTTTTTGACGGAGCTACAAAAAATAACCCAGGCAAAGCAGGGGTAGGAGGAGTTATACTAGACCCAAATGGACAAAAAATAATAACCTATGAATGGAGCTTGGGAGAAATGACAAACAACAGGGCTGAAGCATACAACCTTCTCCTAGGCACAAGGCTTTTAAACAAAAACACATTCAAAAACCCTATAATAATAGGGGACTCTACTATCATAATAGCCACTTTGGATGCCAATAGGGACTTCAAAAGCATAGCCTTCAATAAAATCTGTCAAAGGATTAGAGCAAGTTTCGAAAGTATGGGAAATATAACCTTAAAGCACGTCTTGAGAAACCAAAATAAGGACGCGGATAGCCATGCCAACAAAGAAATTGACAAACCAATGGGCATAGTCAAAGATAATAATGAAGTCTATGAAGAAAGTATCCCTTGACCCCCTCTCCTAGTATAAAAAATGAGAATGTACACCATGATCCACATGTATCAGTGCAGGCTTCCAAGCGACCCGAGATAGTTTGGCAATCAACAGCAGCAGGTTTCTTCACATCATAGACCAATAATTCAGGACCAGAAACCACAAATCAATGAAGAAAGGCCGCAAAGTAGGAGTGCGGATACTGACAAAGAATCATCGCACAGGTGTCGTGGGATTCTGGAGATCTATGGCCGAGGACTGACTTCAGTTGCAGTGGAAGAGGATCTCGGAAATGACATCGATGGTGGCAGATCAACGGCCATTGGGCACTTTCTTGCATGAGAGTTAGACAATAAGAAAAGGCGGGATTGTAAACCAGAATGGTATATCAGGCAGAGTTTCAGTGGTAAGTGGTTTCGGGAGGGAATCGCCCAATTCCACTCAAATATGGACACGTACCATGAGGGTGGTGTGATATTAACACCTTTTTGGGCAGGTACTCTTCGCGCTATTTGCCCACCCAATATTCTTGCCAACCATTGGATCTATCGTGTGTGGATCGACGGTAGAAGAGGGACGTGCAAGTTGTTTGACCGGTCAAAGTTGACGAAGGATTTTCTATGATGGAGATTGAGTCTTGTAAAGGTTAGCTTTGAAGATCACGCTAAGGTTATGAAAAAGAAGAATTCCTTAATTACCGTGTATTGTGTATGAGCCGACTTACTGAGGATAATGGTCTTAGACGATATCCGTCTTTTCAAAGTTAAGTCATTTTTTGAAGTTCAATCCATCTTTTGGAAAGTTATCCCACTTCTCAGAACCACGAAACCAGCTCATTTTTTTTTAAGCTTATGGATTCTGGGCGGAAAAAGTAGTTGCAGGGACTGTGCTCCCATTTACGCACTACTTTTGAACCTGCCCTCCCTTGATTGTACAAGGATGTAGCTTCCTTTCCCTCATTTTTGCAATATATAAAAAGTAACCGACTGTGTTAAAAAAACAAAAAAAAATTCTTGATTCATCAGGACCATCAATGTCAATTACGATATGTTGCATATATTTCTATCTATTAATTATAATCTTGTTGGGTTGTCCTCTCCAAGATAACCATAAATGTGTTAGGTTTGTAGACATGTATCCCTTTAAATGTTGCATCTAATCCCAACTTAAGAATAAACTGTATGCTTCAGGAATGTTTGCAATAAATATGTCAATGGTTTGGTGAACATTGTGATATGATGATAACCTGATAATTACATTAGTGAACTCTCCTACTACCTTCATGTCTGTTCTATCAAGTTGAACAAGTTTTGCTTCAGAAGACTACATTTGGGAATTTAATTTCTTGCATATAGACAGTGGCATGACATTCGAGGAGGTCCATGAATCTATTATATAATTGTGTACATTGCCATTAAATATTTCATAAGCAAGTAAGAAATGGGGTGGTTTTCATTTTGTGTAGGAAGATTTCCTGATGTACGTTTCAAAATATGCACATAATCAAATGGAGGTGTTTCAAAACTAGCGACATCTTTGTTTAGAATAGCCTTATTTTTAGCAAAATTTTCAACAAAATGTCGTTGAACTTTATATTGTATTAAAGGGATTTTTATCATCTCGAATAATGAAATGTTAGATTTCTACTTTTTTAGGTCTTCAACGGGGTTATACTCTAAGTTTATGACAACATTTTCCTACACATTTAATGGTTTTTTTTGTGCTTTTGGCTTTATCAACAATAAGGTGATCCTGTTTTTCAGCTAAAATTTTACTACATGTATTGTACTGGTGTTGATTGGAAACAATTGGATCAAGGTATTCCTCAAACAACATGTTTGAAAAATGACCTATAGCAGGTGGTGGTTGATCATTTTCTTCTTTAATATTAATTTCATCCTCCTCTGCATCATTTTTATTAGAGGTGGAATCAACAATAATTGCTTGTATAGTATCTAGTAAACCTTCAGCAATAAGTCCCTCATTTGGAGGAACAAAATTATTTTGGAATGACTTCTTATAAGGATTTCTAAAGTTTTATATGTTTAAAGAACTTTCTATTGAATTCTTTTCCAAATTAGGCAATTTATTGAGGACCTTTTGGAGGCTTTCCAAATCAAAAGATGAAGTTTATTTCATCTTGGAAGGTTGTTTTGATGTTTCATATTTCTTACCAGAAGAAGAAGTTGTGTTAGTTAGTTTATTAGAATTGGGCTTCAGAACAAGGATATCTCTTTCTATGGATAGAGCTTCCTCAAAAGTTGCATGTAATGTATCTTTCTCGGCTCTCTTCACCCACATGGAAATATCGTTAGGTAAATATTTTACATAGTATGAAATAATCAAATTATGAGAAGGCATAGATTCAACAAGATTTTATTTTTTAATAAAAGAAACCTAACATTGAAATATTTTACCTTCTCTTTATTTTCCATCTTCATGTTTGACAATTTTGTGACCAACACCTTTGGTGGTTTATTGTCTCCAAATTTCTCCAAAAATGCAACTTCAAATTGTGCCCGAGAAATAATACTTTGGGGAGGCTGAGCAAAATACCAAGTAGTAGCCTTCCCCTTAAATGTATAGGGGAAGAATATCCAAACTACGTCTTCATGTCAAACATTATTTTGTATAATGGATAACATAAATTCCTTGATGTGATCCTCAGTTGGATGTTTAGAATTAGGGTCAAATTTGGGGAGAAACTTGTGTGGGTTTCTTGGAAAGGCATGTTGTAAACCAAAAACAGAAACAACATCGTGATCAAGCCAAGGGGTTGCAGGATTATTTTTTTGGTTGCATTAATTATTTCCAAGGATTGCCTTGGTTGTTTTCCATTCTTGGGGATCCTTCATATTCCGGTGACTTAGAAGAGTCTTCTTCACAAGAGGAGTCTCCCTAGGAAGACAATGAGCTAGGTGGGCAAGGAGGAGAACCAAAGCCTTCAAATAGAGTCGGTTGGTTGGACTCACCAACAGGTAGCTCATATGTAGATATATTGAGGTCAATAATTCTACCGTTTAAAATGTCATTCAATCTATCATTGAGAGTGGTAGTGGTTTGAGGGATATTTGTGCGTGGATATAGTACTGCGCATTATTGTCAAGAGCAGTGACTAAGTTTTGAGATAGTATTATTTGGATAGATCTATTTCATTATGATATTTCTTTAGTTCTGGAGAGAATCTCACGAGATCTTTGGAGAACTTTGTCAATTTCAGATCGTATGTATAATTTGGTTGGAGTCGTAGGTTCGCTATTGGTCTATTCAGGTTGAGGCTAAGAATTAGCAGAAGTCTCAGCGGGGGTAGAGTCTGTGTGACTCCTTATGACAATAGGTGACCTAATGGTTTGTCTTTTATGATTTCATTTTCCCATTTATAGTTGGATGTTCTTTCCTTCTAGCGCAATTTTGTTGACGCGGATTTTGTGCACCCTAGTCAACAAGGGAGAAATGACCCAAACTAGAGCTCTTTAAATAGCCCTATATATTTGGTGTGGTTGTTCTTGATGGATTTTAAGGCTCTATTATCCTTAGGATTCTTCCTCTTGCAAAGAAGAAACCAAGGAAAACTAATCCTAATCTATACTACCTACGTAAAACTAAAGCTATTGTTAAATGTACCTAAAACTACTCATTAAATAATAAAATGCAATATACAAGTTAATAACTACTATAATTACAATAAATATAGACTACTAATTATACAAGAAAAATATCAATTAAAGGAATCTTATACAGAAATTGAATAATCTTTAGCAAAATAATACATTACGATCTGTACAATTAATAACAAAATAATGATACAACAAAGTAACAACCATAACTGAACATAACTCGTACAAAAATGATTGAAATACAATTATTTGTAGAGACAATAATAATATAATTCCTAATTTTAATTTATCTATGAAACTATAAATTAAAACGAAAACAAGAAAGAAATCGTTAAGGCAAAAGAAAAGACAAACAACTACTAAAATGCAAGTCTCTTATCTTTTGAACGAATGCAAATCAAACTATATCTATTCTTATGATTAGCATCAAGAATAAATGCAAAAGAGTCTAATTAATGCACTCTACTTTCTATTACTCGGCCGAGATATAAAGGGTTACTGTAACAATCTCATAAAAAGGATAATCATTCAATTACTTGTTTATGAATCAAACCAATAAGCAAATAATCAAAATGAAAATACAAACTTAGAAATTGCTACAACATAATAATTAATCAATTTGTATGAGAATGATGACATTATCTAAGTTCTAAATTTCTAAAATAAAACCACAGGAACCTAGACCAGATGGATGCCCAAATCAACTATCGATCTCAAGACACAAGTCATTGGAGAGAGATGTTGATTTTATAAAAACTTATACAAATTGAATCAACGTAAGACATAAAATAAATACAATAAAATTTCTATTGTTTACGGAATAAAATCACACAAACAACAAACTATTGTCTCCTGTATTCTGAGAAATCAAATTACACAGAACATAGAGGATGATAAGATCCTATTAATATGGAACAATTGAAGTCAAAGTAAGTAATCAACTAAATAAAACCAAGTCTACAAAACTCATTGTGTTATTCAATAAATATTCCACATTCACATAAATTTAAAGATCATTTCTTTCCCTCAAAATTTACCTCTATAATCCTACAAGTACCTCCCCCATACTATAGAAAATACAACATTTATATACAAGTCAAGAGGACTCATTGTATCCAAAAATAATTCTAAAAAGTCTCTAACTGTTTGTTACAAAAATAATTCAAAACTATTTACTTGGCCTCCTGGTCGAATTGTAAAAGGTAAAATAAGAAGACAAATGAATGACAGGGCATCCATGCACAGCTCACAATAGGTACATGTTGATCGAGCATATCCTCCTTTGTAGGATCCAAAGCCAACATTCAATAAACATGAAGGGCTTGTTGCAACAAACAAACCATTATTAAACGTTATTTTCAATAAGATAGGGTTGCTACAGAATCAAGGATTTTATAGCTACCCTTTTTTAATTTAGTAAAATAAATCAAATAGACACATACCTCGAAAACTTCAAAAATCTTGATCATAGATAACAATAAAATCATTACTTATCAGGAACGGAGTCATCAATATTAGAAGATATAACTACTTTGACTTTCGATGACCTGGTAATAATATGTGTATCTTTAAACTGAGATTTATTTCCAGTGCTTGAAATTTTTTGTTCCTTGTTTCTTTCCCTAACTTCAATTGAAGTTATGAGTTGATTTTTTTATGGAAAAGTTGGATGATATGTTGTTCAAGATGTGGGACAGTGAGTGAATATTTTTAATGCCAATTCATATTCATAATTGGTTGATTTGAATGGGCATTGATCAGATGAGTTTCATCATAGCAAGTGGCACCAACAGATACTCCTAAATCATTTTGCACTTGGGGTTTATTTATTTTGAGCGAGGGTTCAAGACGAGCTTCAAGATCAACAAACACATCATTTGTGGGAGTATTTTTATGCATGTTTCATTTTTCTTAGGCGATTTTCCTTTTCATTTGTTTAATATTGGCTTTATACTAAGGATTTTATTCTCTTTGATTGATTTCTTCTTCATGTATAGGTTTTGTAGGAACGAGTTCAAGCTAAGGACTAACCCTAGAGGATTTATTTTATGTTTTATCCCTTAATCCATGTATTAATTCCTCACAATGGATAGGGGTTCCCTTGGTCATGCTTCTAGTGACGTGAACAGGAGTAGGTCTCAGGGCTTCACTCGTGTCGTCATCGAAAACATAGGGGACTACTTCATGGAATAGTTCTTTGCAATCATTCTATAATGAATTATGAGATTGTGATTAAATAGGACTTTCTAATGAAGGGGTCGACACACATAGACCTGGGGAATAAGAGTCTTCAGGAATTTGGGGTTTGTCGAAACCATTTCGTTCAAGGAAACAATTACATTCATCCCTTGCCTTTGACAATTGGTGTTTCACTAGAATACATATGAGACTATGATGAAATACGGACCTCTTGGAGTTATTGCAGCATGATTGGTATGTTTGGGACATCTTAGTCAATATTTTATGCAGATAAAAGGGTAGATTAATCTTATGGCCGAGGAATTCCATTAACAGACTAATGTGATAAATAAAAACCAGACTATATCACCCCTCACAAGTAATATATTGATGAAGGAAAAACACTAAATTATTCCATTTTGGTTTCAAAAAGGAAATTGGAATACCTTTCATATGATAAATGAAATCCTTATGGGTGAGAAGTTTCTTCCATGGGATGTCACATACTTCACATTTTTTGGACCAATTGTCTCCATTGATGGGGAGATGAGTAACTTCTATAATCAAATCAATATCTACAATAAACTCCAGATCACCCACTTAGGCTTTCTTCCCATCAAAAGAAGAGGAAAAATCCTTGACAACCCCTTTACTATAACCCTGAAACAACTAAAGGAAATCTCACCATCTGACCTGCCATAATAAGGGTGCACACTCATCATACACGTCCACCATCTCAACTCCAAAGGCTTCAGCCCAAATAAGGCATGGTGTGGCTACAATCCAAGAGGATTTCAACCTAGAATCAAGGTGAAACAAAGGGGAAAACACACAATAGGAGGGTTACCTAACCCTTTCTTGCTAATAGTCTAAAAAATATGGGAAAAAATAATGAAATGATAAAGCATTGGTAACCTCGAAACCCCAAGAGATTAACTCGGACATTAACAGGTGAGAGGATGGTACAAAGAGAGTAATGGTTGTAAGGCATGATGACTGTGGGTAGTATATTTTGAGATAGTTGGCACAAATCGCGGTTAACACTCCTAACGAGAATGAAAAATCACCATTAAACCCTTATACAAATCTCTAAAGAATAACTCTTAGCTTGAGAACCATCATAAGTTCTCATAATTGAAAATCTAGAACTTTTGAAAGGAAAATATTTGTACACATCAACATAGGCTCACAATAATTATAAACTAGTCATTCAATTAATAACAAATTTAAACAAAGTCTCATATGGTAAAGTCATGGTATAGGACATATTCAGATATAGGAAATAAACCATATGTAAAAATTAATCAAGAGAAATTTATCACATAGTTTATGACCCATTATAATAACCATCCATTAACCCAAACGACATGTAAATATTAGGGCTTATACATGATTCAATCAAACATATGAAATGAATTGTGATGAAGACATTATAATATGCAAATTGAAATATGATAAGGCTGCTACAAAATCAAGAATTTTGTAGCGACCCCTTTCACTTTGACATTCATATGCTATATAGAGTCATAGCTTGTCAATAACTTATTGAAATAGCACAAGGAGACATGGTTCTTATGTTGCCACTGAATGAGAGAAAAAGTTCATCAATCAACCATCGAAAGCAAATCATTTTCAAATGTATCAAGTTCAATAACACTCTAGTTAGAATGACCAAAGGCATTTCATATCACCATTGAGAAAATAAAAGAAAGTTGTGTAGCGAAACTATTTTTGTCATACAAAATCAAATATATATGTGAAAAATCAAATCCAAAGGATAACTTTGAGGGGCCCCATATAATTTTAAGAATTATAGGGGAGTCGGTTGGGCTGCCAACAGATCATCACTGATGTAGAAATGGTACTCTTTAATCACTTCACATTTATTTTGATTAATATCAAAACCATCGATACCAAGCTCTGCATTCCTATAAAAAAATTACAGGAGTACGAAGACATGGTATGAATGATAACATTCACTTTGTATTTATGTTTGTGGAGTGAATGTGCAATTCTCAGCAAAATCAACAACTTATAATATTGTTCCCTTTGGGAACACATTGTGTGCTTTTTTGAATTGTAATTCCCACCATTTCGCTATATGAGAATGCTTAATGTATTTATATAATTTCTCCCTAAATTTCTTCATAAAAGATGTTACAAAAAGGTCGCCTTCAATTAAATTAATCTTTCTTGATATTAACATTGAATCTGCAACGAAAATGTACATAACATATTCATATCTTCTCCACTTCACAATGACATTTGAAAATTGTGAATCATTCATATCAATGGGATACTTAGCATCAAAGAGTGCCAAATGAGAACATTCTTTGCATTTTCTTCCACCAACACATTCTTTCTTATAAAATAATTGGTCATTTTCTCAACCACATAATATCTTAGATAAAAATTCATGAACACTTGAAGGAGGGGGATCATTGGACCAATATTTTATGCCAAATTTTAGAAATGCCTCATAATATAATTGGAATTCTACATGGTATTGACAACAACATGTGTCATGAATAGTCACAGACCTGACATACCATGGTTTAAGCTTCACAAATGTGCTAAGGGAAACCTTCGCAACAATGTTACTGTCCATGAAATTTTGAAATAACTTCACTTGACTAACCTTTGTTATATGTTTGGCATGATTTTCATAATGCCCTCTAGATATACGATGTCACACAATGTCCTTTTCATTTGGTAACACACAAGAATTCAAATTCCAAAACTCTTTCACCTTGTCTCTCACATTATCTAGAAGTCTATCTTGATAAGTCTGCCTACAGATAATAGCCCAACATACAAGCTCATCATTCTCATCTACTTGAATCCTAAAAATTTTATGCCTCCATAGACTTTTTCTTGATGTTTTGTATATTCTTATTGCCATTGACATCAACCAATGTGATGCAGTTCCTTTTCCAACAATACCTGTTAACAATGCTCTATAGGAAGTTTTTCCATCTCGAGATCGATTTTTTGCAAGTGTGCCAAGGGTCGATGTCATATTTTTTTATACCAACTAATTTACCCACACCTCTTTGGAATATCTAATGCCCAATAATTGAATTGCATCTCTTAGAGATTTGTGTTTGAAAAGTTTATGTAACATTTGAGCTTGTGCTATGATAGATTTACCTTCAAAAAAACATTTTGATCACCTCATTTACTTTATTTCAAACTGTTTGTTCATGCATTGATGGCTCAATTTCTTCCATTTTAGTTGGATCCATATTCTCTAGAAAATTATCATCAAAGACAATGTTCTTGTATCTTCCAATTAATTTCCATGTTTTTCTAGATGTGGTAGGATCTTTTTGTGGGTTAAATGTTGTCCCTACATGAATATATATGTGTGTGTGTGTGTGTGTGTGTGTGTGTGTGTGTGAATTTTGTACTTGACACATGTACATTGAACATTATTAAAATAGATTATAATGATGATTTTGAAATATAATTTAATCTAAATATTACAATTTATTCAAAATTTAAAACATTAATTGACTCACCAGTACTATCGATATTCTCGTTGACAAGTTCCTTGACATCTCTCATTTCCTCATCATTTCCATGTAAATCCACATTTCTTTCAAACTCTCTATTTTGTACCTCCACATCTCCTTTAGGCTCTCTATTTGATATCTCCACATTGCTTTCAGCCTCTCTATTTTCCCTTAATGCTCTCCTCTTTGTTTTTAGTTTCACATTTTTCTCTTTAAATCAGTTCTAATGCGATCATACTTTCGTTTACAATTCATTTGGTTTCTCATGTTCAAAATTTTAGAAATTTGAAATCTAATTCCAAAACAACACAAGTGAATTCAAACTTTTAATACTACAAATGATTCAATACAAAATCAAGTATCTCAAAGCATAATTTTTTATGGTGATTCATAATTTAATATAAAAATAAATTTCAATATATCTTCTTCTTTAGAAAGAAAAAAACACATTCAAAATATCTTTCTCCTTGGGAAAAAAAATAATATTTAATTTCCATAAAGAAAAATAACAATATCTAATTTTCAGGAAAAAAAAGAGGATCCTTCTCCCTCCCTAAAAAAATTATTTTTCCCCCACACACACATATAATCTATTTTTTTCACTTACATATATATTGAATCTCTTATTTTCCCTTATCAAAAGAATAATATTTGTACCTTTAGATATAAAACACTAAAATATCTTTTTCTATAAAACATTCAAAATATCATTTTCTATAGGAAAAAATTTAATATTTATTTCCCATAGCAAAAAATAACAATCTTTGATTTTTACAGAAAAGCAATAAAATAAGGCCTCTTCTTTAATAAAAAAAAAAAAAAAATCATCTCTTTTTCCCATGTCAAAAAAACAATGTTTATAGTACCTTCAACAACAACAAAAATTCCACAGATGAACTCCACATTTCTCACTTCACATTTTGATAATTTTGTCTTCAATGAAAACTTTCAGCTGAGAATCTATATGACTCTTGGCCGAAAGGATTGTACATCGAAATGGGCGTCAGTTGATAAAATAGTCGGTTGGGCCAAAGGAAAGATTCTCTGCCCAAACTCTTGACCGAGAGTTTGTAAATGTTTCAGGCGAGAGTTTGCTCTCAGACGA
This sequence comes from Pinus tabuliformis, assembly GCA_031772625.1. Classification (NCBI taxonomy): domain Eukaryota; kingdom Viridiplantae; phylum Streptophyta; class Pinopsida; order Pinales; family Pinaceae; genus Pinus; species Pinus tabuliformis. The sequence goes on from CM062816.1 coordinate 831,452,538, forward strand.
AAGTCCTTAGAACTCTCGGAAAAGAGTATTTGGCAGGGAAACATTCCCTGCCCAAACTCTCAGTCGAGAGTATGGATAGAGAAACATTCTATGTGGAAACTCTCGATCGAAAGTTTTAAAATTTCTCAGACGAGAGTTTTTGCAGTGTTAAGCTGGTGTAGTCAATGCAAACCACAGTTGCAAAAAACTCTCATCCAAGAGTTTTACATTTCTAGGCCGAGAGTTTTTTTTCAACTCTCAGCCAAAAGTTTTCAGTTAACAAAAATTAGGAAAATTTGGATGATTTTTAGGAAATAAATACTTCATAGGAATTGAATCCTTCCCAAATTTAGGATTTAGTTGACACCTTTGGTACTAGTGGATTCAAGGCTGAATCTAGTTTTGAATGATATTAATTTTATTCATTTTCATGCCGAAACGATATTTATTAATAATTTTATACTAAATTGTGTCACTACAGAATTGAGACTTCTGAAAATTACCTGAAATGAAAAATCAATAACTTCAAAATCGAAACACCAAATCATTTGAAAATTCACTCGGTACTTCCTCTCTATGTCCTCTTCAAAACAATATTTTCATCTAACTTATTGATGATTGCATTAAAATGAAAATTAGTCAGTCGTCGAAAGTGTTGAAAAAACACCATTTTTTTGTCTTACCCTATTTCATTAAATGATTAAACATAGTGATTAAATTTTAAAATTCCCCAAAAATAGTCCATGTTCAAGTGCAATCTGTGTAAATTGTGATGATATCATTGTCCAAAATTAATTACCATTTCTACAAACCATGGCGGATTGTCAAGTCACGCATTATACTTGTCTAAAATTTTCAGGGATATGCATTCAATATCCACAAAATTGCTCCAGATATATGTCCATAAAAAAAAATTAAAAAATATGAGTATAGAGATAAGACAATTCTATATGAATCTAGTTTTTACTACAAAGCAAAATTCTCATATAAAATATGATTTTCTAGCCGTTGAAGTTGAAAAAACATAAAAATAAAAAAATCACAATTTTCTATGTCAAAAACAAGATGAAAGTGTTTCCCAATTACACATTTTCACCTGGCTAAGAAAGTTTCAATTTGTAACTCAATTTAGGCAACCAACAAACTAATTTGACAATGATCCACAATGTGATACAATATTAAACCCTAAATAAGGGAGCAAGACCTAAAATACGATAAAACTTGTGTTTCTTTACAATTCTTCATATCAAAAAGGACACAATACTAGCAAGGAAAATCATATCAAGCTCACAATATCATAAAAATGATCAAGACATCCATTACCAAACAAGACAATCAATGGAAATAATCTCACACAAACTAAGGAAGACTACAAGATCAAATCAAATATTTTAAGAAAGAACACATCTGGATCATATTTGAGTTAGATTTAACCCCCCAAAGGTATACAATTACATATATATGTCTCAAACATCAATATGCAAATTGGATCTTAGGAAAAAGAACCCATATTTGACAGAAGATAATTATTAAAAAATAGAGCAGAATTTTTCAAAGACAACAAGTAACTGAATATTTCTCATAAATATATCATATTTTGTATCAAAACAAGGTCGTATAGCTAGCGGTCCTTGCGGCCTAGTTTAATTATTGGTCTTTGAAATGTATGAATTAGCTCCCACATTTGAACAAGGGTTACAAAGTAGCTACCCTAGCTTAGTTTAAATATAGTTAAATTAGAGTAGAAATTTTATATTAATCAAATTTATAATTAAAATAGCAAGATAATTCATGATTGCATTTATCTCTACCTACACAGAAATAATAAAAACTTTATTTGTTAAACGAAAATATTATGATATTTGATAAATAAAATGAGAAGATATTAAATAAGTGATTGGCTTATTGCATAGTATTTAATATTTATTTTCATGCTAAATTCTAATTTTATTTTTTAGAGATTGAATAGAAAAATATTTTATATTTTTAATATAAAATATATTAATTAGTTTACCCTTTGATGAAAAATTAAACTAAAATACATAAGGTTTACATTATAAAACATAAATAATTTATTTTTTTAAATATATTAATTTGACAAATATTTGAGATTTGATATTATTAGAATATTGCACCATATACGTACATATGGCGGTCATATTTTACTTAAGCTTCTTGTGTACCATCAATGAAAACAAATTCTGGTGTGAATGCAACAATGATGGAGTGCAGTCCCAATGAATATAATATTACACTGAAACTTTATTTAATCCTATGATCAGATGTCAACATAATAATATTTTTCTTTTTTTCCACAATAATATAGAATTTGGACCTATTGTTCATACTTCTTTGATTTGGAAAATTATTTTCCTAGCTACACTGCCTAGATGTGTGTATTGTTCTACACTAAAGTGAGGAATATTTAAACAAGACATGAGAGCATAAACTAACAAAAGATGTCAAAACTATATTGTTCATAGTTCAGAACAATTTGGATTTTTAGTGGATATGATTCAAAATCTGACTTAAGTCACATTAGACACATTTAGACACCATGTCTGGTTAAAATTTGACTAGTGAAATCTTCGATGTTGATTTCTATTGAAGTCCTGTGATAACATATCCTCCTTTGTCGCTGGAGAAGATGTGAAATATTGTTTTTCCAAAATGTGGTAAACTTTCTATTTTGGGGCTCAAAGTACACCATATACATCAATTTGATTTTACTGATCAAAAGAAGCATAGTAGAGCCCTTGTGCTTTCTTTTTTCAGAGGTTTGTGCATGCAAGAATGGCAAACCAGAGCATTTTGTTTTCATCGCCAACTCCTCTGTGTTTCGGACAAAAATTGTCTTTATCGACAACCAGATTGGCATGTTTGGTCAGCTCTATGAATGCATTCCCCAAAAAATTGGTTGCTAAAACTAGCCATTATCTGCAACTGGGAATGGATATGGACGTGTTTCACACTGAATAATAAGAGAAAGCTAATTGTTCTGACATCAAATACTGTGACAATGACAATAGTATAATTATTATTAATGGATGCTCTACAAAATTTGGCGTCACGCATTTGTATTGTGAGTCTCAGTATTTAGGAGACCCATGCAAGCCCTAATGCCAAGAGGCAAAAGCGACAATGCGAAGCACAGGCACAAAGATACTCACAGTACAAAATACCAACAGAATACATAATCGGCGGCTCAGACAATGATTTTGCAATAACACCCTCGCCCTCTGCACCAATGATATGAAAATGAAACTACTTGTTTTAGTTGTTCAAGGTATTCATTTCTATTAAATTATATGTGCAAACTGTTATTGATGTCTTGCAATTGAAACAAAGTGTTTTGGGTAAATTTATGAGTCTTATGTGTGAAGGAGTGTTATTTCATTTTATTGTTTAGCATATTAAATATGAAAAAATACAACCAGATAAAATCACATAATATAACACAGTAGCTAATAAGGCAGTTCACCCCTCCTGGGCTACATCTGTCGGATCCAAGGCCCCCAAATGGGCATGTCCTTGCTCTTATTAGATGCTAAAATTGGTTATACCGTGATAAGAAAACCTAAACAGGAAAAATAAGCTGTGAAAATGAGTTCAGAACACAGAAAATAGTCAAGAATGACTTTTGTTTCACCTCCAATGGCTAACCATAGCCCAATACAGCTCCAACACTCCCTAGGCCCTGATGGATCTCCAAGCTTCTTCGCTGAAAAAACACCTAAAGATGAGCTTTGTTGCCTCTAAAACCTATACCATTGGCTCTAGAATGCTCAAAATACCCAAAATCAAAAAATAATCGCTCCAAAAAGATCTCCCTAGCCAAAGTTATGACCTCCAGAAGTTTTCCCCAGTTTGGCCTAAAAAAACTCCACTAAATTTGGGTTAACTGGAGTTAACGCCGCTAATTTTGGCAACCGTGCCTAAAATGGCAGACTCCGCCAAAATGACCATAACCATTGGCCTAAACCATGCGCATGTGACCGCGTAACTGAAACCTTAATTGTCAGGTTTGAAGGTTATCCGCCGGTTTAGCCTGTGGTTTTCACGCCCAGGTCATATGGTTAGGAGTTGGCCGCTTTTCTGCCCCAACCAAACCTTAATTAAACTTCAAATATACATTGTGACCTTATGTGGTTAAGAACCACTGTGTAGGTGGGCCAGTCGGGCTTGTGGGCTGGCGGCCACCCGACCCGCGGTCGATTCCTGCAAACTCACCAAAAATTTTACCATAATAAACTTGCGTTCTAGGGACCAAATGGTGGCCTCCATGCAGGCCACGTGTCAGCTCCAGATTGGTCCTCCAAAATAGAATATTCTTCAAAATATTCTTTTTTTAATTTTTTTTAAATTCAAATTTTGCAGTTTATTGGACATTTTCAAAATGCGATAACTCCTCCATATGGTGTCGGATTTAAATGTCATTCACGGCTACAGGATCATTTAGATGAGGCCTATCCAATCGTTCTGGTTTCAACCAATTCTGAGCAATTCAAAATTTGAGCATTTTTTCCACTTAGGACATGATCACCTGATCACACCTCCCAAATGGGAAGCTTTTGGACCCCAAAAGCTCTCTGATTACTGAAAATGAAGACGATGACATTGATTCTCCACTCTTCCAACCTTGAATAATTGAAATCTTCCCGACTTCATCAAATTGAGCTTCTCATAAAAAGATAAATTTTCCCTTGACTTCACTGACCGACCGTTGCTAAGATTGACTGATTCATGATGCAAATTCTTGATATTTACAGAACAGCAATTATATTTTGCAAAAAGGATATTGTTTCTACAATGGTCAAACTTCAAAGAAGACTTAAAATAAAGTTCACCTTGCCAACTGTTCACATGGCGAATTTTTGCTGAATGAGCCCTGTACTTGTGTCGAATCCCGACCAAGTTTTCTCGCCATACCAATCTACCATTCTGAAACCAACATTGACCCATGTTGAACTGTGTGCCCTCTTTGTTTGCATGCCTTTCCTTCTCATGGAATCTTGCACCGCTTTGCACCGACACTTCGTTCTCTGCACCGATCGACACCAAAGGTATCTTGTGCAACCTTTTGTCATCTTCTTTCAAAGACGAACTGTTATCAGACTGAAACATATCATCATTTATATCAGCAATAATATGAAAAGGAGATTGTACAAAATCTTTTTGTTTAACCATCAACAAAGTCAGATTTTGACTTGCATTAACTAGCCTTTTCAATTTCCCTGCATGGACTAAAGAAGATTCTAGCTTCTTCTTATTTGCTCTCACAATGTACTCTTTTCCATCCTTGAACAAGTGATACTTATTCTCATGGCGATGAAAGATTGTCTTTCTATCAAATAAATATCGACTACCCAACACAACACCTGTAATGTCAGGCGATACTACATCCAGTTCAACCCAATCAACATAATGAGTTGTTATGGCGAAGCGCGAGATGCACTTCTTTGAGACTTGTAAGTTTGCATCCTTGCATATCCACCCAAGTTTATAAGGCTTTGGAAGTGGAATTGTCTCAAGTTTCAGTTGTTTGACCAAGTCTTCTGAGATGAGATTAGCTTGAGACCCACTATCAAAAAGTGTGTCTATCTTTGTGTGGTTTGAGATTATCCTCACATGAAATAGCTCTATCCTCCTCTTTTCATTTTGAGTTTCTTTGTGACAGTTTAATGTGCCAGAACTGGGATTTGTTTCTTGTACAACCTCTTTCCCATTTATGTTCTTTAATACCATGGCGATACTTTTTGTCTCATCACCTGATTTAGACCCTAAGTCATGTTCAATAGTTGCTATAGTTTTTTCCTTTTCATTGGTTTTGTCTTTGGTTTTATATTTCTCTGGTTTCAGCTCCGGATGAAGCTTCCAACAGTGGTCTTCATCATGGCTTGTTTTTGAACAGTTCTTGCAAAAGAATTTCCCTTTTTCCTTTCTAAAGTTTGCAATCCTTTTTCTTCCTTTGCCTTTAAAATTTCTACCCTCATTTCCATCAAAAGTGCTTTTCCCTCTAGTCTCTAAATGCGTAGCTTGTACACAAACTTCGTCTAGACTAGTAGGATTGAACATAAGGATAGCGTGTTTAAGGTAGTTGTGCAAACCACCTATATATTTCAGCAAAGTGTCTTGACTTTGTAAGTCTACCCCTAATAAGAGTGCTCTTCTCCTAAACTCTTGGGTGTAGTCTTGAACATTTTGTCCCTTTAGCTGTCTAAAATTTTGCCAGTTCATTATAGCCTTTTGTAAATGAGCAAGAGGAGAAAATTGCTTCTTAATTGCAGAAATATATTTAGCCCATGTTAAAGCATTCTTACCATGTTTCTTAATTTCATCCTTAGTCTTGGCTTCCCACCATACCAATGCTGCTCCTTCCATCCTTAATGAGGCTAACTAAATCTTGGTGTCGTCATCATGTAAGTTTTGAATCCTTAAATAAACTTCCAACTGTCTTATCCAGTTGTCAAGTTTCTCTGCATTGACTTCACAGTTAAACATGGGTAATTCAAATTTAACATCTATCTTTAAAAATGGACTTTTTCCACAAGATTTAGGCTTATGACATTGATTTACCGAGGTAGAGGATGACGATGTAGAGGAAGAGGATGACGATGGAGATGGTGGATCGCCATTTCCTCCATGTCCTTTCTTTGAATTATCATCACCTTTATTTCCTCCTAAAGAGTCCTCTCCTTCTTTCTAATGCTTAGACCCTTCTCCAACCAACCTATCATTCCTTTCCTGGTATAATATTCTTACCATCTCAGTCATGTCCAAAAAAGCTTTTCTGAATACCCATTCTTCTTCTCTTGGATCCATGTCTTCAAGAACTTCTCCTCCCGCTTCAAACATACTTGAAGCTTCTTCTAAGGCTATTGAGGGTGAATTAGAAGGTGGAGATAATGGCACCCTGGCCCTCCTTGGTTGAGGATTATCTTGTGCTCTAACCAATTGTCCTTTCCCTCTTTGAAGCTTAAGCTTGGTAAGCATTAAAACTTGCAAAACAGTCAAAAATATCTTTGCACAAAACTAATACTCAAAACTGAGCTCTGATACCAACTGATCTGAAAATGAAACTACTTGTTTTAGTTGTTCAAGGTATTCATTTCCATTAAATTATATGTGCAAATTGTTACTGATGTCTTGCAATTGAAACAAAGTGTTTTTGGTAAATTTTTTAGTCTTATGTGTGAAGGAGTGTTATTTCATTTTATTGTTTAGCATATTAAATCTGAAAAACATAGCTAGATAAAATCACATAATATAACACAGTAGTTGATAAGGCAGTTCACCCCTCCTGGGCTACATCTGCCCGGTCCAAGGCCCCCAAATGGGCATGTCCTTACTCTTATTAGATGCTCAAATTGGTTATACAGTGATACGAAAGCCTAAACAGGAAAAATAAGTTGTGAAAATGAGTTTAGAATATAGAAAACAGTCAAGAATGACTTTTGTTTCACCTCCAATGGCTAACCATAGCCCAATACAGCTCCAACACTCCCTAGGCCCTAATGGCTCTCCAAGCTTCTTTGCTGAAAAAACACCTAAAGATGAGCTCTTTTGGCTCTGAAACCTGTACCATTGGCTTTGGAATGTTCACAATACCTAAAATAAAATAAAAAAATTGCTCCAAAAGGATCTCCCTAACCAAAGTTATGACCTCTAGAAGTTTTCTCCAGTTTGGCCTAAAAAAACTCCACTAAATTTGGGTTAACTGGAGTTAAGGCCGCTAATTTTGGCAACCGCGCCTAAAATGGCGGACTCCGCCAAACTGGCTGTAACCGTCAACCTAAACCACGCACATGTGACCGCGTAACTGAAACCTCAACTGTCAGGTTTGAAGGTTATCCGTCGGTTTAGCCTGTGGTTTTCGCGCCCAGGTCATATGGTTAGGGGCTGGCCCCTTTTCCGCCCCAACCAAATCTTAATTAAACTTCAAATATATATTGTGACCTTATGTCATTAAGAACCACTGTGTAGGTGGGCCGGTCAGGCCTGTGGGCTGGTGGCCACCGGACCCGGGATCAATTCCTGCAAACTCACCAAAAATTTTACCATAATAAACTTGCGTTCTAGGGGCCACGTGGCAGCCTCTGGGCAGGCCACGTGTCAACTCCATATTGGTCCTCCAAAACAGAATATTCCCACAAATATTCCCATGAATATTTTGGGGAACATTCCAAGGAATATTCCTTAGAATATTCTTTTTTTTAATTTTTTTTAATTCAAATTTTGTAGTTTATTGGGCATTTTCAAAATGCGATAACTCCTCCATATGGTGTCAAATTTGAGTGTCGTTCGTAGCTACAGGATTGTTTCAACGAGGCCTATTCGGTCGTTCTGGTTTCAACCAATTCTGAGCAATTCAAAATTTGAGCATTTTTTCCACTTAGGACATGATCACTTGATCAACCAATCAGAATAACAATAAATAAAATTATATATATATATATATATATATATATATATATATATATATATATATATATATATATATTATATCAACCAAAAATAATTGATTAATTTCAACCAAAAATAATTGAAAGGTCAACGCACTTCCGAATGCGTTATAAATGTAAGAAAATTTATGACCCAATGGTTTTGGTTTTATGTAAATTAGAGGTCCCTATCAAAATATATTACAAAAATAGGTTTGAACGACCATCATAAAAATCAAAGAAATGGCTAATTATCAATCAATTGTATCTCTTTGATCCAAACACTATTTTCACTATTTTAGATGATTTTTTTTATTTTTTTGCATTAGGTTAAAATTTCAACGATTTCTTTTGTAGTTGTTTGGTTTGGACGACCATCATAAAAATCAAAGAAATGGATAATTTTCAATCAGTTCTATCTCTTTGATCCAGACATTATTTTCACTATTTTAAATGATTTTTTTTTTGCATTGGGTTAAAATTTCAACAACAAAAAAAATTGTAGTTGTTTTACTTACAAATATGTAGAGAAAGTTACATAATTTGATCTAAAAATCGCAAATCATTTTTTCCTCTTTTTTGTTTTCTATTTATAAAGAAGTTTTAAAATAAACTTAGATACAAAATATCAGGGGTAGATATAGATGAAAAAAATGTAGAAGAAACAACAATCAATAGAGATTCGCTCAAAGCCCCGATGGGGGTGACCAACTTGAAGAGTGGTGTCGAAGTTGGACGGGATTTGCATCTGTGTGAGGGAAAATTGTGGCAGAAGATGACGGTGGCTAATACAGTTGGCAACAAGAAGGAGAACAATTGAGAATGATGAAAGGGTTTATAAGGTGGATGCCCTATTCGTGGGAATTGTTTCACCTTCAGGTTATGGGACTATGTGAGGGTGGTGTAAATGTCAAGGGGTATGCACAGGTGGTCATCCTATGCATGCTCTCTTATCTAGAAGCCACAACTAAGGAAGTTGTTGGTGGGAGGCAAGATGTTGTGCACGGGGTCGTTCATGGTCTACATAGTCTTGTTTAGGACCTAGGAGCCTCATATAGAGCCTTCCTTACAGGTGGTAGTAATATGGAGCAATGAGGAGTTGAAACAACCTATTGTTTCGACTTGCACAGTAATTGGACAGCTAGGGGCATGGTAGGAGAAAATTTGGTAAGAGCCTTGGCCCCGTCTTAATGAAATTGCATTTTTACCTTTATAAATGTGGTGTATGTTAGATATATTCAACTCTTATGTTCCTGGGAGAATTGGGGGTGTGAAGATGGTGGCCAAACCATATAGACAATGAGAAGGGTGTTGGGAACGTCTATTTGCATTCGTGTTTTTGTTGTTGTTACAATGGTGTACATGGGGTATGTTCATTTAATCTATTCTTGGGAGAATTTTGGTTTTGTGGGCTATGGCCAACCAATTCCGACTTGTTTTTTGGAAATTGGCAGGTGGGACACGTGTCAGGGTGGGAGGTGTTGAAATGTGGCAACAAGAATATTCCAATTTTAATTTGTCCTTGAATTAAAATTGAGAATTAAAATTTGAATTCAGTCTCACCAGTTGTTTGAAAAATAATTAATTAATTCATCTTGAGTTAATTAGTTGGAGAAATTCAAACATGAAGTCTTTGTGAAGTCATGCAACAATTATCCCTTTGATTGAGGAAGTTATCCCTTAATTAAGGAAAAAAGGATGAGTTGTACTTGAGTTGTAATTAGTTAGCTCAGTTAACTGAGTTAAGTCCAGTTAAATTAGTTCCAAACAGTTTGTTGAACTAATTGTGAGTTCAGTCAGTTAATGCATGCATGCATGAGACTAGTGTACTCCAGATAACTGGATATTCTCTCATAAATAACTCATGCATGTCAGTTCAGAAAAAGGCCCAGTTGAGATTAAAGGCAGGGATAGTGTACTATCAGTTGCAAGAATTTTCCTATAAGAAAATCTCTTGCATGTAGAAGGAATTCATTCCTTGAGATTTGTGTAGTTTTATAGTGTGTTGGAGCAGTGTGTGAGATCAACGTCATACAAGGTTACAGCAAGAACTTCCAGGGAAAACAGCGCAAGAAAATAGGAGGCTTGGAGGGCAGAGAGAAAGGCATATGAGATGTCTAGTCTGTCTATGAGCAGTGAGGTATTGTACTGAGTGTTGGATAGCTGTGAGAGCTAAAGCTTTGTGTAATCCTGAGGGGTTTTTAGCTGAGGCTTTCCCTAGAGTATTCTTCTGTGTTTCATGTGTATTTATTCTTCTTCTCTGTTATAGTGGGGTTTTTAGCTGAGGCTTTCCCCAAGTATTCTTCTGTGTTTCATGTGTATTTATTCTTCTTCTCTGTTATATGTGTTATGTTTGATCTTGCTCAAATTGATTCAGCTTCCGCAAGTTTTATTGTAGAAGTAGATTAAGTATTTTGCTTTAGTACATTGCATAATCAGATTAATCTACAGTGAGAATTTCTACATGGTATCGGAGCAAAGGTGATCAGAGTTGTGAACAGTATATTGAGGAGGGAAACTCAAAGTTTGAAGTTCTTGATTGTGGGTACAAAATTGAATTCTTATCACATCTCAAAGTTCACCAATGGCATTCAATGGCTTGAGACTCGAGTATGCGCTAGATGGAAACTCGAATTACATAGCATGGAAGGATCGCATGGAAGCAGTATTAGAAGACAATGGTTTGAAGGATTTCATTAATCAAGAAACCCCCAAGCCAGCTGCAACTAATGCACAAGAATTGGTTGAATGGAAGAAGTGTGTGGCGAAGGCGAGGAGGATTCTTCTGGAGGGAGTTCGAGACCATATTGTCTCGAGTCTCCATGGGAAGGAGACTCTGTTTTCAATGTGGAAGACATTGAAGGACCTATATCAGAATAGTAGCGACCAGAGGAAACTGGCGCTCAAGGATAAGCTTCGTAAAATCAAGTGTGAAAAGGGCAACACTATTTCTACATATCTGAACAAGCTCACCACCTGCAGAGATGAGCTTGGTAATGTGGGAATAACGACAACCGATGATGATATGGTGAGTCTTACTCTCCTCGGTCTTCCTAAGAGCTGCATAACTACCAGGACTCAGTGAATGGAAGAGAAAAACTACCAGATTGGGAACCACTATGGTCGGATCTGATGCAGGAGGAGATCAGGAGGAGCACCAAAGATGGTTCTTCATCTAAGCATGATGATGAAGAAAATCTAGCCTTAGCAAGTAATGCGAGGAAAGGGAAGGGGAAGGCTTCCCATTCCAAATCGAGTTATTCTCATGGTGGGAAGACGATTGACAAATCTAAAGTGAGATGCTTTAATTCTCGTGAGGTGGGCCATTATGCAACTGATTATCCATTGAAGAAATCCAAGAAGGGATCCTCCAAAGGATCAGAAGGTGAGGCATTGGCTTCTCAGTTCGAATTGGATTTTACCCTCATCGCATGTATGGTTTCATCAATGGTGGGTTGTGTTTGGTACCTAGACAGTGGAGCCTCATTCCACATGACCGACGATAAGAGTTTATTCATTACCTTGGAGGAGAAATACCTCAAGATGCACATAGAGATGGGCGATGATGGAAAGTATCGTGTTTCAGGTGAAGGTACAGTTGTGTTTCAGAGGGAGCATGGAGCTCCTCTCACCCTGACTGATGTAAAGTATGTTCCTGGACTAAAGAAGGACTTGGTATTGGTCGCGATGTTGGAAGACAAAGGCTATGATGTAGTCTTCAGTAAAGGAAAGGTGTTCCTAAGACACATAACCACGGGTTAGACTAAGAGGATTTGGATTCGAGTGAAGAAACTCTACAAGCTAGAGGTAGATGAATGTGTTGCATTAAGTTTGAAAGAAGAATTGGTGCAAAGCCAAGACATTGGCGAGTTATGGCATAGGCGGTTGAGCCACTTGCATCATGGGGCCTTGAAGATAATGCAGCAGATTTCTACTGGACTTCCCAAAGGTAAACTTGACCAAGTGGACACATGCAAAGGTTGTACCCTAGGAAAGTACGCCAAGTCTTCCTTTCATGATCGAGACAGTCGAGCTGAAGAAATCATGGAGCGAGTTCATACAGATGTGTGTGGACCATTCTCGACAGCCTCCACCTTGAAACAAAGGTATTATGTGATTTTCATTGATGATTTTTCTCGTAAATGCTGGATCTATTTCATGCAGAAGAAGGATCAAACCTTCTCAAAGTTTTGTGAGTTCAAAGCTTTGGTTGAGAAAGAATCAGGAAAGAAGATCATGGCCTTAAGAAGTGACAATGGTGGAGAGTATGTCTCTCAAGAGTTTAAGGACTTCTGTGCAGCGAAAGGAATTAAACAGGAGTTGACAGCACCTCATAACCCACAGCTGAATGGAGTGGCCGAGAGGAAGAATAGGACAATTGTGGGGGCAGCTCGGGCGATGCTACATGACCAAGGCCTACCACTTCATTTGTGGGTTGAGGCATGCAACACAGCAGTCTATTTTCATAATAGAAGCCCGCATTGCATACTTGGGATGAAGACACCAAAGGAAGCTTTCTCCAAGAAGAGACCAGATGTGGGTCACTTCAGGATCTTTAGCTCATCGGCATATTTCCATGTGACCAAGGATGCCCGAAAGAAGCTTGAGCCCACAACTGAGTTGGGGATACTTGTGGGGTACACTGATACACCCCACAACTATCGGGTGTACTTGCCTACCAATCGGAGGATAGTGGTTCGCAGAGATCTTAAGTTTGATGAGCAGAAGGCCATGTGAGTTTCCCTTGAGAGGGAGCTCCAACTACTTTTGGTCGAAAGGAGGAGGAGCCTCAGACTGATGCGGAGCAACCGCATGTAGAGGTTCCAGGAGTGGAGACATCCACTCAAGCAGAGTCTTCCAGAGATGGGCGGAAGCACATGAAGGAAGCTAACAGATTGTTGTCAGATGCGAGAGAGAATGTGAGAGAACCATCTTCTCAGCACAGACAGAGGAGGTCACCTAATAGGTACACTGGATACATGGCCCTTGTTGGGGAATGTGTTGAGACCGAGCCATCTTCCTTTGAGGAAGCAGTGTAGCAGCCGATTTTGGTTGATGCTATGGTGGAGGAATATGACTACATAATTCGGAACAATGTTTGGGATGTGGTTCCAAGACCAGAGAACAAGTCAGTTGTGAGTTCCCATTGTCTTTACAAGGTAAAGCAAGCTACTAATTGTAGTGTGGAGAAACATAAGACGAGATTTGTTGCCCGTGGTTTCTCACAGGTCGAGGGGATCGACTATGATGAGACTTTTTCTCCTGTAGCAAGGTACTCATCTATCAAATCGATGTTGGCACTATTAGCATAGATGGGTTGGAAGATTCATCAGATGGATGTGAATATTGCATTCCTCAATGGCAATATTGAGGAGGAGGTGTACATAGAGCAACCAGAAGGTTTTGAGACCTTCGATCATGAGTCACATGTGTGCTGACTCAAGAGAGATTTGTACGGGCTGAAGCAAGCACCTCGTGCTTGGTACACCAGGATCGCCAACTACTTCACCGGGTTGGGCTTCACAAAGAGTGAAGCGCATTCGAACCTGTACCACATCATGGTAGAAGGTAAGCAGTTGATCATTGTTCTTTATGTTGATGATCTCATATTGATAGGTGATGATCAGCTAATCATGTCTTACAAGGAGGACCTTGCAAGAGAATTCGAGAAGAAAGACATGGGTCTTATGCACTACTTCCTTGGCATGGAAGTGTGGCAGAAGGATGGGGAGTTGTTTGTGTCTCAAGGCAAGTATGCCAATGAGTACTCAGGAGATTCCACATGGAGAAGTGCAAGCCCATGCAAACTCCTCTAGCAGGTAACTAGAGGAAGGAGGATGCTACTTCAATAGAAGTAGTAGAGGCTACTGTGTATCGGCAACTTGTGGGTTCACTGATGTACTTAGTGAACACAAGACCAGATTTGTTCTATGCAGTGAACCAAATGAGTCAAGCTATGGTTCAGCCTATCAAGATGTTTTGGAAGGACACTAAGCATGTTTTGAGATACCTTAGAGGCACATCTCAATATGGATTATGGTATAGAAGAACAGAGGGAGTGAAGCTGCAAGGCTTCACAGATCCAGATTAGGTAGGGATTCCATTAGATCAGAAGAGCACATCAGGAGAAATTTTCAAACTTGGGTCAGTTGCAGTTTCTTGGTACAGCAGGAAACAGAGGTCAGTTACACTCAGCTCAGCAGAGGCTGAATACATGGCTGCAAGTCAGGCAGCATGTGAGGCCATTTGGATGCGGAAAATTATATTTGGTTTGTTTGATCAGAGGATGGATCCAATTGTGAGCAATTGTGATAATCAGAGTTGTATCAAACTCTCTGAGAATCCAGTATTTCATGACAGGTCCAAGCACATCGACATTCGGTATCATCATCTCAGAGACTGTGTGGCGAGGAGGATCATGTTGTTGTAGTATATTTCGACCGAGGAGCAAGATGCTGACATTTTGACTAAGGCATTGTCAAAGTGTAAATTCGAGTTCCATAGAGACAAGATCGGGGTGGCAAATAATCCCTTTCTTGTTGAGAGGGAGTGTTGAAATGTGGCAACAAGAATATTCCAATTTTAATTTGTCCTTGAATTAAAATTCGAATTTAGTCTCACCAGCTATTTGAAAAATAATTAATTAATTCATCTTGAGTTAATTAACTGGATAAATTCAAACATGAAGTCTTTGTGAAGTCATGCAACAGTTATCCCTTTGATTGAGGAAGTTATCCTTTAATTAAGGAGATAAGGATGAGTTGTATTTGAGTTGTAATTAGTTAGCTCAGTTAACTGAGTTCAGTCCAATGAAATTAGTTCCAAACAGTTTGTGGAACTAATTGTGAGTTCAGTCAGTTAATGCATGCATGCATGAAACTAGTGTACTCCAGATCACTGAATATTCTCTCATAAATAACTCATGCATGTCAGTTCAGAAAAAGACCCAGTTGATATTAAAGGCATGGACAGTGTACTATCAGTTGCAAGAATTATCCTATAAGAAAATCTCTTGCATGCAAAAGGAATTCATTCCTTGAGATTTGCGTAGTTTTATAGTGTGTTGGAGCAGTGTGTGAGATCAGTGTCACACAAGGTTAGAGCGAGAACACCCAGGGAAAACAGCGCAAGGAAATAGGAGGCTTGGAGGGCAGAGAGAAAGGCATATGAGTTGTCTAGTCTGTCTATGAGCAGTGAGGGATTGTACTGAGAGCTGGATAGTTGTGAGAGCTAAAGCTTTGTGTAATCCTAAGATATTTCCACTTGTATGACAATACAGGTAGCGGGGTTTTTAGCTGAGGCTTTCCCCAGAGTATTCTTCTGTGTTTCATGTGTATTGATTCTTCTTCTCTATTATATGTGTTTTGTTTGATCTTGCTCAAATTGATTCATCTTCCGCAAGTTTGATTGTAGAAGTAGATTAAGTATTTTGCTTTAGTACATTGCATAATAAGATTAATCTACAGTGAGAATTTCTACAGGAGGTTGGAGGTGAACTAACAACCCTGGATGGGGTGGCCTACGATTGTAAGGGAATCATGTGTTCTAGGTGAGCCAATGTTGGGCATTTAGGTAATAATGTTGGTCGAGCAGTGGCCCTGGAAAGATAGAAACCCCTCCCATTAGAAGTTTTGGGCGGCCACACCCGAGTGTAGTGCAATGTTACGGTAGAGGAGATCACGTTGATAGGGTTGAAGCAGCAGGAACCAAGCGAGTTGAACTGGGCAAGGATGTGGTGCATGACCAGGCCCATTCCCCGGGTCGGGTGGTTCATTCGGTTACCTTGGAGTCTATGGATGGACATCTATGAGAAATCCAGGCAATGTTGGAAGTATGTGTGAACAATGTCACGATGATTGGAATGAAGTTATAGCATTCCTAAATGATCTGCAACATAACCAACGAGACATTCTAGATTGTTTGGCCTCTATGTGGCATGGTCAATGATAAACCAATGATCGCTTGGATGATTTGAGGTGTGCTTGGCCCATGTTGAGTTCCATGCCTACTATGACTTTGATCATCCAGTTGCTTCGGGTGTTGGTCAAGCACTGAATTTTCCTCCTATTCCATGATGCTAGTTGGTTGCTTACTTATCGTGTGTGTTTTTTGGGCGTTATGGCCAGCTCGGTTATGGACACTATGCAAATCCTGACTAATTTTTTCAAAATTTTGCTTTTCTCTCCTGACCAACAAATCTAGGGCATCAAGATTAGGTGATTTCTCCATAATGATAACTGCTTGTGAATGCTTGTTACTTCAATACATTAGGATCTTCTCTTTAGTTAGATTATTATAGTCTTCTTCTTCATCAAATAGTTACCAAAGCATAAACAATAAAGAGACAAGAGACACAAAATGTAGGCTATTAGCCAGGGCCAAAACCTCTCCCACTTGAGAAGAAAACCCAAACAAATTATTCTTCTTATAGAGACTTCAAGACCAAGACCCTTAACCTATTTTCCTCTCTAAGACCAAGTCACAGGGATTCCTTGATAAGTTTCTTCTTCCTTGAGTCAACGATAGTCAGACTCCTTGCTTCTTCCTCCTTCTCAGCTATCCTTTAGAGTTTTTACCCCTTGATTCAGGTCTACAACTTTCAGCCCTAATTCAAAAACCCTAGTTTAGGTATGTGAGAGAGAGAGACACCTTGTTTCCCTTCACTTTTAGACATAGTCCTTCTCTCCTTCAACTTGGCTTGAGAAACACTTGTTTTTCTCCCAAAACTTCCTCCTTACTATGACTGTAGTACCTCAGCCCTTTCTACAATGGACAGGTCTAAAATCTCGCACATGTGGAAGAGTTTAGCCCAAAAACATATCCAAAAGAGCTCAGTTTTCTTGCTTCCTCCTTCGCTTGATGATTAGCCTTCTTCCTTGATGTTTTCACACTTCTTATTATAGACTTGCTTAACCGAATTTCTTGATGTCAAATGGAGGTTGATCTGCCCTATTTATAGTGGTTACCTCATGTCAATAAGCCGAAATTTCCTTGCCCATAGGCAGACATGCCATTTGGTGTAGCTTCATTATTTCATTAAAGGACAACTTGATGGAGGTGCTTGAGCTTGGTCTTGAAGGGTCTCTTTGACTCAAGATTCAATGACTCATATACAAATGTAACAGGCCCAAGAAGGTTCCTTCATACATGACATTGACTCAATTTTACTTTTATGACTTGATGACAAAACCTAAAGGCTCACAATGGGAACCTTAACAAAAATAAAATGCCTTGATCATGAAACTCATGATTCAAATATTACAAAAATAATTTTATTTTCTTCTTTACATCAATTACGTAAAATCACAATTACACATGTCATTATGAATACCGAACCTAGTTACACTTTTCAACACTCCCTCTTAACTAGGGAGGTATTCATAATCCATACAAGGTACTTGGACATTATCAATCTGAATAATTCTCATAAGAAGAATCAGATTGGTAACCCATTTGTTTAACATTATATCAACCAACATTGTCACATAGAAAGTCCTTAACTAACAACTCTATCTCTACACAAGGTTAGAGCTCAATGTTGGTGAGACCAATGAGGTATAGACACCCTCATCATTGTCTCTCTCATAACATACTCCAGCCGGGTTCTCAGAGTGTGTTCCACCAAGAATATTCTTATCTTGGATTCCTAGTCCTCAAATAATATCGGTCCTCTACAACTACTCTTATATTGGATGCCCTAACTCATCCTCAAAGAGTATCGAATGCCACATGTTTACCCAATCCTCCATTTTATCTTCCCAAGTGAAGACAAGAATGATGTGTCTATCTCTCCCTCAACTTAGGGAGGACATACCCATTCCACTAAAGGAATGTACACCTTCTTATAAAGGAATGTACCCAAGCTCCCTCTTGACCAGGGACTTGCTTCCAACAGCTCTTTGGGTGGAGATCATGTAGAAATTTTGAATAATATGACACTTATTCACAGAGATTATCCTGATTATACACTATTGCGGAATGCATGCATAATACATAACCTCCTCTACGTTGATCATCAATTTTGCAGAATTAAAAACAATGAAACATCAATCGCATGCGCACATTAACACAGTATGTAACCCGGGGAAAGCATACAGCTGAAAACCCCACATTATCTGTATATTATAATGATTGAGAACATGTAACAATACATAGTACAATACTCCTCACAAGTACTCAGTACTATCTCCACCTGTTACACACAAACTAGCTCAGATCTGAATCAATCACAGGTTCAAATCTCCTCCGCTGCTTGCCTACCTCCACTGCGCAATCCTGCACGAGAATAATGATGAATGGCTGAACCAACCTCATATTTCCTTGGCTGAACCACGCAATCCTCATTGGCATTACTCAATCCCATTGATTGTGCAAGATCTCATGCACAACTATAGTCACAACTAACAGCAATCTCAACCTCTAACACCTGTCTCCACTGAACTGTCCATGCACTGAGTTAACTGATGTATTCTTTAGTTGCTTTATGAGTTAATAATTAGTGAATTAATTCACATCACTCATCACTAGTGTATTCTGCAGTTAGAATAAATACAACTAGTTTAACCAAGTCAAACTGAACACAACTCCATCAACTCCACAATCAACTCCACCAAACTCAACCACATGAGTTCTAACTGAAGTCTTGCATGCAATAGCTCAACTGACCCACAAGAAAAGCGTATTTCCTTCTGACATCTGCATGTGCCACATCTGTGACTCAAACTGAAGTGCTCCAAGAGGATAAGATAATGTTTATAGTCCAAATATTATTATGAGCTAATAATATTCGATTGTTCTATTTTTAGCCTAGCAGTCTAAAAATAGAAACCGCCCATATGTCTAAAAATAGAAGTCCATCTATTTTTACCAACATGACCAATCATCCACAAATAGCATCTCGTAACTCATAGACCATGATCCATATGTCTAAAAATAAACATAGTCTAAAAATAGCGTGCGGGCCCACTTAGTGAAGGCGACTCCTTTCCACTAAGCTCCATCATCTTGTTGCATTTTCAACACTCCCTCTCAACAAGATATGGATTATCTGCAACCCCTATCCTACAACTCTGGAATGTTCTGCATGCAACACATTTGCCCACTCCACTTGCTCCAACAACACTTGGAACAAAAACACTCCCAACTGACCACTCCGTTGGGCTAGGAACATACTCTGATGCTGAAGCTCTACCTGATGCTGACAAGTGCTCCCTCTCTGACATCTACGCTACTGCAACATCTCCATGCATCTTGCACCATTGCACACCTCTCTGTGCCACCTAGCACTGTGCAAAACACTTGTGCCTCTCGCATTGTTGCAGCCTGCTAGCTATGCGCTGTCCTGGGATTCCCTACACTGTCGCTCTCTCTGCCGCTCCATCCGCATCTGTCTCTACCCAATCAGTCAGTTCCTACTACTCCACATCGGGGCTCTCGTAGCAAGGTCTCATCCAAGAGGTTGGGTACCTTAAGGATCCTGCCCCTCCTCCTTGGGACGATCAATCCACATCACCCCACCTCCTACCTGGAGGTATGGTTGCATGCGATCCCTCAGCCCACCTGGCTCAAAGTTTCCACCTACTGGATGTCTCTGCATGAGTAGATGTCTCTACTCGATCTCCTCTCAGCTTCCCTTGTTGTGGCTGCTCCACAACCTCCTGAAGCTGCTGCACCAATCGTGGCTCCTCCACAATCATCTGAGACTTCTTCTGGCTCTGCATGTTGAGAGGTAATATACGCTCCCTCTCAACCACCAAGTCTCCATCAGTTGCCTTACTGCTCAAGGCTTTGCATGCATCTTGAACCTCAAGAGCATACAGGTTCTTGACCCGTGAACCAATCCGCTTCACCTGTCTAGTGATGATGTGTCTAAGGAAAACCTTTCCCTTACTGAAGACTACATCATAGCCTCCGTCTTCCAGCATCGCGATCGACACCAAGTTTCTCTCCAATCCTGGTACATACTTGACATCGGTCAAGGTAAGGGGAGCTCCATTCTCCCTCTGAAAAATAATCGTGCCTACACCTGAGACACTATACTTCTCATCATTACCCATTGCTATGAGTATCTGGAGATCTTTCTCCTCCAAAGTACTGAACAAACTCTTGTCACTGGTCATGTGGAAAGAAGCTCCACTGTCAATAAAGCAACCACTTCCCTCGATGGATGAAACCATGCATGCGAAGAGTGTGAAATCCAACTCAAATTGTGAAGCAAGTGCCTCACCTTCAGATCCTTCCCCAGATCCCTTCTTGGACTTCTTCTTTGGGCAATTAGTAGTATAATGGCCCAACTCATGACAACGAAAGCATCTCACTTTCGATTTGTCAACCTTCTTCCCATCATTGGAAGAACTAGATTCGGAAAGAGAACCCTTCTCCTTCCCCTTCTTCACCTTACTCGCTAAGGCACAGTTCTCCTCATCGTGCATGGATGAAGAACTGTCTCTGGTGCTCCGTCTGATCTCCTCTTGCACAAGATCCGACCAAAGTCTCTCCCATCCTGGCAATTTCTCCCGACCATTGACAGAGTCCTGATAGGAATGCCAACTCTTTGGAAGTCCAAGGAGAGCCAAGCTCACCAAGTCCTCATCATCTACAATCACCCCCACACTTCCCAACTCATCCCGACATTGGGTGAACTTCGTGAGATACTGGGGCATACTGTCTCCATTCTCACACTTAATGTTTCTGAGTTTATCCTTGAGCGCCAACTTCCTCTGGTCGCTCTTGCTTTGGAATAGATCTGTCAACGCTTTCCACATCAAGTATGGAGAAGCCTTTCCATGCAGGTTGGATACAATGTGATCCTTCACGCCCTCCAACAGAATCCTTCGACACTTTGTTGTCTTCTTTTGCCAAACCTCAACGTGAGCAGCATCAGTAGGCTTTGGGACCTCAGCCTCTATGAACTCCTTCAGCCCATTGTCATCTAACACCGCCTCCATCCTGTCTTTCCATGCAATATAATTCGAGCTGCCTTCAAGAGCATACTCCAATCGCAAACTGCTGAAAGACATTTCAACTTTGACACCAAGAAAACACTGCTGCAAATTCGAATTCCACCAGCTCAAAACTCAACCGCTTCTTATCTAAAATTCGTGAGAACAAAGTATTTCTCATACAGAGATTGACTATATGGGCTTTTACCGGATATCTCACCTTCCAAAAGAAGGATGAATCCAGAGGCTACCTGGCCCGATTACAGACTCTGCCTGAAGAAATAAAATGTAAACACTTTCTGAATAATAGATCTGATGATTAACTCTGCTTTGATACCATGTAGAAATTTTGAATAATATGACACTTATTCACAGAGATTATCCTGATTATACACTATTGCGGAATGCATGCATAATACATAACCTCCTCTACGTTGATCATCAATTTTGCGGAATTAAAAACAATGAAACATCAATCGCATGCGCACATTAACACAGTATGTAACCCGGGGAAAGCATACAGCTGAAAACCCCACACTATCTGTATATTATAATGATTGAGAACATGTAACAATACATAGTACAATACTCCTCACAAGTACTCAGTACTATCTCCACTTGTTACACACAAACTAGCTTAGATCTGAATCAATCACAGGTTCAAATCTCCTCCACTGCTTGCCTGCCTCCACTGCGCAATCCTGCATGAGAATAATGATGAATGGTTGAACCAAACTCGTATTTCCTTGGCTGAACCATGCAATCCTCATTGGCATTACTCAATCCCATTGATTGTGCAAGATCTCATGCACAACTATAGTCACAACTGATAGCAATCTCAACCTCTAACACCTGTCTCCACTGAACTGTCCATGCACTGAGTTAATTGATGTATTCTTTAGTTGCTTTATGAGTTAATAATTAGTGAATTAATTAACAATTAATTCGCATCACTCATCACTAGTGTATTCTGCAGTTAAACTAAATACAACTAGTTTAACCAAGTCAAACTGAACACAACTCCATCAACTCCACAATCAACTCCACCAAACTCAACCACATGAGTTCTAACTGAAGTATTGCATGCAATAGCTCAACTGACCCACAAGAAAAGCATATTTCCTTCTGACAGCTGCATGTGCCACATCTGTAGCTCAAATTGAAGTGCTCCAAGAGGATAAGATAATGTTTATAGTCCAAATATTATTATGAGCTAATAATATTCGACTGTTCTATTTTTAGCCTGGAAATTTAAAAATAGAAACCGCCCATATGTCTAAAAATAGAAGTCCATCTATTTTTGCCAACATGACCAATCATCCACAAATAGCATCCTGCAACTCATAGACCATGATCCATATGTCTAAAAATAGACATAGTCTAAAAATAGCCTACGGGCCCACTTAGTGAAGGCGACTCCTTTCCACTAAGCTCCATCATCTTGTTGCATTTTCAACAGATCATGGAAAATCAGTTGCTCGTAGAACTCCTTCCTTTGAGTTCATGAATTTCTTCTTCATTGTAGAGTCTACATCTTTTGGGACTTCTTCATAGGGCATATACCAACCATCACTTTCATCCATGAGTTATTCATGCCATCATTCCTTTCATCAGAAAGTGATCCATCAGTTCATATATGTCCTTCCTTCATGTCGTGTTTCCTCTATCATGCCATTTTTCCTTAAGGATCTTTCATCCTAATAAATGGTCATGAGTGGTGGAAGACATCCACAACTCTTTCCTTCGAAGCCTTGCATAATCTCATCTAGATATTATTCAAAAATAAGAAATCAAAAATTACCTTTGTGATGGTCCTTCATCATGACTTTTTTCGTTTTGCATGAACATCATGCATACATATTGACACATATCCAAAGGATATACATTTTCAAAGGTATCCTTCCTTTTCAGATTTCATTAGATTCTTCATATCTTTCATGGAGATATCATAGTCAAGTATTTCAATCTTGGATGTTGATTGTCTTATCCATAGTTTCTTATTTCACGATCTCTTCCTTTATTTCTTCACACATTTCCTTTTAGGAACTTTTGATCATAGTTCCTCCAATTAATGTCAACCACCTCATATTTCATATGAGGACATATTATGTTGATTTCATCGAGCCAATGTGTGACCCACGCCTTCCTGCATCTTTTTAATGGAGGAGATCCTTTCCTTTTGATCATGCTCTCAAAGTAGAGCATTTATCCATGTTATCCACAACCATATGACATGACTCCAAATTATCAAATAAAAGCATACATACCTCGTTATTCCTTTAGGTCATCTTCCTTCATAAACTTCCTTGATTGAAAACTTCAATCCCTTGACCTTCTTATTGACATCATACCATGAATTCCTCCAAGTTTAAATTCTTGATGAAACACCTGCTTCATTTTGTTTGGTGAACCTTCCGATGAAGATTCCAATAGAGGATCTTAAGTATCCTCATTCAGCAGATGTTTCTTCTTAACTGATGTATGATGAGCTTTGTACCATATGACTTCCTTTTCCTTTTTCTCATATGTGATTTGAATGAGGTTACCAAGAGCTATATCCTTTCATAGACCTAATTCAGCTATCAATCATGTTTCCCTATGATGATGTCACAAGTTGTAGAGTTGAGGCTTCTGTGATCCATAACAAGTTTATGATAGATTTTTCGGCGAAAATCACATGAGAAACCATTTGTCGACGCGTTTCGAACCAACCAGTGTGGTTCATCGTCAGGACAAGTTGAAGAACAAATCCAGCTTAGCCTGTTTAAATAGCTAGAGCAGAGACACCAACGGTTACCTGGGCAAAAGGTTGACTTAAGGAGCAAGGTCAAATTTAGTTATATTAGGTAAAAAATAAATAAATAAATATCTAAATATATAAATGATAAATTATAATATAATAATAAAAATATATAAAAATATATAAATTTATATATAAAAATATAAATTTAGTTATATTAGGTGTAAGATCAATACATAAATATATAAATATATAAATGAAGAATTATAAAATAATAATAAATTATTTATTTATTAATAAATATATAAATGAAGAATAATAATAAACTATTTATTTATTTATTAAATAAATAAATAAATGAAAAAATATAAATTAATAAATATAATAGCAAAACTAAATTATTTATTTAATTTATATAAATGAAAAATAAAAATAAATGGTATCATTAGTAAGGTAAATACATTCATATATAAATTTAGTTATATTAGGTGTAAGATAAATAAACAATTGAAGAATTATAAAACTAATAATAAATTATTTATTTATTAAATAAATAAAAATATAAATGAAGAATTAAAAATATTAATAAATTATTTATTTATTTATTAAATAAAGGAATAAATATATAAATAAATGAAAAATGAAAAATATAAATTATTAAATTATTTATTTAATTTTTATAAATGAAAAAATAGAAATGGTATCATTAGTAAGGTAAAATTAAAGGGAAGAAGTTACGCACCGGGTTAATTAGTTAGAATTAAATAATCCAATAAATAAATAGGAAGAGGAAATAAGGATTAGAAAATAAAATAAATTAATTATAGTTAGTTATAGGTATTAAAAACTAAAAGGAAAGTGGACCTTTCCTTATACTAACCAAATAAAAGGGTTAATGATCTGAAAGAATGTTGGAAATAATAAATAAATAATAATCATATTAATAATAGAATACATAATAATAATAATTATAAAAGAATTAAGATATAGAAAATAAATAATAATTAAAATAAATAAACAAGAAAAACGATTACTAAATAATAGTTTATAAATAAATAAATAAATAATAGTTAAAAATATAATAAATAATAATTAAGTTATTAAGTAAATCAATACTAAGAATAATATCCATAATAATAATAATAGAAAAAAGTTATTAAAAATAAATAAATATAAATAAATTCAGAGACACGAAAAACGATTACTAGTTTATTATTTGTATTAATAATAGTAACTGTATAATAAATACAGTAATTGTTTAATAGTTTCTTATTTGTATATTTAATAGTAATTGTCTAATAAATAATAGTAAATAAAAGTACTAATAATAAAAATATAAATAAAAGAGACAGAAAAAACGACTAAGAAGAAAGCGCTGGGACCCAGCACCTGTTGGGATGTCACAAGTTCTTTCTTATAGTGCTTCTTATGATGTTATTTCCTAACAAGATGCTTCCTATCATGCTTCTAATGGTTCCTAATAGTTATAATTTACAATAGGAAAACTTGAAAAGAGATAGGTGAGGAAGACTATCTCAATCATAATAGAGATCTTTTACTTCCTCTTTCTTGGATTTATTCCTTTCAGCTTCCTCCACTTCTACGATGATATGGGCTTATTTTCTTCCTCTTTTGTTATTGTCCTTCTTGATCTTAAGAAAACCTCTCTTGTAATTCCCATATTCTTGACATACATAGCATTGAATCTTAGCCATGTTGTTCTTCTTTTTCTGAGGACCAAACTTTCCAATTTTTCCCTTTCTTTTTTTCATTGTAGCATATGCTTATTTGCTCACCTGATCCTACATCAGATTTTGCCTTTACCCTGGATTCTACAATCTTGCATAGTGACCATAGATCCTGGAATGGAGTATATTCTGTATTCCCATAAATACTTGAAGTAAAGTTACCCCACTCCTTTGGTAGTGCATTTAGTACTATTGTATTCATTTCTCTATCAAACATGACTTCTCTCATATATTGAAGTTGACCTCTAATTTCAGATATCCTCATAAAGTATGAGGTTATTCCTTCTTCTTTTGACATCTTTACCTTGTAGAGTTCTTGCCTTAATGAGATGACTTCTCTTGCAGTGCTTACAAAATACAACTCTACCAGTTTGTCATATATTTCTTTTGAAGTGTCAAGCTTAGATACATATGGAATGAGGGGATCCTTGATGGACTCTATGAGAATCCTTTGAGCCCTAACTTCCCCTTTCATAAACTTTGCAAGTGCTTGAGCATCTTCTTTCGCTGGTTTGGTGATAGATCCTTTGATATTATCCATGACCTCATTCTCAATGAGATTTAGATCTGTCATCTTCTTCCATGCAAGATAGTTTAAAGCCCCAACCAATTTGTTGATTTCCTTGCAAAAATAAATTTTGACAAATTCAGATGTGGACACAAATATACTTACTTGTTAAGATGCTTCTTCCACTTTCTTCTTTCTGGAGTTTGATGATGATGTAGATAATAGAGAACTTCTCCTTGATTAAGATAGTTCTCTTCAAGAAATATCCTTCACAGAGAGAGAGATCACTTTTGGTGATGATAGCTGATGACTCCTTGATGATGTATTGATTCTCCCTAGACGATTTTCTTCAAGGATAAGGATTTTCCTTTGGGAAGAGATCTTTGCTTCATCGAGAGGACCTTGGAACCATTTAAAGATGATGAAAATGTATTTTGCTTCCCTTGAATGAATAAACTGCAAGCTACCTTGATTTGGAGATCTATTCAACTTGATGAGGGTCTTTGTGGTCTTTTGATGATCATTGGAGGTTCCCAAGACTTCCTTTTGATGTAGACCTTTTCTTCGATCTAGGTTTTGTCACTTCCTTGTAGATCTTGACTTTGTTGATGATCTTCATAGACTTTATCACCTTAGCTCTGATACTATGTTGAGAAATATAAGGCATCAAGATTAGGTGATTTCTCTATTAATGATAAGTGCTTATGAATTCTTTTTACTTCAATAGATTAGGACCAAAAATAAGAGTCCAAACTACATGAAGAAACTATTTAATCCTTATTTATTATTGGCATGAGTAATGAATACAATCTTTTATTCAAACATAATTTTTTAATTATGTATTTATTTTAAAAGTTATTAATTTTATATTTTTATATATAATAAAATTGATGATGATTAATATCGGTTGAAATCAAATTCTATTATAAATTTAAAAAAATAAGAGATTATTTTAAAAAACAAAAAAACAAATTATATTTAAAAAATATTAAAATAATTGTTTCAAAATTATTATAATTTTTTAAATTAAAAGATTAAGAAAATTAATATAGTAACATATCTATTAAAAAATAATTTTTGTTTAATATATAACTTGATTAAGAATATGTCTTTTCTCCCACCAAAAAAAATAGTATAAGTTCAAATATAAAAGAAATATCTATTAAAAAATAATTTTTGTTTAATATATAACTTGATTAAGAATATGTCTTTTCTCCCACAAAAAAAATAGTATAAGTTCAAATATAAAAGAAATATGTAACTTGATTAAGAATATGTCTTTTCTCCCACCAAAAAAATAGTATAAGTTCAAATATAAAAGAAATATGTAACTTGATTGAGAATATGTCTTTTCTCCAACCAAAAAAAATAGTATAAGTTCAAATATAAAAGAATTAAAGTATATACAGTTCTATAAAGGAAAAATGTATTATTAATTTATATTAAAAATATTTACATGCATAAAGTGTATATTAATGTAATGGATTTTTAGACTTTCACGAGTTAAAAGGTTGATAAACTCTTTTCTTTATTAAGTTTATTTTTGCCATTTTTGCCTTTCAAATTAGATAACATTTAATCTTAAATGATTTGAGATTTTTTTAGATAAGTTTTTGAGGTTTTTTAGATAAGTTAAAAAAAAGTAAACTAAAGTTTTATAGTTTAATTTTTTATTAATTAGATAAAACAATATTTTATAACAAAAATTTTAAAATAAATAATAATAAATAAATTTGTCTATTTATAAACATTCAAAATCAAAACATTCTTTTTACAAATGGTTTAACAAATTGTTTAAGAAAGAAATTTCCATTTATAACCTACTTAGTCAATCACAAATAAATTATCAAACTTTAACTTAATAAAGTGAACTAAAACTCTCTTGCTTTTTATATTTATTCTTGTATTATTTATCAACTTTTTATATTATAGATTAATTTAAATCAACTTTAGGCTAATACTCATAAATAATAAAATTTGGATTTCTTACTAAAATAAAAATAGATTTTCAACTCAATTATATCTAAAATTAATCCATTTTTAAAAATTATATTTTCTTATTTATTATACAAAAAAAAATATAACGCAATTGTATTTAAAATTAGCAAAAATCTATTTTAACTCTAAATCTACTAAACGAAAAAGGATCAAATCTCTCGACATGCAAATTTTTATTTGAGTGCAGCTTGAGAAATTCAATTCCTCTCATGGCTTAGTATATTCTTAATTAAGATAGATCTATGTTGGTTTTTAATAATATTACTTATATTATATAAATTTCAAATCTCTATATAAAAATATTCTCATTTTTTATTTTATAAAAATTTTCGTTTAATCTCTATAAAATATCCATAGAATATTTTTAGTAGTCATGGAATATTTTTAGTAGTGAGGATAGAGGGTTTGAATATACCTCAATCATAACTATAACATTTTTATTTTTAGATTTAATTAAAAAATGTTATAAAATTAAATTAAAATAGAATATCTATGAAATATTTTGATTGTAAAATAAGTTATGGTTTTTCAGCATGTGGTATTGATAAGGCATAGTATTCACCCATGGTATTGTAACAAAACCTACTTACAAGTTAATAATATGCATGGTAAAGTGGGGATGAATATCAATGGTTAAAAATCTTGTTATATTGTAAGTATTAACTTTTTATGTGCTTATTAATGAAATATATATATATATATATATATATATATATATATATATATATTAGTTTTTATATGCTTATTAATTTTATGGTTAATCATTATTATTAAAATTTATTTTAATGTGATATGTATATCATGATTTTCTTTTACTTAAAAAATTGTTCCTAATTTTCTAGTTTCTCCTTTCCCCCTTCAGTTTTTAAAGTTTTGGGTAAGGGATTAAATTTTGCCTTAGCTCCTAAGAAAATTCCTGTAGATGATATCATTTGTGACATAGAGTTTGGGATTAGAGGTTTACCTGATAAAATCAAGGACACAATCAGGCAAGATTGTGCGGTTGTCTTGAGAAAGGCTAAGCCCCCTAAGAGCAACCTTAGCAAGGAAGAATCAGTAGCCCTCAGATCCTTAAACCAAAACAAAGATATCGTTGTTCTAAAGGCAGACAAGGGTGGAGCTGCCGTCATTCTTAACAGGGTTGATTACCGCAATAAGATGTTGGATCATCTTCATAATAGTGGTAGCTATAAAAAGCTTCCCAAAAACCCTTTAAAAAAGGTTGCTAGGAATGTGGCTCTTGCCATTAAGTCCATTAGCTCAATGAGTTCCTTGCACCATAAACTCATTAAGAGCAACCCTATCACTCCCAGGATCTATGGTCTCTCCAAAATTCACAAGGAAGGAGCTCCATTAAGGCCCATTGTCAACACCATTGGTGTTCCTACCTACCTTCTTGCTAAGTTCCTTGCGTTAAGGCTTAAGCCCTTAGTTGGTCGTATGGAGTCCTTTGTAAAAGACTCTGCTTCCTTTATTAATGAACTCAAGGACATTAAGCTTGACCCTGGGGACATTCTTGTTAGTTTTGATGTTATTTCCCTGTACCTTGCGTCCCTATTAATGAGGCCTTGGAGGTTATCAACCGCCTAACAGATCCTCACATTGCTCAATTAGTTGAGATCTGCCTCACTTCCACCTTTTTCAGTTTTGAGGGAGAGTTCTTTGAGAAAACCTATGGGGTTGCCATGGGCTCACCCCTATCCCCTGTCGTTGCTAATCTTTTTATGGAAGATTTTGAGTCCAAGGCTCTTAACTCATCCCATCTCCTGCCCAAGATTTGGAAAAGGTATGTGGATGGCATCAATGTTATTTGGTCTCACGGCCAAGAGGAATTAGATCTCTTCTTCGATCATCTCAACAATCAATCCTCGGCCATTAAGTTCACTAAAGAGCAGGAAGTTGATGGGTGCCTCCCTTTCCTTGATATTCTTATTTCTAAGAATAGTGATGGTTCCCTCTCCCACCAAGTTTTTCGAAAGAAAACGCATACGGAGCAGTATCTTCATGCCAGTTCCCACCATTTCCCAGCTCAGAAGATGGGGGTTCTCAATACCCTTGCTACTAGGGCCCTAAGGATCTCGAATAAAAAGAGTTTTGAGAAGGAAAAATCCCATCTCCTTGATGTCTTTGTTGAGAATGGTTATAGTAAATACATGGGACAGAAGGCTTTCCTAAAAGCTGCCAAGAATTCTCTTGCTAAAAGGGAACCAAAGGAGCGAATTCCAGGTGTCCATCTTCTGTTTGTTCAGGGGACCACTGATAAGATTGCAAGGATTCTCAAGATGCATAGTGTCCCTGTAACCTTTAGGCCCCTTAACACCATTCGTATGTCCCTCAGATCAGCAAAGGATCCTATCGACCCTAAAGATATGAAAGGGGTATATATTATCCCTTGTTCCTGTGGGAACCCCTATCTTGGTGAGACGGGTCGCTCCATTAATCAAAGGATTAGTGAACACGCAGGTGACCTTAAGCATAGGAGATCAAAGTCTTCAACTTTAGCTGAGCATGCGGAAAAAACTAATCATCATGTTTGTATTGAGGAGGCTAGTGTCATTGCTAGAGTTTCACATTTCCATCATCGGAAATTTAGGGAAGCTCTGGAGATTGAAAAGAGGCCGAGCAATCTCAATAGAGAGGATGGCTGGAAGATCAGTAGATGTTGGGTCCCAGCTCTCTCTTCCTAGTCGCTTTCTTCCTTTCCGCCCCTCCTCCTCCCCTCCCCTCGTTTCTTGTCTCATCTTTTTATTTTATAATAAGTTAATATTTACAATTATTTTATCTCATTAGTTTCTGTATTTATTTATTTTATTTTTTTAACTTAATATTATTTTATTCTAGTTAGTTTATTTTTATTTTTTTTCCTAATGTATATATATAATTTTATTTTTATTTATTTTTATTTTTATTATTATTATTATTATTTATTTTTTTAACTTAATACTATTTTATTCTAATTTATATATATATATATATATATATATATATATATATATATATATATATATATATTATTAACTTAACAACCAATTTTAAACTCTATAAATAGTCGTTTTATTCCAATATTTATATGTATAGTTAATAACTCTATAAATAGTTAATTATACGTTTTATTCTAATATTTATATTTTCTATGTATTTATTAAATAGTTAATACCTTTTAACTAACTATTAAATTAACAACCAATTAAATTAAATTATTTATATATTTATTTAGAGGTAAGGTCCCTTATTATAACTAACTTCCAATTAAATTAAATTATCTATTTTAGAGGTAAGGTCCCTAGTCCAATTTAGTCGTTGGCCTAGTTATCCGTTGGAGGCTCTGCTCAAGCTATTTAACATGCAAAGCTGGTTCTGGTTCTTCAACTTGTCTTGACGATGAACCACACTAGTTGGTTCGAAACGCATCGACAAATTATAGATCTTGTGATTTACGCCAAAAAATATCTCGTAAAATTAAATTTTATTATTTTAGTACTTTAAACTTTATATTATTAATTGAGCTAACATTTAAATGTTTACATTTGTTTATGGATACTACAACATCTCCCTAATAATGGGTTCTATTCCAGTATAGATTCATTTAAACACGGTTCTAGCATGAACGAGAGTGGATCAAATCTCTTCACATGAAAACCTCTTTTAGTTTGCAAAATTAGAAGAAGAAAAAATTGCATCCCTCTCATCCTTTGATAGATTCCAATGAATATGTGGTGTTCTCACTCTCTCCATATATAAAATGTGTAAATTTTCATTATTTAAACTCTATTTTTGAATACTATATAGAGTACATAACTTTAAAAAGTAAAATTGTGAGACTACAAATGTTTCAATATAAAAAAATTATTTTTTCAATATATATATATATATATATATATTTCTCGGATGCGGGTGTTCACAAGGGATGATGTGACGGTAGAGAAAAGGGCCGGCAAGTGGCATAGCCACATGGCCACCCATAAGCTCACACACAGCGTAATAAAACTGTCTTACAGCCTTCATAAATGCCTTTCAATGCGGCACTCAAACCAACTTACCAACGCCATCCCGCCTCGGCTCTGCATCATGGAAACCTCAGGTGCTATTCGGCCCACATCCTCGTCTGTTTCTGCTCCTCTGCCTCTAAATTGCAAGTGCCCCCAGGCCATCGTGGAGCCAAGCACCCACACAACAACAGGCAGGCGATGCAATATTCTCTGTTGTATAGAATTCGGAAAGGGCAACCACTATTCGCAGAGCCTGGTATGTAACTTGACCCTCGCTTCTGAGCCTTCTGCCTCTGATAACGCCACCCAAAGTGACCATTTCCACTCAGTGCCTACTTCTCACAGTCAATTCCTTTCTCCTTATGCAATTATGCCTCGACTGCGCCAGCGAATGCGTAGCAGGAGGGGTAGCAGCAGAGGCAGAATGCCCCATTCTTCACCCTCAACGGTCTCTGACTCCTCCTCCCCCTCGTCAAATTACTTCTCAGCTCGTTATCCTGATACACACAGTGGCAGAGGTCGCACTCGCGCTGTTCGCTCCCAGCCTTCGCAAACCTGTCCATCAGCTACTGCTCTCCCTTCCAGCTCTCAGCACTCCAACTATACAGCTCAATTCACATACCAATGCTCTCTGGATCAACCTCTTATCAAGGCCACCATTATAGTCACATTTCAGGAGGAGCCTTCCATCGTTGAAGGACGTCCCACTCGCGCAACGGAGAAGAATGAGACAGTCACAGTTCAGGGTGAGCCTTCTGCAGCAAAGAAGAATCGAGAAAATCTGGTGAAGGAAGACACGGGTGAACTGCCGAAAGACGAGGATGACCTCGATGCCTACAGATGTCTAATTCTTGAAGAACACCCGTCGGCACCAAATGACAACTAAACCAACACGTGTCTTCAGGTTTCAGGTTCCCGACACCCAGTCCTATGGGTTTATTTTTGCATTTTTGAGCAAAATAGTTAGTTTTGAAGCTGCTTTCAATAGAATATCGCTCTATGTTCACATGCTGGTTTCCCCTGCGAGGGCAGCAAATCTATTTTGGACTGGACTGGTTTCCCTCTTCTGGGCAGTCTTCATTTTGTTTTTGTTGCAATATGCCATGAACCTTGGCTAAGAACTGCAGAGGCCAGAGCCTCCATGTATCATTTTGTTACAGTAATAGATTTTAGACATATTTAGAATATATATATATATATATATATATATATATATATATATATATATATATATAAATTTTAAAACAATATATAATAACATATTGAGATATTTTATCTATGGACTACATTGTCAACATTAAAATCTTTTTTTTTGTTTTATATATATATATATATTAGTAAAAGTCAATATTATTTAATCTTGCATATTAAAACATTTTATTAATAACCTACATTGAAATTTTTTTGTTATTATAAATATTTTTAAATTTCACATATTAATTTCATATTAACAATTGAATGAACTATACATAACCCTCCTATTATTTTTATTAGAAAGTACTTAATATTTCTTTTTTCAAATTTTTTTACGGTGACATTTTAGCATATACAATATTAAAATATTGTATTTTAACATTTTCTTTCTATATATACATGTATATGAAGTTGATATCCATATAAATTAGTTTATATATATCTTCAAATAGTTCTTTTAAAGTTTGTATGAAATTATATTACATCATGTGGATATGGAAATATTTTATTTATGACTGAGAGTGAGTGAAATATTTTTACCACATTGGGTTGTAATATCAACAGCAAATCCAGTGACTATAGTGAGGTTTGGATTATTGATGTTTTATAATGTTTTTAATAAAAAATAATTAAATATGCATATTCATTTTTGTGTTTTATTATAATCGACATTGCTTTTCTATCTAGAGAATATTTTACTCATATTTTAAGAGGAACAGTGTCAACTCCACATTGAGTATGGACTGAATCACACATCACTCTCATATTGAGTTGTAGAATTTTCTCTCAGCACAATTACTTTCAACCTTTTATTATTTTTCAGTTGAACCCAAATTTAAATGTTTACACTCTATTTTTTAAACCTTTACATTACTTTATATTTTTCATTATTTTTATTTATGTTAATGAAAGAGATATGTAAATATTTATAAACATTTAAATTACTAGAGCATAACATCCCTACTAACAACATAGTATCTCTCAACCCTACTAATTATATAGTGTCTCCCAACTGCCTCTCAACACAATTAACCAACTTTTGAAAATTATATTTTTTTATTGAACATAAAATTTTATAAGATACCATCTTACATTATATTTTTGTTATCACCATCCACATATATATATATCATGGAGAGGAAAAATTATCATAATTTAGTTGTCAAACCAACAGTGAGGACAACTAATGCCATCACTCTTATTCAAGGAAAACCACGCCACCTAAAATAACGAGTTGGTAGTCCGTAAGGGGCACGCTAGATGCCTCTAGATCTTGGGTCGTTAATATGTTTCCTTATATTGGAAGAGAACGAGCTCTTAACCAAACAAAAACAATTTTAAAATATACTCCAGACCATATTACCATATATATTATATATATAACATAATAAATTTTTGTATCACCATTATTATACATATGAACTAATAATATTATGATATCAGCGTATATATCATACCATATGGCACTGTAGAAATCCAAAATCCGAAGGGAATAACAATAGTATGAGTTGTGAAGATTTAATTTCATCGTGATTACGTGGGGAAATACGTTAGTTGTGGAAAATATGTATTTATGTTTATTACATGGTAGAAGTTTTATTATTACTTTTAATTAGATTTCATGCCATAGGTTATTGTATGTTGGGATTTTCTATTTTATTTAATTTAGCAAAAATCTCATGTAGGTGACAACAATAGGATTAGTTGCTATATTAGCTCCATTATTCTTGAGAAGGAGTTAATGCATCCTATATTTGCTGTGAGAGAATTTATGATTCAGTTTTATACTCCAGCTATAAAGGAAATGTAAGCCCGTAGAGGAGAGGTATGTAGAAAATAGGGTGAGCTGAGAGTATGTGTGAAGAATTAAATTGTTGTAATCTCCTGTTGAATAAAAAGATTGTCGATGCCTCTGTTTTGGTGGATGTAGCCCAGATTGGTTGGGTGAACCACGTTAAATCCTTGTGTTATTTTTTATGATTTTATGTGATGTGTATGCCTTTTAAATTTCCGCTGCGCATTGTTTGCTCCAACAATTGGTATCAGAGCATGTTGTGGAGCTGGTACGTGTGACAGAGCTGCGGAAGGTGGAGCTTTGCCGTTGGCGCGGTTTCGTCAGAAACAGTCGCGCCAATTTTTGACAGTGAACGGGTTGGCGCGATTTATTTTGGAACAGGCGCGCCAATTGACGCGGTTCCGAGTGTAATACTCGCGCCAGTGCGCCAGGATCCCAATTGGCGCGGAAACGACAGGTATACTCGCGCCAATTTTGTGACTTATACCGTTTTTGTCTCTGGCGCGGATCTTCTGCTGTCAAGGAAGCGCCAAGTCCCTTTCGGCGCGCCAAGCATTTTTCGCTTTGGTAAAACTACAATTTTTTTTAATTGTAATCTGAAATTTGTACAACAGACGGATTTTATGATAAGGCAAAGGCATTTTTTAAATATTAACTTTATTTATTAAAAATTTGGAATTGGATATTGTTTGTTTGTTACAACATGGCAAAAACTCAAAGTTCTCGTTTTGAGATCGAGAAGTTCAATGGCAAAAACAACTTCGAAATCTGGAAAGTGAAGATGCATGATCTACTTGTGCAACAAGGCGTGGCGAAGGCGTTGTTGGGAAAATACAAACATCCTTACACCATGACAGATGATGAATGGAGCGATTTGGATGGAAGAGCACTGAGCGGTATTCGAATGTGTTTGGCTAATGATGTTTTGTTTAACATCTTGTCAGAGAAAACTGTTGCTGGTTTGTGGACAAAGCTGGAGAAGTTGTACATGACAAAATCCTTAACCAATAGGATTCTTCTGAAGCGAAAATTGTATAGTTTGCGCATGAAGAAAGGTACAGCTATTACTGATCATTTGAATGTCTTTAATACTCTCCTGGTGCAATTAGAAAGTATAGAAGTAACATTTGAATCAGAAGATAAAGCTATAACTTTATTATGCTCGTTTCCCGAGTCATGGGATCATTTTGTTACTTCTATAAGTCTTAGTGTATCAGAAACCCTTGAATTTGATGATGTTGTTGGAGCTTTGTTGTCCGAAGAGACAAGGAAGAGGTCAAATTTAGAAACCTCTACATCGGAAGCAATGATGGTCAGAGGTCGTTCTAAAGAAAGACGCTTCAGTAAGCACAATGAGTCGCGTTCAAAATCAAAAAGGAAGAAGAGTAAGGTAAAGTGTTGGTTTTGTGGAAAATCAGGACATTTGAAGGACTGTTGGAAGAGACAGCAAGCATCCAAAGAAGACTCTTCAATAGAGAAGAAAGAAGCAAACACGACAGATACAGGTTCGGCATCCAAGACAGGTATGAATGATGAAGTGTTATCAGTTGATTTGTCTAATCATGATCAACATTGGCTGTTAGATTCTGGTGCATCAAATCACATGTGCATTCATAGAGAATGGTTTAAAACTTATAAATCAGTTAATGATGGAGTAGTTTACATGGGAAATGATGTCACATGTAACATTGTGGGAATTGGAAGCATCCAGCTTAAAATGTTTGATGGGACAAATAAAATTCTAACTGATGTAAGACATGTACCTGAACTAAGGAAAAATCTCATTTCACTAGGAGTACTAGACACTAATGGATATAAAACTTTTATTCAAGGTGGAGTAATGAAAGTTTATAAAGGAATTTTACTAGTAATGAAAGCAAAGAAGGTTGGAAATCTTTTTCAGTTAGAAGGAAGAATAGAGTCAGATCATGTTTCTACAGTGTCTGAAAACGACAGTAATTCTATTCGTTTATGGCATCAAAGGTTGGGCCATATGAGCGAAAGAGGTTTAAAGATTTTATCTGATCGTAAGTTACTTCCTAATTTAAAGTCTGATAAGTTAGATTTCTGCAAACATTGTCTGTTTGGGAAACAAAGCAAGTAGAAGTTTAAAACTGGAAAACATACTAGTAAGGGAATCCTTGATTATATCCATTCTGATGTTTGGGGTCCGTCTCCTACAACCTCATATGGAGGTTCGTCATATTTTGTATCTTTTATTGATGATTTCTCTAGAAAAGTGTGGGTCTACATGTTAAAGAAGAAGTCTGATGTGTTTACAGTTTTCAAACAGTTTAGAGCATTAGTTGAAAACATCACTGGAAGAACCATTAAATGTTTAAGAACTGACAATGGAGGTGAGTTTACTTCAAAGGAATTTGATAATTATTGCAAGGACGCTGGGATCGAAAGACATAAAACCATTGTATATACTCCTCAGCAAAATGGAGTTGTTAAACGCATGAACATGACTCTTTTAGAGAGAGAGCAAGAAGTATGCTGAGTAACGCCAATTTGCAGAAGGAATTGTGGACAGAAGTGGTTGCTACTGCTTGCTATTTGATAAATTGATCACCATCAACTGCAATAGGATGCAAAATTCCTCAAGAGGTATGGAAAGGTCATCCTTGTGATTATTCTAAACTGAAAGTTTTTGGTTGTGATGCATATGCTCTAGTTCCGAAACATCAGCGTTCTAAATTAGATCCTAAATCAAAAAGGTATATCTTTGTTGGATATGGTGATGGGACTAAGGGATACAGATTGTGGGATCCTACTACTCACAAGATCATCATTAACAGAGATGTTAAATTTAATGAATCCTCACTTGAAAATCCAGATGTAGATGATAAATTGAAACAGGATAATGTATCTAAGCTTCAACACATTCAGTTTGAAACTAGTTCAAATACTGATGATAATCAAGATGAACATGGTTCAGATGTAAGTCATGAACAGGTTTCAGATGCAGATCATGAACAAGTTTCAGATGTAGATCATGAACATGTTTCAGATGCAGATCATGAAGAAGTTCCTACAGATAATAATCAGCAAATTGTGGAAGTACCAGAAACATCTTTAAGGAGGTCCACGAGAATTAAACGTCCTCCTAAAAGGTATGATGATTATGTTACTTCAGTTGCTTTAACCGCTAATGATGATGAACCTTTGTGCTATCAGGAAGCTGTAGAAGGTTCTAAAAGTGAAAAGTGGAAAGAAGCTATGAAGGACGAGATGATGGCATTAGACAAGAATGGCACATGGGATCTGGTAGAACTTCCTAAAGACAGAAAAACTATGGGATGTAAATGGGTTTACAAATTGAAAAGGGGTGTTGATGATACAGAGGACAGGTACAAAGCAAGGCTGGTTGCAAAAGGTTTTTCTCAGAAAGCAGGCATTGATTTTCATGAGATCTTTTCACCAGTTGTAAAAATTGTTTCAATTCGAATTGTATTAGCATTAGTTGCTTTACTTGATTTAGAATTACAGCAACTAGATGTTAAAACTGCATTTTTACATGGAGATTTAGATGAGGAGATTTACATGGAACAACCGGAAGGGTTTGTTCAAAATCGCAACAAGAAATTTGTCTGCAGGCTCAAGAAATCATTGTATGGTCTGAAGCAGTCGCCTCGACAATGGTACAAGAAATTTGATTCTTTCATGATGAGTCAAAATTATATAAGAAGTGAATATGATCATTGTGTTTACTTTAACAAATTAAGTAATGGCATGTTCATTATCTTAGTGTTGTATGTTGACAATATGCTTTTAGCAAGCAAAAGCATAGTAGAGATCAGCAAGTTAAAGGCTCAGATGGCTAGGACATTTGATATGAAAGATCTAGGAGCAGCAAGACAAATTTTGGGCATGGAGATTTTCAGAGACAGGAGCAATGGTAAGTTGTGGTTATCACAACAGAAGTATATTGAGAAGATACTCTTGAGGTTTGGTATGAACAATGTGAAGCCTGTTTCAGTCCCTTTAGCTTCCCATTTTAATCTTTCTTCTAGTTTATGTCCTAATACAAATGAAGAAAAGGAATATATGTCTCGAATTCCATATGCCAATGTAGTAGGTTGTTTGATGTATGCGATGGTTTGTACTCGACCAGATATTTCACATGAAGTTGGGGTTGTCAGCAGGTATATGGCAAATCCAGGAAAAGAACACTGGTCAGCAGTGAAATGGGTGCTTCAGTATTTGAGAGGCACAAGTGATTATTGTATCACTTATAACAGGGGTAGTGAATTTGTTTTCGGATATGTTGATTCCGATTTTGCAGGTGATTTGGATAAGAGAAGGTCAACTTCAGGATATGTCTTTACTCTTGCAGGTGGAGCTATTAGCTGGATGTCAAAGCTACAGAACATTGTTGCTTTATCCACTACTAAAGCAGAATACGTAGCTGCTTCACATGCTTGCAAAGAAGCGGTTTGGTTGAAAGGTTTGTTTGGTGAGTTTAGTAGGTTGCAGGACAACATCAAGTTATTTTGTGATAGTCAAAGTGCAATTCATTTGGCTAAGAATCCGGCTTATCATAGTAAATCAAAGCATATACCTATCAAGTACCATTTTGTAAGACATGTTATCACTGGAAGGGGAGTCTCCCTTGAAAAAGTGCATACGAAGGAAAATTGTGCAAACATGTTCACGAAACCAGTTTTGTTAGAGAAGCTACGTTGGTATCTGGCTTCTCTTGGCTTGCAGAAAAGATAAAATAATAAATGAAGAGGGTATCAGGCTAATTGTTGTCAAGGTGGAGATTGTTGGGATTTTCTATTTTATTTAATTTAGCAAAAATCTCATGTAGGTGACAACAATAGGATTAGTTGCTATATTAGCTCCATTATTCTTGAGAAGGAGTTAATGCATCCTATATTTGTTGTGAGAGAATTTATGATTCAATTTTATACTCCAGCTATAAAGGAAATGTAAGCCCGTAGAGGAGAGGTATGTAGAAAATAGGGTGAGCTGAGAGTATGTGTGAAGAATTAAATTGTTGTAATCTCCTGTTGAATAATAAGATTGCCTATGCCTCTGTTTTGGTGGATGTAGCCCAGATTGGTTGGGTGAACCACGTTAAATCCTTGTGTTATTTTTTATGATTTTATGTGTTGTGTATGCCTTTTAAATTTCCGCTGCGCATTGTTTGCTCCAACATTGTAGAATTTATAGGGCAATAATAATAGTATGAAATGTGAAAAGTTAATTCCATTATATTATGAGGAGGAAATAAGTTATTTTGGAAAATATCAGAAATTTTTTATTATTTTAAATTAAATTTATCATATTAACAAATTAGGATTGAATTTTTTTTTTTATTTAAGAGTTAAAATTGTGGAATTTTGGATTTTAGACGTTAAGGAATTAAAAGTGTATTTAATTTTTTTATATACGTTTTTATATTTTTTAATAATGGTTGATTTGGAAAAATGAGTATGTAGAGAAAAAAAAACAAACAAACAAGATAATGGTTTAATAGTTTTTCATAAATCTAAATGGTAGCAATGTTAGCTCACTATAATTTATGTAGTGATAGTTAATAAAATATGGGAATCCATTAGAGACTTATATGATCATCATGGAAATTCCATAAGGATTCTAAAACCCTAACTGTAATTTTAATTGAATATATCAAAAACCTATTTAAATGAGAAAAACATGTTCACTTTTTTTAACCACTATTGCTTTTCCATAATGTGCATAGGGAATGTAGAGGAGATACTAGTGGAGAAGCGAAGGAAGCGTATTGTAGAGAATTATAGAAATCCATAGTGTTCCATAGCTTCACAACAAGTTTGGTAATATTTTAATATTTGGCATAACCTCCATAATATAAGAAGACCAAAGACACATTCCTTTGTTTCTTACTAGTTTTCCCATTGTTATGTAACCATCTCACAAAAAGATAGAAACCATAAATCAACGACTTAAAAATTAGCCTCTTCGAGGGGGCAATCTCCTTTACATTACACAAATGAACAATTCTTGTATGATACAAATGACAAGACCTCATTTCTATATATAGGAGTCTAAGGGGTCATAATATAATCAAAGTCGACATAACAACAATAATGTAAGGGCACAACAATATAATAAGGGGTTACACTAGTAGTCTAGGGACCTAACATGCCCCTCTCCTTCAAAAAGTGTTGTCCTCAATGCTTGAGTAGTTATGGATTCTTTTGTATAAAATTATTGTCCTCCCATGTGGAATCTTGAACCGGTAAGTTCCTCCAGTTGATGAGATACTCTGAAATTGATCGATTTCGTAGCTATCGGTTTCTTGTTTCCCTGACTGCTTCAGGTTCCATATGATTTTTACTTCCTCGTCAAGTTTCAACAATATTGTTTGAACTAGGAGCTTGTCGCCTATAACCTTCTTTAAGCATGAAACATGGAAAATTGGGGGCACTCGGGAAGATGCATGAAGCTCCAATTTGTATGCCATAGTACTAATCTTTTGCAACACCTTGTAAGGACCATAGTACTTTGGTGATAATTTATTATCCTTCTTATCTGCTTGAGGGAAATTTGTTTGTATGGTTGTATTCGTAAAAATACCCAGTCGCCTATATCAAAACTTCTTTCAATGCAATGTTGATTTACCTGTTGTTTCATTTGATTCTGCGCGAAAGTGAGATTATCCTTTTTCTTCTTGATATGTCCTTCTATATTGAGAGTTTGAGGAGTGGTAATTCCTACCAATGCATTACAAGATATGGTCGGATTCATTTCTTCTTTCTCTGGGGTTGGTTCCTGGTGTATATCCTCTTCTTTTGACGTTTCTTGATCCTTTTCTTCCTCCTCTTCACAATCAATGTAAAATAATTTCTTCTCATCACACTTATGACACTTAGTGTATTTACTATCGCAATTGTAACAAAGATCGTTTCCTCCTTTTTCTTCCAATTGTTGTGGTGTCAACCTTGTAGGTTGTGGGAGGCTAGGAGTAACAACACTTCCATCTTTATAATTATGAGTGGTAGGATTTCTTGTTGCCATAATTTTTCTTTCAATTTTTCTTTCCAGCCTGAGTGCCTTCTCCAATGAATCAGGTTCCCAAAGACAAGCCTCATGTTGAATGTTATCCGTTAAAGTCCCTATGAAGACATAAATCCTCTACTTCTCTGGAATATCATTTACCCTTATATTCAATTTTTAGAAGTCCTTAATGTGCTCTACCATTGAACCCTTTTGTTTGAGATTTATCAATTGGATAAAGAAGGTGTTTCTCTTTGTGTCCTCATAATGTGCTATCATTTCCTCTGTGAAAATTGACCAAGTGACAAGTGATTTACGAGAACAAATCCCTTTATACCATAAAACTTGATGTGGTTCCAAATATAAAGATGCAATACATACCTTTTGTAACAGTTGCACATCATGTAGATCAAAATATTTCTCCATCTATAGTATCCATGTTATGGGATCATTGCCACCAAAATTCCTCATATCAATCTTTGAAATATGGTGGGTCTTCAATCCAATGTTAGATTCTATGAAATCATGATTAACATTTATATTTTTCTCATCATGAGTTTCCTCTACTACCTTTTCATCATTTGGAGGCCTTTCTTGTAGCAGCTTTGTCCCACTTTCCTTCAAACCTTCCATGTATTTATTCAAATATTCCATGCCTTTCTTCAAATTTGCTTCCATACCATCGATATTAGCTGCCATGGCACATATAAAACTATATCTTAGCTTCGATCACATTCTTCAAAT
Source organism: Pinus tabuliformis (assembly GCA_031772625.1). Lineage (NCBI taxonomy): Eukaryota > Viridiplantae > Streptophyta > Pinopsida > Pinales > Pinaceae > Pinus > Pinus tabuliformis. The sequence continues at coordinate 831,495,605 of CM062816.1, forward strand.
CATCCATCCAATTTTGCTTACTAGGTGTTTCTATTTTCTTGATTCGAGTCATTATTTTTCTTGCTTTTAGGAGCTTGATATTTAAACGACTGTAACTCTGTAATTTCAGATGTCCAAGCTCTGAAATTTTGGCCTGTGGTATCCCACTAAGTCCTCTTTCTAAACCCGCCAATCTTATCAATATTGGATTCTTCAATAAATAGTTATGCCAAATCTCCTACGATGACCTAATTATAGATTGGTTCAGTAGAGCGCACTTGTACGGCCAGCCACATGTCACTATTTCAACCTTCGGACCTAAAAAAAATGTATAGAAAAGTACAGTTTGTCCTCTTTCTGTAACTTCTTACGAAATTTAAATATGATGCTCAAGGAGAAAATTATGACGATTTTCCCAAGGTCACCTGTTTGGAATGTAATTCGGGAGTTTGCAAAAACCCTAAATGTCTTGGACCGTATCTCCGAAAATATAGTGAAACAAGATCTAAAATTCGGGCCCGAGCTTCACCATGATTTCGGCTCAAATGGGTTTTAATTTCAGTGTCTTAACCTTCGTAGAAACAAAATTATAGCAAAATTTCCACAATGACCTATGTGAGATGGAATTCTGGAGCTTGCAAAAACCCTAAATTCCTCATATCATATCTTCGAAAATATAGTGATACAAGATCTGAAATTCAGACCCGAGGTTTAGAACAATTTCGGCTCAAATGGGTTTTTTTTTAAGCTTCTGAAACTTCGTAGAGAAAAAGTTATAGCTAAAATTCCACGATAACCTGTTTGGAGCAGCAAAACCCTAGAATCTAAAGCTCTGATACCAAATGTTATGTAACCAGCTCACAAAAATATATAAAATATAGATCAACGACTTCAAAATCAGACTCTTTGAGGGGGAAACCTCCTTTACATTACACAAATTAACAATTCTTAGATGATACAAATGACAAGACCTCCTTTCTATATATAGAAGTCTAAGGGGTCATAATATAATCAGAGTCGACATAACAATAATAATGTAAGGGCACAACAATATAATAAGGGGGTTGCACTAATAACATTAAGGGGTTACACTAGTAGTATAGGGACCTAACACCCATATCTAGTTTTTAAAGTAAATTTATGTGTTCTAGTGTGTGCATATTTGCTATTGTAGTTCTATTTTCATATCATAATAGTTAAATAATCTAGTTCATGCATTTTATTTTGTGTTAAATCACTTTAAAAATACAAAATATTAATCATGAAATCAAGCATGGTCTCTTATAGTCATCATAATTGTAGATATGCCTTAATGAAGTTGTCATAGGAACATCCAATGTGGTTTATATATGACTAACCCTTTAACCCCCTAACCCCTAAGTGAGTAATGATAATTTACTATAGTTGACCATGGTTTACCATAGTTCCATATAATTATTCATGGTTTATCCTACCCCATTGACTAACCATTAAGATCTAACATAATGCCTACTAACAAACATGATTCACCAAGGTGCCCAAGTTGAATGCAACCCTAATATAGATTCAATGGTTGACAATACTAAGTCATTAACCCCTAACTCAATAATGATGGTTACCAATGGTTACATATAGTTGTCCATGGTTGATTCTACCCCACTAATTGACCCCTAACCCTTAACATAATGAACACTAAAAATTCAATGTACCATGGCCAAATATAAGTTTCCATGGTTGAGTGTTCCTTATATGTCAATGATTGATGCTACCAAGTCACTAATGCACTAACTCCTATCCTAGGAATGATGGTTGTCTATGTTTGATTTTGGTTGAATGTGGTTGCATATAGTTGTCCATGGTTGACATCATTTCATTAATCAACCATCAAACCCTTACCCCTAACCTATATAACCACTTCTTGTGCCCACGATGGCACCCCTTCATTTTGTTCAAAAGTAAGGGTCCCTCCATCAAAATTTGAAACCGGTCACCATTTTTATTTCTACTTTAGTTTTAAGTCTTGATCTAAGGTTTTAAGGTTGAACAATCTACTATTTTGTTATGACGATTAAATCGCCTTTTAATTATCTCTAGTTTTTCTTATTTTAGTCTTTGATTAGATATATAGGTTTTGATCTTCTTTTTGTTTAGATTTTATTTTCTTTATTAAATTCATGATTTGTGATATGCCATATATCGATGTGGAATTGGATTTTAATGCAATAACTAATGTTTGTGCCAACCATTAATCCACTTATCTAAAATCCATTGTAATAAACATATTAGTGCACCTTAAATAGTTAGAGGTTATAATTTTTTCTTCACTCAATTTCAACAATTCTTAATGTTTAGACCACCATAGTATTTTTCTTTTCAAGGGCTTTCTGAAAATATAAAATTTATCTCATTCCAAGTTTAGATTGCAAGGTTGTGGCCCCTCAGAGGATTTTTTACTACCATTGTATCCATATGTTAGTTAACATGGAGATTACATGTCTCCTAGATACATATGTCACTGTTGTTGAAGTATGGTTGTCATTGATATCAACCCAAGAAACACAGGAAGATGCATCATCTTTATTGACCAAAATGATATGGAAAATCATGGTTTCTTGAGTCAAGACAAGATTTATTGGATTATTCTCGTCATGTTGATTCCAATAGTATGTGGCGCATCACAAGGGCTCTCATAGTTTGAGAGATATGCATGTTCAAATATGAAGCCCCGCCTTGTGGTCAAAAGCCCCAAACAAGTTAATGATGTGGCAATGTTTCTTTGGCTAAAATAATGTTCAAATCGTAAGGTCTTTTATTATGAATTAAATTAAATCATATCAACACTTTGTGGAGGGGATCATATTCATGAGGGATTTTTAGGCTGCAAAACTTGAATTTTTAAATTCAAATATCCTTCATCTCAAGTCGGCCTAAAATTTAAATTCAAATATTTTCCCTCCTTTTGGATTTTGGTCATCCCTCCTAGAAGTTTCTCTAGAACTATAAAAGAACGCCTTCGCTCTCCTTAAAGGCATGAATTTAGATGGAAATCTTGTGAAAGAAAGTTCTGTAATAACCCTGCGGCCAAGTGGAGTCTTGAATATCTTCTTAGGAGGTCAAGGTTCTGGAGTGGGTTATTTTATTTTGGGTTATGGTTTGATAAGGATATCGTTGGGCTCCTTCAAATTTTTGCAAGTGGTTCTACACTATGTTTAAGGGTTACATTTGACATGTTGAAGCTATTCTAGAGAAGTGAATGTTTCTCCAACTAGGGAAAATATTTGAACGTGATCTGAAATAGTTTTGCATGCCTAGGGAAACAACCTAATATCAATAAACATGTGGCCTTCAAGCAATCATTTCTACACTTTGTGGTAGGCATAATCTCTGAACAAAAGGTCTATGTTTGTGAACCAAGTACATATGGATTTTTGGCCTACTGATTAGGTAGCCTTCTGCAACTTTCTGAGAAAAAACATTTTTGATTTGTGAGGCAAATTTGTGGCAAAAGGTAAAGTAAATTGGTTGATCAATTGGGAGATGGTCTAAGGGCTTCGCTCAAGGGTTTTTACACCAATTTTTTCTCTAATCTCATTGGAAGGTTTTTATGGTTTTACTATGGACTTTGCATACCTCTAAAGGATTATTGAACTTGATTTTAAATAATTTTTAGCCTATACTCTAGCCACAAATTTGTTAATCTAATGTGAGCTCTGATCAACTTGAGGTTGTGTGTAAGGCATTGTTTTGGAACTCAATAATCCACGCTTGTTTTTTGTTCTCCAATTGGTGTTTTGGCTTGATTCGGCCCTCAAATTACAATGATGCAACATTAATTTAGTCAACTATTTTGGCATCCAAAGGTCACAACACAAGCCCACAAAACTATCTTTTTGGAAAGTAAATTTGGCTTCAATTGAGTTTTATTGTAGGTGACCTAAAGAGTCTCGACCTAGTTAGGGCATGTCCTTAGTACATACCTAAAACATTAGTATATTCTAAAGTTTCTTGTGTAACATTTGTGGTATGTTTGATTGAATTCTGAATGATTCTTCAAAATTATTGATCTATAAATCCTTGGTGATGTTGGTAGCTAGTCCAAGTTACAAAATCCTAATAAAATATGTGACTTGACAGTTTGAAGTGTTCATGTCCCTAGGGTTTGCAAAAAACATTTGAGTAAGAACATAAAATTAAAGTCATCATAATAAGGCTTGAGTGGACATCTTGAAATAGTAGTGGATACAATGACAGAGGCATCATTATACTACTGGTAGAAAGAAAATAAAGGAAGAGGTATCAAATCATTCCAGGTTTGTCTATGGCAATTTGAAGGCGACTTGAGGTCTAAGGTACAAATTTGTTCATTTAAAGAAGTATGGTTGGATAGCAGTAAGGGTTTCATGTTCATTGTTGAAGAAGTAATTGTGTACTAAGGATTTATGAGTCATATCATTATGTAGCAGTTGAAGAAGTTCAGCTTTCACTATCATATCACTTTGTAGTAGTCTAGTTTGTTTGGAAGTTAGAGCCTCATTGGATATTCTTGTAAGTGAGTCATTGTCCTTGTTACAGGATCCCACAATAGTTGGTCTATTTTATTATCATTTTTAGGGTGGTTAGGTGGTGCAAGGCAGGTGATTGAAGTCACCTTTAGGTCATAGCTCAAAAACACTTCAGGGTGGCAGGGTGGTGCTAAGGCAAGTTGGAGCTTGCAGGGTGTTGGAGCATCCTATCAATAGTTGTTGATAAAACTAGGAAATTGGAGCGTCTTTCCAGTTGGAGATGGAAAATTGGGATTCCCTTTTCAATTAAAGTTGAAGCGTATTATGTACTCATAAAATTATTAGAAAAGTGTTCGGTGGTTTTTCTCCCTAAAGGGTTTCCACCTAAAATTTCTTTTGCACTGTTTTTGATGTGTTGATGTTTTATATGTTGTTAATGATCTAAATTTTTTAAAAGTTACTAATTGATAAGAAATATTGATTCCCCCTCTTAGTGTTTCCAACAACTATGAGCCTATTTCTTAGTCAACACAAGAGCCATGTGGCCCGACCAAGTCATTTTCCAACTTAGAATCAGGTTATCTAGATATGGATTTTCCTTTTGTGATATCCATATTCTAGACTTATTTGAATTTCTTAATTCTACCAAAAATATGAATTTTAAACTCATCTAGATTTCTTAATTCTCTTAAATATCTAAATTCTCATAAATATCTAAATTCCAAACCCATAAAGATTTCTCAATTCTCCTAGATATCTAAATTCTCTACTCATTCAAATTTCTTAATTCTTCTAGATCCAAATTTTATTGTTTTCTCACAATCCATGTTTTCTTTTTTTATTTTTATTTATGATAATTTAAACATATCACAAATTTTATGGATACAAGATTTTATAGATATCCTATATTATTCATGAGATACGATTATGTTATTTCATGGATATTTAAATCTAGATGTTTCACTTTTCAAACTTTCCAAACTTCCACATGGGCATCTTTTCAAAAGATCAACGCAAGCTCTACATTCTATTCCCTTGGCCTCACACATAAATAACTACAAAAAAGCTAAACAATATAAACACTTTGCAACGTGTACCCATAATGCATGCATAATGCATGTTAGTTAATGAAATAAGCATGTATATCAATGATCTAAAATTGATCTAAAGTGAAATCAATGGTGGTTGAGTACTCACTTCCATGAGCCATATCTTGAACTTTTAGATGGTCAAAATGAGAGAAATGTCTCTTTGTAAAGTTGGGAAATTGAAGAATATATATATATAATGATAAAAAATGTATGGATTTGTTAAAAATTTTAAAAAGACTATGAAATTATCAAAATAATGGAAATCATTAAATTTAATAACTTACATTACCATTTAACTTGTGTGTTTATATAAGTTTATATAAAAATTGATTTGACATTAAAAAATTATTTGATTTGATTTATTAATAATTATATAAGGCAAGTTTTATAGTTATAAGAATGAAACCATAATAAAAGGAATAAGTTTAGAAGTCAAAGACTTTAGAGTTATAAAAATGAAATAATAATAATAATATTATTTGATTTAATTTATTAATAATTATATAAGGCAAGTTTTAGAGCTATAAAAATGATACAATAATAAAAGGAATAAGTTTAGAAGTCAAAGACTTTAACAAAAAAGAAATAATAATAAAAATATTATTTGATTTGATTTATTAATAATTATATAAGGCAAGTTTTAGAGTTATAAGAATGATACAATAATACGAAGTCAAAGATTTTAGAGTTATAAAAATGAAATAATAATAAAAGGAATGAGTTTAGAAGTCAAAGACTATTAATAAAATGTGATACTAAAGAGTCATTATTAATACTAGAATTTTGTTGTTCTTTTAAAGTGAGGATGTGTGACTATATAAGTCTATATACAAATTGATTTGAAATTAAAAAAATTATTTGATTGGTTTTATTAATGTTGGATGGTTTTTTAACTTTTATTTTTATTTTTTTTAATGGCTTAGATTGATTCTCAGTGGAATATGCTCAATATATGCTTCGTCTAAATGTTTATCAAGGGCTATAGTGTGTTACAGAGTTTCTTAGGTTGTATTGCTTTTAATATTAAAAATTAGATTTGTCCCAAGTGGCTCCCTGCTCACCAATTTCCTAGGGATTTGAGATTATTCCAATTCTAATAAGTTCCTTCATAATAAGTTCCTCATTATTATTTATAACATTCATTTATATAAGCAAATTTTATTTAACAAAATGGTTCATTACTTTTAATAAATTTAAAAAATTAGATTAGTGTCACGTCGCTACCTGCCCACCAATTTCCTAGAGATTTGGGATTATTCCAATCGTAATAAGTTCCTCGTTATTATTTATAATATTCATTTATATATAAGCAATTTTTTTTTAGCAAAATGGTCCATTTTACAATAAGATGTGTAATTCTTTTTTTCTCAAGTTAAAGTTGACCCACAACCTTTTTATACATGGTTTATGAGGTAAATGTGTACCTTGGTAAGACATTCTTAGTGTTGCAATAGTTATTTTTATTATATTTATGAAGCTTGCAACTATATCAACCACATTAATATATTTAATGTAATTGTACTAATAAAATAATCATGTAAATTTTAAAATTATAAGAACGAAATAATAATAAAAAAAATAAATTGAGAAATAAAATACTACTAATAAAATGAGATTATAAAGAGTTATTCTTGATACTAGAATTTTGTTATTCTTTTAAATTAATAAAAGTGAGAATTTTGCTAATACTTTAATTTATATTTTATCCTTATGAGTTAATGAATATCCTTATGGAAACTCTTCATGTCAATTTATTTTCCTCTGGGAATATAATAATTTATTTTGATAATAATAATAAATAAAATTTATAAATTATTGTTAATGAAAATTGTTTGGTATTTGGTAAGTTGTGCAGTTTTTATATTTATTTTATTTGTGAAATTATTTTCAGAATGTATTTATTTCTTCAATTGTTATTATATATTAGATATGAGAATACTTACGAGATTTTTTAAATAATTATTTATTTGAAAAAAGAGTCAATATATGTATATGTGCTCAATATTTTGTTAATTTTATGAATTTTTTTATTTAATTGAATAATTAATCATTTTTCTGGTGTTTGATCTCAACAAACACACTTCTAACTAGACTAGATAATTAAATATAGTATTTTCTATAAATAGCATATGTAACCTAATATTAAATTTTAGGCATTTCAGATTAATTGTTTCAAATTGGATCGATATTAAATCCATTCCAACACTGTAGGTGGCAATCAAGCCCACATACCAGGGCAAATAGCTACACTAAACAAGGAAAGTATAATTAGTACTTGCCATTGGGTAATTCTCCATTATTGTTGGTGGAAGAATTTTTCAAACTATGAATACCCCCTAACCTATTTTTGAGATCCTGAATTGTTCTCTTTTTGACAGCCTTTTACCTTCACCTTTACCTTTTTCATAATAATTTTGCTACATTTTCAAGCTATAAGGTCACTCAATATATGCTCATACACAATAAAAGGTATCATTCATTCATAGTTTATAATCTTTAGTTTCTTTGTGAAATCTAATCAAAACATCTTTATGGCTAACAAATTGCATTGATTCTGCAGCTTAATCCATGGTTAGGTAGCTTAAAGCATATAGGTAGTTGACAAATGTTGAATACATAGACATCCACCTATTGCACCAATCTAGCAGCTCACAGGGTTTGAGAGTTCTGATGGTCAAACCAGAAGTCAACTCTAGTCACAATACTCCATCCTTGTGAAAAAATTGAAGGCAAATTGTGGCATCATAAGCGAGTGCAAGAATGAATGAGAAAAATTTGGAACTGAAGACTATGATGTATCAATTCAAAATCTTCTCATGACTTTCTCTTCTCGTAGAAAATCATGAGAAGTATGGTTCTTGTTTTGATTTAACCATTTAGTGGTAAATCATAAACTATTTTCTCATCTTGTAATTCTTCTAACTTTTATCCAAGATATATTATAAATAGCCTTGAAGCGAGACAAATGATAACTCTTAATTTTGTAATCATTTTCTATTGAATACCTATGTTTTAATACAATTCCTCTATTCTTTTTTTATCAAATGCGAAGGTGAATAATTTGTGATTGAAGTTCTTTTATCTTGCACTTAACAGGAGGCCCCCCTGAAGAGTTGTAAGTTAGTGTAGTTTTTTATTTAATAAGATCCATCTAACACTAGACCTATCATGCGTCAAGAGGGATCTAATCCCTCAAGGTGCAAACCTTCTTTTTGGAGTGTAGAACTTAAGGAAAGGTTTGCACCTCGAGGGATTTGATTCCTTTGTGCGCATGATAGATCCAGTGTTGGATGGATCTAAGATGGTTCCACATTCAGGGAAACAATGTCACGTTTTTAGATTATCACTCTTATGTATATATTTGAGATAAACTTCAAAATTCTTTATTATGTTTGGATTTGGATGGTAATTTTTGTGAATTTTATAGTTGTTGCGTTATATTATATGTATACGTAATTTTCTATCTATTAGTAATTTGTTGTGAGGAAGAAGGGAGACAATCTTTTCAATAGTTTGCGGGAGGATTGATATTGAACATATATTTCATTTAATTTCAGATATCATAACTTCTCATAACTTATTAATTCTTAATAGTGCCCCTCTAGGTATTACTAAATATATCTTGAAGAATAGTTTTAATAATTTATTGTGTTAAGATTACTCTTCAAATAATTTGTTTCTTTGCTAATGTTTGAGTAATTGATTTCCTTCAAAAATATTTTGATGATTTTTTAAATCTATAGCCTATTTTGCAAAGTCAAGAAATAATGTATTTTCATTTTTTTGTTAATAAGCGACCAAATTTATAAAATATGTATATTATTTGTTTCTCCAAACAACCATCACATCTCCTTCGAGAATATTTTGATTTGTTTTAAATGTTTATAGATATATCTTTTCCTCTTATAATTATCTTGAATACATTGTTGTATGCAATTATCTATTACTAATTTTGAATATATTTTGAATACATGTAATTATATTTTAGTAATTAGTTGATGATGAAGAAGTGAGACAATCTTGGCAAGGATTAATTTTCACTTTCCACAATGATTGATTTTGCACATCTATTTCATTTTAATTCTAGATAGCACAACTTTAATAGCCACTTAATTCTTAATAGTGGACTCCCTCTAAGTATTACAAAATATAGCTTGAAAATATATATATATATATATATATATATATATATATATATATATATATATATATATATATATATATATGATCTATAGCCTGAATATTAGCAACATCTAATTCATCTAAAGAAACCAATCAAATAGGATTAGAAAACAGCATCTACATTGAAATCAATGCATCTAAGGCAAACAATCAAATGAGATTACAAATCAACATTTACACTGAAATCAATGCATCTAGTGCAAACAATAAAATAGGATTAGAAATCCACATCTACATTGGAATCAATGCATCTAGTGCAAGCAATCACATATAATTAGTGCAAGCAATCAAATATAATTAGAAATCAACATCTACGTTAAAATTAATGCATTTAGTGCAAGAAATATTCTTCCCTCTTTCTCCCTTCCATCTTATCTTGAAAAATATTCTTAATCATTTATAGCCTCAAGATTAATAACATCTAATCCATCTAAGTCAAGCAATCAAAGAGGATTAGAAAACAACATCTACATTGAAATCAATGCATTGAATACAAGCAATCAAATATGATTAGAAACAACGTCTACATTGAAATCAATGCATCTAGTGCAAGCAATCAAATAAGATTAGAAATCAACATCTACACTGAAATCAATGCATCTAAGGAAAGAAATCAAATAGGATAGGAAATCATCATTTACACTGAAATCAATGCATCTAGAACAAACAATCAAATATGATTATAAATCACCATATACATTGAAATCAATGCATCTAGTGCAAGCAATCAAATATAATTAGAAATCAACATCTACATTGAAATTAATGCATCTAGTGCAAGCAATCAAATAAGATTAGAAATCATCATATACACTAAAATCAATGCATATAGTGCAAGAAATATTCTTCCCTATCCCCTCCCTCCATCTATATCTATATCTCCCTCTATCTATTTCATTTTAATTCTAGGTATCACAACTTTGACAACTAATTAATTATTAATAGTGTCCCTCTAGGTATTACAAAATATACCTTGAAAAATATATCTATATATATATATATATATATATATATACAATTTGCAGCCTCAATATTAACAACATCTAATGCATCTAATACAAGCAATAAAATAATATTAGAAACAACATATACACTAAAATAAATGCATCTAATGCAAGCAATAAAATGAGATTAGAAATCAACGTTTACACTGAAATCAATGCATCTAGTGCAAGCAATCAAATAGGATTAGAAATCCACGTCTACGTTGAAATAAATAGATCTATTGCAAGCAATCAAATATAATTAGAAATCAACATCTACACTAAAATAAATGCATCTAGTGCAAGCAATCAAATACGATTAGAAATCATCATCTACACTAAAATCAATGCATTTAGTGAAATAAATCTTCTTCCCTATCTCCCCCCTCCATATATATCTATATCTTCCTCTATCTCTCCTTTCTTGTCTCTCTATCTCACCCCTCCCAAACACAGACACTCTCTCTGCCCATATTTATCTATATCTACCTCTCTCCCTTTATCTCTCTATCTCTCTTTTCTTCCCTCTCTCCACCTCCTATCTATATATCTATCTCTCTCTACCTCTCCTTTTTTTGTCTATATCACCCCCAAAACATACACACTCTTTCTCCATATATATTTATCTCTCCCTCCCTCTTCCTATTCCTTTCCCTCTCTTTTCCCCTTCTATCCCTCTCTCCTCCTTCTATCTCTCTTCCCTCTTATTGTCCTCTCTCCCTCTCTCTATATATCCCTTATCACTCCCTTTCTCTCTCTCTACATTTCTCTCTCTATGCAATTCTTCTTACCTACCTCTCTCTCCACCTCCATGATCTAAAAATCACCCTTGAGTGATCTCAGTTAAAGATTTATTGAATGAAGGTATTACAGACTCATGTGCTAGTGTGTGTCTACGTCATTTTAGGCAACGGATCGATCAGATTGTGAAATACACAGACACTGGAAATATGGAAAACAGCAAAGAAACACAGTAAGCAAATACAAGAACACAATAAATTAATAAGGAGTTCACCCTATCCTCCAAGGCTACGTCTCCAGTCCAGCTTTCAGTGGTGGCCTTCTTTTATTGTGTCTTTAAAGCAAAGAATTACAATGAGGAGCTCAATCTGAGTCTCCTGAAACAGAATTTCATGGCAGGGTGGTTCTTGGATTCCCCAAGCCACTAGAGTGTATAGACTCTTTTCCTTACCAGCGCTTGACCTCTGTGGTCTTCAATGGGAGGAGCATAATGTGGTGCTCAGTTCCCCGACAGATCCTCTCAAGGATGGCGCGATGTTGTCTTATGCTGCAGGTCAGCTCGGCTCTCTATCTTTCTGCTCTTTGCTTCACTGTCTCTTCGTCCTTTGTCTTCGTCTTCTTCCTCTCCCTCTCTCTGGTGTTCTGTTTTATGTGTGTTCATGGCTTAAAGCCACTTTGGCTCATGACTACTTGTTTCCCCTTCCGTCCCGCATCGGGTCACCTGCTGCTGCTCGCTTGGAGTTCCATGTCTTTGTCTTCATCAATGGCTCACAAGGAGTGGCCATTTGTCCTCTCGCGAACTGCGTCAGCTCTTCCTCGTCAGTTCTGTATTCTGGTTACACTGTGGAACGAGTCATCCACCACCTCAGCGGTCAAATCAAACCTCAAATCCTTATACATCGCGGCTTAATCCCCTATCAAATCTGGTTCTCCCATCGGGCGCGATCTCAGCCGTTAGATCTGGAGCCCCCAGATCCGACGCCATTCGCTCATTTCGTGCGGTTGACTTGCTCGACCATTAGCGCGCGATGAGCGGTGGTTTTCTCTCTCCTCCGCCTGCCACGCGTCGGGCGTTGAATGGAATCGCTTGTTTTTCTCCAAATCCGCTTACCGCCCAAGGGTACCCCCGATAAATACCGCCGGTTTTGGAGCGCAGGTCCCACCTTTAGCCTTTAGCATTTCCCCATGGTTTTCCCGGCTTCCATGCGACCGAGCACTCGGGGCCTCTCCTTCTCGAGGGGTTTTGCCCAGCGATGCACGATTAGCGCTAATCGCGCATCATAAACTGCCTCCTTTTCTCAATCCGAGCTTCCCAGGTGCTAGTTTCGCTTCCTGCGCGGTATCCATGGGCCTCAGTTAGTGCGCTTTGACCGAGGTCCTCGTCATTCCTCACTGGCTGCCAACTGCCATTGTTCAAAGGTCTTCCTGATCGCTTTGTGCTCTTGAATTCGAAGTTTTGTCCTGATTTGATACAGTCATGGTGCTTTGATTATTCTTCATGGATCTAGTTCGAATCACGGCCTTCCCACTGAAAAAGCTTTTGGACCACCAAAAGTTAGTTTTCAAGCATCGACTAAGTGAGGGTACAACTATCTCACTTGTCCAATCTCTATCCACTTTGCACTGCTCAACTTTGAACCTTTGAGCCCAATTCTGAGGTAATCAACATCTCCTCTGCACATCGTCCTCACCTTCCTGTCTAAAACTATATCTTCCTGCAATTCATCAAGATATTCAAGTAGCAGGTCATCAATAGAAGGCAATTGAATTTGCTTTTCGAGATGCTCAATTAGTGAGGGTTCAAATAAACTCAAACAATCTGCATTTACGACTGAGTAGATGTGCATGTAAGCTGGTAGATCAAGGCGAAAAGCATTCTCACCAATCTTCTCAAGTATCCTAAAAGGTCCATACCTGATAGGCTTTAGCTTCTTACCTTCACCTTGCATCATGTCCTTGCTAATGTACAGCCAAACTTGGTCACCAAATTGAAAACTATGCTCCATCCAATGCTTGTCATGCCTAGTCTTGTATTTGGCTTGGCTCTTTTCCAGTTGTTCCTGTACTGCCTGGTGGATCTCCTGGATTTGTTCAATGAACCTAGTTGCCTTATCCACATCATTGTGTCCATCAAGTATGGTATCTTTACCAAAGACAAAATCCAAAGGAGACCTTAGTGTGAAACCAAACAGGTCTCAAAAGGAGATCCCTGTGTGGAAGAATATTTTGCTCTATTATAAGCATGCTACACATAACACAAATGTTCATCCCAAAGCTTAGGATGTTTGTTGCAGTATGCTCTAAGTAACTGGATCATTTTCCTATTAACCACTTCTGTCTAGCCATCAGTTTGTGGATGAAAAGTTGTGCTTTTCTTCAGTTTGGCGTCCATCGGTTCCCACAGACTTGACCAAAACTTCCCCACAAGTTGGGTGTCTCGATCAGATACAATGGAAGTGGGTAATCCAAAATGAACCCATACATGTTCAAAGAACAATTTTGCAGTTTGTTCAACTATAATATGTTTATTACAAGGTATCAAAATACACATTTTGTTGAACCTATCCACAACAACATATAGATAATCATGGCCTTTCCTAGATTTAGGCAGTCCTCCAACAAAATCCATGGAAACACTTTCCAAGGGTGAGAAGGAACTGGTAATGGAGTGTACAAGCCTAGTTTTCTATTGTTGGGCTTGCTCTTAGCACACATAGTACACCCTCTTACATATCTAGAAACTATCTCATTCATTTTTGGCCAATAACAAAATCTTTGCAGTTGTGCAACTGTTTTACTTACCCCAAAGTGACCTGATATCAAAGAAGTGTGTGCTTCTCTAATTATCTTTTCTCTCTCAGTTTGTGGAATGCATAACTTCCCACAATGGTATAAGAGTTGGTCCTTTACTTGATAATCCAATCCTTCTACTCTTTTGCCTTGACTTAAAGTTGCATATACATCTTTAAAGTCTATATCTTGAGCATATTGTTCAATGTAACTCTCATGTAACACAGAATTATGCTTAAGTATAGTAGATGCACTTATAATGGGTCTAGATAACATGTCTGCAACTTTATTATGTATGCCCTTTTTATATATGATGACTAAATGAAACTATTGTAGAAACCCCATCCATCTGTAGTGGCTTGATTGCTGCAACTTAGTTTGGGAGTGTAGATATTGAAGTGGTTGATGATCAGTATGCATTATTGTCTCTTTGCCCATTAAGTAATGTTTCCACTTTTTCACACTCTGAACTAATGCATACAATTCTTTATCATATGTAGGATAGTTAACTACTGCAGGATTAAAAGTCTCAGAATGATAACATATGGGTTTACCGTGCTGTGTCAACACTACTCCCATGGCATAGTCACTGGCATCTGTTTGGATCTCAAATGGTCTTTTCAAATCAGGCAGTGCTAGTACAGGTGTTGTACTAATCTTTTCTTTCAAGGTGTCGAAGGATTTCTGATGTTTGCCTCCCCACTGAAACACCTTGTTCAATCGTGTCTAAGCATGTAAGGGAGATGCAATTGAGGAAAAGTTAGAAATGAACTTCCTCCAATATTGTGTTGCCCCTAAGAAGCTTCTCACTTCTGTAGCAGACTTGGGTTTAGGCCAGTTTACAATGACTGCCACTTTAGAGGGATCTATTTTCAATTCACCACCCCCTACTATATGACCCAAATAATTCAGATGTTTTGCCAAATTCACATTTTGAGAGTTTAACATAAATTTTTTCTCTTTTCAAAACATCTAGTGTCTGCTTAACATGATTTAAGTGTTCTTCCCATGTTTTGCTAAAAATCAGAATGTCATCCAGATACACCATAACAAAATCATCAAGAAAAGGTCTAAGTACATCATTCATTAATCTCATGAAAGTAGCAAGAGCATTAGTTAAGCCAAAAGGCATAACCAACCACTCATACAATCCCTGCTTTGTTTTGAAAGCAGTCTTCCATGCATCTTGTTCTACAACTCTAACTTGATGGTATCCACTGTGCAAGTCTATCTTGGAAAAATAAACAGCTTCCTTCAATTGATCTAAAAGATCATCTATGCGAGGAAGGGGATAACGATTTTTTATTATTATCTTATTCAGTGCTTGGTAGTCAATGCACATTCTCCACAAGCCATCTTTCTTTCTCAACAAAACAATTGGTGACCCACATGGTGATGTGCTAGGTCTGATGAACCCTTTCTCGAGCAACTCCTGCACCTGCTTCTTGATTTTAGCATTCTCTAAAGTAGACAACCTGTACATTCCAATGTTAGGCAATGGAGCATCTTGCTACAAAATAATATCATGTACTATTTCCTTTTTGGGTGGCAAACCTTTAGGTTCTTGAAACAAGATATCATACTCTGAAACAACCTTTTCTAAATCAGCTTGTTGTTCAGCATTACAGCCTTCAAATACATTGGTTTTATCAGGTTTCTTTTCCTTTACAACCATCAGTAAGAATTGTTTACATGAATTTATCATTCGTTTCATCTGCCCTGAGTTTATGAGAGTATAATTATTCTTGAGCTTATGAGCTCTTACAAACTATTCGATTCCATCTTTAACGATTAGATACTTGTTCTCAGCTCTATAGAAAATAGATTTTTTGTCATACAAGTAAGGACTTCCTAAAACAATTCCACATATATCCAAAGGAATTATATCTAACTCAACCTCATCTACAAATGTTGACCCAAAAGAAACTTGAGTTTGCACTGTCTAGTCACTTGTAGTTGTGCTTTATCATTCAACCATCCTAATGGGTATGGTTTCTTGTGAGGCATAGTTACTAATCCCAATTTCTTTAGAATTGCTTCAGAAATTAGATTTACTTGTGAGCCACTATCAAACAAAGTATCAATCTTTTGATGTTTGGAAATAACTCGAATATGGAAAAGCTCATGTCTTTTTCTCTCATTTTCTTCATCAGTAATAGATTGTGTAGAATCTAGTAGATGCTTCAGAATTCTTACCTTGTATACTTGTAGTTGCAATAGTTGTTTCATCTCCTGAGTCTGACCCCAAATCTTTCTGAATAGCTGAAGTAGTCTTCTTCTTCTTACCCTCGAACTTCTTAGGTCTCAGCTCTGGATGCAGAATCCAACAGTGCTAATCATCATGCCCATCCTTTTTACAGTGAGTCCATGAAGCTTTGCTCTTCTGTGCAGTATTAGCCTTCCTTGCTTCCCATTTTTGCTTTCTTTTCTCCTTATTCTTGCTTGCAGTGGGTTGGGATGGTCCCCCAACTTCTGGATTTCCATTCTTTCCTCTAGCTTCTAGATGAGTAACTTGTACAAATACCTCATCTATACTAGTGGGATTAAACATGAGGATGGTATGCCTCATGTAGTTGTGTAGACCACCAATGTACTTCAACAGAGTCTCTGGTGAGTCTAATGAGATTCCTAGAATCAATGCTCTCTTTCTAAATTCTTGAGTGTACCCTTGCACACTTTGCCCTTTCAACTGCCGAAGAGTTTGCCAACTCATCATGGCTTGTTGCATGTAGGCCAATGGATAGAACTGCTTTTTTATTGCAGAAACAAATTCACTCCAGACAGAGATAGTCTTACCATGTCTTTTCATATCAGCTTGGGTCCTACCTTCCCACCAAACCAAGGCGGTGCCTCCAAGGCGTAGGCTTGCCAGCTGAATCTTGCTCTTGTCTGAATCAATACTCTGCACTCTGCAATAAACATCAATTTGTCTAATCCAATTGTCCAACTTTTCTGCATTCAACTCTCCATCATATATAGGTAAATCAAATTTAACATCTAGTTTGATCAAAGATGCTTTCTTTTTGTGTTCAGGGCTATTAGGAGGTGTGAGAAAGCTTTCTTCTTTCCCTTTTCCTTTTGAGTGGTCATGGAAGTGAGACTCATATTCTCCTTTGTCTTGCTTGAAGCATGATGAATCTTCCTCGTGCTTTCTAAAGTCCCTATACATTTCTTCAACCATGGACTTCATGGCTAGGAAACTATCGATGAATTAAGGGTCTAGTCCTACAGAACCTTCTTCTGAAATTGTCTTCTGAGGATAGACTCTCCCAATTTCAGGATTAGTTTCAACCAACTCTCCTTCTCCTAACTTGAGCTTTGATCTAGTTAGCATTCAACAGCTAAACCAACACAAGCTTGTCTAACCTTTATAGCCTAGAGCTCCGATACCACTTGATCTGAAAATCACCCTTAAGTGATCTCAATTAAAGATTTATTGAATGAAGGTATTACAAACTCATGGGTTGGTGTGTGTCTATGTAATTTTAGGCAACGGATCGATCAAATTGCGAAATACACAGACATTGGAAATATGGAAAACAGCAAAGAAACATAGTAAGCAAATACAAGAACACAATTAATTAACAAGGAGTTCACCCTATCCTCTAGAGCTACATCTCTTGTCCAGCTTTCATTAGTGGCCTTCTTTTATTGTGTCTTTAAAGTAGAGAATTACAATGAGGAGCTCAATTTGAGTCTCCTGAAACAGAATTGCTTGGCAGGGTGGTTCTTGGATTCCCCAAGCCACTAGAGTGCACAGACTCTTTTCCTTACCAACTCTTGACCTCTCTGGTCTTCAATGGGAGGAGCCCAATGTGGTGCTCAGTTCCCCGACAGATCCTCTCAGGGATGGCTCGATGTTGCCTTATGCTGCAAGTCAGCTTGGCTCTTTGTCTTTCTGCTCTTTGCTTCACTGTCTCTTCGTCCTTTTTCTTCGTCTTTTTCCTCTCCCTCTCTCTAGTGTTCGGTTTTCTGTGTGTTCATGGCTTAAAGCCACTTTGGCTCATGACTGCTCGTTTCCCCTTCCATCCCCTGTCGGGTCGCCTGCTGCTGCTCGCTTGGAGTTCCCTGTCTTTGTGTCTTCATCAACGGCTCACAGGGAGTGGTCACTTGTCCTCTAATGAACTGTGCCAGCTCTTCCTCATTAGTTCGGTATTCCAGTTACACTATGGAATGAGTCATCTGCCACCTCAGCAGCCAAATCGGACCTCGAATCCTTATACATCGCGGCTTAATCCCTTGTCAAATCCGGTTCTCCCATCGGGCGCGATCTTAGCCATTAGATCTAGAGCCCCCAGATTCGACGCCATTCGCTCATTTCGCATGGTTAACTTGCTTGACCATTAGCGCGCGATGAGTGGTGGTTTTCTCTCTCCTCCGCTTGCCACGCGTCGGGCGCTGAGTGGAATCGCTCGTTTTTCTCCAAATTCGCTTACCGCCCAAGGGTGCCCCTGATAAATACCGTCGATTTTGGAGCGCGGGTCCCGCCTTTAGCCTTTAGCGCTTTTCCCCACAGTTTTCCCAGCATCCATGTGACCAAGCGCTCGGGGCCTCTCCTTCTCGAGTGGTTTTTCCCAGCGATGCACGATTAGCACTAATCGCGCATCAGAAACTGCCTCTTTTTCCCAATCTAGGCTTCCCAGGTGATAGTTTCACCTCCTGTGCAGTCTCCATGGGCCTCGGTCAGTGCACTTTGACCGAGGTCCTCGTCGTTCCTCGCTGGCTACTCACTGCCACTATTCAAAGGTCTTCCTGATCGCTTTGTGCTCTTGAATTCGACGCTTTGTCCTGATTTGATACAATCATGGTGCTTTGGTTATTCTTCATGGATCCAGTTCAGATCACTCCAACTCCATATCTCTCTCCCTCCCTCTCTCCTTATCTCTCTCATGTCCTCTCTCTATTCCCTCTCTCTCCCTTTCTCTACCACCTCCCTCTATCTCCCTCCCCTCTCTCTCTCTTCACCCTCCAACTTTGTCACTATCTCCCTCAATCTCTCCTTCTCTCTCCTTCTCTCGCCCCTTCCTTCCATCTATCCTTCTTTTTCTCTCTATCTCAGCCCAAAACAGATACATTCTCTCTCCATCTCTCCCTGGTCACTCTCTCTCTCTCTCTCTCCACTTTTATCTCTCTATGTCTTTCTTCTTCACTCCCTTTACCCCCCTCCAACTCCACCTCTTTGTCCTTCCTTTTCTCTCCCTCTCTCTCTCCCTTTCTCTCCTACCTCCCTCTCTCTTCCCCCATCTCTCTCTCTCTCTCTCTCTCTCTCTCTCTCTCTCTCTCCCCCCCCCCCCTTCCATTCTTATCACTATCTCCCTCCCTCTCTCTTTCTCTCTCTTACCCTTCTCTCCCTCTCTCACTCTTCTCTTTCTCTCTCTTTTTATTCCACCTCTCCCCTCTCTTTTATTTCATCTCCATCTCTCCCCTATCACTCCCTCTATCTCTCCACCTCTATCACTCTATCCTTGTTCTTTCCTCCATATATATCTAGAGTTAATATATATCATGATATATTAATATATATTATATATAACAAATTTAATATTATATTAAATTTAATATTCTATTAATCCAAAGATATTAAATTTAATTATATTAATATTAATAATATATTTAAGTGGAATATCCTCTTCGACAAGATTCCTACTGGAATCAATCTAATGAAGAGATCATTTCATGGTCCCTTCCGATGCCACTTATGCCGCAGGGAAGAAGAAAGTACAGAGCATCTATTCTTAAAATGTTGCACTGCTATAGAATTTTGGCAATCCCTCATCTCTCACTTTCCAAGCTTAAAGAACTGGCAAGGCAATAATCTCATGGAAGCTTGGAATGATTGGTGTCAAAACCACTCCGGAAAATCCATCAACATATCTTTGCTGGTATGCTGGGCTTTATGGATCGCACCAACCAGGACATCTTTAACTTAAAGACCCCCCATTGGCCGGCCATTATACAACGCACGATTGCAGACTTTGACATGCTCCCCGAAGCGGATTCCTCTGCACCCCCCCGCACCATCAGACCTGAGATCATAGACAAAACCAAGCCCTGGGCTTATTTCGATGGCTCTTCTCAGGAAGCAGGCTGCGGGGGCGGCACCATCCTATATCTCACTGAATCGCACTACTACAAGATCCAAATCAACCTAGGCAGAGGCACCAATAATTTTGTTGAACTATGCACGGCAAAACATATCATTCACTTTGCATTACAAAAACATTGCAGACACCTACAACTATTTGGAGATTCTAAAATTGTTTGCAACTGGCTGAATGATGCATCTCATTGCTATGCATTCTCATTGAGGCATATATTAGATGAAGCAAAAAGACTGATTACTTCTTTTGAATCATTTGTCTATCATCATATCTACAGGGAACAAAACACAGTTGCAGATCAATTATCCAAAGAAGCAGCGCACGGACAAGGAGATGACTGGTTGATACAGGAGGAGATGGACGGAACATTCTACCAGCATTATCATAGACCTTTTGACGATCCCATAGGAAATGGGCTTTAAGGCCCTCATACAGCAAGCACTGTTTTTTTTTGTTCTGTTTTTTTGTATTATCATGTATATACAATCCACTGCATGGACATGTATAACAACTTTTTTTATGGTAGCATACAGCTTAAATATCGCTCTCCGCGTAGAGCAGGACATAAATTTTGATCATATTATAGTCACAACTAGTACAGACTTTGCAGACTCCCTGCGTGGAGACTTCTAGACTATCTATCAGATCTATAGACTGTGAACTCCTCAGGCTCAGTAGCCTCCATATGAATATGAATTGGCATCTACAAAATGTAATTTCTTTATATTAATAGAAATTACGACTTTTTCCCAAGGGAAAAAAAATAATATATTTAATATTAATATTAATCTTTTAATACTAATATTAGATTTAATGATGCTTTTTGTATGGCATGATAACAAAATTTATAGTAAAACTACATCAAATTAATATTTTCAAATAATACAATTTTGATATGGAAATATTTACGTCTTTAAAGATTTTAATATATCCATAGGATATGGTTTTTCCTTTTAAATTATTCTTTTCATAAATATTTAATTAAAAGAAATGTTAAAATATTTTGGAGGAGGATTTTGGATTATGTGTGTTGAATTGACATTTTTCCTTTTATTTAAGAAATGGTATTGGCTTTAGTAAAGATAAAGATGTTTAAAATTTTACCTAATTTGGAATTTTAATGTGGTAAAAAGAAATTAAAGGTAAATTTATAATCCATTCAAATTTACTGATATGATAAAGGAACAATTAAACACATGAGGTTAAAAAGTTATATGTAATATAAAGATTCAAGTTATATATAATTTAAGATTCAAGCTAATGTTTTGGCCGACATTCGAGAAGAAAAATTATTATTTTTTGAGGACATGACATACTTACACATAGGGATCATACTGCTCTGTAGAATGCACCTCTTGACACAATTCTTTTATAAGTAGTCTTTTTTTCATTTGCAGATAATTATATGATTTCTATCAATGCTTTATTTTGTGTTATGTTTTATTTAACAATGTTTTGATTGCACAGGTTGAGTGCTTACTATAAACCAAAAATATCAAAAATATTTCCTTGGTTTACTCATTTTAGATGTTTTGCTTAGTATCATATTTACGTTGATGTCGAGATTGATTCCATTCATAACTGCACACATTAGTAGTCCATCATAGTTGTATTTTGGATCATTTCTTTCAAGTTCTATTTCTTAATACAGTTTTAAAATAGATGAAAGTCCAAATACTTATAATAAGCTTCATTTCAGTTGAATAGGGTAGAGATTTCAAACTATGTCAATTAGAATAGCATTTCAATTCATTGCAATAGAATAGGGTTTCAATTGTGTTCATTAGAATAGTCTTTTCAATTCAGTTCAGTAGAATAAATTTCAATTCTTGTCAAGTAGAATATTTTTTTATTCAGCGCAACATCATAGAACTTTCATTTGGTTTCACATTTGAGACCAGTTTGCTTTCAAAGAACATGTGCGTAGGATTAATATGAGTTAATCTTGTTTGACTCAGATTCACAATTTGCTTCAATAGAAATTACATTTCAATTTAACTCCTAGCATATATTGTGCACTTGCACTTCAGAATTACATGAACCTTGGTTGACAATTTAATGATGTAATTTAACTATCAATTAAATTACCCAACATCTTTCACGTCGTTGCTTGGGAAGTGTATATAGGAATTTATTTTTTATTTGCATATCATACTAGATGCATTCATTCTCTAGATGGACAATTAAAATCATATTAAAATAATTTAGGATATATGTATAGAGAATGAGATTCTAGGGGTAGGTTTATAAGTATAGGTAGAGAACGTAGTTCAATAGAAACATCACCAACCACCACTGTTAGACCACATAGTGCCACACCATCCACTGACACTTGCATTCCATCCATAGCAGGTAAACATAAACTCCCTGAGGTACATAGGTCTGAAATTCAGCCTAGGGACTCACCAACTTAGTCCACAGAAGCTGTAGTTGAAGAACCTACATCCCCACCGAAGGAGTTGTATTTCTCTCTTCAACAAGAGAACAACTCCTAGGACAGGAGTTAGAAGTGCTTAGTGAGGAAGAAGATGAGACTTTTTGTAGCACCCCATTAGTAGAAGAACTAGAGGAAGAAGTAGATAATTCTATTGTTGAACCTTATATTAGCTATGAGGAATCTACAGTGGTAGGAGAAGGGGAAGGACAAGTACACAATGGATATGGTGGAGCAAAGATTGGTGGAGGAATAGGTAGAGGAGTAAATAGAGGAGGTTGAGGTGGTAGAGGTGGAAGGGGAGATGATAGAGACTTCCATGAAGATGTCACTTATGGATTTCTCATCCTAGATGAAGATACCAACGCCACCATGAAAAATATCCCACTTTCTATCCTCCCTAATTTTCAAGGCTTAACAACTGCGGATCCTGAAAATTTTCGTTTTGATCTTGAAGTATTATGTAGATTGTATGATCATTTACTTGATACTCAGAAATTGAAAGTGTTTCCATCCACTTTAAAATATGGATCCCTTAAATGGTTCATGGGTCTAGGAACACATTCTATTAGAACATGGAATGATATGAAAAGAATATTCCTAGAAAAATATAAAGATTATTGTATGCATCGTAACCTTAAGGATGAATTCTTTAATATGGTTCAAAGTGAGGATGAAAACCTTGAAGATCTGGTTGAAAATTTTTCCTACAATATCAAAAGGGCTAAAATGCACAATTTAGATGAAGAGGCACTAAAAATTATTTTTCTAAAAACCATAAGAGATGAGTGGATTGATCTTCTCAAATTAGAGAGAAAAGGATATTTTTCTTAATTGTCATTTGATGAAATTTGTGAGTTGTACAAACACATTCCAAGATGTAAGGAAAATTATGGCAAAAATCCAAGGGATCTAGTTATGTCAAGAGTAAGCAAATTTGCATCTGGAATAGTAAGTAGAGAAAAATTAGGAAATCTGCTTGACAACTTTAAAACATATATCCTTGGAAATCTTAGTGAACAATTAGATACTCTAAGGATACAAAACAAGCAAAAAGCTGAGAATGTTGCATTATCTATTTTTTGTCCTAGTGTAGGAAAAAGCATTCTCTACATGAATGTCCCCTTGATAGTGTTGAAATATGTGTCATATGCGCAAAAAATCATGATACAAAAGAATGTCCCTCGATACCTTTGTTGACTTGGTTTGGGCTGGCCCAGGTTCAATCTATATTGCGCACCAACCAAACCCTCAATCATTGGTCCTTTCGAAAATGAACTGCAAGCAAATCGCAGTCTCACCCAAAGTGACTATGGGAGGATACAGAACCAAGTTTCTGCAACCTTGAAGGATTAGGAGATGTGGTATAGTTATGTTATTTTATTCTTATCATTTATAAATCACTTTGCCACATTAGATTAACCTCTTGAACATGCCATATAAAATCATAAACCATCATTGTGTTGAAGTAAAATGAAATTGTAATAACTGCTACTCTACAACAGATAATAAGCAAATATACACATCAAAACACCAATGTATCTACTTTCACCCCAGTGTAAGGCTAGGTCCACAAGAATCATTTCTTAATATAATAAATCTTTGAACAACAAACAGTTCTTGGCCTGCGCACTAAGTTGCAGGTTGCTTGCGCATTCACCTGCAGACTCAGGCCTCTGCGCACTCGACAGCAGAGCCTCGCCTTCTCTACCAAAGTATAGATCACAATAATTCATCCATAACATTGATTTAGAACAAAATATTTGATGATTCTCTTATTATTATTTTACCCTATATATATTATTACATAGAAGGGTTACATCATCAAAATACCATGGTCCAAATACCATGGATTCCCTAAAACAGGCAACTATGGTCCCAAAACCATTGATCCCTTACAAAAATAGTACGTTTTTACAAAAAGGAGGAGCTTCCACCCACCCCGAAGCCCTTATGACACCGCACGGTATACTCAAAATGCTCCACTATGTAGTCCACTTCATGCTCCATTGCATGGTCCACTTCGAACTCCATTGTGCGCTCCACTGCACGCTATGCCCCACAAAATGTAGAGTTTTTGCCAAATTTTAGGCCAAGTTGGGTTGCTCCCAACAGGCCCCCATCGTTCACATGTGACTCATCCCAAGTCACTCAGACGATTTTCCTCTGATATTCGTTGTAATGCTATTGTAGGCACTTTTGAACTGCTATAGAATGTTTGTGACTTGTTTCTCTTCGTTGCGCACTTCCTCCAGCAGTTCTTCTGTCATTGATTTTGTAGCCTTCTGCATCATTATTGTCTCTCTATGTCGAATCTCTTGAAGCTTATCATCCACTGCTTGGGATAGTTGGAGAGCCTCATCCTGCCATGGTTGAGTTCTCTCTGTTAGAGTTTACTCTTCCTTCATCAACTCCTCTATCTTCTTCTGGAGGGCATTTCCCTCATTAATCTTTTTTATCTTCTATGAGATTGGTAAAGTCCTCACAGTTTCTCGAATATCCTCCAGTTGTTGCTGCTTCTGCTGAATATCCTCTTGTATTTTTTTCAAATTTGGATCTGCCTGCAGTGAAGTCCAAATTTGTAAGCTCTCATCCAATAGCTTCCCACAATTTGCCACTATTGCGAAGATGCCGGCCATTGCAGCCTTCAGGCTGGTCTCCCTCTGCTCTCGCACTTCCTATGGTGTGGTTGGTTGTAGCTTCATTTATAGCTTGTTGATATTCATCTATTATGTAAATTGTACATCTGCGATTTTATTCTTGTACCCTTTTACTACAAGGTCGAGCTTCGTGACCTTGTCATCCACTGGTTCCTCTTCTCGGATCTCAATGTCTAGAGTCTCACGACATGTTACTTCGATAACTCTTTCAGATTTTGTTGATGTTGTACTTCCTAATCCCTCTCCTGGATCACTTGTTCGAGCTTCTGTTGCAGCGAAGCTCACTCTCTCTCTACCTGAATATTTAACTTCGATTTGAGTTGTTCGCGTTGCTTCAACTCATCTATGATCTCTTAATGCATCTTGTGTAACATTTGAAGTGGTACTACTGTGATGTTCGTGTTCACATAAATCCATCCTTTGGCCTGTTGTTGTACCTTGGCAGAGTCAAACTGCAAGGCTCCGACAGGTATCAGTGCTATTCGCGCTGCAAGTGTAGGCTCTAACAATCTTTCCTATCGAATCTTATCCTCTTCCTACACTAGTTGTCTGACTATCTGTGCCAATATCTTCAGTTCTACAATGCACTCCTCGACACCTATTAGAAGTGTGCCATAGTAATCCTCTAACTTGTTCCATGATTCCATCATTGCTTCCTAAATTCTATCCCCAATCTGATCCAAGTCCCCATCAGTGAGGACCACTAGTGTTATGTCCTTTGTCTTGTCTTCCTTCTGCTTCTTTTTGCTTCTTGTGGTAGCTTTGGCATTTTCCTTCCTCTTCTCCATGATAGCTTGGTTTGTCTCTGTCTTTTCAGATTCTTTGTTCTTCTCATCACCTTCAGGAGGATCCTAGTGACCCTCATCGTATTTCTCCTCTTTTTCTAACTCATACTAATCCTTATTCTTCTCACTAGCTTCCTCGTGTTGTGTTGTGTCCTCCTCTATCAGACTATACTTTGTCTGTGTCTCCATCGCAGTCATCCACTCTGCGGGCCACTATTGTATATGTGCTAGGATATCGTCTTCTATCACTAAATATGACAGGGGATGCCATTTCTTCCTTGTGACCCTGCAATCCTGTATGTAAATTTGGTGGAATTCAGCCTTAAACTTTGTGACAGAGATATATTGCTTGTATAAGCTCAGTGAAAGGTGAGGGTGTTGGTTCACTAACATGTGCGGCTTCATAAACATCTGAGGGTACTGGAGGGAACTGTGAATCTTCTAGATCTCTCCATTCAAGCATCACAATTATCAAAATTAACCATGAGTAATGAAACATAATACCTTTCTGTTGAGCCTCCAAGCAATCATCCAAAAACTCTTGGCATAGATATGCGGCCCAGTTTTACTAAACCCCATTAGCAC
Source organism: Pinus tabuliformis (assembly GCA_031772625.1). Lineage (NCBI taxonomy): Eukaryota > Viridiplantae > Streptophyta > Pinopsida > Pinales > Pinaceae > Pinus > Pinus tabuliformis. Next base: position 831,522,417 of record CM062816.1, read on the forward strand.
ACTGCACAAATAATGAAACCACCAGTGCAGGGACTTCATTAGCATGGCACTTCCTCATGATTTTTCCAGCCAATATATGTGCGTGAAGTGAACTCCCTATTCATTGATCGAGTTGATATCATAACCTCGCTTCCCTTTTGTCATTCCAAGCTTCTTCTTCATGTTTTCGATTATGGCTTTGTCCTAATCTTTTCCAACAAACTCCTTTGCGGGGTTCAGCCCTTGATAAGGCAGTCTTTTGATTCTCCATATTAGCATTTGGTTGATAAGGATCCTCCTCCCCATCCACAGGAATCCATCATGCACCAACACAAGCAGTTGTCTCACACAATTTGTGCTTCCTAGACTTTTGCCGAAGTGTGGAAAATTCAACATATTCATCAATCCTAACTACGCCAATCCAGCCACCCACTGTTGCGGTTCTAACCTTGTCACACCACTCTCAGGGCAGTGTACTTGTTTTAAGTATATGTCTGGTGTGAACTGCATATTTATTTTTGTCATTGAAATCATAGTCCATGAACTTCAGCTGCGGAATCTTCCCAAGGGTTTCTCTAGTAAATCACACTAACTCCAGCAATAAAGGTTTGAAGGTGCCATACTTCACGTCCTTCAACTCTTTCACTGGTTTTGCATATGGTTTTCTTGGTGGAATTTACGGTGGGACAGGCGATGGAAATGTTGTGCCATCCATTTCTAGTTTCACTTGCTCTTCTTCTTCTTCATTATCTCTCACTTGTTCGGGCTCTTTCTGAGGCTCAATAGGTCCCTTATCATGTTTCTTCTTCATTCTCTCCTCTCTGGTCATTTTCTTTCGCGAGGATCTCCGCTGGATGCATGATGATGCTACTGCAAGTGGTGATGTTGCTGCAGGCATATCAACTACTTCTTTAGATGTTGCTTCCATGACTTCAATTAAGGCCTTCTCACTAAATATACGAATAAATTCTTCACTCATCAATATATTCATGCAAAAATTTATGCAACTTCTTCACAATAGCAATATTTGAATTCTAAATTTAGCAAAGTGCCAAATCTGGGTGGGACACAGATTTTTATAACAAATCTGAATTTCTAACCAGCTCAGATTGTGTTCATTAATTGCATATCTATCACTAGATCCAATCAATATGTCCTCATAAATGCATCTTTTCGTGCGTTTTAACAACAAATTTCCTTTTCAACGGTCATATTTTTCCAGCGAACTTAGACGCATCCCATATTGTAGCAAGAAACCCCTCTTATGTCGAGACTCCTACGAACTTCAACATAACCCAGAATGTAGCAAAGTAACTTCCTACGTCAAAGCTCTCTCTGCAACGTAGTTTATAGTCCAGCGCCCACTTTTAACAGCAGGTGGCACTAAGACTTTTCTCCTTTCTTCAGAGCAAATCTCTAGGGGTAGGGTTATCCTTGTACAACTTCAACCTACTACCATTTACTCTTCCTTGAACTAATTCTCTATTTAACTTTGCTAATTGAATTGTGCCTCCATCAGTAATATGTTTGATAATGTATGGGCCCAACCAATGCATCTTTAATTTTCCTGGAAATTTACAAACTTACTGTCATAAAGGAGAACAAGATCTCCTACTTGGAACTTCTTTTGCTTAATATGTCTATCATGCCAGTCCTTTTATCTTGCTTTTTGTACCTGCTAATGGAATCCTGCTATAAATCTATCTTCCTCCAAAGTAAGCAACTGCGACATTCTTTCCTCCATTATATCAGGAGTTGCCATATCTGTAAAAGTTGTAATCCTTAAGCTAGGCACGACGTACTCCATGGGAATCAAATCTTCTTGCCCATAAACTAACCTGAAGGGTGTTTGACCTGTTAACCTTTTACATGTGGTCCTATAAGCCCATAATAATGTTGGAATTCTAAGGTCCCAGTCATCTCTATTCACATTGCATAACTTAGTAAGTGCATTCTCCAAAATATTATTAAATGCTTCTACTGTTCCATTGGCCTGAGGGTGATAAGGGGTATTCTTCTGATGATAAACTTGGGATTCCTCAACCAATGCTTCAATAGTCTTATTTAGGAAATGTGAACCTTGGTCACTCGTCAAAATCTTTTGACATCCAAATCTAGACAATATGTACTCAAAAATAAACTTCGTTGTAGTCTTTGCGCTGCAGTCCCTTACTGGTTTTGCTTCGGCCCATCTTGTCAAGTAATAAGTCGTTGTAATTATGTACCTTTCACCAGTCCTTTTTCCAAGTGGGTTGATGGGTCCAACAAAATCAATGACCCACTTATCAAAGGCCTGTAATGTGACTTGTGGTACCAATGCAATTTCATCTCTTCTGGAAATATTCCCTATTCTTTAACACACATCACATGCTTAGTAGTACTCCTTTGCATCTTTATGTAGTGTAGGCCACCACAATCCTACTCTCAAAGTCTTCTGCGTAGTATCTTTTCCTGCATAGTGTCCACCAATTGCAACCCATGAGCCTCTACTACAATCATCTGACTTTCAAGTTCAGGAACATATCTGTGCAGTATCTCATTTGGTCCCATCTTACACAATTGTCATGTTATTAATGAAAAGTCAGTTGCCTTAACCACTAATTCTTTCTTTTGTTGTGTAGTATACTTTGAAGGAGCCATTCTTGTGGTCAAAAACTGAATGATATCTGTGAAATGGTCATCTGAAACTCTAATGAAAAATAACTGCACATCACGGAGATTATCCTCTATGTTGGTTGGTTCTTCCCATGTTTCTAGTCTTGACAGCTAGCCAGGTTCTACATTCAATTTCCCTGGTTTAACAATGATATCAAAGTCATATTCCTGGAATAACAGTAACCATCTGCAAATATTTCCTCCTAAGACAAGCTTATTAAACAAATACTTCATTGCATAATGACCTGTAAACAATTTAAAGTGTGACCCTAGAAAACAATGTCTAAACTTTTGCAAAGCATATACCATGGCCAGTCTTTCCCTTTCTATTGTGGTATAATTATTTTCTACTTTAGATAACTTTCTACTTGCAAAAGCTATAGGATGATCAATCTCTCCTGCACCAGGTTGTGTCGATACCACTCCCAAAACTATACAAGAGGCATCCACATGGACATGGAATTCCTTATTCCAATCAGGGAACACTAGTATAGGTGCAACTACCATTGTTTCTTTCAATATGTCAAGGCTCTTTTGACATTCTTCATTCCAATAAAAAGTTGCATCCTTCTTCAACAATTTATCCATAGGCGCAATGATCTTAGCATACCCCTTGATGAACCTCCTGTAATACCCAGTATGTTCCAATGTAGTGTGAAGTTGTCTTACTATCTTAGTTGGAGGCAAGTTCACAATGATAGTGATCTTAGAAGGGTCCACCATTAGTCCTTTCTTACAAAAAATATGTCCCAACAATATGCTGAAAGGTACACAATATGCACTTCTTTAGGTTCAAAGAGATCTGATATTGTCTACAGGTGTCGAGCATAATTCTTAAACTTCCAACATGTTTTCTCAACAATCAAAATATTGTCCCATCATCAAAATATACCCCTAAAAACTAGTGGATGTATTCCTTAAAAGTTGCAACCACTACCCTAGAAAATATAGTAGGGGCATTTTTTAATACAAAAGGCATTATTGTGTATTGATATGGGCCCATTCTGTAGCAAATGTGGTCATATGTTGATAGTCAAGTGTGATCCTAATCTGATGATAACTTGAGAATCCATCTATAAATAAGTAAGCTTCCTGACCTCCTACATTGTCTAACACTTCATCTGTTAAAGGGGTAGGCAAGGGTTCATGTAAACATGCATCATTCAACCTTCTCAGATCAACACAGATCCTAATTTCTCCTTGAGTCTTCTTCTCTTGCAACACCGTAGGACTCAACCATTCTAATTCTTCTACAAGTTCAATAATTCTTGCTGCTATCATATTATCAAGTTCTACTTTCTCTTTCTCCTTATACTTCGGTTTCAGCCCGTAAGGTCTTTGTTTGATTGGCTTCGCATTAGGCTTAAGGGGGATCTTCATGACTCCTAGATCTCCTATTATACCCTTCATCTCTGAAAACTTGGTGGGAAACAGTTCTTGATATTCATGAATTATCTCTGTAACTTTATTGACTGTCTCTTCATCCAAGTAGTCTCCTATTGTTGCAAACTTGGATTCCTTCTCTGATCCTATGTTCATCTTCTTGGTCTTTAGTGGCTTCGTTATTTCTGGTATCTCTAGCTCAAGTCCAGCTACTTCGCGGTATCCTTCTGACTTTGCTATGTCGATGTTGCAAGGTTCTTCTTCTTCATCTACAATGATGTTATAGCACTCTAGTGCATTTTCTATCTGTGAAGCCCAATCAGGTTTTTGCCATGTCAGTGGGGTTACATTTTCAAATATCCTCTTTTTTACTTTCTAAAGGGACAAATCTATGTATGGGTAATCATCCTCAAAGATGAATGTTAATATGAAGCCATCAACAATGTCTTCCCAACTCATGGTACCATGTCGAAGCTCTATTTCTAGGTACCAGTTCTTAGGGATTGTCTCTAATGTATGAATGAATCCATGTACCCATTCTTGATGTGGAATCTCCTTCCATGTTGTAGTGCATAGCTGGATATGCTTCCTAGGATTACTTTCACCATCATATTTTATCTCCATCTTTGTATCTATCTGTCCAAACTGCATCCCCATCAATCTTTGACATTCCTTCCAACCTCCTATATTCTTCTTGTGTGCATTCCACCATCTAATAGGGGTAGATTTTAGGGTTATATATAAGGTTGGAAACCTTTGATTTTATGGAACTTGTTCTTCATGATCATTAAGAAAATTATTCACATCACCTAAGCCATCATAAGAAGGCATGTTACATACCTCAAATATCATACCACGCACTAATTTGGTAATTCTTGCACAACACCTTGTGGATACTTCATGTAGCATGTTCTATCAGTTCTCCAACTTTTCTTCGAAGTCTGAGGTACAAGAACTATCACGCTCCCAACACAACTTGCCTTCTGCAGTAGGGTTAACATAACCTTGTTCCTTTGATTTCATTTGATAGATATTGTCTATGTCAATTGCGTAATATTCTTCTTTGACTGGTTTTGTGTATCTTACTCCTTCTGATGGATCCTATTGGAAATATTAAGAGGGGGGGTGAATCAATATTCCCTAGCAATTAGCACTTTTTAAATCTTTCAGAGCATTAGTTAATCTTCAATTATTATTAATGTTTATGCAGTAAAAATATAACACAGTAAGCACAAGAATTTTAGGTTGAAAACCCCCTCTGGGTCAAAAACCACTGAATTATTTTCTAATAAATTCTTTAATATTAAGCCCCAACTGAGATCAAAGTTACAACTTCCTATAATTCTAGAAAATCATTCTTCTCTAGCTCCCTCTGGAAAGACGCCCCAACACCCTAGTTTCTTCAGTAGTCAACTGAATGGATACCCCAACACCCTAGTGAGCCTCAACTCGCAACACCCTACCACCCTGAATTATTTACATGCCCCAACCTGTTGGTGACTTCATTCACCTACCTAGCACCACCCTACCATCCTATAAAGACAAAAATTAAATACAAAAGTGTGGACTCCCATACCAGGGACAATGATCCATGATATAATATGATTTACAATGATTTTGACCGAACACCCAAGCACACTATGACCTGCAACCCAACCATGGCATCATCCCAACAGAGACTCCTATACCTCCCAATAATGCCTTTTCAACTCTAGGAAGATTGACTCTTTCACAATAATTACTCTTCCAATGATGACACTTTTACAAATGACTCTTTTACAACTTTACAATGACGACTCTTGGCCTTGACACTTCTTCATAATATACGGATGGTTGTCATGTCTTCAAAGGATGTCCCGCTACAATGCTTCCTTTGATTTCATAGTTATGCTCTTGAATTCTTGCTTAAAGTTGTACTTGAATATTCTTCTACCTACATGCAAAATTTTCCCGATGAAACCAATCCCAAAAAAAAACAAAATACCCTTCAACTTACCTCTGCCTGCAAAACACATGTAAGTGCATAATAATGAATAAATACAAATTAAAATTATAATGCATACCTAAATTGTGCTTGTCACTTTTGTTGTTGACTTGTTGCAACAGTAGAAAAAGACTCCCACTCTTGATATAGGCCTGGAATCTATGCAAGACTATATCCAAAACATACGTAAAGATATATAGAATAAAAACTGATGACAGACCCTAGACTTGTGATGGACCAAGTTCTGAGTACAACAACGAAGACCATTCTATCAACTACGAAAATACAAGTAACATGGACTTACAACATCATATAGATTTAGCAGACTTGGTGTAGCATCAAGAATATGTAGCATCAAATGTGTAGTATCAAGAATAGGACATCTGAAATGTGATATCAAAACTAACTTTGACATATAGAGATATAGATATATAACTGAGACCTTGTATATACTTACGTTGTCCTGAAAAAAAATATGTCAAAGATGATACTAATATTTCAAATGTAAACACTAATCATACATACCTTGTTGTAGGAGACTTACCCTCGACTGTTGATCTGTGGTCCTTACTGCAGTGATCCTTGAATGCATTCTTTTTCTTGCCTTCTAGGAGCTTGATATTGAATATGTTTTATCTACGTAATTTCAAATCTCCAGTGTCTGAAATTTCGTCCTGTGGTAGCCCTATGAGTCCTCTTTCCAACCCCATAGGTCTGACAAATATTGGATTATTCAAGAAAGAGTTATGCCCAATCTCCCACGATGACCTGATTATAGACTAGTTCAGTAAAGCGAGCTTGTACGAAGTTCCACATGTCACTGTTGCGTCCTTCAGCCCTGCAAATGATACTCAACAAACTAAAATCTATCATTTTTCTGTGACTATTTAAAAAATTTCAATCCAATTCTCAAAGAGAAATTTATGACGATTTTTCCAACGTCACCTGTTTGACATGGAATTCGCGAGCCTGCAAAAATCCTAACTTCCTCAGATCATATCTCCAAAAATATAGCGAACCAAGATCTGAAATTTGGTCACAAATTTCATCAATAGTTTTGATCCAATGGGTTTTAATTTCAGCTTATGAAGCTTCGCAGAAAGTAAGTTATAGCGAAAATTCCACGATGACCTGTTTGAAGCCACAAACTCCCTACTAAAGGAGGATATGAGGGTCATTATTTATATGAATGTATTGAGTTGAGAGGAACCTCAACAAGTGAACGTTGGAGGGATTTTAGGATAAAATTGTTTTTTATTAATTATTGACTATTCAATTACCACAGCCAATTATGAGTGCCATGCCACAACCCCATAGGGTTTTATCCCACTGACTATGGTTACTAACTTCAAACATGAATATCTCTCAAACCGCAAAGAATTACTTGGCGTGCCATATATCAACGGAAACATCTCGACAAATAGAATCCATCTAGAAAATCCTTGACTCAGAATAGAGTAAGTTATCAAGTCAAAATTCCCATGCAATATTGGGGTAGCCCCTGGTGTTACTTGGGTTGACATCAATGACAACCACTGATCAACAGATCTAAGGGAGCAATTACTCTCATATTGTTTCCTTCAAATATCATATTTCTATTCTTCATGCTAAATATGGCCATATTGTCAAATGCTCAATTAATTCCAAGAAATGCAGGATAAGGGTTACTATCATCGACGATCTTTATTACTTCAAAATTAGCAGTAGTGCAAACTCCTTCAATATCCACCGTGACACCTGGTAGTATTCCTAGAGGGGAAATATTTTATTGATTTTCCATCCTTAACTAAATAGGTTACCATTGAGCTTTAGCTTACCCATTAGTTCCCATGTCTTCTTCACCAAGACATTAGCATCAGATCCTAGATACAGAATAATTTGATCCATCTCATATTCTCCTATCTGTGCACTAAGCCTCATCTCTCTTCTGATTTTCTTCTATAGATGCAAATTATTGACTGCACGCATCTCACTTTGTGGTGTTTCTTTAGATGCATAGGAATATATCAACTCCTGAAGCCCTTCTACAACCTTTTGATCTCTTAACAATTTCATACAAGTCTGTAGAAAAGACTTTAAAATACCTACTTGATTTGCTGAATCATGGTCTTGTGTCGGAGCTCAATCCTATGTTGAAGCTCAATCTTGTGTCGACATTGATAACACGTCACAGTTACTTTTCTGATCGGGCTTTGGCTATGCACTGGAGGTCAAAGCTCCAACATGCATAAAACTTTGATTTGCTTCCATAAATACTTATTTTTCTTTCTGAATATAAAAAACAGGAACTTTCTTAGTAGTCTTTCTGACCCATGCACTTTCAGATTCTTTCTTTTCATCTGCTTTATCACTACCAATCACATCTCCACTTCTAGTGACAATACTAATTCAAGGTTCATCGGTCCTCCTTTCATCAGTCATCATTTGAATATTCTGCGTCGGTTGTTGATCCCTTTTTTCTTGCATCTTTCCATAAGTAGAAGACATTCTTCAACTACATGGTCAAAGGATTTACAATACTTACATGTCATTGTGGGGTTCTGGCAGTCTCTCACAAAATGACCTAGCTGGCCGCAGCTATAGAAAATGATATGTCCACGTCCTCGACCTACTCCAACACCTCAAACTCTTCCTTGGTAACCTCCTCGACCAATGCACTGTCCATTTTCCTCATGTCCGTGCTCTTCTACTTGCATTCTATAAGCGTCAGTGTTAGAGCCTAGATTGACGTCGGGCTGAAGGGAGGCAATCGTAAGATAACCACAAACCAAGCTTAACCTAGTAGCTAGCCCTACCAGGTCGGGAGAGGGCTCTCTCCTTGTCAATCTCAGTTGAGATGACTGAAATGAATATGGATTTTAGGCTAGGTATAGTAGCTCTAGGGTTTTTTGGATTTGTTTGGGTTGAAACAGCAAGAGAAAGGATGATTTGGATTATGGCATCAATGTCAGTTTCTGTTGGCAAACCTGGGGCAAATTAAGTGCCATGTTCAGCCAAGTGAAGATTGTAAATGTGAGAAGTATAAGGGAGAAAGCCCGCTGCCCTGCAGGCATCAAACAAAGGATGGATCTACAGCAGCAACTTTAGATGAAAGAGAATAACGAGGTTGCTCAACAGAGCATCTAACAATGGATGAATTCTGCTAAAACTACCATTACAACTAACAGCAAAATCATCATGAAAGGAGCATCATTATGGATGAATTCCTAACATATCACTTAGATAATGCTGAAACAAAGGAGAAAAACATAATGTGTAAATGAATTACAGGAGAAAAAACATATTGAACATTTAAGCATCATGATGAATCCCAGGTCTAAAGGGCAAAAACTGCTTTATTATGATATTCAATAAAAATTTACACAGTCCAAATGCTTCTTTGCTGCCAAAATCCAACCTCTACACTATGAAATTCATAAAATATATACATTTTCTCATCCCTGTACTAAGGGAATTGAGCTCAACCATTTTCTTCAAAATAGAATCAGTTACATTAAACTTGGACCGAATTTCTGAAAATAGGTTTTGAAGATGAACTCGTATCTCCTAAACCATAGACATGTTACAAAACTGAAAGAGGTTTTTGTATATAAGGTCATGTTGGAGAAAAACCTCTCTCAAAATTTGGAAATTCATTTCCAGTTTCTTGCAATCTGTGCCACAAAATCATCTCTAAAACAGAAAATCATTAAAAAAATTAAATCTGTGAAAATGAGTTGTAAAGATCTAGTCACATATCCAAATTCATGACACCTGTGAATAAAATGAAAGATTTTTTTGTTATATGGCTCATGGTTAACAAAAACCTCCTTGGGTTTTTCAAAATTACTTTCCATCTGTTGTAAAATGCCACCGCACTAAAATGACTAAAACGGTAAAAAATATGAAAATTTTGCTTTGTTTTAATGTAGGCTCCAAATATCACTGCATATCTCCCACATAGTATTACCTGTGCATAAACTGAAGGATTTTTTTGTTACTTGGTATGTGATGGACAAAAACCTCTTTCACTATTGAAAAATTCCTTACCATTATTTCAGAAAATGATCTTGTACTAAACTTGTCATTGTGTGCAGCAACTGACCTCAAAACATGCATAACCAAGAATCACTCATTCATTTCGATCATATATTCTGATCCAGAAACTAGTTACGGGAGTGTGATATACCGTTAGAAATATTTTTCTGAGCTTCTTCTAATGGAAATACTTAGGATATGATTTGCACTGAAGATCATGTGCAAAACATCTATGAAAACTAGACATAGTAAGAGCCCATTTTGATCCCTGGTGACAGGCTGCGAAGACTGGAACTAACATCGGCCTTATTGGGGATGGCAGCTCCTTAGAGGTGTCAAGAACACCGTAGACCAAGTGCCTTATCCATTGGGAAATACGATCAAAGAACTGCAAACTCAAAACAACTCATACCAATCCAAACTGAAATGCTACCTTTGGCAGCTTATTTAGTTACACAAACCTACCCTAATTTGCTGCAAAATCAATGGATCAAGTGATGTTGTAATTCCATATCAACCATTCAAGTAACTGTGACAATGATGCTGTTGTTTGATAGCGTTTGAACCAAAACATAGTTGGATATCCTACCAACAATATATACCCAAAGTACCTCTAGCTCTATAAAAGGCAACCTGGTTTTTCTTTCAACTTAAAAATATATTCCATATATGTTGCTATGGGATCATAGAAACCAGATTCTATCTGCTGCCCCAGCTCATTAACAAATGTTCTTGTTTGGAGATTGTTGCATCCTCGCTGTAAATCATAACATCCTTCAATCCAACCATCCAAGGGTAGCCTTATCTTTTCTTCTTTGGGAGGAGGGAGAGTTTCCAAGAACTATTTAGGGTCTTGGAATTCATGTGATTTAATTTGGACATCCAATAGTTCAATTTCATTTTCTAATCTTTCAACCACTAAGCCAAGAAAACAATATTTATTCTCAGGTGTGAGTCGGCTAGATTTCAAGCTAAGAAGCAATGATGTTAAAAAACTCTGATCAATCTGAAATTTTTCTATCTCATCCCTTAAAATCAATAACATTTCACTAGATAACGGATTTGCCACATACCCTGTCATCGGTGATTACCATCAACGTTCTGAAAACTGGATTCTTTGGCAGTGAAGTCGAAGCTCAGGATCTTGAACATTGGAGTCATCAGGTAGATGATTTCAACCTTCATATGTGTCTGACTGCTGTCCACCATCAGCGATCAGATCTGCAACTTGAATGATCTTTCTCGGAGAAGATCTGTCACCTCTTTCCCAATGGAGTCACCACTATGTTAGAGCCTAGATTGATCTCAGGCTGAAGGGAGGCAATACTAGGATAACTACAAACCAAGCTTAACCTGGTAGCTAGCCCTACCAGGTCAGGAGACGTCTCTCTCCCTTTCAATCTCAGTTGAGATTACTGAAATGAATATGGATTTTAGGCTAGGTATAGTATCTCTAGGGTTTTTTTGGATTTGTTTGGGTCGAAACAGCAAGAGAAAGGATGATTTTGATTATGGCATCAATGTCAGTTTCTTCCGGCAAACCTGGGTCTAATTAAGTGCCATGTTCAGCCAAGTGAAGATTGTAAATGTGAGAAGTATAAGGGAGAAATCCTACTGCCCTGCAGGCATCAAACAAAGGATGGATCTGCAGCAGCAACTTTAGATGAAAGAGAATAACGAGGTTGCTCAACAGAGCATCTAACAACGGATGAATTCTGCTAAAACTACCATTACAACTAACAGCAAAATCATCATGAAAGGAGCATCATTATGGATGAATTCCTAACATATCACTTAGATAATGTTGAAACAAAGGAGAAAAACATAATGTGTAAATGAATTACAGGAGAAAAAACATACTGAACATTTAAGCATCGTGATGAATCCCATGCCTAAAGGGCAAAAACTGCTTTATTATGATATTCAATAAAACTTTACACAATCCAAATGCTTCTTTTCTACCAAAATCCAACCTCTACACTATGAAATTCATAAAATATATACATTTTATCATCCATGTACTAAGGGAATTGAGCTCAACCATTTTCTTCAAAATAGAATCAGTTACATTAAACTTGGACCGAATTTCTGAAAATAGATGTTGAAGATGAACTCACATATCCTAAACCATAGCCCCTGTTACAAAACTGAAAGACATGTTTGTAGATAAGGTCATGTTTGAGAAAAACCTCTCTCAAAATTTGGAAATTCGTTTCCAGTTGCTCGCAATCTGTGCCACAATATCATCTCTAAAACAGAAAATCATTAAAAAAATAAATCTGTGAAAATGAGCTGTAAAGATCTAGTCACATATCCAAATTCACAACACCTGTGAATAAAATGAAAGAGGTTTTTTTTATATGGCTCGTGTTTAACAAAAACCTCCTTGGGTTTTTCAAAATTACTTTCCATCTATTGTAAAATGGCACCGCACTAAAATGACTAAAACAGTAAAAAATATGAAAAATTTGCTTTGTTTTAATGTAGGCTCCAAATATCACTGCATATCTCCCACATAGTAGCACCTGTGCATAAACTAAAGGAGGTTTTTGTTATTTGTTATGTGATGGACAAAAACCTCTTTCACTTTTGAAAAATTCATTTCCATGATTTCAAAAACTGATCTTGTACTAAAACTTGTCATTGTGTGCAGCAACTAACCTCAAAACATGCATAACCAAGAATCACTCATTCATTTCGATCATATCTTCTGATCCAGAAACCGGTTACGAGAGTATGATATACCGTTGGAAATATTTTTCCGAGCTTCTTCTGATGGAAATACTTAGTATATGATTTTCACTGAAGATCATGTGCAAAATATCTCTGAAAACCAGACATAGTAAGAGCCCATTTTGATCCCTAGTGACAGGCTATGAAGACTAGAACTAACAGTCAGCACTACACTCAATCATTAATTCATATGCCCGACAATTATTCTCATCCTGTCCTATTGATTTATTGAATTTGCAATATAGATTCCTTAGAATCTGTACATATTTTTGTAATAAGTAACAGTCTTCTAAACGATGTTGGCCTCTAGTCTTACATATTTCGCACCACAGGCTAGATCTTGTATTCAAGGGATTCGATGCCCCACCAGCCATGTAATTCCTGAAAATATGGCATTGTTCTTTAGAATGGCCCTCCGGCCTACACTTCATACACCATACTTCTTCTCTAACTTCTTTTCTTTTCTTAATGTCTTGTATCTGTAGGGTTAGGTTCGCCAGATGATTCTGAATCTACTACATACCTGCATTAGTATCTCTTATAGGCAAAGCTTCCAATTTCATCGCAATATCTAGAGCTTCAACTTGACTTCCTATCTTTTGTTGCGTCAATGGAAATCTGATATGCGGTAGCAGCGCAACTATAAACCATTCTTGATGTTTTTGTGAAGCTATGTCGAAGATTACTTGATCCAATAACACCTTAAAACTTTGATCAAACTCCCAAACAAACTCAGTAGGTTTTTTTTATCTCTTTCAACTTAGTGATTCACTGTGACTCAGACTTCGATTTCTTAAACTCTCTTATAATTGTTGTTTTAATATCTGCACACACTCTATTCTAATTATTTGAATACTTCATATACCATGTCAATGCTCTATCTTGAAACATTGTAACGAGTTGCGCTTTATTTATATTCTCATCGTTGATCTACTTCGTCATCCATACAGCTTCACATAAAAAATAAAACTGTTATGGATCCTCCAATCCAGTTCCTTTGAAAACAGGTAGCTTAATATCATCGGTCATACTTCTTCTTTGAGGGGGAGGTGGATGGGGGGTAGGAGGGGTAAAGGGAGTGGAAGGAGGAGGGGCAAAGCCAAAAACACCCTGGCTATTACTGGATTCTGGCTTCTACAAACTCTCAAGCTGGAAGGGTGAATACTATGAAGTTACCTGGGGGTTATCAGGGTGGATTTCTTCTCTTTCACTTTCAAATCCACTTAAAAGAGGACTATAATCAGTCTCTATAAAGGTCTTCAGATCTTGTCCATGAGATCTCTTTTTGGTATCTACTCTATATCTCTTTCCACTTCACGTTACTTCGATCTCTTGCTCATATTTATTCTCTCTTCTTCCAAACACAAGTAAACTACCAGTCTGACTGCATCTGTAAAACTCCCTTTTCACATAGAAGCATCTTAATCCAAAGTTTCAGATGCTTTAAATACTTACCTCGCGGTCCTTTGAAGAATCATCGTTTCACTTTGCTGTAGGAAATGATCGAGTCTGCAACGAACTCAGTAATGAATCCTCCCAAGATGTTATCAATCCAGAAATCGATACCCCTTGAAATCCTATTGCCAATGCTCTTGAGTCATTCTATCAGTTCAAGAATCCACACCATAGGTTCTTCACCTTTAACATAGTTCTTCTTTTCGATCAACCTCGATATCCACTTGTACAACTCGACAGGAAATGAAGCAAAGAAAATCTTATATTGATCTGTAAAAATATACTTTTGTAACCAAGCTTCGGATGTCAAATGAGGGTTTCTATTTTCTTGATCCGAAAATTATCACTCTTTTAGTTTTATCCAGCCTTGAATCTCCTTTTCGATGGGTGCCACATCCACATATCCCTCAAACAGATCCCGTTCCCGGCAACGAAACCATTTGTTTGTTTGGTTTGGGCTGACCTAAGCTCAATCTATACCACGCACCAACAAAAACCTCAAATAGATCTCGGTCCCGACAATAGAACCATTTGTTGGCTTGGTTTGGGCTGACCCAAGTTCAATCTATATTGCGCACCAAAAAAACCCTCAATCACTGGCCCTTTCAGCAATGACTTGCAAGCAGATCGCAGTCTCACCCGAAGTGACTATGGGAGGATGCAAAACCAGGTTTCTGCAGCCTTGAAGGATTAGGAGATGTGGTATTATTATGTTATCTTATTCTTATCATTTGTAAGTCAATTCATTGCATTATATTAACCTCTTAAACATGCCATATAAAACCATAAACCATCACTGTGCTGAAATAAAATGCAACTGTAATAACTGCTACTCTACAACAGATAATAATCAAATATACACATCAAAACACCAATGTATTGTGCTTCACCCCAGTGTAGGGCTACATGTAGAAGAACTGTTGCTTAATATAATAAATCTCTGAATAAAAAATAGTTCTTGGTATGTGCACTAAGTTGCAGGTTGTTTTCACAGTCAGCTGCAGACTTAGACCTTTGCGCAAATGTAGAGCCTCGCCTTCTCTACCAAAGTACAAATCACAATAATTCACCCATAACACTAATCTGGATCAAAAGATTTCATTATTCTCTTCTTATTATTTTACCCTATATATATTATTACATCGAAGGGTTACTTCATCAAAATATCATGGTCCAAATACAATGGATTCCCTAAAAAAAGAAACTATGGTCCCAAAACCATTGATCCCTTACAAAAATAGCGCATTTTTACAAACAGGAGGGGCTTCAACCCACCTGAGAGCCCTTACGACACCGCGCGATATATTCAAAATGCTCCACTGTGCAGTCCACTTCACGCTCTGCTGCATGCTCCACCCCACAAAATGCAGGTTTTTTGCTAAAATCTAGGCCAAGTTGGGTTGCGCCCAACAACCTTAGCTTAAGGTTGTTTTTCAAGATGAAGTTGGAACAAGTCAAGTTGAATCACTTTGTTTTTTTTCTCCTAAGATACCATGGAAACCTAGACAAACAAGTATGGTACAAGATCCCAATGCACAATATCAATCATATGCACAACCACAAAGTAATTGGAATGCACCTATGCCTTGGAAAACTTGGCCACCTCAATCCCAAAACCTAGCTTGGTCATAGGGTTGGAAAAATTCTTATGGTAGGAACCCTAAATATCGTCAATTCCAGTAGCCATATCCTCAATATTAACCCTAGTATTATCCCTCTCAATCTTCACAACCTATGCAACCACAATTCCAGCCCCAATTGACTACAAGTCAACCACTTCCCTTTCCATACACTCCATTTCCTCAAAATCCAATCAACTACCTGCTCAACCACTTCTAAATCCAAACAATAAACCTCCTCAATAGCCCATCTATAATGTTGAGGGACAAAAATTTCAATCTTGCATGATAGCTCCTCTAGGTCTAAGTAATGTCCAACTTAGATCTGAGAAGGTTTTGCAAAAGAAGCCACCTCTCGTTGCCATTCAATAATTAAAAGAGGATAAAATTCCTCAAAAAGAGGCAACTCTTGATCAAGAAAAGACTCCTCCAAAGGAATATGTTCTTACACAATTAGATGACAACCAAATAAAATCAACACCTACAATTCCTCTAGTATAGAAACATTTTGTTTCCCTACAAAGACCTCCTTTTCTTGAAAGGCTCAAAATTGATAAGGGAATAGAAAGGCAAATTGTTTTACCTATGATATGATAGATGAATATAAAAATGTTTGCATCAAAATTTTGTTACTTAAGGCTATAAAGGAAATGCCTATATTTTCAAAAACAATAAAGGATTTGGGCATTAAAAAACCATGAAGAAAAAGGAAAGACAATAAAAAGATTCAATTAGTCGGGAAAATTGTGTATATTATGATGAGGAAACCAATAGTTCAAAAATATTTAGATCCAGGTAGCCCTATTGTAAAAATTCACATCAATGGTACTAAGATTCCAAACACTTTGATTGATTTAGGAGCAGCCATTAATATTATGAGTAAGAAAACTATGGATCAATTAAAGCTTCCCAATCTTCAATATACCCCAACTTTATTGTAGTTAGCAGATAGATATGATATCAAATATGATCGTTTATTAGAAGGTGCATCTATATCTTTAGATTCATGGGAGTATCCTATTGATTTTATGATTTTAACTCCCAAGAATAATTTAGGAGGCCATCCATTGATCCTTGGTAGACCTTGGCTAGCTACAACTGATGCATTTATAAGTTGTAGATCTAGTGATATGTACATTTATTATGGTGGTTCTACTAAGAGATTCACATTGTATCCACCTGCAAAAACAATAATTGAAGTAGAAAGTGAAGTTTGTATTGATGATGATAATGAGGAGTTTGAGGATATTCAACCTGTATTTACTCTTTCACAAATATATGAGGAGGATCAATTGATAAATTTGATGATTCTTCTTCATATTGTGAACAAGACCAAAGTTTTCAAGAGCAATGTAACATTGAATATTTATCATTTAGATAGTCCAAAGTAGCTTTACATTCTATTTGAAAAGTCTAGCAATTCTTTAGTAGAAATTTTTCCACGCAAAACATTAAATATTAATAATAACCTAGAAGAATTCCAAATGAAACAATTGATTAAGATGCTACAAAAACACTCTTCTTGTTAGGCCCCTATAATACTAGTGTAACCCCTTATTATTATTAGTACAACCCACTTATTATATTGATGTATCCATGTAGTGCCCATATTGTTACTATTGTGCCACATAGAAGCCCACTATTGTTATTATTGTGCCCTTACATTATTATTGTTATGTCGGCTCTGATTATGTTATGACCCCTTAGACTCCTATATATAGAAAGGAGGTCTTTTCATTTGTATCATCCAAGAATTGTTCATTTATGTAATGTAAAGGAGGTTTCCCCCTCTAAGAGGCTGAATTCTAAGGCGTTGATCTATCTTTTCTATCTTTTCTTGAGCTGGTTTCATAACATTTGGTATCAGAGCTTTGGATTCTAGGGTTTCGCTGCTCCAAACAGGTCATCGTGGCATTTTCACTATAACATTTTTTCTGCGACGTTTCAGAAGTTGCAAAAAAAACCCATTTGAGAAGAAATCGCGCTGAACCTTGGGTCCGAATTTCAGAGCGTTTTGCACTATATTTGCAGAGCTATGATCTGAGGAAGTTGGTCTTTTTGCAGACTCTTGAATTACATTCCAAACAGGTGACCTGGGGAAAATCATCATAACTTTCTCTCTGGGGATTGGATTGAAATTTCGTAAGAAGGTACAGAAAGAGGACAGACTGTAGTTTCTTGTATGCATTTTTCAGATCCAAAGGTCGAAACAGTGACACGTGGCACTTCATACAATTTTTCTCTTCTGAAAAGGTCTATAATCAGGTCATCTTGGGAGATTGTGCATAACTCTTTCTTAGAGAATCCAATTTGGATCAGACTGGTGGCATTAGAAAGAGGACACAGAAGGCTACTATAGATCACAATTTCAGAACTTAAAGATCCGAAAGTACAGAGTTACAATCATTTCAAGGTCGAGCTCCTAAAATCAAGAAAAAGCAAGATGAGGAAGTTTGATGGCAAGGATCCAGTAAATTGGATATTTCAGATGGAGCAATATTTTGATCTACAAGGTGTACAACTGTTACAAAAGGTATGTATTGCATCTTCATATTTAGAACCAGATCAATTTTTATGGTACGAAGGGCTTTGTTCTCGTAAACAACTTGTTACGTGGTCAATTTTCACGGAGGAAATGATAGCACATTATGAGGATACAAAGAGCAACACCTTCTTTAGAGCAACACCACAACAATTGGAAAGAGTAAAAGGGCTTTGTGACAAAGTGGAAAGCAAAATTATGGAAACCAGGAAGCATAACCCTCACAAATATAAAGATGGAAGTGTTGTTTCTCCTAGCCTTCCACAACCTACAAGTATTACACCACAACAATTGGAAGAAAAAAGAGAAAAAGGGCTTTGTTACAATTGTGATAGCAAATGCACTAAAGGTCATAAGTGTGCTGAGAAGAAATTATTTTACATAGAATATGAAGAGGAGGAATAAAATGATCAAGAAACATCAAAAGAAGAAGATATACGCCAGGACCCCACCCCGGAGAAAGAAGAAATGAATCAGACCATATCTTGTAAAGCATTGGCAAGAATTACAACTCCTCAAACTCTCAAGATAGAAGGACATATCAAGAAGAAAAAGGTGCAAGAGTGAAATATCACATCGAGAAAGAAGAAATGAATCCAACCATATCTTCTAATTCATTAGTTGAAATTACCACTCCTCAAACTATCAAGATAGAGGGACATACCAAGAAGAAAAATGTTCAAGAAGTGAAAGATCACATCGAGCATCAAGAAATGAATCCAACCATATCTTGTAAGGGATTGAAAGAAATTATCACTCCTCAAACTCTAGAGATAGAAGGACATATCAAGAAGAAAAAGGTTCAAGCAGTGAAAGATTACATCAAGCATCAACAACAAGTTCTCCAAATTTTAAAGGGTAACGCCACTTCGGTGCAAAATCAAACGAAACAACAGGTAGATCAACATCGTAGTGAAAAAAAATTTGATGTAGGTGATTGGGTATTTTTACAGCTACATCTCAAGCAAGCTATTTATGAGAAGGAAATGTTGGCAATACTACATGCACTTAAAAAATGGCGACCTTACCGAATGGGAAGACTCTTCAAGGATAACGATGTGGAAGCATTGTTTTGTGCTATTTCTATTATCCAACCAGATTGGATAAACAAAGCAAGGGATGAATGGAAGAAGGACAAAGAAGTATGGCCACTTATTCAAAAGTTGCAAAAGATCCCAATTCAAACAATATTGCCAGAAATTGAAGAGGAAGGAAAAATCATATTGGAACCTGGAGCAGTCATAGAAACAAGAACCCCACAACTACGAAATCGATCAATTGTAGAGTATCTCATCAAGTGGAAGAACTTACCCGCTAAAGATTCCACATGGGAGGACAAGAATTTTATACAGAAGCATCAAGAACTACTCAAGCATTGAAGATAACGCTTTTTGAAGGAGAGGGGCATGTTAGGCCCCTATAATACTAGTGTAACCCCTTATTGTTATTAGTACAACCCACTTATTATATTGATGTACCCATGTAGTGCCCATATTGTTACTATTGTGCCACATAGAAGCCCACTATTGTTATTATTGTGCCCTTACATTATTATTGTTATGTCGGATTTGATTATGTTATGACCCCTTAGACTCCTATATATAGAAAGGAGGTCTTTTCATTTGTATCATCCAAGAATTGTTCATTTATGTAATGTAAAGGAGGTTGCCCCCTCGAAGAGGCTGAATTCTAAGGCGTTGATCTATCTTTTCTATCTTTTCTTGAGCTGGTTTCATAACACTTCTGCATATGCATGGGAATACACTGATATGAAGGGAGATGATCCTAACACATGTATGCATCACATTTACATTCAAGAAAATGCCAAACCAGTTAGAAAATATCACATAAGGATGAATCCCAATCTGAGAGAATTGTTAAGGAGGAGCTACACAAATTGCTTAACGTGAATTTCATTTATATGATATCAAATAGTAAATGGGTAGCACTTTTAGTGATTGTTCCTATAACCACCCCTCCCACATTTACCCACTTTCACCGGCCTGCCTGGGTAAACATGAGCTTAGGGCTACCATGACATGACTCAACTGTAACAGCCCTAGTGAAAAATCCATGTAAAAGTTAATAAAGGTAAAGTAATAACCACAGTTGATGGGACACTTATTCCAAGCTGAATGTTGGGAAAAAGCATAGCGATGGGGATCACTGGTGATTGATTAATGGTAAGGAAATTGGCAATGGCAATGGCAAAGGTTTTGGAAAGGAAAAATGGCATTTTGGCACATTTATTTATGAAAATAATGGAAATTAGGAGAAAAGGGAGGTGAAATGTCACAGGTTGCATGTGAGGAGGACAATGAAGGAAAATAATGGAAAATGAAGAAAATAGAGGCCTAATTAATAAAAAGGCTTTTGAGGATC
The DNA here is from genome assembly GCA_031772625.1 of Pinus tabuliformis. Lineage (NCBI taxonomy): Eukaryota > Viridiplantae > Streptophyta > Pinopsida > Pinales > Pinaceae > Pinus > Pinus tabuliformis. The sequence goes on from CM062816.1 coordinate 831,543,166, forward strand.
AATTCATAGACTTTTCTCAGTTCGGTTTTGGGGCTCTCTCTATTCCCTCTCTCATACTCTTGGACACTTAGAGTTTCCTTGGAGCACTCTTGGAGAGTGTGACATACTTGGAATTTTGGAGAAAGAAGGCAAAGGAAGAGAAGGAAAGCACAAGAGGACATCAGGATCAGTAGCTACAGCGGGTTTTTCTTGCAGGTACCGAGTTTCAAGTATGTTTTCCTCGCTGTTTTTGGAATGCATGTTGTTTATTGGGCATGTTATGTCATTGGCATGGAGGATTGCCTAGATTAATAGTGGAATTTCCTAGCCTTTCCATTTCCTGGATAGCCATGGTGTTGTGCGTTTATTTCTTTGTTTTCTGGTTGGTTCTCATGTTTCCTTTAGTTTGGGTTGATTTACTAGTACCTGGAAGCCTTGGTTGGAAAAACACTCTTGAATCCCTGTAACAGCTTGGGTTGAGTTACTAGTCTTGGAAGCCTTGGTTGGAAAAATGCTCTAGAAGCTCTTGGTGGGTTGAGTTACTAGTCCTGGAAGCTCTCGTTGGACAAACACTTTGGAAGCCTGGTGGCAACTATGGGTTAAGTTGCTAGTCCTGGAAGCCTTGGTTGGAACAAACACTCTAGAGACCTGGAAGGCTTGGGTAGATACCAATCTGATGATGGTTTTGTGATGTTTGATTGTGAGGTGGAATCATTGTTTGATGGGTTGAGGTGGTTTGGCCTCTAGAAGCCCTGGATGGTTTTGATTGATGTGTTCTATGACATCCCACATTCATGCTTGGAATATGGCACAGGGGTGACTAGATAAAGAGAGATTTGGCTTAGCCATGTCTACGGTTGGGTGGTTCATGGAAGTCCCATAACTGGTTGGCCTTTAAATTAGTATTATGAGGTTATTTCTCCTTGTTATTTCATGAGCATTGTACTAGTTTATATGTGGATGATATGGTTGTTATTGGCCTGGTATTTCTGTTGTTATTATGTTGGTTATGAACATGTATTATGCAAGTGGTTATGTATGGTTCTCATCATGTTTTTACTTATAAATGAATTAACAATGTATCTATGGCCTAATGGATGAAACTGCAACTAATGTGTTGAGGCATCAATTCCTCTTAACGATTCTCATATGCGTACGAGACCCCTATGCTCATTTCTGTTGTTTAATTATGTAGATTTCATATTTGTGACATTGTTGACGAAATCTCTGTCATGGCTAGTAGGGGTCAAGTCAAGTCCTTGTTCAAGTAGTTGCATTTGTATCATTGTTTTGTTGTTACCTTTCAGTTCTAAAAGTGTCACTTAGCTTTGAGCAGGGATATGGGCTCGAGGCCCGAAAAATTGGCTCAAATTGCGAAGACGCAGACACAGCACTAGGAAGAAAAGTCCCCAGACGCATGCATACCCATGTTGTGGGAGCGTCTAGAGCCTCCTAGGCACATGCTTGTCCATATTAAGGGAGCTTCTGAGGGTTTAATGGTCTAAAAACTCAGTGGGACCCAAGGGTTGATTGCCTGAGTGGTTGGGATGGCTCCTGAGAGTTATGGTGCTAATGTGGAAGGTATATATGGTGTGTTCCGTCGGTTCCACTTCCTTAACTGACACATAGGGAGTCGAATCATATCATAGTAACTTCTCATCACATGTTTACCCTGATTGGTCAGTTACTTGGGTAGATGTGGGAGGAGGGTGTTACAGAGTGGTACCGGAGCATGGTTCACCCCTCAGACTGGATGGGCTATGTGTTGGGCATGCATTCATGTATGTTGCACATGTGTTTCTTATGTTGTAAGACCATGTACTTGTTGCATTTGTATGGTATGGGTTATGGTTGTAGTGAGGTCACCATGGGAATTTGATGGTGTTGTTGTGGAGTGTGTCATCATGAGTGTATGGTTGATTATGAATTGTCTATGCACGTTAGTATTCACATGTGGTCAAGTGTACAGTGATGTGGTGGTTGTTGTCATGCATGATATCATGGTTATATGCTTATATGCTTATGTGTTATATTTCTATATGTTGTCATGATTATGTTATACATGTATTACACTGATTTTTTGATCTTGCAGATGAGGTATCCTCCCGAATTATGCTAAGGTATGTTGGTTTATTGTGATTTGGTTTAGCTGACATGATATACCTTGCAGGAAGAGTATCACATATGACTAGCAAGATGGTAGACTACACTTCCCGAGACTCACCCTATGGATCAGATGAGTGGCGTGGTGTTGGGAACTCTTTTGATTTAGAGTACACATTGAGAATCTTAAAGGAATAATAAGGAGTTGTAAGGAAAACAATGATAGAATCATACAGGCACATGAGAAACAAGCCGAGGTAAATGTAGTAATACTTCATAGTTTGTTAGAATTGCAATGATGGGGACCCTTTCGGATCAGTCAAGAGCAGGAGGACAAAACTAATGGGTCATATGGAAGCAAGTCTCATGGTGAGTAAAGGTCAAATAAATATGACATGATCAAAGATGGAAGATCCTTGGATACTCTGGATAGGAGAGGTGATGGACGTAGGTACTATTCTAGTTCTGGTTCTGACAGGCACTACGATCATCATCGTTATCATCCTTACAGGAGGAGTGACATAGGATATTTGTTGGACAAGTTTAAGAAAGAAAAGACACCTACATTTTATGGAGAGATGAATAAATTGTTAGGATATTCCGACACATAGGATATAGTTAAATTCAACTTGGTCTAGTGTAGAGTTAGGTATAGAGTTAGGTAAAGTGTGTTTCTTTACCGTTGTACATTTTGTAACTTACAATCCGACGGTCACGATATGTAGTGATCCGACGGTTCACTCTCTCCTCGGTATTACCGACACTTGATCCGTGGCTTGACACCCGATTGGTCCATGAGTTCTATTTAAAGCGCATGGAGGGTCATTGTTCGGGTAATCCGTCCATGAGAGAAGCTTATGTAAATTTTCATTCTTTGATTAATAAATTGCCTGTAGTAGCCACATTGGCACAGGTCGTGGACTGTTTCCCTCTTTGAGGGTTTTAACCACGTCAAAAATACTGGTGTATTGATCTGTGATCTGGTTGTGAGCGGTGTCCTTTTGGTGTTCTTTCTGAGGAACTTACCCTGTAAATTCCTACATGGTATCAGAGCTATTTGAGGGCCGCGTCCGTTGGTGATCCAAATCTGAAGCCGGTAGAACTGCATCCGACTGTCGTTTCCTAAATTTGTTGTTTCTGACTGCTTTCGGGCCGAGAGGACTGCTCTGTTGCGTTCGGAGCATCTGTTCCAGTAAGGAACCCCTTTCGTTTCATGCGAAAAGGTTTTCGGTAGCCCTAGCTGCGTCATTTTTCAGTTCGGGAGGTATAAAGTGTTTATTTGCAGTTTACTGTTATTTTCTCTCTGCTTATTTCGGTTTCGGTTTATTTAGCTTTTTTTTAACCGGATCTATACCTTTCACTTCTGCGTATGCTCTTTGCCCTGCGACTCTGTGCGATCTGGGCAAATCAGAAACAGAAAGGAAGGATTTTTCTCATGCGTATGCTCTTTTCCCTGCAACTTAGTGTGATCTCGGAAAATCAGAAACATTGAGAAAAATATTTAGTTTTTCGGCTAAAGCTAACTTTGAGCCTCAAGGTTCATTTTTTTAATATATCTAGTTTTTTGGCTAAAGCTAACTTCGAGCCGCAAGGTTCGTTTTTCTTTGCATATTCGTGTTGGGTTTTGTGTTTTGTGTTTTGTAGGGAAAAAGAGCTTTCTCAAGGCAAGCACGCAAACCAAGGCCCCCCCCCCCCTCTCTCTCTCTCTCTCTCTCTCTCTCTCATATTTTTTGTATAGATCAATTGGTTCAAAGCTATTTTAAGAGAGTAGAGTTCTTGGGTTCAAGTCTCCATTTTGTGGGGGCGGATTTTTTCATTCCCGCACATTCGCGCACTTTGCCGGCAACTTCAACAAATTTTTTTTCAAAAGCCATAACTTCTTCATCCGGAAGCCTTTTTCAGAGCCGTTTTTTTTAAAACAGCCTAATTTTTCGAGATCTATCCATTGGAACACTTACTTTCAGCATCTTTAGCTTCAGTTTTTTTTAAAAATGGAAATTCCATGCCAAGTCATTCTTGACAGCACTAACTACTTCCAATGGATAGCCTACATGGAAGATTTACTTAGAAGTAAAGGTCTCTACAGAATAGCCACAGACCAAGAGAAGAAACCAAAAGATGAAGACAAGGCTGCAAAATGGGAAAATAGACAAGATCAAGCACGTGGTTTGATAGGGATGTCTATTTCTCCTTATCTTAGATTCCATATTGCAGAACTTGAGACTCCTCATGAAGCATTGGAAAAACTCACTAAAGTTTTTGGGATTAAAAATGAAATTAGAGCCCATCAACTTGAAAATGAGTTGTTTACATTGGATCCTAATAATTTTTCTTGCATTGAAGATTTCTTGTCCAAATTCAAGACCCTTAGATATCTTTTGGAAGGTGTTAAGGTTAAGAAAGAAGATAGTAACCTTATTTATTCCATCCTTGCTAAGTTGGGACCAGCCTACTCTGTATTTGTTTCCACCTTCCATTCTACAAGGGAAGCTTTCATTTGTCAAGGAAAAGACTACAAGGCCCCTTCCTTTGACTCTTTTTGTGATTCTTTAATAAGAGAACAAGAAAAACTCTTACACCTTGGTCTTCTTAATCTTGGAAACTCTTCCACGAAAGCGTTAGCCGCCCAGCAGCAACCAAATTCAAAGAATCCTAAGAAGTCATATCCTAACAAGAATGGTCCTAAACCAACTCAGCCTCAAAATGAAAGATCATTTCAGCAAAATGATAAGACCAATAAAAGCAAATGGAAGAAGACTGATAGACATTGTAACTTTTGTAATCGAGATGGCCACTTAGAATCTAAATGCTTTAAGAAGATGGAAGCCTTGGAAGCCGCAATGAAGAAACATAACATCCATGTGGAGCATACTTCAACTTCAACTTCCGGAATGGCACTTTCTGCATGTCGTTGTCAATCATCTCAGTCTGGTTATGCATTAAACGTATCTTCTTCCTCTCCTTCTCATGAGTGGCTCATTGATTCTGGAGCCTCTTATCACATGGCCAAAAACCAAGCCATGTTTTCTTCTTTAAATGATTGTAACACCAAAAATATATATGTTGGTGATGATAGATCTCTTAATGTTGTCGGGACTGGAACTGTTCATCTAGACAATGGTCAATTTAATGATGTATTATGTGTTCCAACCTTATCCTGCAACCTTCTATCTGTATATCAGATAACTCATTCAGGTGAAGGTAAAATTGTTGAATTTTCACCTCATGATGTTGTAATCAAGGATCTAAGAGATCCTAAACAGATTCTAGCTACTGGTATTGTTGATGATTCCACAAGGTTGTATAAGTTTCACAACTTTGGGTCATCAAATCTTCCCTCAGTATTTGTTGCTCATAATGATGAAGTGAGCAAACTTTGGCATGAGCGATTTGGTCACTTAAACTATCGCTCCCTTCAGCATCTATGTAAAGAAAATATGGTGACAGGTCTTCCTATGGTATCTTGCAGAGATGGTGTTTGTTCCGGATGTGTACTCGGAAAACATCATCGGGACAGTTTTGACAAACGTGCCTCTTGGCACGCCTCATCCCCTTTACAGCTTGTGCACAGTGATTTATGTGGTCCACTTCCTGTTGCTTCATTCTCTGGCTGCAAGTATTTCTTAACTTTCATTGATGATTTCTCCATACGCACTTGGGTATACTTCTTAAAACTCAAGAGCGAAGTATTTAACACATTTTTGGCCTTCAAAGCCTTTGTTGAAAAACAATCTGGACATCAAATTCTTAAGCTAAGAACTGATAATGGTGGAGAATATGTTAAAAACACATTCATCAACTTTTGCACCGAAAATGGAATTCAAATGCAACATACTGTTCCATACACTCCACAACAAAATGGTGTAGTTGAAAGGAAAAATCGCACCTTAAAGGAAATGGCTAATTGTATGCTGCAATCTAAAGGACTCAGTCTTAGTTTTTGGGCCGAAGCAATTAATTGCGCAAATTATATAATCAATCACACTCCTACTAAGGTTCTAAAGAATATCACTCCAGAAGAAGCTTGGAGTTCCATTAAACCAGATGTAAGTCACTTTCGTGTTTTTGGAAGTGAAGCATGGGCCCATATTCCAGATGAAAAGCATAAAGCTTTAGAACCTAAGAGTGAGAAATGTACTTTTGTTGGATATTCTGAAGATGTAAAAGGTTATAGACTTATTCCATTTAAGTCCAAAAATGTTATCATTAGAAGAGATGTAAAATTTGATGAAAATAAATCGGCCTGCGAGCCTAGTCCGGCGGATGTGCCCCCTCTTCCTATCTCTTCTACTTTTGAAAACATTTCTTCTTCAGATGATGAAAGTGAGGATGATAATCCTCCCCCACCTTCTCAGGATCCTCAACTTCCAAGATGGGTCCGTGCTACTCGGGATGCAGCAGGTGATCTTGCCGGTGATCCTACAGATCAGCGACGTACACGTTCTCAGTTTGAAAGAGCCTCTTCTTTACTGGCTCAAGCTCCAGTAAATCATGATCCTGACACTTTTGCAGAAGCTTCAGGCCATCCACATTGGGAAGCAGCTATGAATGAAGAATATCATTCATTGTTGGCAAATGATACATGGGATCTTGTTCCTCTACCAAAGGGACGCAAACTTGTTAGATGTAAATGGGTTTACAGAACCAAGTATGGACCAGATGGGAAAGTTGATAAACATAAAGCTCGTCTTGTTGCTAAGGGCTTTTCACAGGTTGAAGGCATTGACTACACTGAAACCTTCTCCCCTGTTGCCAAAATGAACTCTATCCGCCTTGTTCTTTCCCTTACTGCCTCTTTAAAATGGGAAGTCCATCAGATGGATGTTAAATCTGCCTTCTTGCATGTGGACTTGCAGGAAGAAATCTATATGGAACAACCCATTGGCTTCATACAAACAGACTCCAGCCTTGTTTGTCGACTTAAGAAATCCCTTTATGGTCTCAAGCAAGCTCCTCGGGCTTGGTATGCCAAAATGGATAGCTTTCTTTTAGAATCTGGCTTTTCTAGGTGTTATTCTGACAATACTGTCTACACCAAGAAAGTGGGCAACTCTCTTATCATCCTTGTTCTTTATGTTGATGATCTTATTCTTACTGGTAGTGATCCCAGCCTTATAAACCATGTGAAGTCCAGCCTTAAAAAGAAATTTGAAATGACAGACTTAGGACACTTACACTATTTTCTCGGTCTTCAAGTCTTGCAATCCAAGGAGGGTATTTTCCTTTCCCATTCCAAGTATGCTTGTGATATTCTTCGTCATTTTCACATGGAAGACTGTAAGCCAGCCCCTTCTCCCTTTCAGTCTGGCGTCAAACTTTCAGTCTCTTGTACTTCTCCTGAAGTTGATGCTACCTTATACCGTCAACTTGTAGGAAAACTCTTGTATTTAACCCATACTCGTCCTGACCTTTCCTTTGCTGTTGGCCTTGTTGCTCGTTTTATGCAAAAACCCCGTGAAAGTCATTGGAAAGCAGCTAAAAGAATACTTCGTTATGTTCGAGGTACAGTACAGTTTGGGATTCATTACAGTGCCAAAGCAGCTCCTCTATTAGTTGGTTTCACTGATTCTGATTAGGCTAGTGACCCTGATGATCGGAAGTCTACTGTCGGTTATGTCTTCACTCTTGGTTCAGGACCTATTACATGGGCTTGTAAGAAACAGGCTGCCATTTCTCTTTCGTCAGCAGAAGCAGAGTATCGTGGTGTCGTGGAAGCTAGTAAGGAAGCCTTGTGGCTTCGTCAGATCCTATCAGAGTTTGGCTTTGAGCAGCAGCATCCCACCACACTTTGGTGTGATAATCAAAGTGCCATTCAGCTATGCAAAGATCCAGTCCAGCATCAGCGCAGCAAACACATTGAACTACACATGCACTTCATCAAAAATCTCATTCATGACCATGTTCTTGAAGTGCAATATTGTCCAACAGATGATCAGGTTGCAGACATCTTCACAAAGGCTCTCACAGAGGCGAAGTTCACTAAACTTCGATATATGCTTGGAGTTCAGGAAGTTGTCACTAAGGGGGGATAGGCTCTAGTGCCTCCTTCCTTCTCCTATTGTGTCATATTTGTAAATCCTTCAATCCTATCCTAAGTTGTTCTTAAGAGGGGATGTTAGGATATTCCGACACATAGGATATAGTTAAGTTCAACTTGGTCTAGTGTAGAGTTAGGTATAGAGTTAGGTAAAGTGTGTTTCTTTACCGTTGTACATTTTGTAACTTACAATCCGACGGTCACGATATGTAGTGATCCGACGGTTCACTCTCTCCTCGGTATTACCGACACTTGATCCGTGGCTTGACACCCGATTGGTCCATGAGTTCTATTTAAAGTGCATGGAGGGTCATTGTTCGGGTAATCCGTGCATGAGAGAAGCTTATGTAAATTTTCATTCTTTGATTAATAAATTGCCTGTAGTAGCCACGTTCGCGCAGGCCATGGACTGTTTCCCTCTTTGAGGGTTTTAACCACGTCAAAAATACTGGTGTATTGATCTGTGATCTGGTTGTGAGCGGTGTCCTTTTGGTGTTCTTTCTGAGGAACTTACCCTGTAAATTCATACATAAATCACAGGATGCAGAGGCATGGTTGCTTGGTATGAGGAAGTTCTTCAGGTTGCATGATTATTTAGAGAACATGAAAGCCAAAATAGCTACATTCAGTCTCAAAGGTAAAGAAAATATTTGGTGGGAAGATGTGAAGAATGTCAGAGGTATTCATGAGGAGGACTTGAATTGGAATGAGTTCGAGAGGCTATTCTGAAAGAAGTATCTATCAGAGAGATACTTTGATGATAAGGCAAAATAATTCTATGAGCTAAAGATGGGATCGATGACAGATGAGGAGTACACTAGCAGGTTCTTGGAGCTATTGAGGTATGTGCCTTACCTCAAGGAGGAGAAGGCCAAAATTCAGAGATTCATTAGTGGATTATTGATTGCATTCAAAGACAAGATTGAGTTCGATGAGCCTAGATCATTAGAGGAGGTCATCTGAAAGCTAAAGCATTGTTATCAGCAATTAAAGCATCGATCTGAGACTAAGCCGGAATGGAAGGGTAATGATAAGAATAGAGGAAAATTGGACAAGAAGCGAGCAAGACCTCAGGGTACAGGTAATAAAGAGAATGCAACGTCTTTTAAGAAGTTCAATGCATCTGATAGAGGGCGGGGACTTCAATCTGAGGAGTAGAACAAGGATGTAGGCTAGAAACCTATAGAGTGTTGGACTTGTGGCAAAGATCATCGTAGGAGAGGTAGGAGAGATTGTCCATAGCATCAAGGTGGTAGGCCATAGATCTACAGTATTGAGGAGGCACATACAATGGGAGTTGTTGGGTAGAGTATTCCTAGGATCTATGCAGCGCTAGATAACAAACAGGAAGATCACCAACTATCTATTATCGAGATGGACGTTAAGATTTGTGTTCAATTTGTTTCTATGTTTATTGACCCTAGATGTAATTATAGTTATGTTAATCCTGACCTGGTGGATAAGTGTGGTTTGAATAAAGAATTTCATGCAGAGTCTTGGTTAATGCAGTTGGCTACAGGTACCAAGAAGAGAGTTCATCATTGGGTAAGAGCTTGTACATTTTATTTGAACGGTATGCCTACCTTAACACATTTGAATGTATTACCATTGGGATCATACAATATGTTGTTTGGCATGGACTAGTTGTACCTTCATAGAACCAAGGTGGATTGTTATGAAAAATCCATTGACTGCTTGGATGACAATGGGGAAGAAAGAGTCTTGTGGGGTAAAAAGAAATCAACATTAGTTAGAATGGTGGCAGTTATGCAGGACATGCATAGTCACGGGAAAGTGTATGTGTTATTTGCAGTGCACTTCTCTAGTGACAAAGGTAAGAAAGTTGAGGATGCAAATATTTTGAGTAGGTACCCAGTTCTACAACAGTTTCAGGATATATTCCCTGCAGATATTTCAGAGTTGCCACCTCATGGGAAGGTAGACTTTTCTATTGAGTTGGTGCTAGGGGCAGCTCCGACATCAAAGGCACCTTACAGGATGAGTACACCTAAGTTGGTAGAGTTAAAGTTGCAGTTGAAGGAAATGCTTGACAATGGGGTATATTAGGCTAAGTGTATCGACATGGGGCACACTGGTATCGTTTGTGAAGAAGAAGGATGGTACTCTTAGGCTATGCATTGACTAATAGGTAGTTAAACAAAGCGACCATCAACAATAGGTATCTATTACCGAGGATTGATGACTTGTTCGATCAGCTGAAGGGAGCAGCAATGTTATCAAAGATTGATCTGAGATCTGGATATCATCATGTATGCATTAAAGAAGAGGACATCTACAAGAAAACTTTCCAGATCAGGTATGGGCATTATGAATTTTTTGCAGTTCCATTTGGTTTAAATAATTCTCTAGCTATCTTTATGTGCTTCATGAATAGTGTGCTGTGTCCATATTTGGACAAGTTTGTTATTGTGTTCATTGATGATATATTGGTATATTCTAAAAATGAAGAAGAGAGCGTCGAGCATTTAGCAACAGTGTTGAGAGAGCATCAATTGTATGCTAAGCTCAACAAGTGCAGTTTCTTTTAGAATGAGCTACACTACTTGGGACATGTGGTTTCCAAGGATGGCACAGGAGTGGAGTCGGAAAAGGTAAGATTTATCATGGAGTGGGCATTGCCCAAGAATGTGGATGAGGTGAGGTATTTCATGGGATTTGTAGGTTATTGCAGGAGGTTCATCAAGAACTTCTTGTATATTTCTTATCCTATCACAACACTGTAGAGGATAGGTAACAAGTTTGAATGGATAGAGGAGTGTGCAACCAGTTTTGAGCAGCTCAAGTAGTTGTTGACACATTCCCTAGTGTTAATGATTGCAGATCCGGACAAAGAGTTTGTAGTATGTATAGATGCTTGCAAGAGAGGACTTGGTGGAGTCCTTATGCAAGATGGACAGGTGGTATGCTATGAGCCATAGAAACTGAATGAGCGTGAGTAGAACTAACTTACACATGATCTTGAATTGGCAGCCATCATACATGCATTGGAGATGTGGAGACACTATCTTCTTGGCAGGAGGTTTGTATTGATGAGAGATCACAACGATTTGTGGTATCTATTTGACCAACTGAATCTGAATGGCAGGCAAGCTTGGTGGTTGGCCACAATTAGTGAGTTCAACTTTGAGATCAAGTATATCAAAGGTAAAGAGAACAAAGTGGTAGATGCTCTTAGTAGTCAGATACAGGTAAATCACATAGTAGTTATGAGTTCCTACAGGACAAATTTACAGGATAGGATCTTGCAAGTAGGTCAGCAGGATGGCAACTATATGGAGATTGTGCACAGGTTGCAACATAGTACAGGTATAGGTATAGGTATAGGTAGTGGTACATGTATAGGTATAGGTAGTGGTACAAGTATAGATGCAGGTGCACAGGATGTGGACTATAATCTCACAACAGAAGAATTGGTTAGATTTAGGGATAGGATATATGTGTGAAATAGCAGTGAGCTCAAGAAGGTGATATTGAGGGAGTTTCATGCGAAACCATATTCAGGTCACCCGGGTTATTAGAAGACACTGACAGCAGTGAAGAAATTTTATTATTGGACAAACTTGAAGAGAGACGTAGCAAAGTTTTTGGCTAGGTGCTTGGATTGTCAGCAGGTGAAGGCAGAGTGTAAGCATCCAAGTGGACTGTTACAACCGATTACGGTTCCAGAATCGAAATGGGAGGTCATTTCCGTGGAATTTATTGCAAGTTTTCTGAGGACAGTGAAACAGCATGATTCCATCATGGTAGTGGTGGACAGGTTGAAAAAGGTATCAAACTTCATTCCAATGAAGTCTACATTCTCAATGAGTAATGTAGCACATGTCTTCATCAGAGACGTGGTCAGATTGCATGGATTTCCGAAGAAGATTGTGTCATACAGGGATGTGAAGTTCACTTCCGAGTTTTGGAAGGAGTTGTTTGCAGGTTTGGGCGTAGAGTTGGCCTTCAGTACAACTTATCATCCGTAGATAGATGGACAGACTGAGAGGGTCAATAGGATATTGAAGGACATGTTGAAGATGTATGTGATGCATCAACAGCAGAAGTGGGAAGAGTACCTTCCACTAGTAGAGTTTGCTTGTAGAGTTTGCTTATAACAATGGGTATCAACAGTCCTTAAGGATGAGTCTGTTTGAGGCATTGTATGGGCAGAGTTGCAATACTCCCATCAATTGGAGCAATCAAGTGAACAACATGTTGATTGGACCAGGCATGTTGGAAGACATGGAGCAGGAAATGCAAGTCATCAAGAAGAATCTGAAAGCAACACAAGATAGGCAAAAGAGCTATGCAGATCGGAATAGGTTATTCAAGAAGTTCCAGGTTGGGGAATAGGTTTACTTGCGCATCAAACCGAAGAAGAGATCTTTGCGTATTGGATCATGTGCCAAGCTGGCACCCCGGTTTTGTGTACCTTTCAGGATTATAATTAAGAGGATTGGGTCAGTAGCCTATCAACTTGTACTGCCTCCAACAATGAAATTCTATGATTTTTTCCATGTGTCATTGCTTAAGAAGTATGTTAAATATGTTGATCATGTGATTGATTAGTCTATATTGCATATGGAGCCAGACGGAGAATTCTAGCTGGAACCGTAATGCATTTTGCAGAGAAATATGCTCATTCTCCGGAACCGAGAAATTGAGCAGGTTAAAGTGCAATGGAAGCACATTGGGCCCAATGAAGCTACATGGGAGATGGCGGATCAGATGCGAGCTATGTATCCTTCCTTATTTGTTGGTTGAGTGGATGTTTTGGTAATAATTAAATATTTCCCAAGTCTAAGTTAGGGAAACTGGTTAATTAAAGTGAATTCATTGGGGAAGCTCAATTTTGCTCTAGAGACTTCTGGAAAAGTTAATTGGTGGAGTCAAGATTATATTATCCATCGGTTGAGATGTGATCGTGGTCTTTGAGAGTCCAACAAGAGATTGTAAGAGCAAGTCGAGGGGTTTGGAGAAGGGGCATCAAATGAATTGAGCAGTTCAACTACTTAGTTGTAGGTATTCAGCAAGGGTGAAATTGAAGCTACAGAAGCATCAATAGCAAGGGTTCAACAGAGATTTGGGAGTAGGATTCTAGAGGATTTTTCGAGAGAGTTTCCAGTGTTAGAGCAACAGGAAAGGGAGACCGAATTATCTGCAGAGGAGGTTGAAAACAACTAGTGTGAATTATCCAGTTGAGCCAGTGTGAGTTACAGGGGCTATAGTTCATGTGCTAGTGCTAGAAGGTGATCCATAGGTAGAGTAAGTGGCTTTAGAGATCAGTTGGAGGAAGAGTGACTGCCAGAAAGTGTTTTTGGGGTGAAAACAACTAGTGTGAATTATCCAGTTGAGCCAGTGTGAGTTACAGGGGCTATAGTTCATGTGCTAGTGCTAGAAGGTGATCCATAGGTAGAGTAAGTGGCTTTAGAGATCAGTTGGAGGAAGAGTGACTGCCAGAAAGTGTTTTTGGGGGTTGTGTGAATTTAATAGAGCCACTAGTGCATATTTCTGGGCAAAGGTACAAATAGCTTTGTGTTGAAAATAGCAACAAGAAATGCTATAAATAGCATTGATATAGATAGCATTTTAGGCACTAGTGTTGAAAATAGCAACAAGGAATGCTAAAAATAGCATTGCTATAGATAGCATTCCAGGATATATTCCAATTTTGATTTGTTCTTGAATCAAAATTGAGAATTAAAATTCAAATTTAGTCCCACTAACTGTTTGAAAAATAATTAATTAATTCATCTTGAGTTAATTAGTTGGTGAAAATCAAACATGAAGTCTTTGTGAACACATGCAATAGTTATCCCTTTGATTGAGGAAGTTATCCCTTAATTAAGGAGATAAGGATGAGTTGTATTTGAGTTGTAATTAGTTAGCTCAGTTAACTGAGTTAAGTCTAGTTAAATTAGTTCCAAACAGTTGGAGGAACTAATTGTGAGTTCAGCCAGTTAATGCATGCATGCATGCAACTAGTGTTCTCCAGATAACTGAATATTCTCTCATAAATAACTCATGCATGTCAGTTCAGAGAAAGACCCAGTTGAGATTAAAGACAGGGACATTGTACTATCAGTTGGAGGAATTTTCCTATAAAGGAAACTCATCCATGTAGAATGAATTAACTCCTTCAAGATTGCGCAGTTATTTCAGAGGTCAGTGTTGTGTGAGGTGAGAATCACATAGGTTGCAGCTAGAGGACCCAGGATAAACTGCGCAAGGAAATAGGAGACTTGGAGGACTGAAGGAAGGCACGTGTGTTGTCTATTCTGTTTATGAGCAGTAGTGAGGGATTGTACTGAGAGTTGGATAGCTTGTGATCTAAAGCTTTGTGTAATCCTGAGATATTTCCACTTGTATGATAATACAGATAGCGGGGTTTTTAGCTGAGGCTTTCCCCAGAGTATTCTTCTGTGTTTCATGTGTGATTGAATCTTCTTCTCTGTTATATGTGTTCTATCTGATCTTGCTCAAAATCGATTAAGCTTCTACAAGGTTGATTGTAGAAGTAGATTAAGTATTTTTCTTTAGTACATTGCATAATCAGATTATTCTACAGTTTCTCTACAAGATGTGTAGAGAGCAGAATTTCTACACTTTGAAGAAGTGTGAGTTGGTTGGAGAAGGCCAAATCAACGTGTAGAGGGAGACTTTGAGTCTCAAACAATTTTTTCCAGTGGAGATCAATATTCGATGAAGGTTTTCCAATGAAAGGGAACCAGTTGTAATTTCTCCAAAAATTTTGAATAATAATAAAACCCTCATCTGTTGCGCTAGTTTTCCCTTCGGGGTTTTTCTAGGGACAACTGCCCAAAATTAACGGTGTCATATTTTATGTGTGTATGCATGTTTTCTCGGTTCTATATTTTATATTCCTCGTCATTTTTATTTGTGAAGATTGAAATAGTGAGTTATTCATTATTTCCTATAAATTTATTTATAGAAGATAAATAAACTGCACAAGTTCAGAGAATAATATCTAGTTAATTGCAATTGTGAAAATTTCACAGTTTCTAATAAAAGTTGACGACCTATGTTCGTAGTGTAAGAGGGAGCTTAATATGAATCATGAAAGTATGACATCCTTGTTGAAGATTTGGCCTAGTTGAATTGATGAATCCTTCTAATTGGCACATTGAATTATCTTATGCATATGCTAAAGATGAAAGAATACTTCTGAATGATATGGTAGCATGTTTGTTATGGATGTTTTTGTTGCATCATTGATTTGAGAAGAAGTTAAAGTTGTTTGATGGCTTATGTATCAATCGTGGACTAAGTAATGTCTCAATGATGATATGGGACTACATGAGTATACATATGTAGATGGGGTTGAGAGGGTTACAGATAGAAAGGGCACATAAGGGTGTTGCTTTAGCTTGGAGTCTATCATGATTTCTTGGATGAGCAGGAAGCAAAGATTTGTATAGTTGAAGCAGAGTATATCGCAACTAGTGTGGTTAGCTATGAGGTAGTATGTCTACAAAAGCTCCTGCAGAGTTGTTTGATCAAGTGCTAGATACGACTGTGATATATTGTGACAAAAAAAACGGGATCAGGTTTCATAGAAACCAGTGTTCCATGATAGGTCGAAGCACATTGATATCAAGTTCGACTACATCAAAGATATGGTATAGAGAGGAGCGATGAGGCTCAACCACATCTTGATAAATGATCAGGTAGAAAACATTCCCACCAAGCCATTACCTAAAGTGAAGTTCTTATTCTTTAGAGGCCAACTTGGAGTGCAGGAGAATGTATCCCTCCTTGGGATGGAAACTAATCATTGAGAGCACTGAGCATATCCTCTTCTGTCGATCTTTCAATTTCCATGGACTTGGTGGGGGGGGGGGGATGAGAAAAGCAGCTCTTGGGTGTGAGGGTACTCCTTAGATCTATGGACTTGGTTGAGTAAATGCCCCAGTATGCATCCTACTCGCAAGTCACCTTCATGTCGTTATTGACTAAGGGCCATGTTGAGATGGTTAAGCTTGTCGGGATTTCCACCCATCTAGCCAGTAGCTGAGGGAACTTAGGTGTGTGTGATCTTTACCAAGGTCAAACGCAATTTCCATGGACTTGGTTGTGATAGATTAATCTCCCCTAAGTGTTGGATGTGGGTGTTCTACCACTTGATCACTGAGGATCAGTCAGTGGACATAGGGTGTGTGAGATCCTTTCCAAGGTCATATGTGATTGTCCTCGACTTGTTTGTGGCCCTATCATCAGTTGTGGATCATTCTTATATGGACCAAGACATCATTGTTTTCGTGAGATGAGATCTATGGTGTAGCCGAAAACTTCTCCCTAGCTGGGAGGGAGTGTTGAAATTGGATTGTGATGCTATCTGCTTTCCTTAAGATGAGACACGTACATATGAGAGAGAATGAAGATACCTCCCTAGCTAAGAGGGAGTGTTGAAAATTGTAGCCATGGTCGGTATTTCCATAAAAAAACAAAAACAAAAAACAAAAAACAAAAAACAAAAAAACAAAAACAAAAACAAAAAAACAAACAAAAACAAACAAACAAACAAACAAACAAAAACAAAAAAAAACAACAACAACAACAACAACAAAACCAAAACAAAAACAAAAACAAAACAAACAAAATTGAATTTGTTGCACCCACAAGTGTCAATTCGGCTACCCTCTTTGATCAAGTTTGATAGGCCCCTTTGAGGCATCTATTTGACCCCCTCTTGATGAATATATAGGATACACTTGTTGCTTATTTGGGTGCTCGGTTTTTCTCAATAGATTTATGTTCTAACGAATGAAGAAGAGGGTTTGGAGGTCGAATTTATGAGGAACTCTTGGCACTTATGGGAGGAAACATTACTGGTTACATATTCTTGATACTCTAGTTTTAATTTATGTACTTGATATTCTCTCTTAAGGAAAACCTTTGATGGGTTCCCTCTTGTGGGTTTTTCCCTGCCCTCGAGCCTAATTCCTGTGTCTCTTATATCTTTGTTGCACTATTATCTTTACTGCTCTTTTGATGTGTTAATGGTTGAATTTTCTTATGTATAGTTATTAATGATAATGGTTAATGTATATGTAATGAATGCTAACTAATCATTGCAGTAGTTATCCATTGAAGAAATAAATTTCTAGTTTTTCCCTAGAAAATCAACATAACATAGGTATAACAGATACACTACGTAATTAGCTAGTTTTCAAGCAAAATTCTTCTTCCAGGGAGTTGAAAATGTGCATACTTGGGTTGCCTAGTTATTATACTATTTTTCAATAACCCCAAAATCGTTACAATGCATTTGCCAACCACAAATCCTTGTGGTTTTCCTTGGTATATTAGGGTTCAAGTAGAGCATGAGAGGCGAGCTTCAATCATAATGTCAAATGAATGAGGAAGTGGGTTGGCAGTCTGCCTTCAAGGCTTGCCAACCTCCATATGTGAGGCATGGGTTCCAAGGCATGTCTTGGGATGCACTTCATCAATCATATCATATATCCACCATATTAACGTTATTAACCAATTGAACCATGGATATACCATATATCGTTTTCCTTATGTGCCTCACTAAACCATATTAAATCAAATGCACATCATATGACGTAGCCATGGTGAATTATATGCCACCAATTATTTCCATCATAAAGCCCAACTTATTGTTGTGTCCCACCAATGGAGCATGCTAAAAATAGGCCAAGGCAAATCACATACAGCAAAATATTATGTAGCCATATGAAAATGTATTCCACCAATGTTGAAGCTAGAACTTTGTCATGTGTCCAACCAATCATTTTGATTGCCACGCTTTACAACATATGCCATCATATATGAATTGCACTTTGTCATGCCAAGCCAATATTCGTCGTGTGCCACTCATAAGGAACATGTTAATTGTAGCAATTCTGGAACACAATAGAGTATTCCAAAAACAATCGTTTGTCACTTATTTATTTTAGTCATTTTTCAAAGGAGACAAACAAAGAAATCAATATATCAATCATCCTGATTTCTTGAAAATAATTTTCCTATTTCGATTCTCTGTCATGGATGCCATAAATCATAGCACACGTAAATAACCAAAATGATGATACAACTATGTCTAACATGTAACTTTAACAAATTTGAGAGCCAATACCTCCTTATTTCCTACGGGGACCCCACCTACTTAATATTTTTCACTATATCAGATTTTTAGAAGAGAGTCAGATTGTAATGGCTTGCACACATTGTTTTTAGTAGGGATGATTCATTCATGAGTCAATAGGTCCCATTGGACAAGAGTGAAAAACTAACTTCCCAAGTGAAGTGTGGGAACAAGGATACAATAAGGAATGATCAATCATTCAATTTACCTCATGATTCATATTAATATGCTCGTAACATTAAAATAAAGAACATGATTGCCAAAATGGTTAGAGAATCTATTGATATATCACCCACCGTCCTTCAAGGCGAATGCCAGATGGGTGAGAACACTAATTGGAGAAAAAGGTGGAGAATTTTGGCATAATGCTATTTGAAGACCATCATAAGGTTTCTAGTTGGTTGGATGTCAAAAGAAGAGAAAAAATTTCTCCCATGGGGTTGCCCCCTTTTGGTGGGTAACAATACCTAGGGTTGTCCACTACTAACCTTAGTAGATCCTCCTATAGGGTGATATCTAGGATTGTCCACTACTAACCCTAGAATATCTCTCCATGTCTTTCAACAAGATTTTAAGTTTTAAGACAATGTCAAGGGAAGGTTCTCACTTAATACATTCAATAAACACGTCAACAATGACTTGAAAATAAAACTTACTAGGTAAACCAATGCTCATCCATAAACCTTAGCCATGAATCATCAATCAAAATTGAGAAAGCATCCACAACTCATCTCTTCAAGAGGTTGCATATAATATTCATCCATAACACAAGTCTGAGACAAAAGCACTCCATCAAGTCTTAGAAATTTCGAACTTGTGATTTCTCCCCTAATCCAACCATGAGAAAATGAGAGGAAGGGCACCTCTATTTATAGAGGAGATGCCCAACTTCCTCTACATTAAAATTTTGATGTTTTTAATCTAAAATCCCCTATGATTGCTACAATTAATTAATGAGAGTTACAATCAATGTGGGATATTCATACCACATGTACAATTTTACATCACAACCCCCCTCAAAAGAGGAACGCCTCCATCAATGAAGGGGATTCACTTGTAGCATCCAGCCTCTAAAGGCCCTTCAAGGTTGCAACATCTAGCCCGCGTCTGACATCCAACCTCTGGGATTCTATTTGTAAACGTGCCCTCAAGTCATAGCCAAAAACCATTCAAAGGGGTTGCTCCTCAAAATAGGTAACCCTTCAAAGGCTGCCCATGGGTTTTTCCTCTCCACCAACCAATCAAGTAACAATAGATCTCTTCCTTCACATGTGGATGTAGGGGATCAAAGTGGCATTCAAGTGTGGGCCCAGCCTTGTGCACATTTCTTCTTAAGATTGAAATTCCTCTACCTCCTGGTTCAAACTATACCAAGGGTTACCCCTTATAAAAAAGCCTAAAGAGATTCTCTTCAGGCTATATATTCACAGGTCAGCTCTAAACTGTAGTTAAGGTCAACCCCATGAGAGCTTATTTCCAAATCGTGTACACACACACACATATATATATATCAACCATTGCTTACTCTTTTGAAATCACCTCGGTTTGCTAGCAAACATTTGCCCCATTCTGTGGATTCAAACTGCTACAAATGTCCTAAACTTGAGGTAAGATATTTCCCTTGTTATGAAACCATTTAGTCCATGAGTGCATCTTTGCATTTGTGAGTTTTTGTAATTCATTTATTCCTCAAACCCAAAACCCTTTTCCCAAAACATAACCTTCCCATGTTGGGATGTAAGTTTTCTTAAATAGAGTATGTTCGAGAATGCCTTCTACTCCTCCAAAAATCTAAATAACATATGTTTAATAATCATTTGACATATTTCCATAATACTGTTGATGAGTCCACCATAATGGATTTTGTTTCAAAAACTGGATATTGTTTGAAGTATGTTCACACCCTCCAACCGTCATGAGCCAGTGTATGTATATCTTCTTTTTTTTGGAAAGAGAGTATTAATGTGTGGAATAAAGAGAGTATTAATGTGTGGAATGCCTATTGTAACTTTTTATAACACCCTTAAAAGTTACAAAAAAAAATTCAAAAATTGCCAGTTTATTCCCTAGCCAAATCATCCGATGTATACAAATTTGATGAGGCAAACAATTCCTACGTATTTTTTTGTAACATTTTTAGTTTTGAAATTAAATAAATTTAATTTTATAAAATTATATATTATGTATATTTTATAAAAATATTTTTTAATTTATTAAAACTTGTTATTTAAAATAATTATGGGGCAAACCCAATTTCTGAATTCATGTTATATACGTCATCTAACAATAACAATAACCCACAAGTCCAATCAAACATATGTACCCACTCCTCACTTCACACATTAAACCACCATAATCTATAATGCCTCTCGATGTGTGAAATGTTAAATTAATGGTTTGCAAGGGGGGCTTCCTATACGATTTTTAACCAACCCCCTTGCAAGACCGTTGTAAAATTACTTTTTACATTGATTTAAATTTATAAATATCAAACGGAAAGGTCTACAAGGTATTCAAGCAAATTTATATATTATAAAGTTTGTACGGAAGGAGATAATGGAGGGAAGACTTTTACAGTTGTATAATCAGCTTATGGGTTAAAGATTGGAGGAAGAGTGGGCTAGGTCAACAATCGAAATATATCATCATGAAAGTAAAAATGAAGATACATGTTTCAAAGTACATTTAAAAAACAAATTATTCAATGTTATAAAGAGATTTGAATGTTTTATTTGCTATGTTATAAGGTGGAAAATAATTATAAAGAGGGAAAATGTATGTGAAGATAAAATTTGCCAAACATGGTTGGAGACATGGTTTTCAAAACCATGGGAAGAAAAATAGTCGATGGTTTCTAGAGAAAAATGAGAATTATTTATGAAGTTTCATCCATTCATAAGTGTATCAAAAGTGGCCAAAACTAAATATGAAAACAATGGATGGTTTTGGGTAAATGTTTGTAAATTTCATTTATGAAATTCATAAACAAATAAATGCTACAATGGAGAAGTATTACAGGACATGGTTTTCAAAACCATGGATGGGTTTACAGAGCAATATTTTGGGATTTGATTTATGAAATTCATGAGGAAAGGAACAATTTTACAGGTCAAAACAAGACATGGATTTCAAACAATGAATGGTTTTACGGGATAAAATCATTTTAGGAAATATTTTGACTTTTCATTTATGGAATTCATGGAAATATGGAAATATGATTCCATAAATTTTTGGGAAATATTTTTATCAAAATATCTTATTCCCAAAAATTTAATATTTATATTTCTGAAAATCAAAGAGTGACAAAAAAACAAGTGATTTCTAAATCACTTTCAAATTTCTTGACAAAGGTTAAGCACTTGAAGGATAATTAAGATAATTGAATTATCAAAGAATTTTATCAAAGGACTAGGGATTATTCAATTCTATAAAAATGGATCAGTCAACCAGATTATGGGAATATTAACTGAGTTTTAGGGAGCAACTTCAACAACCTCCAGATTCTGAGGCAAAGGATCAATAGACAAAAGATTAAGACAAAATTGTGACAAAAAATGGGCAACCAGTTTCAAGAATAAAGGAAATCAATGAGCCAATTCCCATATTTGGAGGCACAAGACTTTCAATCAACTCCAGATTTCCAGCAGTTTTTCAGAGACTCTTTTTATTTTAGTATAGTTCATATTTTTATTCCAAAAAGCTAGACACAGTCATCTGGATGTAATGTTCTATATATTGTTTCATTTTCATTGTAAAATGGTTGGATTTTGATGCCAAAACTCTGTCATTTTAGTAAAAACTTTTATTATAGGATTTTTAATTGAAGTATTCTGGCTTTAGTTTCATGACAAAAAATATTTCTCATGTATGTCTTTCCCTATTATTTCATAATTTGTTTCTGCATATGTTCAAGGTACCATAAGAGTTAGGGCAAGGCTAGGTTTGAGTATCAACCTCCCTAACAACCCACTGCAAATTTATCATCTACACTGAGATTAGGTAATTGAACAGTCTGTTTAAATTAGCTCCTATGCATCGTCATCTCTTGAATGTATATCTGTTTGGCTATAGAATTCTTCTACACGCATCTACTATATTTGACTGATTAAGTATTCAGTATGAATACTTAATTATCTAATTTCTCTTCTATTCCTCCACCAAAATATTTAAGCTATGTTTTTTCTGTCGTAACTAGACGTTGATGCTTTTATTAAGTTTCAACAAGAGAGGACTTTATTTCTAAGCAGTTATTAGATAATCATCAACAACCACCTACAACAAATAATAGATCTGGCCATTGTGCTTCAAAGGTTGTTGTCAAGTGACAGTGAACAACATAAAAAAAAAGCATTGTAACACTTGAGGGAGCTCCCTCTAGTTCGAGGGATAACTTGAACCTAAAGTTTGGTCAAGTTGGTTTCTCGGCATAGTTTCATAGCCAAGAACTACCTTCGAGAAACAGATACAACAATGCCTTTGTCCCATGAATCCTGAAGATCCTTAAAAGTAAAATGTTTATTCTGAGTCCGTGCTTCTTGCCTCTTTAAAGCGTATTCACACCCAACAGGTTTAGATTCTATGAGTTCACTCTCCCAGGTCTATATTTATTGATATAGATTTGGAATAAGTTGATCTTCTTCATGACACTTCATACTCTTAGACAAACAATAATTGACACATGTTTGAGTGGACACCAAACTAGAACCACAACCTTCTTTTGCGGGTGGAAGAATTTAAGGATGGCTCATATTTGACATTGAATTTGAAGAATGTCACCCAAACCCAGGAGGATAGTCCATCTCTATCTTTTATGACTCTTATTTTATTCTTTCCAATTGACTTGATGTTTCCCTATGCTCCAACTTCCTAAAAACATTACTAAAACCATTATGTCATAGATAGTATTCGATGACCATGAAGGTATTGACAAGTTATTTCTTTTCGACCAACTCCAAATATAATATTTCAAGGGTTCAATGAAGACTTCTTGCCATAGAACTCTCACACAAGCTAAATGCAATTCATTAGAAGTAGTTGAGATTGATCCATAATAATGATGCTTTTCCCTAGGGTTTATCATCGCTCTACAAGAATCCATGCTTGTTGCAAGCCTGCAACTCAGATTGTGATCCTCTATATAAAAAAATGGACCTACAATGGTTCCCATTTTATCGAATATGGACGGATCAGACAAATCTTAATTGTTGCTTATGTAGAAAAGACAACTTCCTGAAATCAGAGGATGAGAATAGTGAGGAAGAAAAACTCGAGAAACTGAAGTTGATCATCTTTGTATTCAACAAACAAGTTTTAATATGTCAATTTACATCCTTCTATAATGATTCTCTTAATGAATACCATATCTTTCATGTCGAATCACTGAAATAATTGTTTATGTAGAAGGGTTCACCGCTCAATTCACAGTGTGCCCTTCATTCTGTGGAAAGTTGGGATTGTTTCCTTCTAGCGATGATTCTGCTCCTTGACTCTTTGTCAACAAAGCACTGCACCCCATCTTCTTTTGGCAACTGATAAAGGGTTTCTTTTTCTTCAGAAGCTACTTCATGAACCCATTTGGTCTTGGTCAAGAAAGTTAGGGAATATGTCATACCTGGTGGTGCTTTTATAGTGGAAAATATCATTAAAATATGTACCTACTACAAACATAACACATTCCCATATTTATCTAATTTTGGTCTTCATCGTTGGATATAGAAATTTTTTGGTCCTCAGATTTGTGCTGATCTGGAGAGTTTATCTTCTTTCTATGGAAGGTTAGAATTATTTCCATTCAATGATGAATATGCACCCTGACTCTTTCAACAAAGCACTGCACCCCATCTTCTTTTGGCAACTGATATAGGGCTTCTTTTTCTTTAGAAGCGGCTTCAAGACCCCATTTGGTCTCGGACAAGAAAGTAGGTGACATGCCCTACCTAGTGGTTCTTTTATAGTGGAAAACTATGTTGCAGGAAACAACTCCCAAGTTGGTGTACTTGTACTGAAAAAGCCCCGAAACGCTGAAACGTCGCTGAAACATGGCTGAAATCCATGTGTGGCATTTCCTGATTTGGAAATGTTGCTGAAATTCTTGTGTGGCGTTTCTTGATTTGGAAACGTCGTTGAAACGCCACCAAAATGTTTCAGTGGAATTCTGGCCCAAAACTACTTTGTTTCTGCTCCGTTTATGTGACTTTCGGGAGTGTTTCAACCCAGATTTGCCGTCTTTCTACAATTTCTTTTTCTTGTGTGGGTTCACTAAAGCATCCAAGAAGTGTGTGAGGTCATTATATGGCCCAAAAAAAGGTAATATATCACTAAAATTTATCTCTAATCATTGTATAAACTAATTTATCTCTAATCGATCCACTGTCTAGTTCTGCTAAACAAGAACCTTGTTCTATTTTTGTTAATGAGGATGAGGATTATTGGGATATGTAATTGTACTTGTCATTAGCTCATGTTTTATTTCATTTTCAACAGATAAAGCCATGTATAAAGGTTGATTTTGATGTGTAGCCTCATGTCTAGACTCTAAAGGTTGATTTGAAGTATGGCCTCATGTATAAAGGTTTTATTTTGATGTATACCCTCATGTAAAAAGGTTTATTTTGTAATCTTATATGTATAGCCTCATCTATAAAGGATAATTTTGGAATTTTCATCATGTAATAATCTATTAAAGTTAATATAAATTGGCCTTTCATTCTTTTTTTTTTCTTGCAAGATAATATGTTATTAACTTATTTCTGAAAATTTGTGAAAAAAATATGTGATATGTGTGTGTGTGTGTTATGAACTTATTTGTAAAAAAAATATGTGTGTGTGTATGATGTTTGGCTTGACGTTTCCAATGGGGGTGGGGGGTCACGTTTCCAACCAATCCTGTTTTGGAAATTTCCAGAGGATTTCACATTTCATGCAACCTATGTGGAAAATCTTGTTGAAATCCATACCTAATCCTAAAGTAGCACATGCCCGTCCTTATCTAATTTTGGTCTACATAGTTGGACATAGACCTTTTTGGTCCTTAGAGATGTGTTGATCTGGAGAGTTTATCTTCTATCGTTAGATAGTTCTTGATAAAATTTGTACATGCTTAATTTCTCTCATAAGACATCGTTGTTCTCTAAGTGAACTAGAGACATCTTTCCTTCATTAGAATCAAACCCCAACAATAGCGCAATCCTCTAAAAATATGACTCTTTAAAGCTCAGTTACTTGACTTCTTTTGAAGTAAAATATGTTGGATTTGAAAGGATTGAGTCATACATATAGTCTTTTGACATGCTAGTTCTCCTTCCTCATGCTACCTTAGAATTTTAGGGTTGAACTTGGATCTGCTAAGAACAATTTATTAGGAATACATGTGCCCTTACCATGGAAGAACCAAGTTTAAATAGCTCTTTATCTAATTGAAAACACTAATCAATTTTTGTTGATTGTGCCCTCTTGGAAGTGCTAAGTTAATCTCCATACCAGTGTGGTCATTGTCTTCTAATATTAGTACCAAGCATCTCTAATTAATCACCTTGAAAAGCTAGACCTTATCCATTTTAAGACTCTAAAACAAATCTACTGCAACTTCTCATATTTAAAAATATTTAATTTTAGCCTTATGAAAACACGATATTTGACCTCATAAAGCATTGCTCTTATCTGTTGATCCCAAACCTAATAAATGTGAAAATTCTATTGCAGTTATTGGTTATTATTCATCTATCTTTGCAGATTATTTGTCTTCTATAAATCAATTGAAGGCATACACTGAATAAAAACGCAATTGTAATTTCACCAAAACTTAATCACATGAATTGAGAAAATATCAAACACATGAAAAATTGGACACCAATATTTTTGGACCAAATAGTCCCTGGGAAAACCCTGAAGGGAAACCTAATTATGTAGGTGAGGGTTTATATTATTTCTTCAACAAATCAAGGATTACATAAACTGCTTTCCCGACACTGGAAAATCTTTGACAAATTATTTTCTCCACTTCCACTAACCAAATAAAACTGGGAAATAAAAAATCTCCCTCTGCAAACCAACTCAGCCTCTCCTAAGCAATTCACACTTCCTCCTACAACACACATTGACTGCTAGAATTTGAACTGGCCTTTTTGACAACTCGTATTGCCTCTAGGAAATTAATATTTTGAATAATACTGCCTCTAGCAACTCGATTGACCAACTTGCACTGCCTTTGGGAAATTGTTATGGTAACTAGAAATTGAAATGAGTCTTTTACAACTCACATTAAACGACTCTCTGGAAACTTGCATTGGATAAATTGGTTATTTTTTCTACCTATCTTGACCTTCCTCTTGCAGAATAATTTGACCTCCTTCCTTCTCTTGGAAAATTGGAATCACTGTGAAGAATTTTTCTGAAAATTCTCTCCTCAATTTCTTCTTCTGAAAACCCCGCTGTCGATGTCTCCCATGCTATCACTCCACCCTTGCTATCACTGTAAATCTGCTTGTTCGAATGTTCTCCAAAGGCCCCATCGATCTCCTCTTATAATCTCTCGCTGATGAATCAACGACCACGATCTAACTCCAATCGATGGCTAAGATCATATTGACTTCTAAAAATCACTTTTCTGGAAGTTTCAAGAAAAAAATCTATTTGTCTCAATTAATATCGATTAATTAACCCATTTCCATAAGTTATACTTAGGAAAATAATTAAAACTAGTTAATTAAATCTAATTAAGACATTTCACTTAGAAAAAATTTCTAAGTATTACCGATAATTAATCCACCTGTACTCCTAGCCTCATAAACACCATTTGAGACTAGAACACTTGTTCGAGCTACAAAAACTAATAATTCTTAGCGAAGAAGGTGTTCTCCAAAACTCCCAACCTATCCTTGAAGAAAACAAACTTTGTTTTACCCAAGGCCTTCATCAAAATGTCTACAATCTACTGATCTATGGAAATGCACTGTAGCCAAACTAGTCCACACTATACACAATCCCTGATGGAGTGGTATTTGATGTCGATGTGTTTTTGACCCATCATGGAACACTGGATTCTCGGAGAACTTGACGCAACTCTGATTATCATAGTGGATATTGGTTGACTCTAACTTCTAACCAAATAGTGCCACTACTGAAGCCATATGGTCTCACATGTAGCCATGCGCGTTGATATGTACTCTACTTCTACAGAAATCAGTGCCATAGAATTTTGGTTCTTGTTGTACCAAGAGGAAAACCTTGATCCAATGTTGAAGTAACACCCTAAAGTGCTTTTCTGATCCACCGCACTAGCTACCTAGTCTGCATCTGTATACCCCATCAACCTGACACCATCACCTTAAGTAAATCGCAACCCATAATCGATTGTACCTTGTAGATATTGCAACACATGCTTCATTGTCGTCCAATGTGACCTCTTTGGTTCAACCATGAACTGACTAAGAGTGTCGACCACAAAGAAAATGTTTGACCTTGTGTTGACCATATACATAAGAGAGCCAAAAAGTTGTCTATACATGGTGGGGTTCACTTCTTCTTTCTTTGACACATTTATCTTCCTCCAATTGGTAATCATATGAGTAGACATGGGTCTATAGTCCAACATCCTAAATTTCTTTAGAATCTCCATGGGATATATCCCTTGACCAAGGAAGATCTCCACATCTGTCTGACATACCTCTAGACCTAGAAAATAATGCATCAACCCCAAATTATTCATCTCGAACTTTGTTGCCAAGTCCCTCTTGCAGTCCTCTATGAGCCCTTGTGACCCTGTCAGAAATAGATCATCCACATATAACACGAAAATGAGAGGCTCATTACCTACCATCAAATAGTGGAGGTTCGAGTTCGCCTCACACATCATGAATCCCATTTGTTGCAAGTAATTGTTGATCTGACCATACCATGCTCTGGGAGCTTGCTTGAGTCTATATAACACTCTCTTCAACCTACATGCATTGGTATCCCTCACATGCATCTCAAATATCTTTGGTTTTTCGATGTACACCTCCTCTTTTGTTACTCCATTTATAAAAGCCATCTTAACATCCATCTGGTGAATTTTCCATCCCATTTGTGTTGCTAGAGAGATTAAGACCCTAATGGAAGTATATTTGGTCATTGGAGTGAATGTCTTCACATAGTTTATGCCTTCCTTCCAAGAAAATCCCTTTGCCATGAACCTAGCCTTGTAATTTTTTTCCACACTGCCATCTGCACCATGTTTGATCTTGTAGATCCAATGAGAACCAACCACTACCCTATCCAAAGGTCTAGGCATGACCTCCCACACATCATTCAACATGGAGTTGTACTCCACCATCGCATCTTGCCACACTTGATGTTGTGCAACCTCTTGATAACTGGAAGGCTCATTATCAATGATCTCACTCATCAATGCCTTGTACCCTAAATACCTTTCCAGAAATTTTCTGCCCCTAGTGCTTGATCTAGGAGCCCCTACAAACTCATGCGCATCTCTCAATGTCTGAAGCACCTCTTTGTTCCTTCTCCCACTAGTGGTGGTTGGAGCTTCATGCTCCTCATCCAGTTGTTGCTACTCCACCTACTATGAATTCTCTTTTTCACATGTACCTACACCTGTACTAGTCACTGCACTCGTAGTAGTTCCCTGACCTTGAAATCCTTGTTCATCCCTTGGAGATTTTACTGGCTCACTCTATCAACTGTTGGAAACTTGCAAGACCTCATGAAGGTTTTCTTCCCCTAAAACATCACATCTCGTCTCACAATAATCTTCTTGGTACCTGGAATGTAGATATTGTATGCCTTAGACGTTTTACTGTAGCCAACGAAATATCCATTCTCTACAGTCGAATCCATCGTGTTGCATTTTTCATCTAGAATGTGACAATAAGTTATGCTGCCAAAAATCCTGAAGTCTCTGACTTCTAGCTTCTTTCCTGTGAATGCATCCTTGGGTGTCCTCTTCCCCAACACCTTATGAGCAACTTTTTTCTAAATGTATATTGGTGTACTACATTCCCCTGCCTAGATAAATCTAGGCATGTCCTAGTCATATGGTATCACCCTCACTGCTCCAAATATCATCATATTCTTCCTCTTAGCAACCCCATTCTTGTTGTGGCTTGTATGAAGTTGTTCACTCTCTCTTGATGCCCTCCTTTACATAGAACTCCTTATATGTATGAATAACCTTTATCTTCCTCCCTCTCGAGTTCTCCACAAGAGCCTTAAACTCTTGGAAGTGAATGAAGACTTCATCCCTTGTCTTCAATAAGTATATCCAGGTCTTCTCAGAGTAGTCATTAATGAAGGTCACAAAATACTCATAAACCCTAAGAGATTTTGTAGACAATGGGGCACATATATCAGAATGTATCAGGTCTAACACAACCTTGGATCTACTGCCACTCCTTGGAAATGATGCCTTCGCAAAATTCCCAAGCACACACTCCTTGCACACATCATCGTGGTCCGTTCCAATTTATAGAACTCCTATCACGGTCTCTCTAAGAAATTTGAGTGCTCCATGATGGATATGTCCGATCCTCCTATGCCATAATTCTCCCATGTCTTTTCTGTTGTTGTTGCTCACTAGTTCTTTGGAGCATGCAACTGCAACCAATATAACTTGGTTCTTCTCACCCCAATCTATTTCATTGATTTCCAATCTCGATGCTTTATATACAACTCTGACCCTTGAAAGTAGACATCATATCCATTATCCTTGAAGAGTTTATACTGAAATTAGGTTCATCCCCAAACCTGGCACATGCAACACACTTGTAACATGAGTACTCTTGCTTGACTCCCTCTGAAAGTTAATTTTCCCTCTCCCAATTGGAGTGCACTTGGACTTATTACCCATCTAAATTTGGAAGCCTATCTCCTCTTCTTTGTACTAGAAAAATATTCTCTAACCCATGTCATGTGACATGACGCACGATTGCCAATTCAACAAACACTGTGCAAGTAGATCTAGAGAGGCAAGATATGAGAGCGAGCTCATCCTCTAGTCTCAAAGATAGCTCATCATTATCTGTTGAAGCTATTTTCTGTTGCTTCCCTTTCTTATTGTCACTCTTATTCCTATTTAAACATTGATTGACATAGTGTCCTTGCTTACCGCAACCAAAACAATTGATTTTACTCAAATGAATTTTATTTTTCTCTCCCTTGGACCCTTTGCTAGAGCCCTTCTTGTCCTTCCCTTTCCTACTAGGGCCACGTTCTCATCATCCTCATGTTTATGAGTCTTTATGTTATTGCCGCTACTGACAGGTCTCAGTCTAATCTCCTCCTGAGTGAAAACGCTCCATAGTCGATCCTAACTTTGCAGTGTATCTTTTCCATTTATCACTTGAATGAATACATCCCACTACTTTGAGAACCCATTCAATTCCGTTCTCATGAGTTCATCGTCAGTTAATTGATCTCCTACAATTTCCAACTTGTCCTTGACAAGTCAAACTTTGGTGAGGTAACTAACAACATTTTCACCCTTATTCATTCGGGCATTTCTCAACTTCTCTCTGAGAATAAACTTCTTGTTAATAGTAGCATATTGGAACAATTTTAGAATGGCATTGCACATCTTATTCATTATACCAAATCTACGATACATGGAACAATATGATCTTTAACTCCATCTAGGATTATTCTCCTTGCCTTGGCATCTTCCTTATTGTGTCTTATGAGCTGTGTTGGATCTATCAATACGACTATAACACTAATCACATATTATTTGAGACCATTCTCTTCAAACAACAAAGAAATTTTGGCTTTCTAGACACCAAAGTTAGAAGCTCCATCCAATTTGTCTTGATCTCTCAATGTAGCTGAAGCCATTTATGAAAACCCACGAAAAACAAACAAAACACAAATAAATCTGAAGAAGTTTGAACTGGGTTTTATAAACCCCCGATATCTCTTCATATGTCGTGCATTGAGCCTCTTCTACCCTTAGATTTGTGCTTCACCGAGTTCCTATGATACCATGTGAAAATTCTATTGTAGTTATTAGTTATTATTCATCTATATTTGTAGATCATTTGTCTTCTGGAAATTAATTCATCAGAAATACTAAATAAAAACACAATTGGAATTTCACCAAAAAATAATTGTATGAATTGAGAAAATAACACACACATGAAAATTGTACACCAATATTTTTGGACCAAATAGTTCCTGGAAAACCCCCTAAGGGAAAACTAGTTCTATAGATGAGGGTGTATATTATTCTTTAACAAATCAAGGATTACATAAACTGTTTGCCTTGGAAAAGCTCTGACAAATTATTTTCTCCACTTCCACTGACCAAATCGAACGAACTGGGAAATCAGGAATCTCCCTCTACAAACCAACTTGTCTCTCCTAGGTAATTCGCACTTCCTCTTGCAACATACACTGGCTACTGGAAAATTGAACTAGCCTTCGTGGCAACTCGTAATGCCTTCAGGAAATTAATCTCATGAATAATATTACCTCTGGCAACTCGATTGACCAACTCAAGTTACCTCTGGGAAATTTTTCTGACAAACGGCAACTGAAATAAGTCTCTGACTACTTGCATTGAATAATCTGGCTATTCACACCGCCTGTTTTGATCTTCCTCTTGCAGAATAATTCAACCTCCTTCCTTCTCTTGGAACACTAGAATCGTGGTGAATAATTTCTCTGAAATTCTCTCCTCAATTTCTCCTGTTGAAAACCCCGCTACTAGTGTCTCCCACGCTATCACTACAGCCTTGCTATCATTACAAATTTTCTTGTTCAAATTATCTCCAAAAGGCCCCATTGATCTCCTCTTATAATCTTTTGTTAACAAATCAACAACCACGATCTAGCTCCAATCAATGGCTAAGATCATCTTGACTTCTAAAAAATCACTTTTCAAGAAGTCTCTAGAGCAAAATCAATTGGTCTCAATTAATCCTCATTGATTAAACCATTTCTATAAGTTAGACTTAAGAAAATAATCAAAACTGGTTAATTAAATCTAATTAAGACATTTCACTTAGAAACATTTTTTGGGTATTGGAGATAATTAATCCACATGTGCGCCTAGCTTCATTAATACCCTTTGAGACTAAAACACTTGTCCGAGCTACAAAAATTAATAATAAAATGATAAACACATGTCATGCATGTGTTTGATCTCCAAGAAAAGTAAAATTTAATGTTTATGTATCAATTCATTCAATCGAGAGTCTATTCTTGGTGCCACGCAAGTTCTAAAATCTTCACTTTTGAGTGATAATTGATTTGTTGAACTCTGCTTCTTGTTGAATTTTGTAGCTATGGCCGATCTTCCTAATTAATATTGTAGCCCTTGAAATATATGTAATGATTAATATAAGGCATGTTCTTCATGTTGATTTCAAAAGAGAAAATTTTGAATTTTTGAATTTTTGACTCCAAATTTATTAAGTCGGCCATCCTTCAAGTCAAGTCAACCCTAGTTGAAGTGGCACTTATTCAGGCATATAGAACACTATATATACTCCACTCATCCTCCACCACAAGGCAGAATTTGGATCACACAACAAAAGATATTTTTTGGGCATCCAAAACAAGGGGAAGAAAACAAGAAGGACAAAGAAGGATAGAGACATCTCTAGCTCTCTCTCTCTCTATCTCGCGCGTGTGAAACCCTCCTTCTGTAGCTCCACATATGTGGTTTTCTGGGCAGTTTCTAGACAACACGTCCGAAGTTTTTGGGTATCAAGGTCAAGTTTTGGGGCAGTTTGTGGGCATAGAAGAAGGTTGAATTTTGGCCTAGGAAAATCAAGTAGGATTTGTTAGGAAAATTGGAGACTTAACAAGAGGGAAGTTTGACTAGGTTTGACCAATGTTGTATTGCTGGTCAGTTTGAATTTTGTATTTGACTAGAAGAATGAGGTGTATCTCTTGTTGATCTAAAGAATTTCTCTAAGGAAAAGGTTGATTAGTTTTTCCCCCAAGTGGGTTTTCCTAGGGTAAATCTTGTGTTATCTTTGTGCATTGTGATCCCTACTACCCTACTGCTTCTAAGGTTGAATTTTTGAAGTGTAACTGTTTAATGATAAACTGAAAGCGCTAAAAGAATATCTACATCATTGGAAGTAATTATTAA
This sequence comes from Pinus tabuliformis, assembly GCA_031772625.1. Taxonomy (NCBI): domain Eukaryota; kingdom Viridiplantae; phylum Streptophyta; class Pinopsida; order Pinales; family Pinaceae; genus Pinus; species Pinus tabuliformis. Next base: position 831,576,508 of record CM062816.1, read on the forward strand.
TTTTCATAAATTAGTGCTTGTATTTATTTCACTTGAAAAATCAACACTTCCTTCTTTAATATTGTTGGTATAGATATGGGTGTTATTGGGGTGTAGATGATGGTTAAAAGTTTCCTACCAAATGCAAGTACCACAAAACAAGAAGTGATCTAATTATTAGAGGAGACTTGCCTATCCTAATTGGAGGATCTCCATATCCTAAATTTTGCAATGCCTTTAGATATTTCTCTTTCCTCAATGCAACTCTCTATTCCTTTGTCCCAATAAATGATATGTCTTCCTTTATAGTTATTCTATCCAATTTTGTTTGATGGAGCAAAACTACTTTAAGGTTTTCTGCTTTAATTGGTCACTTTAAACTATTTTTTTCTCTGTACTTCCTAAATCTCTACACTTTCATGGTAAAAGATTCATTAGTTGATTTGTATTTGGGTTTTGTTGGATGAGAGTGATCCAGAGTTGACTAAATCCCCACTGCTTTAGTTTTGGCAGTGTCTTCTTCTCTGGAATCTTAGTGGTTTCATTTGATGCTCTGTTATAGAATCTTGTAATCCTCCATTGATGACATGTATTTAGGAAAGTACATTCTTTTGAGGGAAAATTGAATAATGGAGATGCTAATGAGTTCTGAGTAAGCAATGATCCTAACAGGCCAAAGTAACATTGAGTTTGTAGGTTGTTTTTCAAGGAGGTTTTCACTTAAGAAATTATTGTTTATGTTGTCTTCTCTATCTCTTGATTTCATTGTTTTGTTTCGTTTCTTTATTGTTTCCATTGCCTTCTGCATTTTGAAATTGGGTAAGAGAATTTTATGTTTCCTCATTTATTTTAACTTCTTGTTCTATTGCTTTGTTGCATAATCTTAAAATCATTTGTTGACGACTTTTTGTTAGGAATGGACAATCTTTTGAGGCATAATTGAATATATGGGATGTTAATTTGTTCTGAGTGAGCAGTGGTTCTGAAAGTCCAGAATCACTTTGAGTTTGTAAGGGGTTGTTCAAAGAGATTATGGCCACAGAGATCATTGTTTCTATGGTCTTCTTTAGAGCTTGATTTTCACTATTGTTAGATGGTTGCTTCTCTTTGGGAGAGTCAATATCCTAGATTTTCCCTTCTTCAAGAGGGGGTATTTCATTGCTCTCTTTTATTTCCATATTGTTTCCCTTGCTTTCTGCATTTTTGGACTTGAGTAGGAGAATTTTGAGTTTCTTCATCTCTTTTGAATTCCTCTTATTCATTCATTAACATTTTTTACCTGTTGGAATTCACTATTGTGTTAGGTTTATTTGGAACTTCCTTTTGAAGCATTCTGATTTTTGTCTCTGATGATTCACTATTTGGATTGTTCCCTCTTCTTCTTTCATCTGGACCTTTGGTTGCAGATTTGGATTTTTTTGGAAATCATTAGAAAAGTGTTTGTATTTGTGGCATCAGATGTATGTTAAACTGGATGCACTAATAGTACAGGTTTTGGAGATGGACCCAACCTCCAACCTAGAGTTCATTGGGATACATTTATCTACTTCAACCTTTATGTAGATATTGACAAATGCATGTGGTCCTCCCTTATGGTTTGGTGTTGAAATTTCTTAGGGTTATATTGTTCTTTGCTTTAGATAATTGCATTTCTTCATTTACATATTAAATTCACCCCACAACATCATAACATTATTCAATTTTACAACATCATTCAACAACAAACGCAATTATATAGAAAGAACAATATCATCATTAATCAAATGGAACATAAAGGAACAATATAAGAAAAGCGTTCACACATGGAGACATCAGGATTGGTCGGAGACCAGGGCAAAACCCACTATGGTGAAAATCCTTTCAAATTATTCTTCTTATTATATTGTTATTGAATGTTTCAACAAAAAGAGAGTACAATGATCCATATCTTCAACCACAAACCTATCAAACAAAGTAAACTAAACAAAATTCATTAGATGAACCTAGTAATGATAATAATAAAGACACTGATTCAGAAACCTGCACTCAATTGTCAATGTCTACAGTCATCTGAAAAAAAAAAAAAAAAAAAAAAAAAAAAAAAAAAAAAAAAAAAAAAAAAAAAAAAAAAAAAAAAAAAAATCTACGGTCAATTGTAAAACTCAAACCCTAGTTTCTAACCACACACAGAGAGTGTACGTGTGTGCAGTTGAAACCCTCAAACCGAACTCATGAGCTTGTGTTCCCGTGGTTGCAACCAAAAAATGCTTGTGTCATCTCTGTGGCTGGAAACCAAAACCCTAGATCTCATGTGCGAGCTTTGGACCATGCAATTTCAGGGCCTATACGAACCAATCTATGCAAACCACCTTAGACCTGTGCGAGCCAAACCAAAGAAAGAAGAATGATCAAGATGATATCCAAATGAGGGTCATTTGACTCGTATTTATAGCCATCGAAGGGTGTCCAACCTATTTTGGGCTGACCTATCCTTTTGTGCACATGTGGGCTTCAATTCAAAAATACACTTTCCCTTTTCCAAATCAAGTGCTTCAAAATTCAATATTACTCCTCTAGAAAAGAGGAATCTAGTCCCATGATTAGAATTTATCACTAAGCTACAAAATTAACACTCCCTCTCAGCTAGGGATAAATTACAATTGCATCATGTAATCATCATAAGTATCTTGTCACCAAATCATATCCTATCTCAAGTATCTCGTCATCAAATGTCGTCATTGCTCATCTCGGCTCATCTCGGCTCATCTCTGCTTATCCCTACTCATCTCTCGCTTGTCTATGCTCATATGTTGAACACTCTCAAATCTAAAATAAGAAGAATTTGACATTGGAGGGAGCCCAAGCTACCATCCTCTATCCTTCGGGGAGCCACTACTACCACCCAGAATCACTGCCAGCAAGGAGCATAATGCTACTACCCGAGAAACATCAAAGATATTAACATCAGGGAGCCCTGCACAACCTGGAACCACATGAAGGAGCACATCTCAACCCAAAATCTAATGACAACGATGAAGTTCCTATGGAACACTCTCACCCGAAGTCATCTCATTAAGAAATAGATGAGATACAACTTACTAAGAAAGGATCACAACCATCCCATTGTGCAATCAATGGGAGAGATACCGCTTGCTATACGAGGTAAGGATGACAACCATCCTACTGCTTTCTGATATTCCCAAAAATGACCTTGAGGAGTCATGTGGTAGAACACCTGCATCATAATCAACTTGGGTGAGATACCCGACTTACTAGAGGTGAGGATCACACACCCTTAAGGTCTCTCTCAACATGTTGGCCAGATGGAGAGCGACAATCCCAACAAGCTCCGCTTGTGGGTATGATTCCAATTGGGGTATACTTTGCGTTATGAGGACTAAGCGCAAGTGCATACATAAGTAATCTCCCTAGGTTTCACGCAAAACCTAGTAATAAGCAAACAATCAAGATAATCCTTAAATCTATATTTTCTTGAATCATAAGCTAACAAGGTGAGAAAAAGAAATTCATACCTTATTACGACATGCTTGATGAATATCCCCCTTTGTGCTTTAGTGTAGCTCCTCCATGCTTGAATCCGGAATTGCACGCATGGAAACAACAAAGAATCAAAGGCATATGCAGCATAAATGATTAAATAATTCAAACTAGTGATCAAGGAGACTAGTAACAAACATCATTCCAATGGACAAATAGAAATAACATAAACCATCATGAAATTCATCAATTAATCCATTAAAAACGCAGTGAGAAGAAACATTTGTTTGTATTAATTTCATAAACATAAAAGATCTACAAACCCTGTGCCATGAGGTTGTGAAGCTCCTCTCATTGATCTCAATCCTCTCTGAGAATGATAAGCTCTCCAACCTAATTTCTCCAGCGTAAATTTATTCTGAGCAACCTCCCTCAACTCCCCCACCTATGGATTGATTAATAGGGTAAAAGGAAGTAGTTTGAGATCCTTAGTCCAAGGATGAGATCCACTAAAAGGGGGATGAGGGATCCTTGAAGAATGGGGATTAGCTCCATCAAAAATGAGGTTAGGCTCGAATAAACATGAGTTTGAGGCTTTCTATTAGGAATGATTTGCCCAACAATGCTTCTATATCTCACTTTTACTTTTACTTTTTATTGAGTCGTGTGCACACTTTTTAGTGGTAGACAGAGCGCACATCTGCACAAGGATTAATGTCAATAACTGTGTATGCACAAAAACTAATGAGGAAACTGCATGGGAGACTAAAAGTGGGTTTGTGGACCATGTTTCCCAGAATTTACACTTTATTCAAGGTATATAATTTGTTGACTTGCAAGGGAGTGCTTCATGACACTTGGATCGATGGCGAGAGATCCAATTTGATGATCATTTGCCTAATGCGACAAAATGACGTGTAACATATTGCCCTGAAAAGTCAGAAAAGTTTGAGGACCAAAGTACTTTATCATATCTAGGATTGGATCAGAGATCATGGTTGGAAACCTGCAACAATCAATCAAGGATTACAATGCAATATAATAATCATCACTGAGGTAGGCATTCCCATACTCGGAAAATAAATGTATCAAAGCACAGTATGGAAATACATTTGAAGATCCATGTCAATAGTCAATATAGTATGGATGCAACCATCAACCAATCTATATTTACAATCATGAATATTTAATAACTCCACACAGCCTAGATGGATGGAATTGGATTCAGGGTCTTGATCTCCATCTCTCGATCCGTAGCACGAACCTAGCCATACGAGTGAATGTATCGTAGTTGAACATGGTAGAAACCACTTGATTATTGGTCAATGATGTGAACTGTTAACAAGTGCGAGAGAAACCACCAATAATAACAATGGCTATCAAGATACTTCCAGTACAATCTATGAAGTGCGAATAGATGATTTGATGTCGAACACTCATAGAATCGTTCGATTGAAGGTCAATGATGAGAACCTGTCGTCGAAGGAGAGAAACTTTCCATTAATGCATGTAGGCCTCAAGGTACTAAAGGTTTCTAGATCAACTTCCTAGATAATGAGATGAAGTCTATAGGAAGCAATTCGTCGCAGGAGGACCTACGACACAAAACTCATTTCAAGTTTTGAAGAAAAATTGTTCAAAGGAATTCAAGACTGACTTAGGGATGGTCTATGCAAATGAAGGCGAAGACTGACAGAGTAATTTTGGACTTCAGTTGAACTTCTCTTGAACATATGAGAGACACAACATGATGACTTGGCAGCATTTGACTCAAAAATAAAATCTGAACCAACTGAAGATTTTCAAATGAGGTATGGTCAACTGAGTAACAAATGGATTTCCCAACCTCGACACAAAAGTAACAGATTGTCATGTTCAAGAGCGACATACTGCCTTTTACAAATGCAAAACAAAGATTATTTCTCACTTTTCCCCACCATTACTGGCAAGTACCTATTTATTTTTTACAAGCTTGAGGAGGATAACATATGCTTGTCTTGTAAGCTCATCCTTCGGACAAGTCCTCCAAAGTATTTTTAATGAACCCTAAGAAGGAGTGGTTCGATCTCGTCATCCTTAACAAGTCCTATACTGTTTAATTTTTACGATTCTAGTAAAGGGGTAACTCGATGTCGTTTTCATGTTTAAAGAGTTTGAAAAGACATGAAAAGGAAACTTGTTCAGTTCTTTTACCATAAAATTTTAACAAGCCCAGAGAAAGTAAAGCTCGGTGTTTTTCAATTTTAGGGAGTCAAGAGAAAAACATAAGTAAACTCTAGCATGTTCTTTTTCATAAATTTAGTCTCTCAAGCCCGAAAAAGGATAAAATAATGCAGGAGAGAACTCTATTGACCATGATTAGTCAACATATACCTTTTTCGTAAATAGTCTGGTTCAGTTTGTAAAAGGGGTAAACTTATACTAAATGGACGGTTGTTCATTTACTTTTACGAGTTCAAACAATCAAGTACTCGACGATATTTTTATTTTTAAGGAATCTGAAAAGGGCATAAAGAGAACTCCATGATTTCACTTTTTCACAAGTTTTAATGAGTTTGAAAAAGTGATAAAATGTACTCAGTATCACCAACTTTCAATTAATTAACGAGCAAGAAAAGATAGAAAGAACTCAACATTTTCATGTACATTTTACGAGCATGAAAAGATAGCAAAAGAAGCTTGGGGTTTTCATGAGTTTAACGAGTCTTCAAAATAATAATCGAAATGGACTCGAATTAGGTTTCGTTTTTGCACAAGATTAAAACATAGGAAAAATTATTCTTGAAAGGGTTTCATTTTTACACAAGCTTGAAATAGAGAGGAAACTATGCTTGAAATAAGTTTTCATGCCCCCAGCATAATGAGTGCAAGGGCACATGAACCCCAAAATTCATTTCATTCACCTAAGTAGACTACAAGTTAATAATAGGTGGATGTAATGAAGGCTTGTTTACGAGATCATATGAAAGACTTGACTTAACATCAGGAGATCTAGTCAGAGACTTGACTTAATTAGGGGAGGATTTGTTTCATTTTTTAATGAGATTGACACAGGAAAAGAACTATGCTCATGGAACCTTGCTTCATTTTTTAACGATTTTGACACAAGAAAAGAACCATCCTCATATAACCTGTTTCATTTTTTAATGAGGTTGACACATGAAAAGAACCATTCTCATAGGGTATGTTTCATGGCTTCCAAATGGAAAAAACACATGTCAAGTGACACCACTTGATCATGGCTTCCAAAAGTTTTTCATCAGATGGAAGAAAAGTTCTCTGGAAGGAACACATATCAAGGGGATCAGTAGGGATAAGTAAATTGCATTCAAATCCCCCCATTGAAGTTTTGACCACGTTAGTTACTAGATCTAAGTCAAAATATGTCAAGCAGACAGTGGCAGGCTTGCATGCATCGATAACTGAAAACATGGGACATGTTGCCACATAATTAACCCATGGCAGGTTAGGTACCACTTTCATATAAGGAACATTTGAGGGTGTTAGATGATTGGTACTCGAAGCAAGATACACATATGAAAGTTGATCAATCGTCACAATGTTTCCATTGTGATGGAAGGACATCATGCGAAAGAGTGTCAATACGACAACTTTCATGGCATAAACATAGTCTCACCCAAGGAGAAAATTGAAACCCAAGGGGCTTTGGAGTACCATAAGATCAATACAAACAATCTTACCTTCCAATGTAATAGGTAAATTAGGAAGGATCCCTAAAGGTTCACTAACGATTATGTTAAAAGCTAACAACTATTGTGTGACAGGCACAAGCTGAGGGGAACCCAAAGCTTGCCAAGTGGTCGAGGGTAAAATACTAACAAAGTCACCTTCATCTACATTTGTGCAATGCACATTCTTACCATAAGCCTTCACAATGTATTGTAGCGTCTATAACCACCTTCCAAATTTTTCTTTCGCTTTGTTTTGGAGCCTCCCTCCTCAAAATCTTAGCAGCTTGTCTTGCACTGCTCAGGTAATTGTGTTCATTCAAGTTTATCCTTCACTTTGCAACTTGTGTTTGCTTACATGCTTTTGTTAGGCCCCTATACTACTAGTGTAATCCCTTATTGTTATTAGTACAACCCCCTTATTATATTGATGTACCCATGTAGTGCCCATATTGTTACTATTGTGCCACATAAAATCCCACTATTGTTATTATTGTGCCCTTACGTTATTATTGTTATGTCGGCTCTGATTATATTATGACCCCTTAGACTCCTATATATAGAAAGGAGGTCTTTTCATTCGTATCATCCAAGAATTGTTCATATGTGTAATGTAAAGGAGGTTGGCCCCTCGAAGAGGCTTATTTCTAAGGCGTTCATATATCTTTTCTATCTTTTTGTGAGCTGGTTTCATAACATTTGGTATCAGAGCTTTGAATTCTAGGGTTTCGTTGCTCCAAACAGGTCATCATGGAATTTGTGCTATAACTTTTTTCTGCGAAGTTTTAGATGCTAAAAAAAAACCCATTTGGGCCGAAATCATTCTAAACCGCATGTTCGAATTTCAGATCTTTTCACGCTATATTTGCGGAGATATGATCTAAGGAAGTTGGCATTTTTGCAGACTCCCGAATTACACTCCAAACAGGTGACCTGGGGAAAATAGTCATAACTTTTGTTTTGAGCATCAAATTGAAATTTCGTACGAAGTTACAGAAATAGGATGGACTATAGTTTCCTATGTATATTTTTCAGATCCTAAGGTCGAAAAATTGACACGTGGCACTTCCTAAAAGTTCGCTCTTCTGAAAAGGTATAATCAGGTCATCTTGGGAGATTGTGCATAAATCTTTCTTGGAGAATCTAAATTCGATTAGAATGGTGGCATTGGAAAGAGGACATAGAGGGCTATTGCAGGTCACAATTTTAGAACTGGAAGAGCCGAAATTACAAAGTTATAGTCATTTCAATATCGAGCTCCTAAAATCAAGAAAAGGCGATATGAGGAAGTTTGATGGCAAGGATCTGGTAAATTGGATACTTCAGATGGAGCAATATTTTGATCTACATGGTGTACCACTATTACAAAAGGTATGTATTGCATCTTCATATTTAGAACCAGATCAATTTTTATGGTATAAAGGGCTTTGTTCTCGTAAACAACTTGTTACGTGGTCAATTTTCACGGAGGAAATGATAACACATTATGAGGATACAAAGAGAAACACCTTCTTTAGAGCAACACCACAACAATTAGAAAGAGTAAAAGGGCTTTGTTACATAGTGGAAAGTAAAATTATGGCAACAAGGAAGTCTACCCCTCACAACTATAAAGATGAAAGTGTTGTTTCTCCTAGCCTTCCACAACCTACAAGGGTTACACCACAACAATTGGAAGAAAAAAGAGAAAAAGGGCTTTGTTACAATTGTGATAGCAAATGCACTAAAGGTCATAAGTGTGCTGAGAAGAAATTATTTTACATAGAGTATGAAAAGGAGGAAGAAAAGGATCAAGAAACATCAAAAGAAGAGGATATACACCAAGACCCAACCCCAGAGAAAGAAGAAATGAATCAGACCATATCTTGTAAAGCATTGGCAAGAATTACCACTCCTCAAACTCTCAAGATAGAAGGACATATCAAGAAGAAAAAGGTGCAAGAAGTGAAAGATCACATCGAGAAAGAAGAAATGAATCCAACCATATCTTGTAATTCATTGGTCGGAATTACCACTCCTCAAACTATCAATATAGAAAGACATATCAAGAAGAAAAATGTTCAAGAAGTGAAAGATCACATCGAGCATCAAGAAATGAATCCGACCATATCTTGTAAAGGATTGGAAGAAATTACCACTCCCCAAACTCTAAAGATAGAAGGAAATATCAAGAAGAAAAAGGTTCAAGCAGTGAAAGATCACATCGAGCATCAACAAGTTCTCGAACTTTTAAAGGATAACGCCACTTTGGTGCAAAATCGAATGAAACAACAGGTAGATCAACATCGTAGTGAAAAATGTTTTGATGTAGGTGACTAGGTATTTTTACTGCTACATCTCAAGCAAGCTATTTATGAGAAGCAAATGTTGGCAATACTACATGCACTTAAGAAATAGCGACCTTACCGAATGGGAAGACACTTCAAGGTAAAAATGGATCATAATAGTCTTAAATACTTTTTAGAACAACTATTATCTTTAGAAGAACAAGAAAAAAGTGTCACAAATATGTTGGGTTATGACTTTGACATAATCTATAGAAAATGGAAGCAAAATTTTGTTGCAGATGCACTCTCAAGAAAGGATGAGGATGTGGAAGCATTGTTTTGTGTTATTTCTATTATCCAACCAGATTGGATAAACAAAGCAAGGGATGAATGGAACAAGGACGAAGAAGTATGGCCACTTATTCAAAAGTTGCAAAAGATCCCAATTCAAACAATATTGCCAGAAATTGGAGAGGAAGGAAAAATCATATTGGAACCTGGAGTAGTCACAGAAACAAGAACCCAACAGCTACAAAATTGATCAATTTCAGAGTATCTCATTAAGTGGAAGAACTTACCCGCTGAAGATTCCACATGGGAGGACAAGAATTTTATACAGAAGCATCAAGAACTACTCAAGCATTGAGGACAACACTTTTTGAAGGAGAGGGGCATGTTAGGCCCCTATACTATTAGTGTAACCCCTTATTGTTATTAGTACAACCCCCTTATTATATTGATGTACCCATGTAGTGCCCATATTGTTACTATTGTGCCCCATAGAAGCCCACTATTGTTATTTTTGTGCCCTTACATTATTATTGTTATGTCGGCTCCGATTATATTATGACCCCTTAGACTCCTATATATAGAAAGGAGGTATTTTCATTTGTATCATCCAAGAATTGTTCATTTATGTAATGTAAAGGAGGTTGCCCCCTCGAAGAGGCTGAATTCTAAGGCGTTGATCTATCTTTTGTGAGCTGGTTTCATAACAGTTTTTCTAACTAAACACAAGCTGACCCTGTGACTTGGTTTACATTTGGTTCTTGCGCTACCTTGGAAAACTACACAATCCTAGAGGGCAACCTGCCTTGCTCTCAGGGATTGCGCAAAGTAGCCTGGTAGCCTGCCTTGCTCTCTGAAATTGCGTAGAGTAGCTTGGCACTCAGCCTTGCTTTCCAAAATTGTGTAGAGCATCCTGACAGTGAACTTTGGCTTAGAAATTTCACAGACCTAGATGATAGCTTGTCTTCAACATGGAAATTGTGCAGAGCATGAGAGGCAGCCAGAGCCACTCAGCCAGGAATTGCGCAGAAGCATTCCTTCAGTTGTTGTCTGATACATGTGCTGACAAGTTGCCTGGTTCCCTCCAGAACTACGTAATTTCTCCATGCATGCATGATAACCTTTCCCGAAAAATAAAAATAAAGAAAGAAAAAAACATCCCTAAAAAATAGGGATCTATTTTTAGTACTCGGAGTTACACTCAAATCATTTTTAGAAACTTCCCGCCACTTGTCGTCTTTTTTCTAGATTTTTGGCATGCGCGTCGTAAACCCTGAATCGACCAAATCAATTTAATGGACGCCCTATAGCTCGTTCTACACATTCGATTTTGGAGCTCTGGCATTTCTGAGGCATCTAGGAACCTTCGGCATAGTCGGCACAACTTTTTCGGGTAAGTTTTTCTTTTCAAGTCTTTTTCTGCTTTTTTTGTCGCTTTTATTTCCTTGGCTTGTGTGAGTGTTGTTTTGCATGTTTTATTGAATGAACATTGACGTTTTAGTTTGTTTTAAATTGTAGAAGTGTTGTTTCAAGTTTTGCATTGTCTTTCTTAAGCATTGCATGCATAACATTGTTTTTGCACTAACGATCGTCGTTGCGATGACTCTCCCCACCAGCTTCATTGTTCATCTGTTTGACTAATTCCTGCATTGGTTTTGATTGCATGCATGATCATTCACTCTTATTTGCACCATCCTTCGCTCATGCATTTAGATCTACTAATTTTCAAGTTGCCCTTAGGCAGATATGGGTTGCCTTGGCTCAGATCTCGCTTTGTCCAACATGCACTACACATTCCTGGATCTCAAGGCTCTGCCTTGGCTCCAGGAATTGCACAAAATTTGCCTGTCATCGGCCTCCAATTGTGCTCTGCGCATTTCTGCGCGACAGTGCCCAGTCTTTCCCACTGGGATTGCGCAATGCGTAGTCCCAGCCAACAATCAAGATAGATTGAACTACACATTGCGCAATGCCAGTCCACAGCCAACGTCACTGGATTACGCTCTACGTAGTTCCAGTCAACAACACATCTCACTAACAATTGGGACTGCAGAATGCACAGTTCTAGTTGACAGTCCCCCAGCCCCTAAGAGTCACTATTGCACAATCTTGCCCAACAGTCACCTAGTTTGTTGCATGATCAATCCTTAAAGTGCTTTGTGTTTTTAAACTGACATTTTCTTTCCATGAGTGTTCGCTCTATCTCTGTAGAATTTTTCTACAAATCAATTAGCTCTGATAACATGTAGAAATTTTTCTACAAATCAGCTAGCTCTGATACCATGTAGAAATTTCCCACCTGTAGATCACCTGGTAATGCAATGTACTAAAGCAAAACACTTGATCTACTTCTACAAACAATTTAGCGGAAGCTTAGTCGAATTAAGCAAGATCAATAAGAACACATATAACTAATATGGAGAAATCAAACACACATAACACAGAAGATATAACCAGAGGAAAGCACCAGCCTAAAACCCCATCTCTGTATTAGCATACAAGTGGAAATATGTCTGGATTACACAAAGCCTTAGCTTGGAAGCTATCCAGCTCTCAATACAATCCCTTTGCTATTCATAGACAGTCAAAGGCTTCTCACAGACATCCTCCTCTACCCTCCAAGCCTCCTATTTCTATGCACAGTTTTCCTGGGTCCTCCAGCTGTAACCTCTGTGATTCTCACCTCACACACAACACTGACCTCTGAAATAACTGCACAAACTTGAAGGAGATAAATCCTCATCATGGATGAGCTTCCTTTATAGGAAAAATATTCATCCAACTGATAGTACGCTGTCCCTTCTCTGATATCAACTGGGTCTCTGACAGAACTGACATGCATCAGTTATCCATGAGTGAATACACAGTTATCTGAAAATAATAGTTGTCACATGCATGCAAGCATCAACAAACTATATCTCATTAATTTAACAACAAGTTAAATTAATCTAACTGAACTTGACTAAGTTAAACTAAGTCAACTGATCCTCTCAATATAGAACTCATCCTTAATTCCTCAATCAGCGGATTAAATCAAGGACACATTCCCCAATTAGTGGAGAAATAATTGCATGTTCTCACAAAGACTTCAGTTTGCTTTTACATAACTAATTAACTCATGGAGAATTAATTAATTAATATTCCAAATTGCTGGTAGGACCAAATTTGAATTTTCTTCCTATAGATAAACCAGGGACTGCTATAAATAGGAAGGGACCCAGAAATGGTATTTTTAGAAGATGTTATTTTTAGCAGTTTCACCTCTTACCCAAGGTGGCCAAAATGCTCATTGGCCAAACTGCTATTTTTAGAAGTGTTATTTTTAGCAATTCTATTTTTAGCACTTCCTAAATTTAGCATTTCTTGTTGCACACTTTTCAACACTCCCTCTCAACAAGAAAGGCTTCCTCTCGAACCCAATCCTGTAACTCTGGAATGTTCTGCATGCAACACATCTACCAAGTGTGGTTGCTCCAGCAACACTCGGAACCAAAAAACTCCCAACTGACCTCTCTGTTGGGCTAGAAACATACTCTGATGCTGAAGCTCTACCTGCTGCTGACAAGTGCTCCCTCTCTGACCTCTGCGCTACTGCAACATCTCCATGCATCTCGCACCATTGCACCCTTCTCTGTGCTACCCTACACTGTGCAACACACTTGTGCCTCTCGCATTGCTACAGCCTACATGCTCTGCGCTGTCTTGGGATTCCCTGCACTGTAGCTCTCTTTGTCACTCCATCCACATTTGTCTCTACCCAATCAGTCAATTCCTACTACTCCACATCGGGGCTCCCGTAGCAAGGTCTCATCCAAGAGGTTGGGTACCTCAAGGATCCTGCCCCTCATCCTTGGGACGATCACTCTATATCACCCCACCTCCTACCTGGAGGTATGGCTACATGTGATCCCTCTGCCCACCTGGCTCGAAGTTTCCCCCTACTGGAGGTCTTTGCGTGAGTAGATGTCCCTAATCAATCTCCTCTCAGCTTCCCTTGTTGTGGTTGCTCCACAGCCTCCTGAAGCTGCTACACCAATCGTGGCTCCTCCACAATTGTCTGAGACTTCTTCTAGCTCTGCATGTTGAGAGGTAATTTACTCTCCCTCTCAAACACCAAGTATCTAACCTTTGCCTTGCTCCTCAAGGCTTTGCATGCATCTTGTACCTCAAGTGCATACAGGTTCTTGGTTAGCACACCAATCTATTTCCACTTTCCCGCCGTCACGAAATTTTCTAGAAAAAGAGCTGATTTTAAATCATCAATATCTCCCTCATCCGAACTCCGATTCAACAATTATTTTTTTTTGGGTATTTTTCCGCAAGGAATCCAAATCTTCTATTTATTTCTGAAAATTTTGTACAGAAATTTTCAGATCTGCTCTGCAAACTCTCGGCCCAAAACTCAAAACTTTGAAATCTCCTCTCAGTGTATTGTTCTCTCCTTGATCACCTGTGCTCTGATACCATGTAGAATTTTGTAGAATTTTTCTACAAATCAGCTAGCTCTAATACCATGTAGAAATTCCCACTATAGATCACCTGGTAATGCAATGTACTAAAGCAAAACACTTGATCTACTTCTACAACCAATTTAGTGGAATCTTAATCAAACATGAGCAACATCAATAAGAACACATATAAATGATATGGAGAAATCAAACACACATAACACAGAAGATATAACTAGGGGAAAGCACCATCCTAAAACCCCATCTTTGTATTATCATACAAGTGGAAATATGTCTGGATTACAAAAAGCCTTAGCTCGGAATATCCAGCTCTCAGTACAATCCCTCTGCTGCTCATAGACAGTCAAAGGCTTCTCACAAACCTTCTCCTCTGCCCTCCAAGCCTCCTATTTCCTTACGCAGTTTTCCTTGGGGTCCAGTGCTGCCACCTATGTGAATTGGCCTCTTCACACACTCACTAACCTCTGATCTAACTGCACAAACTTGAAGGAGATAAATCCTCATCATGGATGACCTTCCTTTATAGGAAAAATATTCATCCAATTGATAGTACATTGTCCCTTCTCTGATCTCAACTGGGTCTCTGACGGAACTGACATGCATCAGTTATCCATGGGTGAATACACAGTTATCTGAAAATAATAGTTGTCACATGCATGCAAGCATCAACAAACTATATCTCATTAATTTAACAACTTGTTAAATTAATCTAACTGAACTTGACTAAGTTAAACTAAGTCAACTGATCCTCTCAATATAGAACTCATCCTTAATTCCTCAATCAATGGAGTAAATCAAGGATACATTCCCCAATTAGTGGAGAAATAATTGCATGTTCTCACAAAGACCTCAATTTGTTTTTCCATAACTAATTAACTCATGGAGAATTAATTAATTAATATTGCAAACTGCTGGTAAGACCAAATTCGAATTTACTTCCTATAGATAGACCAGGGACTGCTATAAATAGGAAGGGACCCATAAATGTTATTTTTAGAAGATGCTATTTGTAGCAGTTTCACCTCTCACCCAAGGTGGCCAAAATGCTCATTGGTCAAACTGCTATTTTTAGAAGTGATATTTTTAGCAGTTCTATTTTTAGCACTTCCTAAATTTAGCATTTCTTGTTGCACACTTTTCAACAATCTCCGGGTACATTAGTTGTTGAGCAGTCTCTCAGTAGTATATGAATCATGGTTTCCAAGAGAGCTAGATCAAAGGACACTATAGAGAGAAGCACTAGAGACGTGGTTGAACAAGTGCCAATGAACTATTGAAAATGCAACAAGATGATGGAGCTTAGTGAAAAGAAGTCGCCTTCACTAAGTGGGCCCGCAGGCTATTTTTGGCGCAAAGTCTATTTTTAGACTATGTCTATTTTTAGACATATGGATCATGGTCTATGAGTTGCAGGATGCTATTTATGGATGATTGGTCATGTTGGTAAAAATAGATGGACTTCTATTTTTAGACATATGGGCGGAGTCTATTTTTAGACTGCCAATCTAAAAATAGAACAGTCGAATATTATTAGCTCTTAATAATATTTGGACTATAAACATTATCTTATCCTCTTGGAGCACTTCAATTCGAGCTACGGATGTGGCACATGCAACTGCCAGAAGGAAATACGCTTTTCTTATGGGTTAGTTGAGCTATTGCATGATGGACTTCAGTTAGAACTCAAGTGATTGAGTTTGGTGGAGTTGGTTGAGGAATTGATGGAGTTGTGTTCAGTTTGACTTAGTTGAACTAGTTGTATCTAGTCTAACTACCAAATACACTAGTGGTGATGTGAATTAATTATTAATTAATTCACTAATTATTAACTCATAAAGCAACTAAAGAATACATCAGTTAACTCAATGCATGGACATTTCAGTGGAGAGAGGTGTTAGAGGTGGAGACTACTATCAGTTGTGACTATAGTTGTGCATGAGGTTTGCACAATCATTGATTGAGATTGCCAATGAGGATTGCGCAGTACAAGCCAAGGGAAAACGAGCTTGGATGATTCCTGTTCTCATCTTGGATTGCGCAGTAGAGGCAGGCAAACAACGAAGGAGATTTGAACCTGTGACTTGATTAGAATCGGAGCTAGTTTGTGTGTAGCAGGTGGAGATAGTACTGAGTACTTGTGAGGAGTATTGTACTATGTATTGTTAAATGTTCTCTATCAATAGAATATACAAGTAGTTCAGGGTTTTCAGCTGTATGCTTTCCCCATTACATACTGTGTTGATATGTGTGATTGATGTTTCAATGTGCGCATGCGAATGTTTTTAATTCTGCAAATTGATGATCAACGTATAGGAGGTTATGTATTATGCATGCATTCCACAAATAGTGTATAATCGGGATAATCTCTGTGAATAAGTGTTATATTATTCAAAATTTCTACATGGTATCAAAGCGAAGTTGATCATCGGATCTATTATTCAGAAAGTGATTACATTTTATTTCTTCAGGTAGAGTCTGTAATCGGGCCAGGTAGCTTCTGGATTCATCCTTCTTTTGGAAGGTGAGATATCCGGAAAATGCCCATACAGTCAATCTCTGTACGAGAAATACTTTGTTCTCACGAATTTTAGATCAGAAGCGGTTGAGTTTTGAGCTGGTGGAATTCGAATTTGCAGCAGTGTTTCCTTGGTGTCAAAGTTGAAATGTCTTTCAATGGTTTGTGATTGGAGTATGCTCTTGAAGGCAGCTCGAATTATATTGCATGGAAAGACAGGATGGAGGCGGTGTTAGATGACAATGGGTTGAAGGATTTCATAGAGGCTGAGGTCCCAAAGCCTACTGATGCTGCTCACGTTGAGGCTTGAGAAAAGAAGACAGCAAAGTGTCGAAGGATTCTGTTGGAGGGCGTGAAGGATCACATTATATCCAGCCTGCATGGAAAGGCTTCTCCATACTTTATGTGGAAAGCATTGACAGATTTATTCCAAAGCAAGAGCGACCAAAGGAAGTTGGCGCTCAAGGATAAACTCAGAAACATTAAGTGTGAAAAAGGAGACAGTATGCCCAAGTATCTCACAAAGTTCACCCAATGTCGGGATGAGCTGGGAAGTGTGGGGGTGACTGTAGATGATGAGGACTTGGTGAGCTTGGCTCTCCTTGGTCTTCTGAAGAGTTGGCATTCCTATCAGGACTCTGTTAATGGTCGGGAGAAATTTCCAGGATGGGAGAGACTTTGGTTAGATCTTGTGTAAGAGGAGATCAGGCGGAATACCAGGGACGGATCTTCATCAAAGGCATCGGATGAAGAAAATTGCGCTTTGGCTGCCAAAGAAAAGAAGGGGAAGAACAAGAAAGCTTCTCATTCCGGTGCGAAAGGCAAGAAGCAGGACATGTCCAAGGTGAAGTTCTTTCACTGTCACCAACACGGACATTATGCCACAAATTGTCCACAGAAGAAGAAAAATAAGCAAGCTGTTGGATCTACAGCGGGAGAGGCCTTAGCCTCGCAGTTTGAGCTGGATTTTTCACTTATCGCATGCTTGGTATCAAGTGTGATGGGATCGGTATGGTTCTTGGACAGTGGTGTGTATTTTCACATGACAGGAGATCGAGATTTGTTTTATGATCTAGATGAGAAAGATCTTGGAGTGCACATCGAGACAGGCGATGATGGTAGATACAGTGCAGCCGGTATCGGTACCATTTCCTTTGAGAGGGAGTCTGGTAAACCCTTCGTATTGAAGGAAGTGATGCATGTTCCAGGATTGAAGAAGAATCTTATCTCTGTGGCGATGTTAGAAGACAAGGGATATGATGTTTTTTTCAGCGAGGGAAAGGCTTTCCTGCGCAGTAAGACAACTGGAGAAACCTGAAAGATAGGGGTTAGAGTCAAGAACCTTTATCAATTGCATGTAGATGGCTGCGCAACAATAGCATGCAAGGCAGGAGGATTGGTGAGCCGGGATGATGGCGAGCTGTGGCACCAGAGATTGGGCCACCTTCACCATGGAGCCTTGAAGATACTACAGCAGATTTCTATTGGGCTTCCTAAAGGCACTCTTGCGCAGTCAGATCAGTGCAAGGGGTGTACTTTGGGAAAATTTGTGAAAGCCACCTTTCACGAGAAGGATAGTCGCGCCACGACGATCCTTGAGAGAATTCACACAGACGTGTGTGGACCTTTCTTAGTAGCTTCGACAGCAAAGCACAGGTACTATGTGATCTTTGTTGATGATTTCTCTCGAAAGTGCTAGATCTTCTTCATGTAGAATAAGAGTGAGACATACTCAAAGTTCTGTGAGTTCAAAGCACTGGTCGAAAGGAATCGGGGAAGAAGGTGAAGGCTCTTAGGAGCGACATTGGTGGTGAATTCATCTCTGGTGAGTTCAAGGACTTCTGCAGCACAGAAGGGATTCGAAGAGAGCTCATAGCTCCCCATAACCCACAGCAGAACGGGGTTGCCGAGCGGAAGAACAGAATGATCGTGGGTGCTGCATGGGCGATGTTGCATGATCAGGGCCTACCCGTTCACTTGTGGGCGGAAGCATGCAATACTGCAGTATATGTGCAGAACCGTTGTCCTCACAAGATACTTGGCATGAGTACACCTGAGGAGGCTTATTCTGGTAAGAGGCCTGATATTTCCCATTTGAGGATTTTTGGTTCTCTTGTTTACATTCATGTGACGAAGGATGCCAGAAAGAAGCTGGAGCTTAGCGCAGAGGTTGGGATATTTGTGGGGTACACTGATACTCCCCACAACTATCGTGTGTATTTACCAGACAGTCGCAAGACTATTGTGCGACGGGATATCAAATTTCAGGACGATAAAGCCATGAAGTGTTCGCTTGAGAGGGAGCCACACTTGCATGCAGATGAGGAGCTATTAGTTCCTAAGGATGAGCTTCAGGACGTGGATCAGACACAAGATGAAGTTCATGGAGTGGAAGAGACCACTCATGCAGCGCCAACCATCAGAGGGTGAAAGCGCACTACAGAAGCTGAGTGACTGGCTCAAGATGCAGAGAAGGTTGTAGGACCACCTACAGGAGAGCGCAGACAGAGACAGTCACCTGATCGGTACATTGGATACATGGCTCTTGTGAGCAAATGTGTCGTGACTGAGCCATCCTCTTTTAAGGAAATTGTGGAGGATCCCGCATGGGTATATGCCATGGTGGAAAAGTATGATTCGATTGTCAGAAACAATGCATGGGAGATTGTCCCAAGACCAGAGGGGAAATCAGTGGTGGGTTCGAGATGGATCTACAATGTGAAGCAGGTAGCTGACGGGAGTGTGGAGAAGTACAAGGCAAGATTTGTTGCCCGAGGCTTCTCATAGATAGAGGGGATCGACTATGAGGAGACTTTTGCACCTGTCGCAAGGTATTCTTCCATACGGAGGATTCTTGCTCTCTCAGCGCAGATGGGGTGGCACATTCATCAGATGGATGTGAAGACTGCGTTCCTCAACGGAGTCATTGAGGAGGAGGTGTACATAGAGCAGCCCGAAGGTTTCGAGATCTTCAACAGCGAGTCGCATGTGTGCAGGCTCAAGAGAGCGTTGTATGGGTTGAAACAAGCACCTCGTGCTTGGTACACACGGATAGATAGTTATTTCACCGGACTTGGATTCTCCAAGAGTGAGGCAGATCTTAAACTATACCAGATTGTGGTGGAGGGTAAGTTGCTTATCATTGTACTTTATGTAGATGATTTGATTTTGAAAGGAGATGAGCTGTTAATACTTTCATGCAAGGAGGATCTTGCTAGAGAGTTTGAGATGAAGGACTTGGGCCTCCTTCATTATTTCCTAGGATTGGAAATTTGGCAGTGCAGTGATGGACTATTTGTTTCTCAGGGTAAGTATGCTCGGGAGATACTGGAGAAGTTCAACATGCATGGTTGCAAACTTGTTGATACTCCTCTTCCTGGAGGTTGGAGGAAGGAGGATGCTACTTCAGCGGAGGTAGTGGATGCCACTGTTTATCGATAGTTGGTGGGGTCGCTTATGTATCTGGTCAATACACGACCCGATATATGCTATGCTGTTAACCAGATTTCACAAGCTATGGTTAAGCCAACCAAGCTCTTCTAGAAGGCAGGCAAGCATGTATTGCGTTCTCTCAGAGGCACATCAGGATATGGATTGTGGTACAGACATGAGGATGAGGTGAAGCTATGTGGCTTCACGGATGCAGATTGGGCATGGAGCCCAACGGACAGAAAGAGCACATCTAGAGGGATCTTCAGTATCGGGTCGACAGCAGTTTCTTGGTACAGCAGGAAGCAGAGATCCGTGGCACTCAGTTCAGCGGAGGCCGAGTATATGGCAGCAAGTTTGGCTGCATGTGAGGCTATATGGATGAGGAAGATCCTAGTCGAGTTGTTCAGGTCACACTTGGAGCCTACTGCGATTTATTGTGATAACCAAAGTTGCATTAAACTCTCGGCTAATCCAGTATTTCATGATAGATCCAAGCACATTGACATCAGGTACCATCATATCAGAGATTGTGTGCAGCGGAGAATCATGTTACTTTCATACATTCCTACGGAGGATCAGGATGTTGATATCTTGACGAAGACACTCACCAAGAGCAAATTTGAATACCACAGAGGCAGGATAGGGGTTGCAGATAATCCATATCTTGTTGAGAGGGAGTGTTGAAAATGCAACAAGATGATGGAGATTAGTGAAAAGAAGTCGCCTTCACTAAGTGGGCCCACAGGCTATTTTTGGTGCAAAGTCTACTTTTAGACTATGCCTATTTTTGGACATATGGATCATGGTCTATGAGTTGCAGGATGCTATTTATGGATGATTGGTCATGTTGGTAAAAATAGATGGACTTCTATTTTTCGACATATGGGCGGAGTCTATTTTTAAACTGCTAGTCTAAAAATAGAACAGTCGAATATTATTAGCTCTTAATAATATTTGGACTATAAACATTATCTTATCCTCTTGGAGCACTTTAGTTCGAGCTACGGATGTGGCACATGCAACTGCCAGAAGGAAATACGCTTTTCTTATGGGTTATTTGAGCTATTGCATGATGGACTTCAGTTATAACTCAAGTGATTGAGTTTGGTGGAGTTGATGGAGTTGTGTTCAGTTTGACTTAGTTGAACTAGTTGTATTTAGTCTAACTTCCAAATACACTAGTGATGAGTGATGTGAATTAATTATTAATTAATTCACTAATTATTAACTCATAAAGCAACTAAAGAATACATATGTTAACTCAGTGCATGGACAGTTCAGTGGAGACAGGTGTTAGAGGTGGAGACTACTATCAGTTGTGACTACCGTTGTGCATGAGATTTTCATAATCACTGATTGAGATTTCCAATGAGGATTGCACAGTACAAGCCAAGGGAAAACGAGCTTGGATGATTCCTATTCTCATCTTGGATTGCGCAATAGAGGCAGGCAAACAACGGAGGAGATTTGAACCTGTGACTTGATTAGAATCGGAGCTAGTTTGTGTGTAGCAGGTGGAGATAGTACTGAGTACTTTTCAGGAGTATTGTACTATGTATTGTCACATGTTCTCTATCAATATAATATATAGATAGTTTGGGGTTTTCAGCTGTATACTTTCCACAATACATACTGTGTTGATATGTGTGATTGATGTTTCAATGTGCGCATGCGAATGTTTTTAATTCTGCAAATTGATGATCAACATAGAGGAGGTTATGTATTATGCATGCATTCTGCAAATAGTGTATAATCAGGATAATCTCTGTAAATAAGTGTTATATTATTCGAAATTTCTACATGAACTTACCCATCTATGCAAACACGCAGTTGTTCGTAGAGAAGGACATGAAGATCATGTGGCGAGAAATAAAGGAAATATTTGCAGGTAGTTTCAAGGAAGATCTGGAAGATCGATAAGTCTATGTCAACTTTCACAAGTCAGGCTTGTACAGAGTTGCATGCAGGTACCCCACCTTCCCGTGCGCGAATATCATTCACTGGGTTGTCTCACATATCGATCCCGAGATGATGACATTGAACAATACCAGTGGGACACAGCTTGCCACCTTCAGGACGGAAAACTATCATCAATTGTATCACTTGCCGCAACAAGTGAACTACATGTATGCATTGTTCTTCACTCCCAAGAATAATTTAAACACTAGAGATATCATGAAGCATTGGGTAAAAGGGTCATCAAAGTTTAGGATGACGCCCAACTAGGTCTACAAGACGAAGTCACTCAAGAAGGCTTACCAAGTCCTAGTCATCTTTGCATGTCGCTTGTATGGTCAAGAGAGCACAGAGACCTTCCCGTAGAGTTGGGTTGTTATGTTAGATCAGTTGGAAAACGAAGGAAGGCCTTTCAAATGGTCAGACATGTTGGCTCTTCACCTAAAAGTGAATGTGTCTAATGCCCGGAATCCACTTAAGGATGGACAAGAAAGATTATTTATATCGCGTACTTGCTTCATGCAATCTGTGCCCAACAACAGTCCCCTAGCATGGGTTGGACATGGACACCATCAGAGGATGTTGTGAACATTTATTGCAAGTTGCTCTCTAAGTGTAGCTACCGAGGAGTCATGGTGATGTTGTCTAACCACTTCATCACCTCGTTGTACATGATGATATTTGAACAGGATCCACCTTGCATGTCCCAAGAAGTGATGCAAACATTGCTCAACGTTGCATATTGGTATGCCTCACTCGGTGGCACCTTCATCAGGATGTTTGGCGCGGAGAAGCCTCTTCATGAGCTACCAAGGTTTTCCATAGAAAATCTTGTCATGCAAGAGATTGCATACCACATCTCCACAAGGTTATCAATAGGACTACACAAGAGGAAGAAGGCATCATGGCATACTGTTCCTTTGCAGATTGGGTTGTACAAGATTCGTACCTTGAAAGATGTGGATGTCGAGGCCGAGGACTTGAAGAAGTTTAGGTTCGACACCAAGAGCTTCAATCTGTATGATCCCCACTACATGTGCAAGAACCACTATGCGAAGGTGTACTACCCATAGATCCACGAGGCATGCCATTGGCCAAAGGAAGATCCTTGGAGGTATTGTTATAACTTCTCTAGGCTCAATGAACTGTTCAACATAGCAGTAGAATGGAAATAAGCACTACAAGAAACAACACCACAGGAAGAAACAACAACACCAACAATGAGCAGCAAACTCGCGCAAGACAAAGGCAAGAGGAAGATTGTTGAGAGCGTAGGCACTGATAAAATCTACAAGTTCAAAGGAGATGCTCTTGTTGAGAAAGTAGCTATGGAGATAGAGGTGAAGAGGCAACATCGCGAAAGGAGAGTGGAGTGGAAGAAGGGAGAGAAGAAAATGTTGGAAAATACAGAGAGGAGATTGCAGGAGATAGAGAAGAAGTTGAAAGCATAACAAGAGCTCAGGAGGAGAGAAAGGGAAGAAAGGAAAAAACAGGAACATGAAGAAGGACAAGGCGCACTAACAGAGCAAACTGCGTAGATACAGGTTGAAGCAGAAGATCACCCAGTAGATGAAGAAGAGGGTGAGCAGGTGCAGGTTCGGGAACTTGCTCAACAGGTTGAGAAGTTGGTTGAGGCAACAAACATGGAGACAGAACAAGAGCTACAGGACCAAGACATTGATCTTATGCTGAGGGAATTTGAGGTCGCACCACAGTCTCTTCCACCTCTAGAATCACAACTAGTCCCGAGTGAGCAAGAAGAAGTTGTTCTCCTTGATGATGATCTAGAGACGGATGTGTACAATCTATAATTTGACGAGTCACATTAGAGGATTGTACAGGCACAAAGAAAGTAGCTCCCGGATGACCATACATCACCTGCGTGCATAGAAGAAAGGGTGATTATACCAGATGTTAGAAGACATCCAATTTCCATGGCTGAGGCTTCTAAGGCTTATGCAAAAATCATGAGTTCCACAATCAAGTTCTTGATAGCAGAGAATGATCAGATGGAGAAGGACTTGCAAGAGGCCAGGCAGAGAATAGAACAATCCGCAGGATCTGCCATGATAGAGATGAAGAAAGCAATAGTGGTTGAGATATCAACTTTGGAGGCCACCATGTAGACAATGTATAGAAGGTTTGTCATCGTGCACAAAGCAGTTGTCCATAAATACTACTTTCAGCAGTCGTGCGCACAGACAACCCAAACTCTCAAACACATTCACACTACTATTGCACACATTCAAGAATGGACAATGAGGTACAAAGGAGCTCTGCTTTACTTCCACAAGAGGATGAAGCCAAAGGTTGAGCTGGACAAAGCATGAATTCAGATGTTGATCTAGAACTATGAGCTGCTCCCTCCGCGCATCACTAGTAGTGAGGCTTCCTATGCACGGTACTTCAGGAGTCTGGATGTCATAGTGCAAACGCACAAGATCCCTTCCATCGGAACCCCCACCTAGGCCATGAGGAAGAACCAAGTCATGTTGGATTTCGACAATTACATAGAGTAGTTGATGTGGAAAGCCACCAGTGATGACTTGCAACTCAATGCAGAGAACATGCATAAGTATATCGGTGGTCCAACCACACTAAGGAAAATGTTGCGGATGGTTCAAGATGAGCTGGACAGAGGCTTCAAAACCATATACCCAGAAGCCATGGAGGCAAGAGTCAGATTCGAAAAAGATGTCACCAAATAGTACAGGGACACAATAGCGCAGTACCAAGTTTGGTATTATTTGTCACCGAAGACCATCCCGAGGAGGTTACCGAGTTGGTCTTTCCCCAAGACCCTGAGTGTTGTTGTTTGTCTTGTTAGGCTGACTCAAGCCTATTTTTGTCCCACATGGGTATATGTGGAAATTGTATTACTGTAAACATATTGTAAGTGAAATTCCAAGTGTCATTAATGGAATGCGAATGGTCAGTATGTAATGTGAAGAGTCATGAGGGTAGTCCAAGAGTCAAAGGGGAATGTCAAGGATCACCCTGTCCTTTGCTATATATAGAACCTCATAACTCATAGTAGAGGATTTTGGGAGCCAAGCTTTTGGTTAGGCATTGCTTAGAGAAGGCTTGAAGAGTATTGTGACGAGCCTTGGTTTCTCCACATCGTAGAGCAAGTACATCTCTTTGGAGGAGCAGGTGGTGTTGACTTTATTGTTCCACTATTCGGGCTAGTGTTTATCAACGGTGTATGTATGGATGGAACTTTCACTTAATATATATAAAAGAGCCAACACATTTTCATGCATATGTTGTTATTATAGTTGGACTATTTTGGTTGCTCTAGCAATGTATGTTATTTAACTTACGAATTTGTGTATGAACTATTTTGTATGCAATTGTATGAATCTTGTTGCAAGCATGTTGTTGGTTTAATTGTCACTTTGGATTGTGGACTATTTGCTTTCCATATTGTGATGTCATTTCGCCCGGGTGTTCCTTTCAGGTTGCGTACTATTACAGACTTCTAAGGGACACACTTCATTTTCCCCTTCATGTGTTAGAACTCCCATGCATCTCACTTGACTCACTACAAGGTCAAACACTTGCTTCCAAAAAAAGATATCACAGTTGCCTTTGTGTGTTATCACTGTCAAGGAATTGCTTTACTACCCATTACTGGGACTCGTGCACCAAACAGTCTAAGGTCTAGTTGGGACTTCTTATTGGGGAGATCCCCTCACACGTTGGCAGGTCCAACACCGTCAACATTTCTAGTGCTAGAACGACGGCCAGATGAGAAGTTGAGTCCTCAAAGTCTATTTTGAATCTCTGCACATCTTTCATGACTTACATTACAATTAAACCTCCAACATGTCTATATCATGGACGTGATTTTGAAGTATCTGAGGATCTCTTTGATGACTTGTCAGTAACACATATGATGGTGAAGGAAGATCAACTTTGCTTAGTCATTGAGTTTCCTTCATGGGTTTCTGTGAAAGGAATGAAGTCCTCGAGGACGACATTGCTTGCTCGTTGTTCGCATTCACGCTCAAAGGGCACTCACTATAATGGTGTGTCACATTGCCCGCAACCTCCATTCACTCTTATCATCAGATGGTCAGTGAGTTGGTCTGTGATTTCTATTATTATGATCATAAAGCACTCAGTAAAAAAAATCTGGAATTATGGAAAGCACCTGATAAATCACTTTTGAAATTTTGGGAGCGCTTCCAAAATCTCGCTTTTCAAATCCCAGAAGATGAAATTGATTGGAAATTTCTCAATGAAAGATTTCAGTATCTTCTTCACATATTTGAAAATCCTCATGTGTTAGAATCATTCGAACCCCTCCCAGCATACCTCGGTGTTAGAGCTGCCAAACCCAAGATGGACAAGGTTGTTGTCACAAGTGACCCTCCATCTGCTTCTCATCAAACAACTCTAGCTTCGTAGTGTGAGGTGGGAGAATTTACGAACCCATCTATTGAATTGTCACATCCTCCCACCCCACCTGCTCTAGATATCTGCACAAATTTGGCTTGCAATCCTGTTGGTTGTCACATGAACTTGTTCTCTCAACCTTCATCCTCTCGTTCTGTTGATCCTCCGGATTGTACTATGTTGTGTTCTCTCGTTTCGGACTCCACATTTGTTGTTCACAAGGATCAAGTTGTTGACAGAGTTGGTGTTGAGAAGCCAACCTGCGCTGTCATTTATGATGAGTATGTGTGGGAATCTAAAGAAGAACCTACAGTGAAGGATGACCTCCTTCCATCCACACCTCATCCGTTGTTTCCTGACATCTTTTGTGATTCTTCCATTTCTGATTTGTCTTGTGAAAATCCATCCCCAAATGTTTTTACTTCCGATCATTCAAAGAACACACCGATGTCAATTTTTCATTGCATTGTGGAGAGGACACATATTTCTTTCTGAATCTACCCAATCTGTCATCTTTTCTTTCTAAAAACTCAGAGGGTGAACATTTTTGTTTCTCATCAACCCCTCTGTATGATTCGTCAGATCATGAGGATGCCGATGAACATCTCGAATTTTCTGATCATGGCTGTCGTGATATCTTTACTCCATTTGATCATGACGTTGATTCATCTGTTATTGATCTTTCTAAACCACTAGTCTTTGATGATCTACCTGATGATGAAGTGGAAACCCCTAAAGATGTTGAGGCACTTTAGCCCAAGCTAATGGTTATGTCAGGTCCTCGATGTCTTGAGGTTAGTTTCACTTCCGATCAAAAATCTATTGAAACACCCCATGCTCCTCATCACTCTCTTGTTTGCGTTGAAGATCAATCTCATCCATGGATTTCACATCCTCCACCTGAATCACATGATCCTATTGCTCATGCATTGAAGGAATCATACACAACGAGCACTCTTGCTAAGGGAAAGTTATCTTCCTTTTTCATGTTTGCTTGTTTGTCATGGTCAAAAGAGCGTACATGCTCATCGTCTGCACAAAGTGCGTTGCAACATCATGGTAGGTCCGTAGAATGTTTGTCTTACGCGTTTACTCTTTTCTTTTCTATGGACACTTTTAAACTTCGAGCATGTTGGTTTTCATTGTCTTATCTTTCTTGTGTGTTGGTTTACTTGTATATCTTTCTTGTCAACCATGCCTTCACCAACATGGGCCAACCAATGCGTCGGTGGCTGCATTGGAAATATCACTTCACGTGAGTAGGCCCATGCACTGTTTAGTTTAGGAGTAGGAGTAGTGTTTGCTTTTATTTCTTGTTTGCTTTGCTTTCATGTTTTTCTTTGCTTACTTGTTTTTCTTTCGTTTACTTCTGTCCTTTGCTTGTTTGTTTTGTTTTCTTTTTATGCACCCATAGGTTTAGCTTCACATGAAACCGTGTTTGGCTCTTGAGACAAGCAGGGTGAAGTACAAGAGGACTTGTACAACTATCAACAATTGGTTATATGTTGTCCTCTCTCTTTATGAAGAGCTTGTTGTCTTTATTCGATGATACCTTAATGGAAAATACATTCTGTTCAGAGTGAGTCAAGTAGAGTAAGATGAGGGGGGAAACCTTAACAATTATGTCAAAGGTATATATAACATACTTCTCTAAAGGAACAACCCCTTATGATCCCAATAAGTCAGGATCCTCTTCCGCCTCATGAAAATAAATAAGTTTCTATACACAGTTCTCTAAAAATGAAAAAAATTGAAAAATGAAAAATAAAATAAAGGCAAAAGAAGAGAAAGGCTTCCTGCACAGAGAGGTGAAGCAAGTAACTCCGTCAGGGTACAAGGCTCACTGGAAGCAGAGCGATGCTTGTGTTCCTGCGTCGGGGTACAAGGCTCGCTAGAAGCGGAGTGATGCTTGTGTTCATGTGTGACTCCACGGGGGTATTGTCCATGCCCACTGGCAGCAGAGCAACACCAGAGACGAAACTAAAACACTGACAATTATATTACTTGTGCATCAATATACCCATCTTCCCCAATCGAAACAACTCAGTTGACTTGGCTTGGTATGTGTGCTAGCCGATCAGGAGAATGTCAGGGACTATATCTTTAACTCAATCTAGTGAGGAATCCATGACGATAGAAGAATCTAACAATACTTCCAAACGAGTTAGACTCGATTTACATGAAACAAGGTCCATACATAGAGTTGGAGTTCGACCATTGTTTCGCCAATGTTGTAGCGGCTACAACCACCCTAAAAAAAATTCCTTCGCTTTGTTTTTGAGCCTCCCTCCTCAAAATCTTAGCAACTTGTCTTGCATTGCTCATGTACTTGTGTTCATTCAAATTTATCTTTCACTTGCCAGCTTGTGTTAGCTTACTTGCTTTGCTGACTAACCACAAGTTGACCCCGTGAGTTGGTTTACATTCGATTCTTACGTTGTCTTGGAAATTGTGTAGTCCTAGAGGGTAGCCTGTCTTGCTCTCAGGAATTGCACAGAGTAACCTGGCAGCTTGCCTTGCTCTCTAGAATTGCGTAGAGTAGCCTGACAATCAGCGTTTCTCTCTAGAATCGTGCAAATCATCTTGGCAGTGAGCTTCGGCTCAAAAAATGTGCAAATCCAACTGACAACTTTTCTTCAGCTGGGAAATTGCGCAGAGCATGAGAGGCAGTGAGAACCACTCAACCTAGGAATTGCATAGAAGCATTCCGTTAGCTGTTTTTTGATGAATGTGCTGAAAAGTTGCCTGGTTCCCGACAGAAATGCGCAATTTCTCCATGCATGCAAGGAAACCTTTCCCTAAAAAGAAAAAAAAAGCAAAAAAAAAATAATCCCTAAAAATAGGGACTATTTTTAGCACTAGGAGTTACACTCAAGTCATTTTTAGAAACTTCCCGCCACTTGTCACTTTTTCCTAGATTTTTGGCATGCACATCATAAACCTTGAATCTACCAAATCTATTTAATGGACGCCCTAGAGCTCATTCTACACATTCGATCTTGGAGCTCTAGCACTACCGAGGCATCTAGGAACCTTCGACACAGTGGACACAACTTTTCTGGGTAAGTTTTGCTTTTCAAGTCTTTTGCTCTATTTTATGTCACTTTTGTTTCCTTGGCTCGTGTGAGTGTTGTTTTGCATGTTTTACTGAAAGACCGTTAGTGTTTTAGTTTGTTTTAACTTTTAGAAGTGTTGTTTGAAGTTTTGTATTGTCTTTCTTAAGTGCACATGCATAACATTGTTTTTGCACTAACGGTCGTCATTGCGATGACCCTCCCCACTAGCTTTGTTGTTCGTCCATTTGATTGATTCCTGCATTGGTTTTGATTGCATGCATTATCATTCACACCTATGTGCACCATCCTTCGCTCATGCATTCAGGTCTACTTGTTTTCAAGTTGCCCTTGAGCAGATTTGGGATGCCTTGGCTCAGATCTTGCTTTTACCGGCATGCACTGCGCGTTCGTGGATCTCAAGGCTCTTCCTTGGCTCCAAGAATTGTGCAAAATTTGGTTGTCACTGGCCTCTAGTTGTGCTATGCACAATTTTGGGAGACAGTGCCCAGTCTTGCCCACTAGGGGATTGCGCAATGGGTAGTCCCAACCAACAATCAAGCTAGACTGAACTACGCATTGCACAGTTCTAGTGCACAACCAACCTCATTGGATTGTGCTCTACCAATTCCAGTCAGCAGAACATCTCACTAGCAGTTGAGACTGCGCAATGCACCGATCCAGCTGATAGTCCCCCAGCCCCTGAGAGTCACTATTGTGCAATCTTTCCCAACAGTCACCCAGTTTGTTGCATGATCGATCCTTGAAGTGATTTGTGTTTTTAAACTAACATTTTCTTGTTGTGAGTGTCCGCTCTATCTCTAGGTACATCAATTGTTGAGCAGTCTCTCAATAGTACATGCATCATGGTTTCCAAGAGAGTTGGATCAAAGGACACTGTAGAGAGCAGCACTGGAGACGTGGTTGAATAGGTGCCAATGAACTTGCCCATCTATGCAGACACGTAGTTGTTCATAGAGGACATGAAGATCACATGGCAAGAAATAAATGACATATTTGCAGGCAATTTCAAGGAAGATTTGGAAGATCGACAAGTCTATGTCAACATTCACAAGTCAGGCTTGTACAGGGTTGCATGCAGGTACCTCGCCTTCCCGTGTGTGAATATAATTCACTGGGTTGTCTCACATATCGATCCCGAGACGATGACATTGAGAAATACTAGTGGGACACAACTTGCCACCTTTGGGACTGAAAACTATCATCAAATGTATCACTTTCAACAGCCGGTGAACTACATGGATGCATTGTTCTTCGCTCTAAACAACAATGTAAACACTAGAGATATCATGAAGCATTGGGTAAAATAGCCATCGAAGTTTAGGATGAAACCCAACCAATTCTACAAGACGAAGTCACTTAGGAAGGCTTACCAACTCCTAGTCATCTTGGCATGTCGCTTGTATGGTCAAGAGAGCAAGGATACCTTCCTGAAAAGTTGGGTTGTTATGTTAGATCAGTTGGAAAATGAAGGAAGGCCTTTCAACTAGTCGAACGTGTTGGCTCTTCAACTAAAAGTGCATGTGTCTAATGCCTGAAATCCACCTAAGGATGGACAACCAATATTATTTATGTCTGTGTACCTACTTGACGCAATCTATGCCCAACAACAATTCCCTGGCATGGGTTGGACATGGACACCATCAGAGGATGCTATGAACTTTTATTGCAAGTTGCTCTTTGAGTGTAACTACCGAGGAGTCATGGCGAGGTTGTCTGACCACTTCATCGCCCCTCTTTACAGGAAGATATTTGAACAAGATCCACCTTGCATGTCCTAAGAAGCAATGCAAGAATTGTTTAACATTGCAAATTGGTATGCCTCACCTGGTGGCACCTTCATCAGGATGTTTGGCGTGGAGAAGCCTCTGCATGAGCTATCGAGGTTTTCCACGGACAAGCTAGTCATGCAAGAGGTTTCATACCACATCTCCATAGGGTTATCAGCAGGACTGCACAGGAGGAAGAAGGCACCATGGCGTACTCTTCCTTTACGGATTGGGTTGTACGGTATTCATACCTTAAAAGATGTAGATGCCAAGGCCGAGGGCTTGAAGAAGATTGGTTTCGGAACCAAGAAATTCAATCTGTATGATCCCCACTGCATATGCAAGAACCACTATGCAAAGGTGTACTACCCATGGATCCATGGGGCATGTCATTGGCTAGAGGAAGATCCTTGGAGGTATTGCTATAACTCCTCTAGGCTCAATGAACTGGTCAACATAGTTGTATAATGGAAAGCAACACTACAGGCAGCAACACCACAGGAAGCAACAACAACAACAACATAAGAAAACCCACGCAAGACAAAGGCAAGAGGAAGATTGCTAAGAGCACAGAGGATGAACAAAGTTACAAGTTCAAAGCAGATGTTGTTGAGAAAGTAACTTTGGAGAGAGGCGAAGAGGCGACAACGCGAAAAGAGAGTGGAGCGGAAGAAGAGAGAGAAGCAAAGGTTGGAAGATACAAAGAGGAAATTGCAGGAGACAGAGAAAAAGTTGAAATCAGAACGAGAGTTCAGGAGGAGAGAAAGGGAAGAAAGGCAAAAACATGAACAAGAAGAAGGACAAGGAACACTGACAGAGAAAACTACGTAGATACAAGTTGAAGGAGTAGAGAAACCAACAGGTGAAGAAGAGGGTGAGCAGTTGCAGGTTCGGGAACATGCTCAGCAGGTTGAGCAGTTGGTTAAAGCAACAAACATGGAGACGGAACAAGAGATACAAGACCAAGACATCGATCTCATGCCGAGGGCATCCGAGGTCGCACCATAGTCTCTGCCACCTCTAGAATCACAACCAGTCCTGAGCAACGAAGAAGGAGTTGTTCTCTTTAATGATGATATGGAGACAGATGTGTACAATTTGGCATTTGAAGAGTCACAACAGAGGATTGTATAGGCATGAAGAAAGAATCTCCCGGATGATCATACATCACTTGCGCAAACAGAAGAAAGGGTGATTGTACCAGATGTTAGAAGACATCTAGTTGCCATGTCTGAGGCTTCTAAGGCTTATGCAGAAGCCACGAGTTTGACAGTCAATTTATTGATAGCATAGAATGATCAAATGGGGAGGGAATTACAAGAGGCCAAGCAACGAGCAGAACAGTCCATAAGATCTGCCATGACATAGATGAAGAAAGCAATAGTGGCAGAGATATCAACTTTGGAGGTCACCATGCGGACAATGTACAACAGATTTGTCACTTTGCACAAAGTAGTTGTCCATGTATACAGATTTCAGCAGTAGTGCACACAGACAGCCCAAACTCTCAAAGACATTCACACTTCTATTGTGCACATGCAAGAATGGACAATGAGGTACAAGGGATCCCCGCTTTACTTACACAAAAGGATGAAGCCATAGGCTGAGCTAGACAAAGCATGTATTGAGATGTTGATCCAGAACTATGAGAAGCCCCCTCCGCTCATCACTAGCATTGAGGCTTCCTATGCACGATTATTCAGGAGTCTGGATGTCATAGTGCGAACGCACAAGATCCTTTCCATCGGAACCCTCACCGAGGCCATGAGGAAGAACCAAGTCATGTTGGACGTTGACAAGTACATAGAGCAGTTGATGCACGAAGCCACCAGTGATGACTTGCAGCTCAACGTAGAGAACATGCAGAAGTATATCGGTGGTACAGCCACACTAAGGACAATGTTGCACATGCTTCAATATGAGTTTGACAGAGTCTTCATAACCATATACCCGGAAGCCATGGAGGTAAGAGTCTACTTTGAAAAATATGTCACCAAACAGTACGAGGACATAATAGAGCAGTACCAAGCTTGGTAGTAGTTCATCATCGAAGACCATTGCAAGGAGGTTACGGAGTTGGTCTTTGCCTAAGACCCCGAGTGATGTTGTTTGTCTTGTCAGGCTAACTCAAGACTATTTTTGTCCCATATGGGTATATGTGGAAATTGTATTATTGTAAACATATTGTAAGTGAAATTCCAAGTGTCATTAGTGGAATGTGAACAGTCACTATGTAATGTGAAGAGTCATGAGGGTAGTCCAAGAGTCAAAGTGGAATGTCAAGGGTCACCCCACCCTTTTCTACATCTAGAGGCTTTTGAGAGCCAAGCTTTTGGCTAGGCATTGCTTAGAGAAGGCTTAGAGAGTATTGTGACGAGACTTGGCATCTCCACAGCATATAGCGAGTACATATCTTTGGAGGAGTAGGTGGTGTTGACTGTAAAGTTCCACTATTGGGGCTAGTGGCTGCCAATGGTGTATGGATGGATGGAACTTTCACTAAATATATATAATAGAGCCAACACATTTTCATGCATATGTTCTTATTGTAGTTGGACTATGCTGGTTGCTCTGGCAATGTATGTTATTTAACTTACGCATTTGTGTATGAACTATTTTGTATGCAATTGTATGAATCTTGATGCAAACGTGTTGTTGGTTTAACCCGTCACTTTGGATTGTGGACTGTTCTTCTTTCTAGCTTGTGATGTCATTCAGCTCATGTGTTACTTTCAGGTTGCGTACTATTACAGGCTTCTAAGGGACACACTTCCTTTTCCATCCATGTGGTAGAACCCCCATGCACCTCACTTGACTCGCTGGAAGGTCACACACTTGTTTTTGACAAATATATCACACTGACCTCTATGTTCTATCGCAGTCAGGACATTGCTTTACTACCCACTGTTGGGACTCCTACTCCAAACGGTCTGAGGTATAGTTGGGACTTCTTACCAGGGAGATCCCCTGACATGTTGGTGGGTCCAGCACCGTCACCATAATGACCTGGAAAGGAGTGGAAGAAGGAAGACAATGTTCTGTCAGTCTACTCCAATCAAAAGAAATAGCCTCATTACTTGGATGAGGTTCAAAAGCAACAGATGAAATGCCTCCATGTGTAGAAGAATCTGAGGTACCATGAAGAACCTTAGCGATATGACATTCACTCTCTAAAGGGAGAGTGGGATCGACTGAAGATGGAATCGATTCAACCACTTGATCAAAAAATAATCCATCAATCTGAGTGATACATGTTTCACCCTCCAATGGAAGAGTGGGATTGATTATACTTGGATTTAGATCAATCACTTCGTCAACTGATGGTAGATGGGGAGAAAGTTTATGGTAATTAGTTGGAAGTTGTTGTTGTGAAACAATAAGTTTTTCCAACAATTTTGAGGCTTCATCCATGTGAGGGAAAAGGTGACTATGATGAGTCCCTTTGCATAACCTACAAGGAAACCTGACCTTAATCTTTTTCCCTAGAATCTGAGAATCACTGGTGGATAAGAATTATTTGACCATACTTCCAAGACCTTAGGAATACCAGGACAATTGATAAGGAAGTGGTCACCCTTACAAAGCTTACAAGGGTATTTTGGCTTACGATGCATTATGGAAGTTTCCTCAACATTACCAATACTTACAACCATGGTTGGTTGGTTGAATTCTTTCTTATCTTGCTTCTTCTTCTTCTTAGTCATTTGGTTACTAGCATCAAGGCTTTTACCAAGTGAAGAAGAAGAAAGGGAGGAGGACATGTTGGGTGAAGAAGGTAAAGGGTCAACAGTAGGTTGGTGATGTTGAGATGATGAACTCGATTGAGGTGAAAAACTAGGTTGAGTTGGTACAATTTAAGTATTTGGAATTAAAGAAGTTGAGAACAAACATACAAGTAAACCAACCGTGAATCCGGGAAGTGACAATGTGGCTATATAAGGAGGACCAATATTTCCAAAATTGGGAAAAGGACTAGGATTCTCGTTAATGGGGATTCCTTGGCCGATAACTTCCGGATTGGTAGCCATTAGATTTAATACAAATAAGTTTTTATTGTTAAAATTACATAATATTCACAATCCACACCTAAGATCTTGTAAAAAAAGTAAAAACGAACATATAACACACCCTAGTAAATCTAAAGAGTCAAACCATGCAAATTGACTTTTCACAAAAAAATCAGTAGTTGGTAATGAAATCGAACGTCGCAGAGATCAAAGTGAAATTTGAATAATGATAGAGAGGTTGTAACGAGTTACATTGACAACATGCTTAATGAAACAATATGGTGAAAGTAACTTCACTTATGCCATCTCGAGTGAAGATTACCCTCCAAAATGTCCAAGTGAGTTTATTCAACGTTTGTTCCAGGTACAATAGGACCTTCCTCTACCGTCACCTCGGGTAATATCCATAAGATTATGGTCTCTAAGGTTACCAACTACAACAATTTAACCTTGGGGAACAATCGCAGATCAGACGTACATGTAAGGGCAGAGTAGCAAAGTTCAATCCCCTTGAAAACTCCTCAACATGGTTAATTGGAGGTTTACTTTCAAGTGACCCCAAGTACCTTTCAACACCGTTGTAATATGTGTAAATCACTGTACCATAGCCAATGAAGTGGGTACGATCACTTCACGAGCTCTGATATGATCTCGTGCTTGACTCCTTTGTAAGGGGGTCTTCCTGAAGAAAAAATGTAATAACTGCATTTATCTCCCTATCGCAAGATTCTAATGTTTGTCTGCAACTTTGGAAAGTTTACTCACTTCCCTATTCCAAAGCCCTACAACCTAATCTATTGTAGGTGGAAAGAGCCCTAAAAATAATAAAAATTCTAGATGAATTTTATTAACGCTGTGTTATTAAGTTGTTATTTATTCAAAGGGTAAATGAACGTGAAATCGATGGTATTATGACTTGACTCAAAACTCTAATGCATCAAATATGAAATGTGTAATCTCTTCATTTCGATTACTTCTAGCTAGAGTAAGTAAAGAGGTTCTTCTTTAAAACATTAACTCCGGAATGTACCACTTCTAATTTTTCAATGCAATTCAAAGCTCTAAGTTTCCAACCATGCAATGTAATCTATGAACAATATGCTTGAAAACTATGCAAATGTAATCTATGCACAATTTTCGTGAACACTATGCAAATGCAATCAATGCACAATTTTTGTTCATGAAATGAGAATTCTAAACATGCAAATGAAATCTATGCAAGATAATTCTTTAAAATAAACACAAGATGATTCCAAATCAGCGAAAGAACAACAAGACTATTTCCTTTCACTAATACAACTAAAGAACCAATCAAGTGTAAGTAAAGGAAATCGGGTGAAAATTCCAAAGATAAAAATAATGACACTCAAAGGCAATTAACACCCAGACACAATTCAGCACACCCCCCCCCCCGGGGCGATTGAGGGGCATTTTTTTTTTCAAAATATGAAGGAAAAAACAAGCAAAAATTGTTAAGAAAGTGAGACAAACCTTTGAGCAATGAGCAAAGGAAATCAAATTAAAAACACCCAATGAAATCCTTAAAATGAAAATGCTTGAATGAATATTATGAAATTAACGCTTAAAGTGCAATTCTGATTAAACTTTAGTAATGGAAATAAAATTACTTATGTTTTCAATATAGCACAAGAAACACGTCGCATCAAAATACTAATCCTTGAGAAACCCTACCTTTCAATCCTTGAAAACGAAAAAATCTCAAGACAACTCCTTCACAACACCTGATCAAACACACACAGACTGACTAGAGGCATATACAAGTGTAATGAAACCTTAAAAAACAAAAATTCAGACTTTAATGAGAGTAAAAGCCATTTTTTCAAAAAAATTCAGAGTATGCGCAGGTAAACAGTATAATATAGTGTGTATGCACATTGTTGCTAAAGGTAACTTGTGCTCTGTTTCTAAACAGAAACCGCGCAGGTTGAGAAACTTAAAGAAAAAATAAAAAAATATCCAAACAAATCAAAAAATCTGAAAGATCATTAACTTGTCAAGACTTGGATAAAGCTATAAAAAATGTTATAGAATAAAAAAAAAGGAGATGGAAGAGAACAGGAAGTTCCCTAGTATGATTGCCAATTTGTTATGAGGACTAATCGCAAGTGTAGACATAAGCAATCTTCGTAGGTTTCTTACAAAACCTGGTAACAAGCAAACAATCAAGCTAATTCCTTGTCTGAATCTATCTTTTCTTGAATCATGAGCTAACAAGGTGAGAAAAAGAAATTCATACCGTATTACAACATGCTTGATGAAGATCCCCCTTTGTGCTTCATTGCAACTCCTCCATGCTTGAATCTAGAGTTGCATGCATGGAAACAAAAAAGGATCAAAGACATATGCAACATAAATGATTCAATAATTCAAATTAGTGATCAAGGAGACTAGTAACAACATCATTCCATTGGACAAATAGAAATAACATAAACCATCCGTGAAATTCATCAATTAATCCATTGAACAATGTAGTGAGAAGAAACACTTGTTTGTATTAATTTCAGAAACATAAAAGAGTTATAAAACATGTGCTTTGATGTTGTGAAGCCCCTTCCATTGATCTCAATCCTCTCAAAAAATGATAAGCTCTCCAACCTAATTTCTCTAACATAAATTTACTCTGAATAGCCTCCATTCAACTCCCCCACCTATGGCTTGATTAATAGGCCAAAAGGAAGTAGTTTGAGATCCTTAGTCCAAGGATGAGATCCACTAAAAGAGGGATGGTGGCTCCTTGAAGAATGGGGATTAGCTCCATAAAAAATGAGGTTAGGCTCAAATAAACATGAGTTTGAGGCTCTCTGTTGGGAATGATTCGCCCAACAAAGCTTTTAGATCTCACATTTTATTTTTAATTTTTATTGAGTCATGTGCGCACGTTTTAGTGGTAGACAGAGCGCACATCTACGTAGGGATCAATGTCAATAGCTACGTATGCATAGAAACTAACTAGGAAAATGCGCAAGAGACTAAAAGTGGGTTTATGGACCATGTTTCCTAGAATTTACACTTTATTTAAGGTATATAAGTTGTTGACTTGCAAGGGAGTGATTCATGACACTTGGATGGATGGGGAGAGATCCAATTTGATGATCATTTGCCTAATGTGACAAAATGACATGTAACACTTTGCATAAACCAAGATAGGGGAGCAACATCTTCCACTTTATGGGTAACAGATAGGGGTAATACCCTATTGTCTAGAGATCCCTTAACTCCAGGAAACCTCCATCTCAATTCCACACCCTGTGAGCTCAAATAGGGGGGAAGAGTCGACTCTGTGTCCTTGATTAGCCCAGACCCTTACTTCGTAGGGTCACATCCATTAATCCATGTTGCTCTCTGTAGATTAGAAACATATCAACATGCTCACATCCAGTACCAACTTAACCAACTCGCTGAAGAGTTACCTCAAACATACCAAGAGCACCATTCCTCTATTTTCTTGTTCATGTAGGACATCAAAATCAAATATTATGTTAGAAAAATACATGACATAAAAGGATACCTTATTCATCCTCCCTCTCATGGAGGTACCAAACACAAGCCTAAGCTTGTCTCGTACAACAACACTGTCTCAATATATGAAGATATCTCAGTCTTAGCTATATACAAGATTCTTTGCCAATCAGATCCCACTCTTTATTATCGCAATGTATCACTGTCACATCCAAATCCTATTCAAAACAACTTTCCAAAGAGTTTCTTCAACCAAAATTCTGCACAACTAGCCATGCTAGTAATAATGTACTCAACCTCAGTCGTTCTTAAAGCTACAAACTTTTATTTCCATCTCATCAAAATGTCATGGTAGATTGCAAGCTAAAACGGTACCCAAATGTGCTATTTTTGTCATCATTTGTGCATCCATGTTGTTGTACATCTCCTATAGTATATCTCAAACCAAGATTGATCGTCCCATGCAAATATCTTGAAGGGTGCTTGGCGGAAACCCAATGTGTATGACGCGGTTCAATCATGAATTGACTTAAGTTGTTCTCTACAAAACATATATTTAGGTGGATGTTACAAGGAACATCAATGCTTTAATCAACTGTCGGTTTGTAAGTTAGGTCTAGTAATATCTTTGCATAACTTCTTGAAATTAAATTCAATTGGATTGTCCAAGGATTTGCATTCCCACTTTCTAAAATTTCTTTAATAACTTCACGATATGTTTCCCTTTTCCAAACTTCATCATGCCAAGTTCTTCATTTCAAACTTCAAAGGCCATCTCCCTCTTCCTTTGATCATTAGAGGCTCGTTACCTGTCAAGAATAAATCGTCAACATATAAAACCAAAATCAAAGGCATACCTTGGACCACTTTGAAGTAGAGGTTTGGATCAACACATCTTCCAGGCTTTACTAGGTAACTGTCAATGCAGACATACCAGGCTCGGGGAGCTTGCTTCATACAATGCTTTCTGCAAACATAATACTTGACCAAACCAATATGCTCAACCTTAAACAAATCAATATTGTGCAATCAAATCAACCAAGTCTACTTGTCAAACCAGAACAAATATCAAAGCTATGAAAGTTCCTACCAGTATCACTGTTAAACCTTTAATCCAAGTTCCCAAGTAGAGCTCACATCTAAGTACCAGGTTACAACCTTATCTATTTGACCTATCAACAATTGTTATTTATAATATCAAGCCAGACTTCATCAAGTCATCCTTATGATCATGATTTATATCCCGAGATGCAAATGCATATGTCATATAAGTTCCATCCATCCATAGTGAGATCACTACATACTGAATCAGAACTATGTACTCTTCAACCAATGTGCCAATACAAAATCAATTATGTCTACAGAGCACTGCTATTTCACGTCGAGGCAAATTACCATTATCAAGAACCAAATATGATCAAAACCCTAATTCATTATCACTATGACTTCAATCAATCAATAAGACAAAACATATTTATGAATTGTCAAGCATCATGCCAAAATTCCAATACTGCTTATCTATATTAAACCAATAAGTGAAATCTCGTCAAACCCTTGCAACTATTATCAAATATTGACATATACTAACTTCAATGGTCGAATCAAAATAACATACTAAAATGCAAATTCCAGTTCCTTGCAAACACAAGTTTAGTCAACACATTCACATTCTCTATAGTAAGTCAAAAATTCAAACTTCCCTGCTCATAGGACTTTCTATTGTCTGCTCCATATCTATAAGACTGTCATACTCTTGGTGTGCTCCTGATCTCATGCATAAGGCTTCAATTTTGTGTCCTACAGACATAACCACACTCATAGGCCTTCTTCCGTGCGGTTGGGAGGCTTACAACTGAACCCTTAAGCCTTCTTCCGGTGCGGTTGGGGCTTAGACTAGGAGAACCCTTCTCTGCTTAAATAAGAACCTGTCAAAACCTTTTTCCACAACATCAAATGTTTATTCATGTCTAGAATCCTTCCTCCAATAGTCAAGTGTCTTCTTTTCAAATAATAATAGGTGTTAAAATCTCATGAAAAGTTTCTCCCTCTAAATGGGAAGCCACTTCAGTCATCATCATTCAAAACATCAACCTATCTATCATAATATTGTCATGCATCAACATAACTGTTAGATCATGAAATCAAACTATATCAGGTTCTAAAACATATATTCATCATGGTCATAACATGTTAGCATCAACTACTTTATCATCACATATGAATATGACATAAAACTTTTATTAAGGGTTAGTGTCATATAATTAGGGTAGCTGACACATGTATCATTATACTTCAAGGATCATAATCACTACATCACTTCTTTATCACACTATCTAACCATCAAGATAGGGCATCCACATTTACCACATTGTCAAATTTACTAAGATTATCAAAACCTAACAAGAAGGTCCCGAGTATCAATTTTGTTGTTACACTTTTATCATCAAGGTTATCATGCTTATCACAAGCATTAATAATAAGATCAAGTCACTATATATAAAAGAACAATGTATTTAGCTTGCTTCATAACATCAAGAAATCAATCATGTTTAAAATGTAAGATACTTGTCAAATATCAAGTGCACCAATATATCACATGTACCATAAATCAAACTTACTTTCATATGCATATATGAGTCATTCATGAAGGTGATATTCCCATAATGCCTTAGGGCTTACCCTGCCATCCAATATTGCAGCTGAAACAATATACTATACATACCTTATAACATTCATATACCTTTGCACTTTGTGTCACTTACTTGTTATGGACAACTGTAACTCTTCTCTTCCTACACTAGCTATCTTTTCCTACACCTCAGATGATCCTCAAGAAGGATCCACTTATCACATCTCATTAGGAGGTTAGAAGTATCCAAATACTCAAATATACATGCAAGAAGTATAATCAATGATCAAATCAATAAATCTAAACAAAAGTAAAGACATAAAGAAGTAACATAAATTGAAAAATTACTTATCTTTAATGAGAGGTGATCATCTCCCTCTTGAACCAACCTTCAAGAGTCATGACTGTCCATTGTCCATATAACATTGTTGCCTTCATTATATTTCAACCAACTTCATCAACAACCAAGCCTAATTGAGACTATCCCATCTAGTGCTACATCAAACCTGTCACAAGTGCTAGAACATCTTCACACTGATCATGCTAGGGTTTCTAGATTGCATATCTCAAATCTTTGTCATAATCCAGGGTTTCTTCCAAACCCTAACCTCATAATATCCATCAAACCC
Source organism: Pinus tabuliformis (assembly GCA_031772625.1). Classification (NCBI taxonomy): domain Eukaryota; kingdom Viridiplantae; phylum Streptophyta; class Pinopsida; order Pinales; family Pinaceae; genus Pinus; species Pinus tabuliformis. Next base: position 831,618,569 of record CM062816.1, read on the forward strand.
TAATAACCAGATTGCTTAGGGTTTCCTTCAAACCCTAGTATTCTTTTAGGTCTCCTCCATCTTCTCTTGCTTCCATCAAAGGTGTCTTCATGGGGGTGATCTTAATGACTTTTCTTCAGCCCAACTCTGATACCATGTTAAATTTTCTTAGGGCTATATTGTTATTTGCTTTAGATAATTGCATTTCTTCATTTACATATTAAATTCACCCCACAACATCATAACATTATTCAATTTTACAACATTATTCAACAACATATGCAATTATATAGAAAGAACAATATCATCATCAATGCAGTGAAACATAAAGGAACAATAGAAGAAAATCTTTCACACATAGAGACACCAGGATTGGTCGGAGATAGGGCAAAACCCACTACGAGGAAAATCCTTTCAAATTATTTTCTTATCAGAATGTCATTGTATGTTTCAACAAAGAGAGAGTACAATGATCCATATCTTCAACCACAAACCTATCCAAAAAATTCAACTAAACAACATTCATGAGATGAACCCAATAATGCTAATAATCAAAACACTTATTCAAAAGCCTATGGTCAACTGTCGAATTATGCAGTCAATTGACAAAATCTGCTGTCAACTGTAAAACTCAAACCCTAGTTTCCAACCACGCGTAAAGAGTGCACGTGCGTGTGGTTGAAACCCTCCAGCGGCACTCATGAGCCTGCATGCCTGTGGTTGCAACCAAAAAATGCCCGTGTCAACCTTGCGGTTGGAAACCAAAATCGTAGATCTCACGTGCTATGTGCGAGTTTCAGACCCTACAATTTCGGACTTGTATGAACCAATCTTTGCGAACCAACTCAAACCTGTGCGATCCAAACCAAAGAAAGAAAAATGATAATGATGATATCCAAATGAGGGTCACTTGACTTGTATATATAACCATTCGAGGGTGTCCAATTTCTCTTTTGGGTCGACCTATCCTTTTGTGCATACGTGGGTGTCAATTAAAAAATACACTTTCCCTTGTCCAAATCAAGTGCTTCAGAAGTCAACACTGGTCCTCTTGAAAAGAGGAATCTAGTCCCATGATTGGAATTTGTCACTAAGCTGTCAAATTAACACTTGACTTATATATAAATTTCCCTAAGAGGTTCCCAATTTCTTATAGGGTTTTGTCATCTTAGAATAATTAGGGAACATATGAGATCTTACCCAAACAGGGACAACAATGGGGATCTCTTCATTTGGATCAAAATCTAAGGACCATTTATTCCTATGAGGTAGGGGTACTCGAAGCGAGGGCTGGGGTTCTCGTACTTGTACCCAATTTGCACACCTAACCACCGAAAATCGGTTTAGGTTCTTCTCAAATGCGCCCTTCTGAACCCGGTTTAGGTATGGAGAACCCGATACTCCGAAAATTAAAAATGGGTTCTTTCTTTGTGACGGGTACTCAGTACCCTGTAAAAGGGTGCGTGGTTCCCCGAAAACTGGTACTCGGAGGGTACTTAGTTTGTTACATAGTTTTTTTGTTTGTTTGTTGGATTTTTAATAAAATATTAAAAATTGATGAATGGCTTCCCACACTCAGACTAAACCCTAGTGTTTACTAAACCAAAAAATTTGCATGTGTAGATGAGGAGATACAACCATATGGTCTTATTGAGCTACCTCCAGTTGCTATGGATGAGCAAAAGCCTCGAGATGAGAGTGATCCCTCCCTAAAGAGCTTGTTGACTGCTGAACTTAATGATGTTGATCATGATGACATGGATGCTGATGAGTGATGACATGACTTGAGGAAGCCAAACCAATAATTTTGATACTTGCTCAGTTTCACCTTTTTTAAAGAATTTTCTATTGCATATGTGGAAATACCTTAAGGCTAATTTTAAATATAATATGACAATTGAATCTTGAACATATAATATATACCTATTATCCTCTATTATCACTGTTTTATTTTTCTTGAAATATTTCAAAATTCAAATTTTATATAATATATAAACAAACTATCATATAGTATATACCTCGACGAACCCACGCACTTTGTTTCAAAGAGTAACGGCCCGTTCCCGTACCCGAACCTGAACCTGAGTTTGCTGGCAACTTAAATTTATTTGAAGTTGATGGGAGGGGTTAAGAACCCATACAATTTGCCAGCCAGCACTGACGTGGAGAAGAGCAAGGCAACTTTTTGAGGGTTTTCAGTGGTTACATTCAGACTTTGAGCTTCTTGAATTCTCTTCACGAACCTTTGGGAAAACCCATTCCATTTGACTTCGCTTTTTTGGCGGCTACCTTTGTGAAAGAGCGGAATGAAGCAGCAGCAGAGTCCGAAGGCTGTCTGAAGGTGCCCGTGTATGGTGAGGACCCGCAGCTTTTCCTGTGGAGGGCTGGGAGAAAGTAGAGTTGAGTCATTAGAGTGAGCAGAATCCAAGCATCGAGCCTTTCATAACGATAGGAACTTGAGTTTTAGTATACAATTGGTACTTTTATGATTCATTGGATGTGTGTTACACTTGTTTTTTTATTATCTTGTGTGTATCTGTACATTTGTTGGTCTGTTTGTTTGACTGTATATGCATATGTTTTTGTGCTTTCCTTTTTGTGCAAATATCATTTTTTATTTTATTTTGGAGAATATAATCCCTCGCTTACATATTAGGCATTTCAAGTGAGACACTGGTAACTTGCCAGCACCTCAGAGTTCTCACCCCTCTTTTCTAGTTTTCTTGATGGGGAATGATAATTACTACTAGCTGAAATACCAGGAGGTAACCCCAAGGGGTTGGGTGAGATTTGATCCTGACATGTTTGTGAAGTTATGCACAAGAGCATCTAACAATCAAGGCTAAATGGGGGCTTTGTGCAAATAATATTTTGTTAAGTCATAATCATTCATATAATTTTCTTGGTGTTGAGCTCCATCATTCCAGCATATTAATGCCCAGGGAATTTAAGAATACATTTTAAATTGTCAGCCCAGGATGCCTAAGCTTTCAAGATGCCATGCACTGTATGTGCAACTATAAAGGTTTACCAATTGGAATCTTAACCCTATTGTAGCAAATGTTGAATTAAACCATTATGGAGAATGACAACTAATCTGTCTACTGAAAGAACTGAGACTTTGCAAGAATGAGTTGCCCAGCAGCACACCAGTGATGCACCCTTTTGGCTTCTTGACACCAGTCGTGCAGGGGATAAAGGATTTGCAGAAAATAACTAGCAACTAAAGTCATGCCAATACCAAGTCCATAGAAAACTAGCAGCATGCCCTTTCGAATTTTTGTGTCTTGTGGAAATGAATTGAGATTGTAGAAAGAAATGACAGTAACTAACCACAGAACTGAAGCAAACTTGCAGAATTTAAAGTCTAAGTTGATCACACAGTGGAAATAAAAGTGCAGAATCAAAATCTAAGTTACAGCAAGAAGGGATTCATCCAGCAATGTGTTCCAAGAGTGGGCCTTGTTGAAATTTTGTCGCTATGGTTGGTTTTCATAACTAGAGTTTGTAGCCCTCCAAATATATATGTTATGATAAGTACAAATGTGGTTTTCATGTGGACTTCAGAAGGGTTTTTTTAAAATTTAAATTTTTGGCACCAAAATGATCAAGTCGGCCCATCATTAAGTGACACCCATTCGGCCTCACCAAAGACTATAAATATACCACTTGTTCTCCTCCTCTTGGCATTTCAGATTACATCACCACACACAAATTGTATCTTCTGTTCATCTAAGCGAAGAAGACACAAGACAAGAAAGCCGAAGTTGACCAGACAGTCCAGCATTTGACTGAGCGTCTTTTTTCTCTCTGTTTGACCTCGCATGTGTAGAAGACAGGCCAAATTTCTTCTGGGCAAATCACAGGGCAGCGGACCAAGTTTTTGAGGTGAAGAAGAAGGCCGAAATTTGGCCTCGCAGATCAGACTTGACCGAATCCTTTGGGCAGCAGTTTGACTTGAAAGAAGACAGTTTGAACCAGGGTTTTGTTGTTATTCTGTTTGACTTTAGTTTTTACTGGAAAGATCAGATGTATCGCTTGTTGGATCGAATAATTTCTCTAAGGAAAGGGTTGCTGAGTTTTTCTCTAGAAAAGGATTTTCCCAAGGTAAAATTTGTGTTGTCTTTATGCATCATTGTTCTAATGTGATCCCTATTGTCTTATTGTTTTTCTGTGGTTGAATTTCTAAAGTATAATTGTTTAATGATAAACTGAAAGTGTTAAAAAGAATGTCAATATCATTAGCAGTTGGACACGCTCGAGCCACGAATTGGACATGTGTCGCTCGAGAATCGTGTCCGCCACGTGGGATTTGGGACACGAGGGGGGAGGATGAATCCCATTTCTTAGTTTCAGGAATTTGTGCTTGTACCACACGTCCTGTCTCCATCTTGAATGACACAACTCTCGATCCTCAGATCTCCAACTGACTTTTGTCGCCCAACACCATGTGCAATTTCGAGTCCCATTCAGCTAGAGTCTTGAAAACCTCGTGTGACCCTGTCATATGCTTCGTCGCACCACTGTCCACGTACCATCCATCTTCATTGACAATACCCTGGGAGAAATGAGAAATCATAGCAAAGTCCTCCTCTTCCAATCTCTTGGAGAGATCATCTATCTCAGCTGAAGTGGCAACACCGACGACTTGCTTTCCTTTCCTCTTCTCCTCATCTCGCTTCTTCTTCATTGGACATCTCGACGAATAATGACCCATCTCGCCACAGTTGAAAAAACTTGACTTTACTCAAGTCCTTTTTCTTGCCCTTCATTCGCGTTGCAAGTGCCATGTCATCATCTGAAGCCTTCTTCTTCAGATGAAGATCCTCTTCTTGTAACTCTTCCTGAATGAAGCCATCCCAAAACCTATCCCAGTTTGGCAGCTTCTCCCTGGCAACGATCCCTTTGATGAAGGGCTTCCAATCCTCGGTGAACCCTTTCAAGGCAATCCTTACCATATCTCCATCTGAGGTAGACACACCGATGGTAGCGAGCTCATCTTTGACCTGAGACAATCTCGTCAAATACGAGGTCACGCTTTCACCCTTTGTCAGCTTGTTGGACTTCAACTTATCCTCCAATAGTTCTTGTTCTTATTCTGGAACAAATTTTGAATAGCTATCCACATCTCACGTGCATTGTTCTTCCCGGACAATTTAGGTATTAGGGCATCCTTCACACCATCTAGGATGATCAATCTCGCCCTTGCATCCAAATCTTCATATATTTCCAACTCCTCAGGGTCAGTTGGCTTCTTGATCTTTTTCTCGGCAAAATCCCAAAGCCTTTTGACCTGCAAGACCAACTTGATCCTTTCCTTCTAAGGACTATAGTTAGACAACCCCTCCAACCTATCCTCATACCGGAGACCTACTTGCAACTTCGACATTGTAGTGAGCCCTTCACTTACAATGTGACCAACTCCCTCTCATGTTGTACTTCGTTGCGCACAACTCTGATTTACTTACTTCCAAAGTAGCTCAGACACCCTCTGATACCATGTTGAATTTCCACGACCTTGGGTCTAGGTTAGAGTCTTAAAATCACTGATGCTACCAAACCAAGAATCTCAACCATAAACTACTTTGCACAACAGAAATATAAAGCAATAAATCACATATGCACAAATATACACGGTTTTTAACAAAATTGTACAATCCCAATCTTCGTTATACTAAACAAACTAAGTAATACAACAGTCTATGGTTTACAAGATACAATGACAAACTTTATTGTGCAACTTTAATATCGTATCTTGTCCTGCCGGTCCTTCGCTCTCGTACTGCTCACTAGTAGTGCCTTAGTCCATCAAGGCTCCTACACATTGAGACTCCAAGAGGGCTACCTCCTAACAATGCTGCAAAACTTTTGCTGCATGTACACGAGCTCATCAACTGCTCTCTAGGCTGGCCAATTCCCGAGCTTCAATCGGCCAATCTAGTAGTCACTTTCGTTTATCAAAGTGTTGCTCTTTAGGCTGCAAACTTCACCTAATCATGCACCAACAATGTCCTTCTTATCTGCTGCTCTAGGGCAATTTTGGGTAGCCAACATACTGCCCTCCAATCAGATCAATGGTACCCAATCACTGTTGGCATTATGATACAGGTGTTGTCCTTGATGGCAACTCACTCAGATGACAGATCATAGTGCAACATGTCAATAGCAAAGAATTAATGATTAGACTACAAAGAATGAAGAAAGAGAGGTATAGGCAGGTTCACCTTGACAAAGGAGTGTATACACGCGGGTTAACAGACCAAAAGGAGCATATAACGTACACACGCACTTTCACAGAATGGAAAGCGCGTATATATTGGAAAACTAAGTTTTGGTCCAAGGTATTTGGTCCATGGTATTTTGATCCATGGTATTGGTCCAAGGTATCTGGTCCGAGGTATTGACCCTAAGTATTTGGTCCAAGGTATTGGTCCTAAGTGGCCAAAGTGTTGAAGTATCGAATATCTGATGAAGTGTGAGATCTAGTATGTAGGTTATTGGGTTATGGTGCATTGCTGGATCTGAACCAAGGATGAACCTTAGCTTATGATGAGAGATCAGATCTAATGATGGATCGGGAACTTAATGCGTAAAGTGAACTATCATTATGTGTTATTGTTCATGTATATTCTAGATTTGAATACTGACGCATATATTATTCTGTAAATGATCTGGTCTCGGTATAACTAAAGTCTGGAATAGCTGCAGAATTTTGAATTTATATTTGCAGATATATACGCTGGTTGGCTTTGAGTAAAGCGCGTATGCACGCAGGTTCGACACATGGAAGTAGCGTATACCTTATAAAATATGTTTTAGTTGCTTTTGTTTGCTGTTGCAGTGTTCTGGTTTCTGGTTACTTTATTCTGGTGACAACATTCTGAATGATTAGATTGATGTGTTATCAAAGTGATTGATTGATTCGGTTGTGGTTGGTTCAAAAGGAGATTGGTTGATGCAGATATATTTGATGATTGAATGATGTTGTTGATGGACCCAGTCTGAAAATTTACGAAACGTGGTCCCTAGTAGAAAAAAGAAGGTTGTAGCCTTTTGTAGGCTAGCACCTATGTACTAGTAAACACATCAGCTAGTACAAGAGCTAGGGGGTTGTAGCTCTCTTCTAATAAAAGCTGGAGAACGAGAGAAGGTTGTAGCTTTCTGCAGGTAGAACCCTGCGTATTGGTATAAGACTGCACCAGTACAAAATTGTAAACAGAATTTTCTTATTATTAAAAGAAGACAAAGACGACAACAGTAGGTGGTTTTTACCCACATTGGGTTTCCACTTTATATCTTGGTGTTCTTGTGTGTTGCTTATGTGTGATGCTTTATTCTGCTTTTACTGCACTGTCTAATGAATACCTGATATGTTGATTAAAGTTCAATACATGATAATTTGGGTAAATCTAAAGATCTCTGCATATACGTTGGTTGCATTAAGTATAGTTGCGTATACACGCTAGTTCACTGAGCTGAAGTAGTGTATACAAATCAGTTTTGAAAGTTAAATTATTGATCTGATAATACTGATTCACCCCCCTTCTCAGTATTATTTCCAACAATCATGTCACTGCGAGATATGCTCCTAAGAAAGGCTTCTCACTCTCCAAGTCAGCCTTTCTAATTGGCTCCCACAGGCTGCAATGTCACGATCCAAAACTGACCCAAAAACGTGGGTCCAACACACATTCAATGTTGCTGCTATACTATTGTACTGCTGTCCCTGGTTAGGGCAAGTGCATGCTGCAACAACCCTTCAAAATTCACCCTAACAGTCTCCTTTTTGCTGCGGCCTAGGCAAGGTGAGATGGCCTCCTTGTGGGCTTCTGTTTTGGGCAAATGGCAGCCCTTAACAGCCCAACGCCGGCCTATTTTGAAGAGGCTAGGCATGCGGCCTACCTCAGTTTCTGCAACACCCTAACAACCCTCCAAAACAGTCACTTCTCACCTCTTTTCTGCCCTCAAACAGATCTGCAAACACCCCTAGCAGTCTCGACCTTCTAACTCTTCTCCTCGGCCTCCTCCAACACTTCGGTCACCTGAAACAACCCTAGAAACAATCCTTTCCCTTCGCTGTTCCTTCCCTTTAGTTGTTGTGGCTTCACAGAGATATCCAAGCTCTTCTTCCTTGTGTGTGTTGCACTTTTTGGATGCTCTAAAACAATGCCTCCACCCTCTTTTTATAGCCTAAAGAAGGGCTCCAACGAATTACTGAAGAGACCCTTCTATTGGAGTGATTTACATCAAGCCTACATGACTTGAAAACCAATAATTAATTTGTCAACTTCAAAAATTCATTTCTCCACTTCTGCAACTCGGAATTCGACGATTCTTGAAGCGTTAGATTCATCTTTCCGCCCTCTATTGTTTCATGCCATCACATGTAGTAATGTGCCTCCGGCATTGCCCCAAACATGATTGGGTGCGAAACCCCAAACTTGGGTTCCAAGCCCACAAGTGACCCTTATGGTGTTTGCCCTCCAAACCCTAAACCCTAAGGCTTGGTGTACCTCCCAAGCTACACAAATCAACACTCCTTAGCGAGGGAGGTACTTCCAAGACTAGGAAGTGTCACTGTCACTGCTGGAAGCACCCTGCTTCTTCTTCTTATCCTGTAATGTCTTCCACTCTTTGCATGATTCCTTCTTGGCAGTTGTAGGAGCACCCTTGCTCCCCATTGACCACACGCTCTTCTTGGACTGCAGAGTCTCCCTATGAATCTGTAAGTTCCCTCTAGAACTAGACTCCCTTTGAGTCTCTGGAACCTAGACCTTCTTAGGAAGGCATACCTTCTTCTCGGGATCCCGTACCTGCTCCTCTGGAGCCTGCACCTGCACCTGCTCTTGCTTCTTTGGAACCTGCACCTGCTCCACCTGCTTCTTTCCATGATCCACAGGCTTGCCTGTCAACTTGTAGAGACCATGCTCTCTAACTCCGAGTATAATCCCATCGGACTTAAAGCCTCTAGGCCTGAGTCTTGCCTTCCATCCTGGAACAAGACCTCAAACTCTTTCTTCTCGACCATCGAGATGGAAATCACGCTATATTTGAGTCCTGGTACAAACAATACATCCTAGACCCACATCACACGTCCTATCTCCATCTTGAATGGCACAACTCCCGATCCTTATATCTCCAACTGACTCTTGTCGCCCAACACCATGTGCAACTTCGAGTCCCATTCAGCTAGAGTCTCAAAAACCTCATGTGACCCTATCATATGCTTCGTTGCACCACTGTCCACGTACCATCCATCTTCATTGACAGTACCCTGTGAAAAATGAGAAATCATAGCAAAGTCCTCTTCCAATCTCCTGGAGAGATCATCTATCTCAGCTGAAGTGGCAACACCGACGACCTGCTTTCCTTTCCTCTTCTCCTCATCTCCCTTCTTCATCGGACATCTCGACGAATAATGACCCATCTCGACACAATTGAAACACTTGACTTTACTTAAGTCCTTTTTTCTTTGCCCTTCATTCGCGCTGCAAGTGCCATGTCATCATCTGAAGCCTTCTTCTTCAGATGAAGATCCTCGTCTCGTAACTCTTCCTGAATGAAGCCATCCCACAACCTATCCCAGTCTGGCAGCTTCTCCATGGCAACGATCCCTTTCATGAAGAGCTTCCAATCCTCGGTGAACCCTTTCAAGGCAATCCTTACCATATCTCCATCTGAGATAGACACACCGATGGCAACAAGCTCATCTTTGACCTGAGACAATCTCGTCAGTTACAAGGTCACGCTTTCACCCTTTGTCATCTTGTTGGACTTCAACTTATCCTCCAATAGTTCTTGTTCTTATTCTGGAACAAATTTTGAATAGCCATCCACATCTCACGTGCATTGTTCTCCCCGGACAATTTAGGTATTAGGACATCCTTCACACCATCTAGGATGATCAATCTCGCCCTCACATCGAAATCTTCATAAATTTCCAACTCCTCAGGGTTAGTTGGCTTCTTGATCTCTTTCTAGGCAAAATCCCAGAGCCTTTTGACCTACAAGACCAATTTGATCCTTTCCTTCCAAGGATTATAGTTAGACAACCCCTCCAACCTATCCTCATACTGGAGACTTGCTTGCAACTTCGACATTGTAGTGAGCCCTTCACTTACAATGTGACCAACTCCCTCTCATGTTGTACTTTGTTGCGCACAACTCTGATTTACTTACTTCCAAAGTAGCTCAGACACCCTCTGATACCATGTTGAATTTCCACAACCTTGGGTCTAGGTTAGAGTCTTAAAATCAGTGACGCTACCAAAACAAGAATCTCAACCATAAACTACTTTGCATAGCGGAAATATAATGCAGTAAATCACATATGCACAAATATACACGGTTTTTAACAAAATTGTACAATCCCAATCTTCGTTATATTAAACAAACTAAGTAATACAAAAATCTATGGTTTACAAGATACAATGACAAACTTTATTGTGCAACTTGGATATCGTAGCTTGTCCTGCTGGTCCTTCACTCTCATACTACTCACTAGTAGTGCCTTAGTCCATCAAGGCTACTACACATCGAGACTCCAAGAGGGCTGCCTCCTAACAATGCTGCAAGTCACTTCTGCTGCATGTACACGAGCTCATCAACTGCTCTCTAGGCTGGCCAATTCCCGAGCTTCAATTTGCCAATCTAGTAGTCACTTTCGTCCATCAAAGTGCTGCTCTTTAGGCTGCAAACTTCACCCAATCACGCACCAACAATGTCCTTCTTGTCTGTTGCTCTAGGGCTACTTTGGGTAGCCAACATATTGCCCTCCAATAAGATCAATGGTACCAATCACGTCACTGCGAGATCTGCTCCTAAGAAAGGCTTCTCACTCTCCAAGTCAGCCTTTCTAATTGGCTCCCACAGGCTGCAATTGTGAAAATTTGGAGACCCAAATTCCCTACTGCAGCAAATTGATATTGCTTCTCCTACTTGTTAATTCATGCTAGTTATTTGACTGTGTTACACTCTAAATATCAAAGTAAATACAATTGCAGCCTTCACAACATAAATAATATGCGGAAACAAGAACTAAGCAAGAAGAAATAACACACACACAAGTGACATTGGTGTTTTTGGACAAATGTCCCCAGAAAAACCCAATGTGGGAAAACCGATGCAACAATTGAGGGTTTGTATTATTATGCAGTTATTTTTGACTACAATTCTTCGGATTCCCAAATTGGCAATCCTATACAGAGATCTAACTGAACAAAAAGTGTTAGCCTCTCTCATAAAACAATAATAAATCCAAAAATAAATAAATAAATTAAATATTCCAAGTTGGGAATTTGTGCCTAACTCTTGGGTTGTTCCTCTAAGATAGGAGTTAGTTTAGGTAACTCCTATATTGGTGTGTGTCTGGTGAGAAATTATCTCAACCAAAAGTGTCTAAGATAGCATGCACTATCTTGAGAACACTGTCTCTCATCTATTTATTTGTAACACTATATTCAATTTTTTTAATGAATGAAAATGTGAGAGAGAAGCATGAGGCTTCAGCTTTTTTCCGCCAATATTTTGGGTCTGGTTTTTATGTGTGCTTTATCTATTTGTCTGAGTTAATTTCTATTTTCAATATGTGGTATCGGAGCTTTTTTGGTTCTTAGGGCCTATGTGAGTCTATCAGCGTGAAGATCTGTGAAGCAATTGTAGCATTGATCATTGAGCGTCGAAAGGGCTTGGCGTTGAGGACGGCTCGTTGTTGAGGAGGAGAGCCGAATATGGATGTATTCTCACTGAGTATACCTCCACATAAAGGTGCCCGTCAATTGATGTGAAATTTTGCTATTAGAACAGGCCCGGCTCCGGCCACGGAATGCGTGCAGCGAGCGTGCACCATCCGATTCTAAGAACGGGACAATTAAATCATCCAGCCATGATAGGCATGTACACATCCGGTATACGGCAGACGGATACACAGTGATTATAGACTCACCATTCCGTTTCATTGATTGGGCGAAGCAATACGTATTTTGAATGTGATTGGCAGATCTGAGGTTATTAACAGACTCACGAGCTTCATCAAAACAAGCCCATTTCAGCGTTGTGGACATTAAGCTTGAAACCCTTGAGGGGTTTTCTGCAATTTTGGGGATGACTTAGCAAAGTATGTGAAGGGATAAATAGGGCGCCACCAAATGCCATATCTGTGACCGATCCGTGCTTTATCCAGGCGCTTTTGGAGGTGAAGCGAGGTGAAGGGGAGTCATTTTAGTCTTCTGGTTGAAAACCAATGGGAAGTTCTCGGTGTAATTCCACCCTCTGTAACTTATTTTCCTGAGGAGCCTGTTGAGAAGTCAGTGTTGGGTCCATTGCAGAGGTCATAATTGCATTTTTGAGATCGAGCTGATGTGTTGAGAACGGAAACCGCCATTGAAGACTACAACATGTCCAACAATGAAGGCGAATATCGTGCCAATTCTCGATATCGTGGTATTGCCATTCAATCCAGCGTGTTAAGTGTTTCACTGTGAAATACGTTATGGTGCAACGTCTAGCAAATTATTGCTTCTTTATTCTCTGTCAAAATTAGTCTGTATTGAAATCATATCCAGTGTGGACGTATTTATTTCTCTGTGATGCTGCTTTGGTTTCATTTCCATTTTAATATGTGAAATCACCGTGTCAAATGTTAGATTTATTGCTGGATCTAACCTGAAATTGAAGCAAAAGTCGTTGCGGGAGGAACGTTTCCTGTTTTGGAAGACCAAGACTAGTAATCATTGAAGAATGTCCAGGCTGCGAAATAAATATCGCAAAAGATCTGCGTAAAGAGGAATCAGTCCACGCCTTTTGTTCTTGTGAACCACCAAATCTTGAGCCAACTTGAGATGATCACGAGTGTAAAATGATAAAATTTTGCTTCTACTCTCCTTGCTAACCTGTGACAATATCGGACACCTCATCTCTGCGATTGTTCCAGGTCTCCTTGACTACATTGAGAACTTCTGCCATGGGAGGCCTATCGTCTCTGAAAGGCTGAACGCAGCGATAGGCTATATCTAGCACCGTTTTGATGGACTCCAAATCACGAGCATCGACAGCCTCTACGATCCTGGGATCCACGATCTTCTTCACGTCCGGGTCTCCGCCTCTCATGAACATATGCGTCGAGTAAACAACCGACTCGGCCCCGCCGGAGGGCGTGTTGACGACTGCCTTCTGGCCGGAAATCAGCTGCAGCAGAACGATTCCGAAGCTGTAGACGTCGCTGGCCTCGGTCAGCTTGCCGCGCGTGAAATACTCCGGGTCGAGATAGCCCGTCGTCCCCTTGATCTCCGTGGAGGCGTGTGAGAAATCCGGGGCGATGAGCTTCGAGATTCCGAAGTCCGACAGCTGATCAAATATTTTATTAAAGTTATCATTTTACACTCATTAAACTTAAAAGTGTGAACGTGAATTCACCTTTCATAAAGTGATTTTATAAAATCCATAAAATTGTTTTTTAATGGAAGAAAGGTAAATGAGTGAGAGTGGATTTACTTGACATGAAATTGGAGATGCATTTTTATATGCATGAAAGTGCTGAGATTGTGAGTTGAAAGGTTGGTATTTCGCTCTTTGAAATTGAAGAAATAAGGAGTGTTTCTATTTGTATTTGGAGTGATAAGGTGCATTACATTTTGTAAATTTGAAGAATATTTTGTGGAGATATAAGTGTATTATTTTGTATTTGGAGTGATAAGGGAAAGTTGTTGTAATTCAAATTATTGTTTTACTTTGAGAGGGATCGTGTCACTATCCGTTCAGATTTTGAAGGCGATTTGTTTCAAAGGGTCGTTAGCTTGGCATTATCATTGCTTCATATGTACTCAGTGATTAATAAAGATATCATTTTTTTGGTGTTGATGTGTCCTAGATCCGCCCGAAATTGAATAAGGGGATCTAAGGTACACTATGTGTGCTTGATGGCGGATGTGTTTTATGGATTCATGTTTTTGCTTTTTGATCTGTGTCTAGTTGTGACACATCAATAATTTCATCTAATATTGCATACATAAAGCAAGCACAACACATAGCTGCAAGATCAACACTACAACAAATAATCAAAGTTTTCAACATCGGCATTCTACCTCAACAATCAAATTCACTCAATGTAATCAAGTTCATGAAACTGCAAACTCCAACATTTCAAAGCAAAGTCTACATCACTACAATCAAGTTAATGAATCTGTAAACTTCAACGTTTGAGAGCAAAGTCTACATCAACATTCTTGCAAACAAATTTAAGAACTTGTAAATCAAATTCCAATTACATTGAATTGTAAGGGTGCATTCTCGGTTGAAACCGACACCCAAGTCTTGAATTGAGTCAAATTGAATTCATTGTAGTGAGTCATTAAAATCATTGTAAGCTTTTTTGGGTGCATTTTCGACAGTGTTCGACACCCTTCCTTTAAGCAGAATCTAGTGAATGCACGAATTTTAATTCTAAAGCACACAAGCAACAAGTTCACATCTCCTGCAAGCGAGCGTGAGTACTCATTCAAGCAATTTGCGTCAAGACAGTACAAAGTTCAAACCTTCAAGCGAGCCAGAGTGAAGTTCATCAAAGCAACCAAACAAGTTCAACTCTAACACCAATCAAGCAAGTTGAGATCGACATCAAGTGAGTGTGAAGTCTTCAAGTAAGGCAAATGAGCATTTATGCAAACACGATCATCATCAAGCGAGCGTGAATTCCAAAGTTTAAGCAAGAAAGTTCTACAACTCTAGCAAGTGTTCCTAGCAAGTGCAATAAGCAAAAAATCAAGCGAGTGTGCCATTCAAGTCCCATAGCAAGCGAGCATGTCATTCAAGTAACAAAATCAAGTGAAACATTTCAAAGCACGACATCTACGACAAGGGAGCCTGACTTCAAGTGAGCAAGTTCAGATGGCGCACCATATTCAGTGGTTAAACATTCTTCATAGTTTGATCATCTCCAGTGATGAAGACATGGTGCACATCAGCAAAGAAACTCTTGCTGATCTTTCACAGCATCTACAACAAACACATGAAACCATTGAGTTTCTTCAATTAGAGTCGCAAATACAAAGAGATGAGCTACAACAAAAGAGTGCTTCTTCCAAGTCATTCAACCAAACAGATGAAGATAAAGATGTTGATTCCAAATCACTCATCCAAACAACTTCAAGTGTCGAAGTTGTTCATGATCAAATTCAAATTTCTTCCAAACCCATCATCAAGCCCTGGGAAGAAATTCAAAATAACAAGAATCGACGAGGCTTAGGATATGTCACTGATGACACCAACTTACATATCCCAGATTATTCCAAGCCAATTAAGTTCGTGAGTGCAGGATTTCTTGAACAACACACCTCAGCAGGTTCTGAGAAAGTTGCAGTCAAACAGAATTGCACACAACCTGAAGTTGAAGTCCAACCGAAGTGTTCTCATTGTCAAAGAACCGGTCATATGGAAGATCAATGTTTTGATCTCCATCCTTGTTGCCATTGTGGCAAGCCCAATCATTCCTCAGAAAAATGTCGCAACCAACAAAAATTAGCCAGATTGAAGATACATTATGAATGGATCGATCCTTGGGAATGGTCATCCACAGTCCAAAGATTGTCTCAGTTCTACAACCGACTACACTCACACATAGTGCAGCCAGCAGTGAACTGATGATGGTACTCTCATGCAATTGAACGAGGGAGTACAACAGTGAAACTCTCCTACACCTGAAGGGGGGGAGTTCAAATATATTTTGGAGAAGATTGTCTCTCCTTTCAACTGACAAAGGGGGAAAAATGTCAATGAAATTGACAAGTGGTTGTCAGACTGAAAGTCTCGACAACATCAGCGAAGCAGCCAGTGGGCATCTTCATCAGCCAGTGGGCATTTGTCATCAGCAGTGAGCATCAGCAAATTCGCCAGTGGGCGATCGACAGCCAAAGCAGCTTTCATAGCAAAAGCAACATTGAGTTGTTTTTCGACATCTTCAGCCAGCGGGCGATCATCATCAACAAATACGCCAGTGGGCGTTCATCAAATTGTGTCAGTGGACATCGGATGTTGTTCTCAAGCAAAGGACAGTTGGATCCTTTTGCGGCTTGGCACGTGATGAAGTTGTCAAGCAATATTCATAGATGAATCAGGCATGCAGCTGATTCATGTTCTCTTCAGATTTGAGTTTTTTCCAGCATCCAGTTTTGGCGGTTTTTTCAGGCAATATTTTTGAGGATCAACATGAGAACTTGGAAGATGGTTCCTTGTTCTTATTTTGGATTTATCATTGAAGGGGGGAATGTTAGCCTCTCTCATAAAACAATAATAAATCCAAACATAAATAAATAAATAAATTAAATATTCCAAGTTGGGAATTTGTGCCTAACTCTTGGGTTGTTCCTCTAAGATAGGAGTTAGTTTAGGTAACTCCTATATTGGTGTGTGTCTGGTGAGAAATTATCTCAACCAAAGGAGAAATTATCTCAACCAAAAGTGTCTAAGATAGCATGCACTATCTTGAGAACACTGTCTCTCATCTATTTATTTGTAACACTATATTCAATTTTTTTAATGAATGAAAATGTGAGAGAGAAGCATGAGGCTTCAGCCTTTTTCTGCCAATATTTTGGGTCTGGTTTTTATGTGTGCTTTATCTATTTGTCTGAGTTAATTTCTATTTTCAATAAAAAGATAGTGAGATGATCTCACCTTGTCACTGGGAAATCCGGCACTGATCTGCACTGGAGATGAGCCTCTGTGCTGTCTCTATGCAGTCTCTGCGCAACACTGCGTCACACCTACCCAGCTACTGCATCATTGCTGCTGGGACTGCACTGCACCTCCTCTTGATCTTCTGCTCGCTGTAAACTTCAGCCCTCTGTCCTTCGGTATCACACCCCAGATCCGACACTAGATCCCGACTATTCCCAACAGAAATATGGACTCCCTCTGAAGCTCTGTGTTGCCACAACGTAGCTCTATGCTGCCTCTGCGTGGCCCAACGCCGCCTCTCCGGACTACTCTCTTCCTTCTTTGCCTTGCAGTCTCCGGATCAGGAAAACTTCCTGCAAAAAATTATCCCTGCCCCTCACTGCAAGAAATCTTTTCAATCACCTTCTCCAACAACTGCGACACTGTTCTCTTGAGAAAATCGATCTCTGATCTCTCACCCGATTTGTTTTCCAAATGCCCATCAAACCTCTTCTTATAATCTTCTCGTTAATCAATCAACGACCCAAATTAGATTCTAATCAATGGCTCAAATCATTTTGACTTGATCCTCGTCTTCTTTTAGAAGTTTCACCCCTAGTTTAATTAATACCCTTTAATTATTTTAATTTTCTAAGTTTAGACTTAGACATCCATTAAAAATAATTAATTATTTTAATAAAACTGTCTCTGGGTGGAATTTCCCAAAACGATATCTGGGTATTTTGGAATACATGTGTCCTAGCCTCCCTGCAAATTTTGAGGCTTAGAACACATCTGATGCTACTAGAAATCAACAGCAATGTCACGATCCAAAACTGACCCAAAAACGTGGGTCCAACACACATTCAATGTTGCTGCTATATTACTGTACTGCTGTCCCTGGTTAGGGCAAGTGCATTCTGCAATAGCCCTTCAAAATTCACCCTAACAGCCTCCTTTTTGCTGCGGCCTAGGCAAGGTGAGATGGCCTCCTTGTGGGCTGCTGTTCTGGGCAAATGGCAGCCCTTAACACCCCAACGCTGGCCTGTTTTGGAGAGGCTAGGCCTGCGGCCTACCTCAGTTTCTGCGGCACCCTAACAACCCTCCAAAACAATCACTTCTCACCTCTTTTCTCCCCTCAAACAGATCCGCAAACACCCCCAACAGTCTCGGCCTTCCAGCTCTTCTCCTCGGCCTCCTCCAGCACCTCGGTCAACTGAAACAGCACTAGAAACAGTCCCTGCCCTTCGCTGTTCCATCCCTTTATTTGCTGCAGCTTCACAGGTATATCTGAGCTCTTCTTCCTTGTGTGTGTTGCACTTGTTGGATGCTCTAAAACAATGCCTTCACACTCTTTTTACAGCCTAAAGAGGGGCTCCAACAAATTAGTGAAGAGACCTTTCTATTGGAGTGATTTACATCAAGCTTACATGACTTGAAAACCAATTATTAATTTGTCAACTTCAAAAATTCATTTCGCCACTTCTACAACTCGGAATTCGATGATTCTCGAAGTGTTGGATTCATTTTTCCGCCCTCTATCGTCTCATGCCATCACATGTAGAAATGTGCCTCTGGAATTGCCCCAAACACTATTGGGAGAGAAAGCCCATACTTGGGTTCCAAGCCACAAGTGACCCTTGTGGTGCTTTTCCCTCCAAACCCTGAACCCTAGGGCTTGGAGTACCTCCCAAGCTACACAAATCAACACTGCACAGAATTTTTGCAGCACACTGCACAGGTTTCTGCAGCGCACTGGATTTGTGTTGTTTAACTTGCTCTACAGCATAGATTGTTAGCACTCAACAAATGATAAATATTCAAACTGTAAAAATTAATTCAAAATCACCATAAAAGCTGCCAAACTGGTCACATTGCAAAGATTTACTGAATAATACGCAAGTGGTTATTAACTTATTATAGATGGTTTAGGGAATCCAAGGGGTACAAAACGGGTAGGTTGGAAGTTGGAACTCAAATATTCATGAAATAGGCCAAAAGATGAGCAAAATAATAGATATCCGGGACTCATCACTTGGATCTTTCACCAATACGGTAAGCATGCTTTTCAGTCTTATAGGTCAGTGTGTGTAATGGAACTGTGATATTTTCCATAGAACATCCAAGAAAAGACACAGAGATTTACATTAGGAAGTATTATATCTAGTGTATTACAGTCTCAAGTTGTTTAATATGTTTGTAGTCCTTTCTTTTCATTGTAATTCATTTCAAATATCATAAGTTTTTGTAGTGTTTGTGATGATATATCTCAGTTATCTAAATGATTTGCCAGATAGAAATGAGATCTCAGGAGTTAATTTAGAAAATTTGTGTATATGTTTTATAAAAAGAGAGTTTAAATGTTATTGATTTTATACAAAAATTTAACAGTTATGGGTTCATGGACACAGTATTTCATATTTTTCTTTGCATGTATGTGATTTGAGCGATTAATTGGAGGTCACCCCTGCCAACCTACTGCTTGCATATAAGTACTCATTCTGGTCAAGATACAGTAGCAAGTACAACGCAGCAATTTTTTTTATTGTGGAACATAGTAATTGCCATGATTACACTGGGTTCGTTAAAATATAAAGGCCTTTTAATGTTTATCTATTTTATAAGAGTATTTTAGCAATTGAGTAAAGGTTCAAATACAGGCTATTTCATATTTGGTTTGCACGTAATTTGAGAGATTAATATGAGGACCGAGATTGCCCTGCTAGCCCACTGCTTTTGTATGGTTATTCACTCTTGTCAGGTCAAGATATAGTAGTAAGTAGAAAGCAGAAAATCTACTACAGTAAAATATAGTCATTGTCATCATAATTATAGCAGCATTGAGATTTTGGGTATCCATATCAAACTCTGATTTATTTCACTGATAATACAAGCCGTTGGCATATGTTTCTTATAATATTGTTTAGTCAAATGCCTAAAATTATTTTGAATTTTTGATTTCTCTGAAGCTTGCAGTTTGGCATCTTTAAGTCCTCTATATTATGATGGATGTCCCTTCCTGCCCTGCATTGGAGATTGACTGGGGAGTTTCTGCTGAATTATCGGACTCAGATTATGATGCAGATGACTTTGATGAAGAACTACAGTCACTTTATTTTTCCGATCGTGTTCCCAAACTGCAGTTCAGGTATGCACAGTTTTCCAGTGAATTAATTTTTCCAGGCATCTGTTTACCATATCTTTTGTTGAAAGAAGATCTGATCATTTGCATGCTTGCAGAAAAGATGTTTCTGTGGCACGTTGGGATGGGAAGAAGGGTATGGCAGAAGTTATTGTACGGAAGGGAAGGATGTGGTCAACTACTGGAATTATTCGAAAAGAGAAGTTGTTCTGTCATATAGAAGAGGTCATGTGAGCCCCTTTTGCCTTTTTGAACTCTTAGTGAGCTCTCAACTATGGTATTGGAATATTAGTAGCTTTTTAACTATGGTAGATTTTTTTTTCCTTGTTGGAAGTGCTTCTAGTAATGATGCCAACTGGGCATCTAACTTCCCCAATAAAAACATGGTGGCCAAATTTGTTCTTGGATCGATCTAACATGCTTCTCTCTCATGGATCTTAGGTCTCTGGTGAGATCTTTTAAATAATTTGTCCCCACAACACAACACTTCGAGTGCTTTACAACTCCCAAAGAAAAATTAACAACGCTAAATCCCCCGCCTACTTCAAATTTCATAGCCCCGTAAGCACTAGGGCTTCACCACCTTCAAGCATGTGTTCGAGGGCTTGGAACCACCTGCCTAGGCGAAAAGGAGCTAAGGCCTTTCGACCCGACCTGTTGACATTTCCCTGTTATAACACAAAAGCTTTAAACCTCAAACTTTAACACACGGCGCTTACTTTGATTCAGTCATATGGGTTTTTAACACCTCTTTGATGCTAGTTTTTCTTCCAAGGCCGAATAGCTCTTATTCAACCTGAAGATCTTTTGTACTAGCATGTTGATCCGTGCATTTGGAGATTCGCCCTTCACTCGACTTCACACTTGATTTGACTGCTAGATGCTTTGTAACCCTGGATGTGGTTCAACAATCCGCCCATCCAAAGTTTGCTTGGCGTAATAACCTTCCAACCAGACCTGATGTTGTCATGACCAGATACAACGTTATGCCTCAATTTGGGGTCCATGCTGGATAAAGATTTTGATCTGGCTGATCTAGGGATATGGGTGATCCACTCCTTTACTTATTGAATAGCCAAATGTCCTGTGAGTTGGATAACACTTTGCAAATGCTTCAAAATACAGTGTCCTCGAATGAAATCCACCCGAATATGGTTTGATTGGCCCGAATATCCTTACTCAATCCATTTGCTTTAACACCACACTCACTCTTCATGTGGAAATCTGGGATCCGACTTACAAAGGGGTTTGTTGCAAAATCAAAGGTTTGGGCTAGAACCATGCCAGGTGGAACCTTGACTCCAGTGGCAATCTTCACTTCAGTTGATGAAAATTTTTAACTTGTTTTTTTCACTAAGTCCTTCGGTATGTTGTTCTTGACTCCGATAATGGATAAGCCCCGAAACAACAACATCTCGTCGATAACAGAGGATTGGCTTGCGAGCTTAACTTCACAACTACTTAATCTATTTCTCTGCCCTTCGTAATCATGAATCCTTTCATCAAATTAAGCTTACCTCTGCCTGTTTTGTCCTGCACATCAGCTCACCTGCGAGGACTCGACTGTGTACACACAGTCTCGAATTAACATAGGATCTGTACAAGTTTGGACTAATTCACATGATTATTCGACCTCTCTTGGTCCCTTAGCCTCTCTTGGCTATCTCCTTTTCTCTTCTCTTCTAGCAACTTACTTTCATTTCCAAAGGTCAATTATATACAACAATGATGGTTTGTTAAGATTCACTAATGGTGGATCTAATCCCTCATATAAGGAAAATATAAAATCTAAGCCTAAAACCTCTAACTCCTTGACAAATCTCTCCAAATAGTGTTTTAAATGTCGATGAGGAAATAATTTCTCATTTCCTAAATCTCTATTTCAACAAGAAAATCAAATCCCTATATTTAATTACTAAAATTTGGCTTAAATTAAATTAAGGGAACCCACTCCTTTAGTAAATGTGACAAAACCTCCTATGTCTTGTTGACTTGGAGAAATGCTCCCACATCAAGTAGCATGCCACAAGGGCCTTCATCACATAACACAAACTTCTTTTGGTTTAGACGCTGAGTTTAAGGGGATTATTCTGTCAAATATGCTTGGGATTTGAAGCTAGGTTCATTAACATACCCTTAGGGTGGGGAAGACCACAACAAGAATGGATCTTTAGGGGATTGCTTGAAACTCTTCAACCTCATTAGTCAATTGTTGGTGCTTGGTTTAAATGCTACTTATATTGACAAAACTATCGTTATAAGATTAAATCATTAATGTATGCTTTATTCATCGAAATAAACATAGACAAATTGAAAAAAGAATTGAATTCTCAATTTTCTAAACGTTGTTGCTCTTTTGTGATCTATTGAACAACCTCATACATTTTGTTATATATATATATATATATTATTTAGTTATTGATGTACTTTATTTATAATATCGTTTTATCTAATGAATTAAAAATGAGGTCGTAAGTTGTGTTGTTTAAGTTAAACTTAAGACACATTAATTAAAAGTTATGAATTGGGCATTATGTAATTGACATAACTTATGTCCCTCTCTCTCACGCATGTATTATGATATTACACCAATGAATAATATCATCTAAGTATCTTTCTATTCCCTTTTTTGTGTTATCAACTTCCCTTTGAATTTTGCATGACTTTATGACATGGTATCAGGGCCATAAGGAAGGGTGTCTGGCGAGGCACAACTAAAGATTGCAAAAGATTGTGTAAGGCACAAAGAAGGAGATGATAAATTGTAAGAGACAAATTGAGATAAGATAAGATAATTTAATTAATGTCTAAGAAATTACCACAAAAGTAGATCAATGGGATTACGTTAAATTTCCATGAAACTCTGCAACTACTTAGTGAATCACTGGAAACTAGGCAATTGAAAACTGAAACCAAATTTACTTTCACCAAGATACAGAGTTTCTTAACAAATTAGAAGTAACAAAATAAAAACACCAGAGATAAAAACACATCACACAAATTGACATGCTTGTTTACTTATGAAACCAAATAGGGAAAACCTGCTTCCTTGGTTGTGGTATTGTATTGATTGTTCTTGAGCAATTGGATCTATTACAAAGCAATCTGTCTCTAAGAAAGCATTCTGCTTCTTCTAACAAATCTCAGTGGATACAATTGTTTTCGGCCTGCCTTGATCACAACTTGATCTTGGCCCTTTAGCACATAGTTGTTCCCTGCTGAATACCTTGACTTGCTCTGCTAATCCCTTGATCCTACTCCTATTCTCTTGCGCACTTGGCAACCCTATTTCTTAGCGCAAATCCCTTATTTCCTAGCGCAAGTTTGGCTCCTATTTCCTTGCACAGTTGTGCCTCCTATTTCTTAGGACACAAGCTTCCTCAAATTGGCGCCCAATCAATCTCCTAAATTATTGCACACTAGTAATCTCTTATTTCTTAGGTCACAAGCTCTTTGTGCTCTCCACAATCAAGGATACATTCACAAACTCGTGAACTGTATTGTCTCACAAACCTTGTGTACAAAACTTATGATTTCTTTTGCCTTCGTCCTCCTCTTTATAGACCCAATTTGAGCATGCAAGGGGCCTAGCTCAATTTAGAAACTTGAGTTATGATTGATGAGTTAACTGAGAGTCCAACTAATTCTCTCTCCAATCAACACTTGGAGTATTAACTCGTTCTTCCTTCAATGAAGACTGAAGACTAACTCGCTCTAACTGAACTTGCAATTGCCACCTCATTTTGTAGTCAAACTGATGAAGACTCCACTTAACTGAAGCCCCAACTCTATGCATGCCATCTTGATGATTATTCCAGTAAAATTTAAATAAACTCACCCTAACTGAAGTCTAACTCATGAGCTCGCACTCGTAATGAGAGAAAGACAATTCGAGATCTTCATTGGCTAAGGTACAAGCCAGAAGACCTTTGCTCGCTACATTTTCAACAGTCTCTCTTAGCAAGGAAGGTACTTGTGGAAGAACATCCTTCACATGGATCTGTCTCCAACACCACCCCGTTATTCGTTGTTGTAGCTACTCCCTCTAAACTAGAAGACTTCCCTACTTCCTACTGCATAATCTGATCTGAAGACCTGCTCCTTCCAACCATGCTCCTAGGATGCACCTTGTACACCCCAACTGAGCCTACTATTGATTTTCCCTCTGGCTCTGAGTCTATCAACTCAGTAATTAGTGCCATATACCGGGTGTACCTCTATGGCTGCTTACTCTGCCTGAACATAGGGCTAGGGGTCTCAACTCGCTCTTGGGCCTCCTGATTGGCCCACTTGGCTCTCCTCCTCCCTATGCTGGGAGTCGCTGACTAAGTGGCTGCCTCCACTCGTCCTGGTCTCTTCTCCTCATCATCATGCTGGTCGGCCCACTTGCCAACTAGTTGAGACTCAAATTGTGATATTGGTTGAGGCTCCTTCTTGGGAGCTCTAACCTGCTTTTGCTGTAAGGACATCCTCAAAGCTTTCCTCTCCTCAACCCTTCTGTCTCTACTCTGTGCACTTCTTGCCTTGCTGCTCAAGGCTGTGCCTATCTCAACTTGTAGTAGTTACAAATTCTTCATCCTCACACCTATTTGCTTCTTACACCTAGAAGCTAAGTGCTTGAGGTAAGCCTTACCTCTCCTGAAGATGACATCATAACCCTTGTTCTCAAGGGTAGCTACTGAAACAAGGTTATTCTTCTGGCTTGGAACATAGAGGATATCTCTGAGATGGAGAGAGCTATGTGACTCCATCTCAAAATTGACAGTACCAACTCCCCTAGTTGCATACTTGTCATCATCTCTAGCTCAATTCTAAATTGCATGTCCTTCTCCTTCAGTTGATTGAAATAATTCTTGTTTCTAGTCATGTGGAAGGATGCTCCTGAATAAATATACCATACATTGTTGTTTGGTGAGCTTGCCATGCAAGCTATTAATGAGAAATCTTTCTCGAACTGAGGAGAAAACACATCTACCTTAGCTGATGCAACCACATGATCGTTATTGGACTCCTTCTTCCGATTAGGACACTTAGTGGCATAGTATCTAAACTCATGGCAATGGAAGCACTTGATCTTGCTTAGATCCTTCTTCTTCTTCTTGTCCTTTTGACTGGACTTGACCTCTCCTTGGCCCTTCTTGCCCTTGGCTTTGCTACCCTTTCCTGCCAGGGAAAAGTTCTCATCCTTTGTCAGAGCTGATCGCCTAGCTCTCGTCCCTCTTTGGATTTCTTCTTGAATGCAATCACTCCATAACCTTTCCCAACTCGGTGGATTTTCTCTGCCATTCACTGCATCTTGGAAATTTTCCCATGACTTATAAAGTCCTAATAGCGCAAGACCCACAAGGTCTTTATCTATTACTATCTCGCCCACTCCATCTAGCTCATCTCAAACCTAGGTGAACTGGGAAAGATACATAATGATGGGCTTTTCTTTGCTCATCTAGATATTTCTTAGCTTGTGTTTGAGAGCAAGCCTCCTGGCATCACCGGAACCCTGATATAGATCTAAGATGGCTTTAAGCATCTCATATGTCGTCTTCTTCTCACGGAGAGGAGGAATAATATGGTCTCTAACACCCTCAAGAATGATCCTCCTCGCCTTGGTGTCATTCTTATTATGCTAGATCAACTGTTGGGCATCTTGAGGTGGCACTATTTGTTGCTTCACAAACTTGAGCACCCCATTATCTTCCAACACTACTAAGATTCGCTCCTTCCATGATTAGAAGTTCGAGGCTACATAATACATATAGACTGTGATCTGCCCTTAGCCTTAGGAACGCCATACTGCTATCCAGAGAGATCCTCTTCAAACTCTAGCGCAAGCCTTCTACTTGATCTGCGCTATTCACTAATTAGTCAATCTGATGTCGATCTTTATATTGATCTTTGATGTGATGACATGTTAAATTTCCATGAAACTCTACAACTACTTAGTGAATTATTGAAAACTAGGCAACTGAAAACTGAAACCAAATTTACTTTCACCATGATACAAAGTCTCTTAACAAATTAGAAGCAATGGAATAAAAACACCAGAGATAAAAACACATCACACAAATCGCCACACTTGTTTACTCAGGAAACCCAACAGGGAAAACTTGCTTCCTTGGTTGTGGAATTTTATTGATTGTTCTTGAGGAATTGGATCTATTACAAAGCAATCTATCTCTCAGAAAGTGTTTTGCTTCTTCTCACAAATCTCCGCAAATACAATTGATCTCGACCTACCTTGATCACTGCTTGATCTCGACCCTTTAGCACACAACTATTCCCTGCTGAATACCTTGACTTTCTCTGCTAATCCCTTGATTCTTCTCCTATTCCCTTGCGCACTTGGCAGCGCTATTTGCTTGCGCAAATCCTCTATTTCCTAGCGCAAGACTTGCTCCTATTTCCTAGCGCAAGTCCTATTTCCTTGTGCACTTGTGCCTCCTATTCTTAGGACACAAGCTTCTTCAAATTTGTGCACAATCAATCTCCTAAATCCTTGTGCACTTGTGATCTCCTATTTCTTAGGACACAAGCTCTTTGTGCTCTCCACAATCAAGGATACTCTTACAAACTCGTGAACTGTCTTGGTCACAAACCTTGTGTACAAAACTTATGATTTCCTGTGCCTTCATCCCTCTCATTGTAGACCCCAATTCTAGCATGCAAGGGGCCTAACTCAATTTAGATACTCGAGTTTTGATTGACGAGTTCATTGAGAGTCCAACTGATTCTCTCTCCAATCAACACTTGGAGTATTAACTCGTTCTCCCTTCAATCAAGACCAAAGACTAGCTTGCTCTAACTGAACTTGTAACTGCCACCTTGTACTGTAGTCAAACCGATGAAGACTCCACTTAACTGAAGCCCCAACTCTATGCATGGCATCTTGATGATTATTCTAGTAAACTGGAAATAAGCTCATCCTAATGTTAGTTTTTGTAGCATCGGATGTGTTCTAGCCTTGAAATTTTGTGGAGAGGCTAGAATACATGAGACTTTCAAAACCCAAAAATCGTTTCTGGAAATTCCGCCTAGAAATGAATTAATTAGATTATTAACCAATTTTGTAATATTTCCTAAGTCTAAACTTAGGGAATATGGTTAATTAATCAGAATTAATTAAGTCAAGGTGTGAATGTTCTAGAAACTCACACGGATTGACTTCAAGTTAATCCTAGCCATTGATTAAGATTTAATCTTGGCCGTTGGAGTCCCAATAGATGATTATAAGAAGAAGTCGATGGAGTCTTGGAGAGCACACTTGAGTAGCAGTTTCTTGTGTAGATCTAGCTAGCTGCCATAGAGTTCGAGCCAGAGAGGGACGCAGTGTCAGTGAGGTGCAGGGACAATGATCTGGAGGAAGATTTCTAGATTTGGAGAGGCAGTAGCAAGAGGTTGAGTTATTCCTACTGCAAGAATGTGAGTGCAAGAAAGCACAAGTGCAGGAACGCGAGTGCAGGAATGGGTAAGTGCAAGAACGCGCAGGTGCAGGAACGCGAGTGCAGGGAGCACGGGTGCAGGAAGCGCGAGTGTCGGGGTTGCTTAGGGAATATCTCTGCCGTATTTTCTTGCTGTTTGGATTGCTAGTTGGGCATCCGTAGATGTACTCAGATTTCACTGCTGCATAATAAAATAAAACCCTCACTACTGCACCGGTTTTCCCAAGTTGGGTTTTTCCGTGGACCATTGTCCATAAATAACTGTGTTATTTTATGTGCGCTAGCATTTCTTCCAACGTTTATTCTTCTGCAGTTTTGTTTGTGTAGGTTGCAGTGTGAGTTATTGAGTATTTGTTGTAGGAAACAATAAATGAATTGTTAGTTAAAATAAAAATTAGGAGAATAATTTCCAGTTGCTGCAATAGGATTCGGGTTTTCGAATTCTCACACCTAACTGAAGTCTAACACACGAGCTCACACTCATATTGACAAAAAGACAATTCAAGATCTTCACTATAGCTAAGGCACAATCTAGAAGACCTTTACTCGCTACATTTTCAACAAAGAGTACAACCAATATGAATACATTGTGGGAGTGCTAGCACAACTCGTAGAAAATGCCAAAAATAATACAAAGAAAGGAACCTACATCAGTATAACATCAAAACATATTTATAAAATCGTGACAAAGGTCAATGATACAAACACTAAGTGAGTTTGTTCAAGACTAGAAAAGTGGACAACCCAACCCAAGAACCTGTCGGGAGAGAGAATGAGAGGTAGATTGGATGATGAGCTAATGATGTCAAGGTCTCTTGAGTCTGAGGGTGAGGGGGTTGAATTGGTCATTGGCTTGCTTAGTGTTGTAGGAACCTCCCCCAATGGATCTAGAGGTAGATTCACATACCGTACTGATCCGCCTTCGATCCTTTGGTGGAACCACGGATTGTGGATCTGAAAATCGGATTTGTAGTTCTGCCATTTTTGGGCATTTCCTAAAATTTAGGATCCGTGAGGCCCTAATTCGCGTTTCCGTTGGTTGGATCCACGGACCCGAAAAGGATCGGCCGTGGATTGGCCATGGATCTCGAGTGGATCTGTCATGGATCGCGAGTGGATCCGAAAGAAGGTGGACAGTTCCACGTGGGGGCCATCTTTTTTATTTTTTCTTTTGCTTTTGATTTGGGTTTAGGGGGTGTTTAAGTGGGTTGAGGGTGAGTTAGGGAAAAGAGAGGATGAGGTTAAAAGAGAGAGTGAAGAAGGAGGAGCTTGGAGAAGTAAAGAAGAGAGCTTGGGGGAGTGAAGAAGGAGGAGCTTGGAGGAGTAAAGAAGAGATGTCATTTACAATAGGTAAGTGAAAATCCCAAACTGCGTCATTTTTTTGTCATTCTTTTTTGTATTTTTCTCCTCCCTCTCGTACTCTTTCCCATTCTTTCTTCTTGCTCATTTTATTGTAGGTGATATTCCAAAATGGTGTTCTTTTGGCTTATATGTATCATTCCACTTTTGGTATTGATGATGTTGGTGGGGAGTAGAAATAGAAGGGAAAAAGAAGAAAAGGATAGTGGTCCCCATATGAGTGACCCAATGTATGATGAGGAGGAAGGGTTTGAAGAGGAAGGGGATGAAGAGGGCATTGAAATGCAAGGGGAAAAACTACATTGACACCCTTGTGGAATTATGTGACCAAACTTGAGGGGGGAAAACGTTGTGGAAGCTACAAGTTTTTGTGCCCTCATGATTATCATGGAGGAAAACCTTATTGTGGTTGATATACCCGTGTGAGGAGACATCTTTTTGGGGTGCTAGACAATGATGAGAAAAAGGGTGCCATAGGGATAGTGTTAAATTGGCAATTAGGGCCAAACTCCATGTGGGTCACCTCATTTATGGTAGCTGATATTTTTCCTAGATTCCTCTTGTCAAGAGGTGTAGGATTGATCTAAGGATCATCTGATTCCGACAAGTATTTATGGAGATATGAATTTATTTGTATTTACTTGACAAATTGTCAAGGTCGGCCAGCAGTTAAATGTGTGGCACACATGCCCAGTGAATCATATAAATACAAGAGAGGTTGATTCAATTTCTCATCATCTCATCTCACTCATTCTTCTTTCTCTCTCCTTAGCTTTGGGTTATACAAGGTGCAACTCACACATGGGAAGGAGGAGGATGCATTAGGGCAAGGAGGACGCTGAAAGGAGGATGCAGAAGTTGCTGAAGGTCTCTTTGACCTGCATTGACCAAGCGTTGACTCCTCAAGGGTGTGGTTTTGGAGTGGCTGCCTCTCCTAGGCAGGCCGCAGATTTTGGCACAAAAATCGAGGCAATTCGTCCATAGGTTTGACCAGCATTGACTAACCTAGTTTTGGGCAGTAGATTGACCTCAGTCAACAACAATTTGATTGTGTTTTTGGGGCTGTTCAAGGGTTGTTTCTTCAGACTGTTCGAGGGTTAGTTGACCGGAAATTGACCAAGCATATTGGAGGTCAATTTCAACTCGTTTGACCAAGTTTGACTTTGTTGATCTAGGGTTTGCTGCTGCTGATATAAAATTATAGAACTCTGATTTTGTACTATTTCTCTCTGCTAAACTATTGAAGATAGAAAAAGATTTGATCAAAGGGTTTCTCCGCATTGGGGTTTTTCCCTGGCTAGCCGCCACATCTTGTGTCTCTTGTCTTGGCTTGTTTTCTGTTGATCGTTTAATGTTCTATCTGCACTTTACTTAATGTATATGTGATTGCTAATCTGTGGCTAATAAGAAGAAAAGAAGTAAACTGCTCTAAGCATAGAACATACCATAATTTAACATGGTATCAGAGTTGAGGTGAAGACATAGCCCAAGCAAGAGCAAGAGCAATCACCGAAGAGAAGGTTAGCAAGGCTATCCTAAAAACTTCATGGGTTCCTTAACACTCTTCCACGCCGAAGACAAGCTCCGTGAGAAGTCTGACTATCATGGATGGAAGATGTCTCTCGATCTGACTTTAGAAGATCAGGAAGTGTTGGACCATGTGAGAGGCAATATTGTTGTGCCTCCATCAAATGCATCCGCTGCTTCCAAAAGCAAGTGGTCCAAGGGAGAAGTCAAAGCAAGGAAAATCATCCAAGACTCTATTGACAAGCGCCTGGTGGCCTATGTTTCCGAGTTGACAACCTCTAAGGAAATCTACGATAGATTGGTGAGTTTATTTAAAGTTAATGATGCAAATCAAGCTTTGTTCCTTAGAAATAAGTTGAAGGAAATTAAGAAGGGCAAAGATGAGAGTATGCAAGCATATTTCTTAAGGATCACCGAGATCAAGAATGATCTCCTATTTATTGGGGAAGTAGTTCCTGACAGGGAAATGACTATCACAACCCTTGGAGGACTGCCACCTAAATGGTATATATTCAGGACTATTCTTCTCAACAATAATGTCATCCCAGGATTTGAGGAATTGATGGCTAGATGTATTAAAGAAGAGACAAGGATGGAAGAGCAAGAAATGCCCACACTTAAAGGCCATCCTTCTGCCTTTACTTCTCATGCTAAAAGAAGAAACAATTCTGGGGCTAAATCCAAAGGAAAGGCTGGACCAAAGGGTGGAAGAAAAGGTCGATGTTATAATTGCAACAAAATGGGCCACTATGCGAGGGAGTGCCTTGATAAAAGGGACTCACACCATGACAATGACCAAAATCACTCTCAAGGCAATCAAAGGAATGACAGGTCCAATAGCAGAGGTAAAAGAAATGTCGGAAATCAAGGAAGAGGACAACCCTTCAAGAAGGCAAGAAACTCCAGGTATGAATCTAATGTTGTTAACAATAAGCAAGATGAATATTGTCTACCAACGACCCTCTCTACTACTGCTCCCGTGGACTCGCTGGGAAATTGGCTTATTGATAGTGGTGCCTCAAGGTAGTTCACTGGTTACAAAGAAGCTCTCTCCAATCTGATAGAGAAGGAGACCAACCTGGAAATTGTTCTTGGGGACAACGCAAAATATCCCGTGAAAGGCGTAGGGAATGTCACTCTTCAATTGAATTAGGGTAATACAATTCATTTGCAAGAAGTCCTATATGTACCTGATCTCAAAAAGAACCTGGTGTCTGTTTCGGCAATGGAAGACAAAGGATACAAGGTAACCTTCATTGATGGCAAGGTATGTGTATGGAAAAATAATTTTAAGGAAGCTTTCACTCTTGGGTTTCGAGTTGATTCATTATATCAGGTCGGAGGAAGTCCGCTGGGTGTCATGTCTTGTGTCACATCACTTTAGTCCGAACTATGGCATCGGAGGTTTGCTCACCTTCATTATAAAGCTCTACCCAATGCAAGACACATGGTGACAAGGATGCCTGAGTTCCAAGTAGAGCAAGAAGGTGTATGTCCTTGATGTGTCGAAGGGAAGCTCAAAAGGGGACCATTCCCCTCAAAAGCAGAACCTCTGATATATTGCCGTTGGTTCACTCAGACATATCTGGTATGATGCCTGTGAACTCTCTGGGAGGATATTTATATTACCTCACTTTTACAGATGATTATTCTCACAAGACCTGGATATACTTCTTGAAAAAGAAGGATGAAGTGTTCACTTGGTTTCGTCACTTCAAAGCCTTGATCTTTTCAAGAAGGATGAAGTGTTCACTTGGTTTCGTCACTTCAAAGCCTTGATCGAGAATCAAACCGAAATGAAGATCAAGCTCTTAAGGACTGATAATGGGACTG
The DNA here is from genome assembly GCA_031772625.1 of Pinus tabuliformis. Lineage (NCBI taxonomy): Eukaryota > Viridiplantae > Streptophyta > Pinopsida > Pinales > Pinaceae > Pinus > Pinus tabuliformis. The sequence continues at coordinate 831,650,495 of CM062816.1, forward strand.
AGTATGAATCCAATGAGTTCCATGACTTTTGCAAAGAGGCTAACATTAAGAGGGAGACTACAACACCATATACTCCTGAGCATAATGGTGTGGTGGAAATGAAGAATCATACGATTGTGGAAGCTGTCTGTTAAATGCTTCACGATTAAAGACTTCCGGAGTTTCTATGGGCCGAAGCTGCGAATATCGCCGTATATGTGCAAAATCGATGCCCTCATCAAGCATTGGGTTCCAAGACTCTCGAAGAGATGTTCACTGGTAAGAAACCTGACGTATCTCATTTTAGAATTTTTGAAAGTCCGGTATATTTTCATGTGCCGAAGGAGAAGAGGAATAAATTGGGTGCATCTGGAAAGAAATGAATCTTCATGGGCTATAGCGAAAACACTAAGGGCTATAGAATCTATGTGGCTGGTCAAAGGGAAATCGAGATTAGCCATGATGTCACCTATGACGAAGATATGGCTCTTAGAAAAGTTGACAATCTTCCTACTCAAAGGGGGACCTAAAGAAGCTGACACCAGGGAACCAAAGGAAAAGGAAGATGAGACGATGCCCGATGTGGAAGAACCTATGGATCCTATTGATCCCCCTTTGCAAGAGCCTTCCTCTTCTAGGAAGAGGCCTTCATGGCTTAGGGGGACACTTGATGATGCTGAAGGGCACGTTGCACCCAGGGGAACCTTCCGGGAAAGTAAGAAGCCAACCAGGGATCAAGGATACTTGACCATCATGAGCACGATCATCCAAAATGAGCCTTCGTCATTCGCTGAAGCTGTTAAACATCAGGTATGGAAGGATGCTATGATTGAGGAATATGAGTCCATCATGAAAAAAGATGTCTGGGATGTGGTCCCCAAACCACAGGACAAAGCAGTTGTCACTTCAAAATGGCTTTACAAGATAAAGCATGCAGTTGATGGAAGTGCGGAAAAGTATAAGGTTCGTTTTGTCGCTCGTGGCTTCTCTCAGAAGGAAGGTATAGACTATGACAAGATATTTGCACCTGTTGCCCGATATACCACAGTCCGCTCGATCATAGCCCTTGCTGCTTCGCAAGGGTGGAACCTACATCATATGGATGTCAAGACTGCGCTCTTGCATGGTTCGATCAAAGAGGTCTATGTGGAGCAACCCGAAGGATTTGAGATTCATGATCGAGAATCTCATGTGTGCAGGTTGAAGAAGGCCCTCTATGGGCTGAATCAAGCACCTCGACCGTGGTATGAGAGGATTGATAGCTACTTGATGAAGCTGGGATTCACTAGGAGTGAAGCTGACCCTAACCTTTACTTTAAGGTTGAAGATGACAATCCTCTCATACTGGTGTTGTACATTGACGACCTCTTTCGTACAGGTGCAGACCCTCTCATTCACAAATGTAAGAGGGAGTTGGCTTCTGAACTTGAGATGAAAGACCTAGGACTGATGCACTATTTCCTAGGACTAGAAGTCTGGCAGAAGCCAGGGGAGATTTTCCTATCTCAAGGAAAATATGTGGTGAAGATATTGGAGAGATTCGGTATGGTGCACTGCAAGCTCGTGACTACCCCGATGGAGCTTGACTTCAAGAAGTTAAGTGGTAGTGCTGCTGGACCCGTTTTACGAAATGCTACCGAGTATCGTCAACTCATTAGAGCATTGATGTTCTTGGTGAACTCTCATCTGGATATATGTTTTGCAGTCAACACGTTGAGTCAACATATGGTTGAGCCTCACCACTCACATTGGATTGGTGCCAAGAATCTGTTGAGATATCTTTGTGGCACAATCACTCATGGGTTGAGATACACTGCCAGATATGTGAGACTACATGGATATATCGATGCTGATTGGGCAGGCAGTGTGGTGGAGCGAAAGAGCACTTCTGGGTGCTGTTTCTCTTTGGGATTTGCCTTGCTATCATGGATGAGCAGGAAGTAGAAGTCAGTGGCTTTGAGCACTGCCGAGGCAGAGTACATTGCTCTAGTATGGTCTCTTGTGAGGCAGTCTGGTTGCGAAAGTTCTTCAGTGAGCTGTTTGGATTTACATTGGATACCACCGTGATGCTGTGTGACAACTAGAGCAGGATTCGTTTATCAGAGAATCCTGTATTTCATGATCGTTCCAAGCATATCGATATCAGGTACCACTATATTCGAGATATGGTGCAGCGGGGAGCAATAAGGCTCCAACATATCGGTATAGATGAACAGGGTGCCGACATTTTGACGAAGCCCCTGGGAAAGGTCAAATTCTTGACTTTCCGAGAACGACTTGGTGTCGTTCAGAGACCCTCTTATGAGGGTCGAGTATGATGTATTGAGCTCTGGGAGCTCCAGGGGGGGTGCGGGGTACTTCTTGGAGCGACATGCAACCACAGGGCGATTCACCATCCCCTAGTGGTGCACTATGTAGATATGGGATCTGTAGATACAACGATGCGTCCATCGAGGATCAATGATACTGATTTGGGATGACCTCCATTGATATGGGATCAATGTACTGATTTGGGATCAGTGGGAGTGGTATGACACACTCTAAGACTGACTTTGGGTCAGTGGAGGATGGTATGATACATCCTTGATCATTTCTTCTTCTTCATAGTTCAAGCAAAGCAGAGCAGAGAAGAGCAAGGCCAAGCAGTGCAGGGCAGTGCATTTGATGGCTGGGATAGTAGCGATGGTCAGACGGATTGCAGATGGAGTTCTCCCTAGTTGAGAGAGAGTGTTAAATTGGCAACTAGGGCCGAACTCCATGTGGGTCACCTCATTTATGGCAGTTGATATTTTTCCTAGATTCCTCTTGTCGAGAGGTGTATGATTGATTTAAAGATCATCTGATTCCGACACGTATTTATGGAGATATGAATTTATTTGTATTTACTTGACAAATTGTCAAGGTTGGCCAGCAGTTAAATGTGTGGCACACATGCCCAGTGAATCATATAAATACAAGAGAGGCTGATTCATTTTCTCATCATCTCATCTCACTCATTCTTCTCTCTCTCTCCTTAGCTTTGGGTTATACAAGGAGTAGCTCACACGTGGGAAGGACACATTAGGGCAAGGAGGACGCTGAAAGGAGGAAGCAGAAGTTGTTGAAGGTCTCTTTGACTTGCATTGACCAAGCATTGACTCATCAAGTGTGCGGTTTTGGAGTGGTTGCCTCTCCTAGGCAGGCTGCAGATTTTGGCACAAAAATCGAGGCAATCCGTCCACAGGTTTGACCAACATTGACTGCCCTAGTTTTGGGCAGCAGGTTGACTTCAGTCAACAACAGTTTGACTGTGTTTTTGGGGTTGTTCAAGGGTTGTTTCTTCAGGCTGTTCGAGGGTTAGTTGATCGGAAATTGACCAAGCATATTGGAGGTCAATTTCAACTCATTTGACCAAGTTTGACTTTGCTGATCTAGGGTTTGCTACTGCTGATATAAAATTACAGAATTCTGAGTTTGTACTATTTCTCTCTACTGAACTATTGAAGATAAAAGAAGATTTGATCAAAAGTTTCCCCACATTGGGGTTTGTCCCTGGCTAGCCACCACATCTTGTGTCTCTTGTCTTGGATTGTTTTCTGTTGATCGTTTAATGTTCTATCTGCACTTTACTTAATGTATATGTGATTGCTAATCTGTGGCTAATAAGAAGAAAATAAGTAAACTGCTCTAAGCATAGAACATACCATAATTTCACAGATAGCAGTTTGCCCTAGGGTTTCAATGGAACAAAGAAGAAAATATGTCCAAATAGAGGAGGTTGCACAAAAGAAAAACAAGAAACAAGAAACTCATTCTGAATCAAGTGCAACTGCAGCCTCTAGATTTGGTAGCTCATCTCCTCATGATACTTCTGCAACCTCTGAGAATAGAAGAACAGTAGTAGATTTCTTGAATGTTGCTGGGAGGGATGATGTGGATGGAAAGGTGGTCTGGTTTCTTTGTGCTTGCTGTGTTCCCTTCAATGTGCTTCACTCTTTGTATTGGCAAGATATGGTTAAGGCCATGAATGAAGCCCCAAAAGGGTACAAGAGACCCAAGTATGAGAAAGCTAGAATCGTGTTATTAGAAAGAGAAAAAGCAAATGTTCAAAGATCTTTGACACATTTTAGAAATGAGTGGGTGGATTGTGGGGTATCCATTGTATCAGATGGTTGGACAAATATTAGAAACCAACATTTGATAAATGTTCTTGGTGTTTTTGCTAGTGGTGCAGTGTTTCTTACAAGCCATGACTCTTCCTCCATCAGTGCATCTTCCCAAAACATTGCAGATCTCCTATTGAAAACAATCAATGATGTTGGTATTAATAATTGTTGAAGAATGTAACTAGGTTCAGTCTTCATCACTGTACTTGAAGTCAAAATGTAATATATTTGTCAAAAGAAAGCAAAAATAAATTTTATTATTGATTTAATTGACTTGTTAAAGCATGGGTTTCGTGCTTAGGTCAAATGTATAGGTCAAGCCTCCATTGTAGGCTTTAGGTTATTGTCAAAGTCAATTTGTGAAGACTCCTACATCCATCAAAGTCTCTTTGCTGTTGAAAGAATCTCATGTCGGCTTAATATAGCGACACACCTCTTCATATTTTCATGTCGGCTCATTTCTAGATGGTAACACCTATATATAGGAGTGTGACCTTTGCTCAAAATCACAGAACAAAAACTCGACTATTTCAGAGAACAAGTTTGGTCCTATTATAAAGACAAGTTCGGATGACAACTCAAAGACATGTTTCAGTATTTTTACAGTGGAGGAACTCAGATTAGTTGCAGGGATGATCTCGGTGTAAATCACAGTGTGGCAAAATCAAATATCACAGTTTCGGTGCTAATACAGTTCGGTGATATTACAGTGGTTATATCTCGGTGCTACCACAATGAATGTCTCGGTGTTATTACAGTGAGGAAGTCTCAATATCTCGGTGCTATCACAATCATGAAGTCACAATGCTAGTGCTATCACAATGGTATGGTTTTGATGCTAAAGGATAAACTTCGATATATTTCAGTGAGTAAGTTCAGAGATCATTGCTATCACAGTGATGCAAGTTCGGTGCCATTGCAAGGATCAAGGTTTGAATGAAGAATGACGACTACAGGAGCTATTGAACTGAAGAATGACAAGGTTGACTTGATGGGTGGAGGTTGTCTCAAGTTTGAGTTGAAAGGGTCTTGGTCGTCTCATCTTGAATCTACTGAAGGAAGAATTTTGACTGGGTTTTCCTCTAGAGTGGGGTTTTCCTTGGCAGCGTGCCTACATCTTGTGTTCTCTTCTATTTGTTGCTTGGCATTAGTCTTGATGATAATAAAAGATAATTAAAAGATGTAATAATAATAATATTGAAAATATCATAAGTTAATGTCATAATAAGAGAAATCGTTTAACCGCCACCTCTATGGATTTCTCAACAATAATGTGGTTCAAGTGATCATTGATAATGTGGCAAATTGTAAGGGAGCAGGAAAAATCATTGAGCGTACTCATCCACACATCTTTTGGTCTGGGTGTTTGGTGCACACATTGAACCTTTTGTTGCATGATATTGTGAAGCAAAAAGAATGTGGATGGATTAATGAGCTTACATGAAAGAGAAGCAACTCATTAAATATGTCCTAGGGTTTTTACCCACCATTTTGTGGGTAATATCCCTAGGAGAATTTTTCTCTCCAAGATGGTCCTCAACTGGCAGCCAACAACCCCTTGCGACCATCAACTAGCTCATTGTGCCATTTCTCCGCCACCTGAGCAGCCATGTGGTCCCCCACCCATCTGCAATGATTGTATGTTTGAAGGTGGGCCTCCCGAATCTAAAGGTATGCCTTGTCATTTTGAAATTGAGCATTGTAGTTTTCTTATCATGGACACTTCTGGACATGGATTAATGGGGGGATTCGGCGAAAAGAATGGGTTAGGTCCGTGCTCTTGTCCCCTAGACCCCTTTTAGGTATTAACTTTGGATTCTAGTCCCGTGGGATCTCTTTTACTGACCATTTGGCTCTAGGGATGGTATTTCATGGGAAACCCCGATTTTGGTTACGTGGTCTCGCTCCCTTATCCACTTATATTACCCCCTTTCCATTCATTGTTACCCCTTTCATCATTTCTCCCACTTGGGTCCACATTCCTCCATTGGGTCCACATAGGGTCAGCGCACCCCTTCTCCTTGCCCACACCTTGGGTCATGGCTTGGAATGAAGCCCAGAGGTTGATGCAGAGAAAAAGAAATTCAAAAGCATATATGGCCACATTCAACACGAAAAGTACCACAAAATGCAAAAGATGACTAGGACAAAAACATTTATCACATGGACAAAAGCCATTACATCAAGCTCTACCCCATCATCATGGCCATCACCTTGGTTCCAATAGGTTCTATGAACCTTCCTCATCATATAGGAACCCATGATTGTCCCAAACCCTGGTGGGTAATGAACCGCCCCACCTTAAAGGGGGGAATTCACTTCTATATCTTATACATCATGCTCTAACCCCTTGAGCCCCGAGCAGTTAATCAAAGAAAATCATAAAAAGGAAAAAGGGATATAAAGAAGGGTGGAAAAACCAAGGCCGGGGCACCTCATGAACCACGATTTCTCCCTCCTACACCTTATAAACCCAAGTGTGGGCTTCCCTCTTATTAGCTACCCTTGTGTCCCGGCATGTAACCCAGGGTTGCCCCCTCTCATTCCCTACATCATTCACCTATCTACCAAATGCCACCACCTTTGACGGATGTACCTTAACTACATTATCCCCTTTAGAAGCAGAAACCACCTAATAGGGCACTTGGTTAACCCCATTGGGAGTTTAGGAGACATTAGCACATCCCGAAGCCCATTATGGAAGGGCAGACCATTATGAAGTCCCCACCTGTGGTCCATGACTAGGTAAACTCATTTGCTCGATTTCTCTAATGACTTGTTGTACTGGAAGCCTAGGGGACGCATTGGATCTTATGCAGAATTGCAAATGGTTTCTATTTGGGGTTTAGTCTCCCTATACGGGGTCCTAATCCTCCAGAGGGCTACATTGGCACATATAGGGTGAGCGTTGAGTGCCATGGCCCCCCACAGCAACATATTGCACTTCATGGATCCCCACAACGATTTAAAGATTATTTGTGGTTCAGTCATTGGACGAGGAGGATGCACTTGATCCATCATGCCCAACTGGCCCTAAATCTACACCATACACTTGGCAGATGATCCAGGACTTCTATGATGATGTGGCATCTCCTACATTATCATCCTAGCCCTTGAGGGCAACTCACTGGCGTCTTCGATTTGTTTGGAGACCCATGAGGACACTTGTGTGCCCCCACAGTCATTTGGAGCACCACAGGTTATTACAAGGGGCCAACCCCTTATCCACTGCTTTTCAGGGTCCTATTATTCATTGTGGTACCCATGGACCTCATTAGGCCTCTTAGAGGGCCCTACGACGTGCATAGATTTTTATTTGTCCTCTTGAGAGGCTTACCTTTTAATTTGTGAGCTAGTTTGCTGGGCTTGTCACCAAAGTTAGGTCATTTGCACATTATTTTACTTCAGGGGCTAATGTAGGCTCATTAGCTAAATCAAACTCCTAATTAGTGTATAAATAGGAGTTATTTGGATTCATTTGTATCATCACTTGACTGGGGATCTCTTTATCTTTAGAGAACTTCGCACTTTTTCCTTGAAGGATTATTTTGGATGATGGATGAATTTTGACGTATGGATTTGGGCTATTTTTATCTTGGAGCTTCTTATTTGCAAATGTGATGTTGGTTGGATATACTCTCTAACATTGTAAGTGCAAATTTAACGCTATTTTTCTTGTTGCTTCATACATTTGAATTTCGCTATGATTAGGGCTAATTGCTGCATGTACGGAATGTGGAACTATGTGTCTATTTAGCTTATTCTTTATATGGGCCATTGTTAGATGAATTGAATTGTCCTAGAGATCATGCTATCTTGATAAGCTTGCACCATTTGTATGAAGCATAAATGCTTGAAAGACACTTTTGTTCTCTTTCCTCTAACATTGGACGAAGTTCACTTTTGGAGGCTCCTTGAACAAGAAACTAAATCCTTTTTCGTTATTATCCTTGACTCCATATCCCCAAGTGAATTAGGCATTGGTCCCTCAAAAAGGGTGATCCTTTTAAACCTCTTTTTACCCTTTCCCCTTTTTTTAGGTCTAGCCCCATTAGGTCACCTAGGGCATCAATTTCCTGGGAAACTAGCCACAAGAAAACTTTGATCTCCTAGATACAAATGCGCTGGTGGGTCCCCTCGCTCTCCTCCAAATTTGAAGCAATTTTGACGGTGGAATCTCTGGATACCCTAAGCCCTAGCTCTAGGATCAAGTTTTGCCTAGGTGTTCCCAAGGCTAGAACCTAGTAGGATCAATTTGACATCTTTGGGAGAAAATTCTTGTTTGATCCTTTCCCCTCACCTTGGCTAGGTTAAGAGCATCATTGGTTGCCAAAATCCATCCCCTAACCTGGGCTGGGTCCACTTGGCCTCGTGTGGTCCCATTCTTCACCAAAGCCTATTTATCAAGGACTACTCGAGAAATCAGGTTCTCAAAAAGGATTTTAGAGATTGAGAACATCTTTTATAGTTCTTATACTTCTCCCTCAACCCTCCAATCCTCATCCCCTCTCCCTAGAAGATCAAGTCCCTTGCTTAAAGAGCAAGCAAGCCCTATCCTTCAAACTCTTCTGGAAAGGGAATCATTTGGGTCACTCCACCTCTTTATTGATCTACACTTTATAAGTGACTTCCTAACTACTGGGTATCCTCCCATCGGTGAAAGTCTGTAAAGAGCAGGGAGTCTTAGTTGTGGTGACAGTGGGCTATGTCTCCATAATTCCCCTTGACCTAGCAATTGTCCTCATAGAAACCCCTTTTAGGTCCCTTGCTAGTTTGAGTGGTATCAATTTGGCGCTATTGCCGGGGACACGAAACATGCGTTTTGTTCCCCATACAACATATTGACATATGATTATTGGCGACTCCATTGGAAAAACGAAGCCCTAGTTCTTCATTGAACTTTAAGGTTGATGCTTGTAGGGTGAAGTTAGCATTTTTTAGGCATCTCTAATTTCACCCTAGCGACTTCTACATATGTTTCATGTATACCTCAAATAGGTTGTTATTCTTTCGTAAATTTCTTGCTTTGGACATTGCTAGCATCCCTGGACATCCTAATCATGTCACAGGAAGGACGCTATGTGGGATGCTTGTGTTTGATATGTGATCCACTCTCCGCAATGGACCACATAAAAAGATTTAATGCACATGCTTCAAGAGAGAAGGTTGTCCACCAAGATGTCCTTGTGTTATTGTTCATGTGATCTCTCGGTGGTCATAACTCATTGCTGCATGATCATGATGTTGATTTTTGTGTAGTTTGGGACGTACTCCAAGCCCTAGTGTTCGAGGGTTGGAGGTCAAAGCACCACATGTAGGCTTGTGGGCTTAGAACCCAAGACTGGGGTTTTGCACCCAATCGTGTTTGGGGCAATTCAGGAGGCACATTTCTAAATGTGATGGCATGAGACGATAGAGGGTGGAAAGGAGAATCCAACGCTTCGAGAATCGTCGAATTTTGAGTTGTAGAAATGGAGAAATGAATTTTTGAAGTTGAAAATTAATTATTGGTTTTCAAGTCACGTAGGCTTGATGTAAAAATTAGCCAATAGATTTGTCTCTTCATCTATTCGTTGGAGCCCCTCATTTGGCTATAAATAAAGGGTGAATTGGAGTTGTTTGAGCATCCATTTTGGTGCAACGTCCTCTCAAGAAAGAGCTATGAGATTGGCCTACCTGCAACAAGGAGAGGCCCTAGACAGCGTGGAGGAGGTCTGAATTTCTGTGATGGAGGCTGAGTGAGTTGTAGGAGCAATAGACTGTCTTTGGGTTGAAAAGAGGGCCGAGACTGCTGTTCTAGAGGTCGAGTGGCCTTGCTGGTGGGCCAAGTTGCCTAGGGCAAAATGTTGTGTGTTGGAGTGTGTTTGGGCACCAAAAAGGGGGACCGTCTCACGATTTAGGGCTGTTGTGCTAGGTCACAGGCCTTAGCACACAGCTGGAGTTGCATAAAGGGGTGTCAAGGGTGGACTAGTCCCTTAAGAAGGCAACGTGGGTGAGGAAGAGGCTTCTCAAGGTATGACGCAGTCCCTTGAGCGCTTTTTGTTAACTGTCATAAGGGTTTAAGGCTGTAACACTTTCCCTAACTAGGGCTGTCACAAACACAGAAGTAAACACCATTACAATAGTGTTTCGGAGGGGTGTTGGGTCCTTGATTTGTGGACCAAAGCATCGATCAGTTGATGGGAAGCTTAAGGAGGCCTTAAGAGTTGTTTGGAGGAGCCCACGTGGACTGTTGGGAAACCTACCAAGCAGCCAAGGTGACATCGGGCACATCAGATTGGAAGACAAGGGGACAACAACAAGGAGAGTTGTAGATGGACTCTTGTATGGCAGTTGGATAGATGTCCTAGGAGAGGACATGTTGTTGGTGCCCAGATTTGTGCAATAGCTCCTCTATTGCAGAAGAAAGGGCAGATTGGTGGAGTCTGTGGGCAACCATGTGTAAGGGTCTCCCAGGTGTGGGGATGCCCTAACTAGGTGCAGATGCTACAACGTGGACTTGGTCTCTCATGGGCTGTTGGAGGGTAGCATGAGAGAAGACCAAGTGTGGACGAGATTGGGCACTTATGGTCTGTTCGAGGACAATGTGATAGTGTCCAAGTTGGAGCCCGGTGAGCAACACCTTGATGGACAAAGGTGGTTGCAAGAGAGGCAGTTGTTGAGCTCAAGGGTCTGATCAGCCAAGAGTAATTGTGCAGCGCGAGACTTATGTGTGGAGAAGCCCATCCACAACAAAAGATGGGTAGTCCTCCTAGTCCGTGTTCATTGTAGGAGATGGACATCTTGCAGTGATAGGTGGCATCCCTCTGTGCCCTATGTTGGTCTTCATCGGAGCAGCGCAGGAAGACTATAGTGGGCTGAAGTCCTTGAGTAGCTGAGGAGCAATATTGGGCAGATCGAGAGTTGTTCACAAGTGGAACTGTGAACAACTCGACAGGAGTCTCAATGTGTTGATGCATTGATGGACGAACGATCAACTAGTGAGGAGATTGGATAGCTGAGATTTAGTGGCCAGATGAACTTGGAGCATTGATAGAGGCAGGAGCTGCAGAGCGGGAGCCAAAGGACCGCGCAGATACAGGGTACGACTGAGGGGAGTTGAGCGAGTCGACTTCATCAGCGAGATGGTTAGAGTATCTTGTCGAGGGTATATTGGTTGTCGATGGATTGACACCAAGCCCCAGTTTTGTATCTTGTACTAGTGGATGTATGAGGGCCATTATCCCTACAAGAGCCCTAGACTGTTGTATTATATGTTGTTTATTATAGCAAAGATGGGTTGAAAACTGTAAAAATTTGTCCACGTTCTATGCATGTGTGATTTAGTAATTTACTACTGTTTATATTCCGCCATGCAAAGTAGTATCGTTGAGATTCTTGGTTTCGTAGCGTCAAAGATTTTAAGATTCTATCCTAGACCCGAGATCGTGGAAATTCAACATGGTATCAGAGCATATTTGAGCTACTTTGAGGGACAGTGAATCAAAGTGTGCACAGCGAAGCAACTCAGAGGGAGTTGTAGGTGTTTGGATCATGGAGCAGAGGGTTCAGGTGAAGACACAGAGATGTGGTCTCAATAAACTACATGATGAGATGGGTTGGGAGTTCTGGTGGGTCGGTGATGAACCTGGTGCACTTCAGTATGTTGTGTGGCAGTTTGTAGATCATGGACTTCCTATGTCTTGTCGTGGATGGTTGGGACAGCTCGAGGGTTGCTTTGGCTTGGACGAGATCAGGTTGATTGAGATGGCTTCATGTGATGGACTTCACATTGGCAGGCTAGAGTCTTCATCGGATCGTGATGTTGCATATTCGAGATTGGAAGGATTTGCACGAGTGGTATTTGATCCAGTAGGATGAGTGCTTGTAGGACTGAATCAGTGGAGATCGTGTAGGCTTGGAGGGAGTCTAGCCTTAGAGGGAGCAACCCTATGGAGGTTTGGGATCTTTAGGTTCGGATATGATGAGTTAGAGGCATTATCGATATTTCTGGTTTCATTCTACAGGGTATGCTGCAGTGATGGATGCCAAATGGGCTAGTGTCGTCATCAGATGATGGTTATTCCTAGTCTTGGAAGTACCTCCATCGCTAAGAGGGAGTGTTGATTTTTGTGTAGCTTGGGAGGTACTACAAGCCCTAGTTTTCGAGGGTTGGAGGTCAAAGGCATGAGACGATAGAGGGCGGAAAGGAGAATCCAACGCTTCGAGAATCGTCGAATTCCGAGTTGTAGAAGTGGAGAAATGAATTTTTGAAGTTGAAAATTAATTATTGGTTTTCAAGTCAGGTAGGCTTGATGTAAAAATTAGCCAATACATGTGTCTCTTCATCTATTCGTTGGAGCCCCTCATTTGGCTATAAATAGAGGGTGAATTGAGTTGTTTGAGCATCCATTTTGGTGCAACATCCTCTCAAGAAAGAGCTCTGATATTGCCCTAGCCGCAACAAGGAGGAGAGGCCCTAGACAGCGTGGAGGAGGTTCGAATTTCTGTGATGGAGGCCGAGTGAGCTGCAGGAGCAGCGAACTGTCTTTGGGTTGAAAAGAGGGTCGAGATTGTTGTTCTAGAGGCTGAGTAGCCTTGTTGGTGGGTCGAGTTGCTTAGGGTCAAAACGCTGTGTGTTTGGGCACCAAAAAGGGGGATTGTCTCACGGTTTAGGGCTGTTGTGCTAGGCCGCAGGCCTTAGCACACAACTGGAGCTACGTAAAGGGGTGTCAAGGGTGGACTAGTCCCTTAAGAAGGCAACGTGGGTGAGGAAGAGGCTTCCCAAGGTATGTCGCAGCCCCTTGAGGGCTTGTTTGTGAACTGTCATAAGGGTTTAGGGCTGCAACACATGCCCTAACCAGGGCTGTCACAAACGTAGAAGCAAACACCATTACAACAGTGTTTTGGAGGGGTGTTGGGTCCTTGATTTGTGGACCAGAGCGTGGATCAGTTGATGGGTAGCTTAAGGAGGCCTTAGGAGTTGTTTGGAGGAGCCCACGTGGACTGTTGGGAAGCCTACCAAGCAACCAAGGTGACAACAGGCACATCAGATTGGAAGACAAGGGGACAACAGTTGGAGAGTTGCAGATGGACTCTTATATGGCAGTTGGATAGATGTCCTAGGAGAGGACAAGTTGTTGATGCCCAGATTTGTGCAATAGCTCCTCTATTGCAGAACAAAGGGCAGATTGGTGGAGTCTGTGGGCAGCCATGTGTAAGGGTCTCCTAGGTGTGGGGATGCCCTAACTAGGTGCAGATGCTACAACGTGGACTTGGTCTCTCGTGGATTGTTGGAGGGCAGCGTGAGAGAAGACCAAGTGTGGACGAGATTGGGCACTTATGGTCTGCTGGAGGACAGCGTGATAGTGTCCAAGTTGGAGCCCGGTGAGCAACACCTTGATGGACAAAGGTGGTTGCAAGAGAGGCAGTTGTTGAGCTCAAGGGTCTGATCAACCAGGAGCAGTTTGTGGAGCCCGAGACTTGTGTGTGGAGAAGGACATCTACAACAGAAGATGGGTAGTCCTCCTAGCCTGTGTTCATTGTGGGAGATGGACATCTTGCAGTGATAGGTGGCAACCCTCGTGCCCTATGTTGGTCTTCATCGGAGCAACGCAGGAAGACCATAGTGGGCTAAAGTCCTTAAGTAGCTAAGGAGCAATAGTGGGCAGATTGAGAGTTGTTCACAAGTGGAGCTGTGAAAAACTCGATAGGAGTCTCTCGATGTGTTGATGGAAAAACGATCAACTAGTGAGGAGATTGGATCGCTGAGATTTAGTGGCCAGATGGACTTGGAGCATTGATAGAGGCAGGAGATGCAGATCGAGAGTCGAAGGAGTTGATTTGGGGTAGTATCGGATGTGCTCTAGCCATGAAAATTGGTGGAGAGGCTAAAGCACATGAGATCTCCAAGACCCAGAAATGGTTTGGGTAGATTCTAACCGGTTTGGGAGATATTAAAATAATTAATATTTTTAAAGGAGTTCTTAAGTCTAACTTAGGAAAAATAAAATATTAATGGGTATTAATATAAAACTGGGTTAGAAGGGTCCAAAAGTCATGGATCAAGCCAAATCTAATCTTAGCCGTTGATTAGAGATTTAATCTCGGTCGTTGATGGACCAACGAGAAAAGTATAAGAGGAGGCTTGAGGGTCAGTTGGAGAACACACCGAGAGAGATCAAGAACTCAATTTTCTGGGGCAGGGTTTGCTGAGGAAATTGAGTGAGTGATTAGAGTTGTAGCTGAGGGGCAGTGAATACATAGCAGAGAGGCAGAGTTAGTACCAGGAGGATCAGCGCAGAGCCAGGAGAGGGACACAGAGCCAGCTAGAGGCCACGCAGAGGCAGCCAGGAGCTGTGCAGAGCCAGAGAGGGCCAGCGTGTGAGACGTAGAGGGTCCAGGGGCTGACGCAGGGCCTAGAGGCAGCGCTGGGAGCATTTCGTGGGACAGACTAAGAGCTGGAGAGCCGGATAGGGTGATGCAGTCCCTATCAGAGTGACGCAGAGCAGCGGAAGTTACATTGTTGCTGTGGAATCGTTCATCCGGAGTTTTAGCCAGAATATCTGTCTCTGACTGAGAGGTACTACTGCCGAGGGCATTCTCTGTTGGGTGAGCCATTTCTGGCACCCAGGTTGTATTCTGAAACTGCACAATAATAAAACCCTCTGAATAGCTACACTGATTTTCCCCCATTGGGTTTTTTCCGGGGACATTAGTCCAAAAACAACGGTGTCACTTGTGTGCTTGTTTACTTTCAGTTGATGATCTGTATGTGTTGATACTGTACTTGTATTTATTTTCAGTATTTACATGGTAAATAACTTGTTAAGTAATTGAACAAGTAGGAAGAAATAAATTAGATAGTACAAGAAGAATTTCTAACAGGTTAAACTTAGAAATTCCAACATGTTGCAGATCACAAGATAATTGAAGGCATCAGCCGAGCAGAGCAGTAGCAGCAGAAAACAATTGTCCCGAGTGACAGAAGCTGTTCCTAGCAGAAAGCAGCAAGGAAGGGGTGACGCAGAGTGCTTGCGTCATCAGTTCGAGCCAGGAGGAGGATCAACGCAGTGGCAGAGAGGAGCAAACCTGACCTACGCAGTGCCCGGTCATCTTTCTCAGCCAGGAAGGATTGACGCTGTGGCTAGGAGGTGCAGATTTTGCCGGTGCTGGGATTGCGCAGAGCCTAGAGGCTCAATTCTTCAAGTCGTTGAGGAATAGGGGGCTGCGGATAATTTGCAGAGCGAAGCTAGTGGGGTACTGTGGTCAGAACAATACCTAACAGGGTAAGACCAAAGAAGAGGGATTTCCAGAAAGGAAATTGAGACTCAGAGGGAGTCGAACCGAGGACTTCTAGGGGGGAAGTAAAGAGACTCAGAGGAGTCGGATGAAGAGTAGCAAGACGGCAGTGAATGCGCTGAGAGATCTGGATACACTGGACGAAGCTTCCAACTTCGTAGTCTGGAAGGCCAGGATCTTGTCCATTCTAGACAGGTATCACATCAAGCACTTCGCCTTGAAAACGATAGCGATCCCAGTTGACCCAGCTGAAAATGAGAAGTACGAGGAGGCAATGGCCAGGGCAAAGTGCATCATCCTTGATGGGGTCAAGGATCATGTGGTGTCGCATATTGCCGAGAAGGACACGACAAATGAGATGTGGGAGGCCTTGAAGAAATTGTACTAGCATACTTTCGTGCAGAGGAAGATGTTACTTGAAAATCAGTTGCGGTCATACTAGATGCAAAAGGGAGAGCAGATAGATGTCTTGGTGGATTGAAGGAGATCCGTGATCAACTAACTTCCATAGGGGCCACGCTAGATCAGGAACTGATGGTGAGGACCGCATTGAATGCAGTCTCAGAGGATTGGGAGGTATTTGTCCAGAGCATACTGGGCAGGTCGAGCCTTCCAGATTGGGAGGAACTGTGGGTGACTCTTCGTCAAGAAGAGATCAGACGGGTGACCAAGGCGGGGAGTAGCGAAAAAGGGGTCAGAATCAAGGAGGAAGAAGAAGATGCAGCTCTCGCATCTGTGGGAAAGCAGGAGAAGAGAAAGAAGAAGGACCTCTCCAAGGTCAAATGCTTCCATTGTGGGGAACTGGGTCACTATGCGAACCAGTGTCCGAGGAAGAAGAGTAAGGGAGAGGCTTCTGAGACCAAGGCAGCGCCAACAAGGGCAGAGAAAGAAGTGGAGACAGATGACGACTGTGCCATGAGTGCTCATGCGCCACTTGAGAGGAAGTGGGGAGACATCGAGTTGTAGTCAGACGGACTACAGATGATTAGGCGCAGGATCCTTGAGATACCCAACCTCTTGGATTATACCTTGCTACGAGAGCCCCGAAGAGAAGTAGCAGGACTGACGAATGTCGGTAGAGACAAATGCAGATGGATTGACAAAGGGTGCTACAGTGCAGGAGTCCCAGGACAGCATGAGGTAACAATGCGAGATGCATGGAGTTGTTGCAACAACGTAGAGGTCAGTAGAGGGAGCACTTGTTAGCGACAGAGGGAGCTTCAGCATCGGGAGTGTTTCTAGCCTGATAGAGATGTCAGAGTTGGGAGGATCAGTTACTTACTTCTCAGTAACTGAGTTGTAGTGCAGCGATTAGCAGTGGCAGTGCTATGGGCAGCACGATGCAGCATGATGAGAGGGCATGTAGTGTAGATGCAGCGGTGGCAGTGGCAAGGCCATGGGTAGTAGCGCGGATGCAGAGGGAGCTGCCGTACAGATGCAACAGTGGCAGTGGCAGGGCCATGGGCAGCAATACAAGATGCAACAATGTAGAGGATGTTGGGCAAGGAGGCCTAGCATCAGCACAGGGACCGATGCTAGATGATCAGGGTGATACTCAATGAGGAGTATTACTAGAGCATAGTCCTCGCTAAGAGGGAGTGTTGATTTGGGGTAGCATCGGATGTGCTCTAGCCATGAAAATTGGTGGAGAGGCTAAAGCACATGAGATCTCCAAGACCCATAAATGGTTTGGGTAGATTCTAACCTTTTTGGAAGATATTAAAATAATTAATATTTTTAATGGAGTTCCTAAGTCTAAACTTAGGATAGACTTAGGAAAAATAAAATATTAATGGGTATTAATATAAAATTGGGTTAGAAGGGTCCAAAAGTCATGGATCAAGCCAAATCTAATCTTAGCCGTTGATTAGAGTTTTAATCTCGGCCGTTGATGGACCAACAAGAAAAGTATAAGAGGAGGCTTGAGGGTCAGTTGGAGAACACATCGTGAGAGATCAAGAACTCGATTTTTTGGGGCAGGGTTTGCTGAGGAAATTGAGTGAGTGATCAGAGTTGCAGCTGAGGGGCAGTGAATACATAGCAGAGAGGTAGAGTTAGTACCAAGAGGATCAGCGCAAAGCCGGGAGAAGGATGTAGAACCAGCTAGAGGCCACACAGAGGCAGCCAGGAGTTGCACAGAGCCAGAGAGGGCCAGCGTGTGAGACGCAGAGGGTCCAGGGGCTGACGTGGAGGCTCCAGGCTAACGCTGGGTCAAAGAGGCTGACGTAGGAGCGCTGGGAGCATTTCGTGGGACAGACTGAGAGTTGGAGAGCCAGATAGAGTGACGCAGTCCTTGTCAGAGTGACATAGAGCAACAGAAGCTGCATTGTTGTTGTGGGATTGTTCATCCAAAATATTTGTCTCCGACTGAGAGGTACTACTGCCGAGGGCATTCTCTGTTGAGTGAGCCATTTCTGGCACCCAGGTTGTATTCTGAAACTGCATAATAATAAAACCCTCTGAATAGCTACACCGATTTTCTCACATTGGGTTTTTCCAGGGACATTAGTCCAAAAACAACTGTGTTACTTGTGTGCTTGTTTACTTTCAGTTGATGATCTGTATGTGTTGATACTGTACTTGTATTTATTTTAAGTATTTACATGGTAAATAACTTGTTAAGTAATTGAACAAGTAGGAAGAAATAAATCAGATAGTACAGGAAGAATTTCTAACGGGTTAAACTTAGAAATTCCAACACTGAGGAGCAACAGTGGGCATATCGAGAGTTGTTCACAAGTGGAGCTGTGAAAAACTTGATAGGAGTTTCGATGTGTTGATGGATGGACGAACGATCAACTAATGAGGAGATTGGATAGTCGAGATTTAATGGCCAAATGGACTTGGAGCATTGATAGAGGTAGGAGTTGCAGATCGGGAGTCAAAGGACCCGACAGTTATAGCGTAAGATCGAGGGGCGCTGAGAGAGTCAACTTCATCAGCCAGATGGTTAGAGTATCTTGTTGAGGGTAGATTGGTTGTCGATGGACTGACACCAAGCCTCAGTTTTGTATCTTGTACTAGTGGATGTATGAGGGCCATTATCCCTGGTATGGGAGCCATAGACTATTGTATTATATGTTGTTTAATATAACAAAGTTGGGTTGAAAATTGTAAAAAGTTGTTCGTATTTTGTGCATGTGTGATTTACTGTTGTTTATATTCTGCTGTGCGAAGTAGTATCATTGAGATTCTTGGTTTGGTAGCGTCAGAGATTTTTAAGATTCTATCCTAGACCCATGATCGTGGAAATTCAACACATGAACCTAGGAGCATCTCATCTATGAAGAGTTCGTTGATAGCTTTCTTAGACATTTTCAAGTACACCTTGCATTAACCATCCAAGAGGAAGCCTTCATCGAGCATCATCAAGACATTAAGAATCTAGGTAATGAGCAAGAAGACAAGTCCTCCTTGGGTCCACATGATGAAAATAATGATTTTGAGGACACATGTGCTGGGAAGGATGAATTTATGGAAAGTGAAATTGAGACCAACCTTACCTTTCTCAAGGATATTACTCTCGATGAATCCTCTTTTGAAAACCTTGAGAAATATGATCCCATTAGCCCCTTGAAAGATGACATTGAGGATTATTTCCACATTGAAAGGGAGAAATGGGAAATTGTTGGTCCTCAATTTGATGGTGATCCCATTTACGACACTGACAAGGAGGATGAGTATGGGATTGGTCTTCCTTTCCCCTTGGGCACTATTTGTGATGGCATACCCATTGATACCCTTGGGGGGGAGAATCTTCATTTTCCTTTGCATAAAGAGGGGCAGTTGGAAGTGATAAATTTTCCTTTTAGGAGAAACCCTATCTTTGATACTAGGGAAACTGATAAGGCTCCCACTTCTCATGAGTATGATTCTATGTTCAAATCACTTGAGCCTTTAGATTATGATCTTGGGAAAGCAAAACCTGTTGAATACAATACTTCTTCCTCCCTTTTTCCTATTGGTCATCATCTTGAGTCTTCATTAAATGATTCCCTCACCTCTAGTCATATGATCTCAAGTAACTGTGAGCCCCTCCTCCCTCCCGAGTATAGTGTCAAGGAAGAGACCTTCATTGATTATACTTTTCCTCCTTGGACGTACCCTCAGGGTTTTAATCACTCCATGGTATCCCCTCTCTAGTGTGATCATCATGTGCAACCTACTTGTGTCTCTCCATCTCGTCGACCTCCCTTTCCTACTAATCATAACCCAATGAAGGCCATAAGCCATGACATAAATAATAAGGACAATGGTGGAAGTGATGTGCCAGAGGTGGCCATCCATCAAAAGTTTATGAGCTTGGTTGTTGACATCTCTATATTTTGGTTGCAAGAGAAGATCTCATGGACTAGATTACATCCTTTTCTTACCTCGTCTCACATAATAATCCATGTGTGGGCATCATATTTTCCCACCTCTCGCCTACAACATCCTCCATGTGTTTGGGTTTGCATTCGCTTTAGGGTTTGCTACATGAGTAATCATACAAGCAGGCATATTTATATTGACTTGATGACATGTTGGTTGCATTGGCTTTATGATTACACTTAATAGAAGCTTCATCATATGCATGTTAAGGTAGAATGCATTGCATGCTTAATTTTGCATTAGAAGTAACGTCATATGATTTTTCTCATGATAGACAAATGCATATTTTATTTTCTGTTGATTCTATGGCCTAACATATTAGCATGCGCGATCATGAGATGCTACGAACGCATGTTGCCCCGTGTTTCTCCATCTATTATATGTGCAGGCGACAAGTCTATGGTAACCAAGAGATTGTTGGAGTTCTTGTGACCTCCTGTTCCAGTAGCTTCACTCACTTCTTCGAGAGATCACATCCCAGTTGGAGCCAGATGTTACCTACCATTTTGTGGGTAATATCCCTAGGGGAATTTTTTTCTCCAAGATGGTCCTCAGCCGGCAACTAGCAGCCCCTTGCAGCGATCAGCTAGCTCATTGTGCCATTTCTCCGCCATCTAAGGCAGCCATTGGTCCCTCTCCCATATGCCATGATCATATGTTTGAAGGTGGGCCTCCTGAATCTAAAGGTATGCCTTGTCATTTTGAAATTGAGTATTATAGTTTGCTTATCATGGACACTTCTGGGCATGGATTAATGGGGGGATTTAGTGGAAAGAATGGGTTAGGTCTGTGCTTTTGCCCCTAGATTCCTTTTAGGTAGTAACCTTGGATTCTAGTCCCGTGGGATCTCTTTCACTGACCATTTGGCTCTAGGGATACTATTTCATGGGAAACCTCGATTTTGGTTGTGTGGTCTCACTCCCTTATCCGCTTGTATTACCCCCTTTCCATTCATTATTACCCCTTTCATCATTTCTCCCACCTGGGTCCACATTCCTCCATTGGGTCCACATTGGGTCAACTCATCCCTTACCCTTGCCCACACCTTGGGGTCATGGCTTGGAATCAAGCCCGAAGGTTGATGCAGCTAAAAAGAAAGTCAAAAGCATATATGGCTACATTCAACAGGAAAAGTACCATAAAATGCAAAAGATGGTCGGGACAAAAACATTTAGCATGTGGGCAAAAGCCATTACATGAAGCTCTACCCCATCATCATGGCCATCACCCTAGTTCCAATAGGTTCTATGAACCTTCCTCATCATATAGGAACCCATGATTGTCCCAACCCCGGGTGGGCAATGAACCGCCCCACCTTAAAGGGGGAAATTCACTGCTATATCTTATCCAGTGGACGAGGAGGATGCAGCTGATCCATCATGCCCAACTGGCCCTAGATCTACACCATACACTTGGTAGATGATCCAGGACTTCTATGATGATGTGGCATCTCCTACATTATCATCCTAACCCTTAAGGGCAACTTACATGCATCTTCGATTTGTTTGGAGACCCATGAGGACACTTGTGTGCCCCCACAACCATTTGGAGCACCGCAGGTTATTAGAAGGGACCAACCCCTTGTCCACTGCTTTTCAGTGTCTTATTCTTCATTGTGGCACCCATGGACCTCATTAGGCCTCTTAGAGGGCCCTATGACATGCATAGATTATTATTTGTCCTCTTGAGAAGCTTACCTTTTCATTTGTGAGCTAGTTTGGTGGGCTTGTTACCAAAGTTAGGTCATTGGCACATTATTTTATTCTAGGGGCTAATGTAGGCTCATTAGCTAAATCGAACTCCTAATTAGTGTATAAATAGGAGTTAGTTGGATTCATTTGTATCATCAATTGACTGGGGATCTCTCTATCTTTAGAGAACTTAACACTTTTTTCATGGAGGATTATTTTGGATGATGGATGAATTTTGATGTATGGATTTGGTCTATTTCTATCTTGGAGCTTCTTATTTGCAAATGTGATGTTGGTTGAATATACTCTCTAACTTTGTAAGTGCAAATTTAACGCTATTTTTCTTGTTGCTTCATACATTTGAATTTCGCTATGATTAGGGCTAATTGCTGCATGTACGAAATGTGGAATTACATGTCTATTTAGCTTATTCTTTGTATGGGCCATTGTTAGATGAATGAAATGTCCTAGAGATCATGTTATCTTGATAATCTTGCACCATTTGTATGAAGTATAAATGCTTGAAAGACACTTTTCTTCTCTTTCCTCTAACATTGGACGAAGTTGACTTTTGGAGCCTCCTTGAATAAGAAACTAAATCCTTCTTCATTATTATCCTTGACTCCATATCCCCAAGTGAATTAGGCACTGGTCCCTCAAAAAGGGTGATCATTTTAACCCTCTTTTTACCCTTTTTGCTTTTTTCTAGGTCTAGCTCCATTAGGTCACCTAGGGCATCAATTTCCTGGGAAACTAGCCACAAGAAAACTTCGATCTCTTAGATACAACTGTGCTGGTGGGTCCCCTCGCTCTCCAAAGTTGAAGCAATTCTGACGGTGGAATCTCCGGATACCCCAAGCCCTATCTCTATGATCAAATTTTTCCTAGGGCTAGAACCTAGTAGGATCAATTTGACATCTTTGGGAGAAAATTCTTATTTGATCCTTTCCCCTCACCTTGGCCAGGTTAAGATCAACATTGATTGCCAAAATCCATCCCCTAACCTGGGTTGGGTCCACTTGGCCTTGTGTGGTCCCATTCTTCACCAAAGCCTATTTTCCAAGGGCTACTCGAGAAATCAAGTTCTCAAAAAGGATTTTAGGGATTGAGAACATCTTTTATATGTCTTATGCTTCTTCCTCAACCCTCCAATCCTCATTCCCTCTCCCTAGAAGATGAAGTCCCTTGCTTAAAGAGCAAGCAAGCCCTATTGTTCAAACTCTTTTGGAAAGGGAATCATTTGGGTCACTCCACCTTTTTATTGATTTACACTTTATAAGTGACTTCCTAACTATCGGGTATCCTCCCAACGGTGAAAGTCCGTAAAGAGCAAGGATTCTTAACTGTGGTGACAATGGGCTAAGTCTCCGTAGTTCCCCTTGACCTAGCAGTTTCCCTCATAGAAACCCCTTTTAGGTCCCTTGCTAGTTTGAGCGGTAACAGGGTTAGAAGGGTAAACTACTTTTATGGCACTTACTCTAGGTTGCAGTTGCTTAAACTTTCAAAAAATAGATTTGCAAGCTATCACCTCACCTTTAGACAACTAGTGAAGGTGAGACAAGCTTTAACTAATATGGTGACATGTGAATCATGGGATGACATAAACATTGATAGAGATGGTGCTAATGTAGTCAAGGACACCATTTTTGACAGTTAGTTTTGCTCACAGATCAAATATTTTTCACAATTCACCAAACTAATTTAATTCATGATCAAGTTTGCAGATTCAGATTGACTTGTAATTGGGAAAGTGTATGAGCAGATGGATGGCATGTTAGGGCAAGTTAAAGACATTGTTGAGCCTAGAGATATCACCTTGTATAATTATATTCATGCAGAGGTGGAAAAACGATGGGAAATGCTAAACATTCAATTGCATGCCTTAGCATATGTTCTGAAGCCTAAATACTATCATCCATTATGGCTTTCAACACCAACACCTGTGGGGGCAACAGGAGAAAACCACACCTAGATCCAGAGGTTCTATCTGATTATATGAAAGCATTGGATAAATTAGTCCCTAATGAAGAGTGTGCCATGCTACGAAAACAATTGAGCAACTATATGCTTGGCGTTGGTCTATTTGGGACCAATCATGCAATTAAAGATCGAGAGAATGTGTCTTCTTTTGAGTGTTGTAACATGCATGGAGGTGCTACTCCATTTCTACAATCTTTGGCATTACGGGTGCTATCATAGGTGGTAAACACTTCTTTTGCAGAGAGGTGTTGGAGTACCTATTCTTTCATCCACAGTGTTAAAAGGAACAGGTTAAATGTAGATCGGGCAGAGAGCTTGTTATATGTTCACTACAACTTGCATTTGTTGTACCATTATTGTGAGGAGGCAAAGAAAAGTAAAGACTTGAAGGTTCGAGACAAATGTCCAGTAGAGGCCAATTTGGAGGACGAAGTGTTGCAATTAGAGCAATTGGAGGGTGCTTTTATCTAGGATGATGAGGATGTTGAATGGTGTTGTCATTGATTACAATGTTGGTTCTCGAACGCTCTTAATATACATCATGGATTACATCAGTAGAAACTTCAATAGACAAGAAGCCGTGGAAGGATGGCTGGAAACCCTAGAAGCCCCACACTTGTTGAAGTTTTTGAGAATGAAAATCCGTGAATTTGATTTGGAGACCATCTCAAATTGATGCTCCTCGTCATACTGATTCTAATGATATATGTCACGTCTTGTAACTCCTCTCGGTTGAGGAGATATGGGCAATCTAAGGTCGAAGCTCCCATCCTGTGGTGAAAGTCCCCAATACCAAGATGATATGGCAGCATATCATTGGTTAGAGTATGGTTCAAGTCTTGAGGATAAGAAGGACGTCTAATACTTGGAAGATAAAAATATTTTTTTGTATCAAAGTATCCAAAAATAATTTTTCCCTTAGAACGTTTGGGGTTTTTGGCTCCTATATTTAAAATTTAAATTTTAAATTTCGTCTCCCTCCAAAAGTAAGTCGGCCTCACATTTTGGCTAAAATCTCTAAGGTTAGCTCCCTCATATGGCACCCGTTTTGAACTATAAAAAGGGGCACTCGTCCCTCCTCCAAGGCATGAACTTAACGCCTATTTTCTCTGTGATTTCGTCCAAGATCTGTGGCCTGGAGCAGTCATGATTATCTGAAGTAAGGTCGAAGTTTTAAGGGATTCATCTTCAAGTGGCTTGAGATATATTGCTCTTTGCTCTTCCTGTTGTCTTGGAAGACATCTTCTGTATCTTTTCTTGGGTCTAGGGCTTCACTTTTGTTGTTTCTATGGGTTGAGGGCTTTGCAGGGTTACGAAAGTCATTCGGCCTCCCTCCGGACTGATCTAGCATGTCTTTTGGGGCACTCACATACCTAAGCCTGAATTTTTT
The DNA here is from genome assembly GCA_031772625.1 of Pinus tabuliformis. Classification (NCBI taxonomy): domain Eukaryota; kingdom Viridiplantae; phylum Streptophyta; class Pinopsida; order Pinales; family Pinaceae; genus Pinus; species Pinus tabuliformis. The sequence continues at coordinate 831,675,331 of CM062816.1, forward strand.
CTATGGATAATTTGTTGAAACTTTTCAGGCCCTCATAGGACACATATTTGTGGCATCTTCAGTTCTTGAGACGTCATTCTTGTTGAGATAATAAGCATTGATCAAACTTTCTTTCACTAGCCAAATTTTCAGTCCTCTTCTGGAGTCTCCTTGCACAAAAGACTAAAAGACAAATCCGAGTTTTTCATGAGTATGTTTGCAGGACAATTTCTGCCCAAGTAAGAGAACGTCCAGCTCTGTTTAACTCATGCTTTATAGGAGGTCTGTTTGCACAAGTTGAAGTCACTGTTCTGTGACATGTTGTGCTCTAGTTAGGGCTGTTTGTGTGTATAAGCTGCATCAGCAGCCTGTCTAAAATCCTCTAACTGGATCTGTGCATGTTGGAGAGGGCTGATCCCTGAAAAGGCAAGTTAAATTCTGATATATCTCTGTGATAAGGGCCACAACTTCCTGTGGTGTTGTCTGATCTCACAAGGGCCGAATCAGTCCTAAACTATGAACAGAGGTGTGAAAAATGGACAGAATTAATGGCAGGTAAGGGCAGAGGTTTAATGCTGATGGTGTAAGTCTGTTTAATAAGAAGAACAACGTCTTGAATGATAATCGAGTTGCTGGGTTAATTTTGAGCAATTAGTACTGTTATCTAAACCCTCACTGAGTTGATCTGAATATTGTAAGGTGTCAAAGAAGAACATGACTGACTGATTACTTCCGGCATAAGTGGGCCCAGCTTGTTCACATCTGAATTTTATTAGTCTGTTGCAAGGGTTTCTAGGGCAGTGAACGAATGATAGATCACTTTTTTTCCAGATCAGGTCATTAACCGACAGTATTCAGCTCTGTGACATTGCACACTTAAGATAGTTCTCAAGCAAGTTGACAATTCTGCCTCTGCACAGTAGCGGTAAGTTTGGAACTCTTTTTTTAGTGATTACAGTTTGGATATGTCTATTTCAATCTGAGGAACGAAGATTTGATGCTTAAGGAGTATAATCCACAACATTGATAAATTAAGGGTGGATCAAATCAGTGAGTGAGATCTATGGTGGGACCTGTTTAAAAGCATCTTTAGATCATCAGTAGTTCATTTGGCATCAACAGAACCTTGACAGCTCAAAGGAATCCTCAGGTACAACGCTTTGAATTAATTAACCTGACAGTTTTGTAGATTGTGTAGCAGTGAAATACATAGCAGTTTGGGTTGAGCATCCAAGATATACATCAACAGACTTAAGGGACAGGTCTCTTGACACATCTAAAGTTAATCATCTCTGTGTCAGTTTGACAGTTTGACATTGCATATATATTGCTTGCTGAAGGTATTATTCATGAATGCGTATGATTATTCTAACTTCTAAGTGCTGCTCCTAAAAGTAAAATAGCTGAATCATTGTAGCTACTGGTCAGAATGAGTAACTGTTTATAACTACATATTATGGAGTTACACAATATGTCTTGTTCTATGACCTGAGGCTGCCTAAATGTTTAACAAAGGATTGCAAATCAATAGGGCTAATTTAGAATACCCAGAGAGCTGATGGCTGTATGGCTACTGTTAATGCTATTTGAAAAGAGGGCTTATATGCAGCAGAGGGCATTCAATTGTGTCATGCATAGTCATGTGAATATATTGCAGACTTTGAGTACTGAAGTACTGAGTATGTTGCTGGATGTTGATGCCTATGTTACAGCTAGGTTTTTGCCTAAGTTGTAATATGGGTTTGTTGCTTATTATGAGCAGAAGCTTCAGGGGTACAGGTTGCTGATCTGAGTTTATGAAATACATTGTTCAGAACATATTGATGGTCCCAGGGTATGATAGTGTTGCTAATTGTTGAGCTAGGGTTTGAGTAGTAGAAGTTGATAACCTTGTGACAATATTGCAGACCAACAGAGACAAAACTTTGTTTTGATATTGAGCACAGGTGGATCCAGTCTGAAAATTGTGAAACATGGTTTGCTGTGGTGATCTGGTGGTTGGAGCCTTCAGGGCAAGTGGCAGTGTGTTGAGCTGTTGAAGTTTCTAAGTCTAACAGTTAGAAACCCTCCATGTACTTTCTGATTTATTCCTTCCTACTTGTTCTGATTAATTACAAGTTATTTACCATGTAAATACTGAAAATAAACACAAGTACATGCTCAACACATTGCAGATCATCAACTGAAGGAAACAGAAACAAGCACACAAATGACACCATTATTTTTGGACTAATATCCCTGGAAAAACCCAATGCAGGAAAACCGGTGCAGCTATCTGAGGGTTTGATTTATTAAGCAGTTTCAGAATACAATCTAGGTGCCAAATCTGGCTCACCCAACAGAGAAAAATCTCGGCAGTTCCGGCTTCTGCCCTCCGCATTAGCTTTCTTGGCTGTTCTAGCAGTTCCCTGCAGTTCCGACTATTCTCGACTGTTCCGGCTTCTACCTTTGCGTCAGCTTTCCCGGTTGTTCCGGCAGTTTCCGGTAGTTTCGGCTTCTGCCCTTTGCGTCAGCTTTCTTGGCTGTTTCGACAGTTTCGGCTGTTCTCGGCAGTTTCGGCTTCTACACTCTGCGTCAACTTTCCCAACTGTTCCGGCAGTTCCCGACAGTTTCGGCTGTTCCCGGCAGTTTCGGCTTTTGCCCTCTGCGTCAGCTTTCCTGGCTGTTCCGCTGATCCTCCTGGCACTATCTTTGCCTCTTTGCTTTTGTATTGACTGCTCCTCAGCGGCAACTTATGATCACTCTCTCAACTTTCTCAGCAAACCTAGCCCCAGAAAATCGAAATCTTGATCTCTTGGTGTGTTCTCCAAGTGACCCTCAAGCCTCCTCTTATACTTTTCTCATTGACAAATCAACGGCCGGGATTAAGTCCCTAATCAACAGCTAAGATTAGATCTAGCTTGATCCATGACTTTTGGTCCATTCTAACACAGTTTTATATTAATTCACATTAATATTTTAAATTCCCTAAGTTTAGACATAGGGACTTCATTAAAAATATTAATTATTTTAATATTTCCCAAACTGTTTAGAATCTGCCCAAACCCTTTCTGGGTATTGGAGATCTCATGTGCCTTAGCCTCTCCACCAATTTTCGTGGCTAGAGCACATCCGATGCTACCCCAAATCAACATGAGCAAGGTGACGGGGTCGTGCAAAGCAAGAGAGTGGAGTCTCCTTCAGGTTGGAGCCTGGGAACACTTTAGGGCGACAGGGTGATGCTAGGGCAGGTTGGAGCTTGCATAGGGCGTTGGAACGTCCTTCCAGTTGGAACTGGTAAACAGGATGTTGGAGCATCTTTCAGGTTGGAGCTTGTAGACTAGGGCGTTGGAGCATTCATCCAGTTGGAGTTGGAAACGTCCTTCAGGTTAGAGCTTGTAAAATAGGGGATTGAGTCTCCTTTAGTTGGAGCTGCAAATCTTGGAAGTTGGAGCCTCCTAATTGATGTAAACTATTGAATAAAAATATTAAGAAGTGTTTGGTGGTTTTTCTCCCGGAAGGGTTTCCACCTAAAAATCTTTGGTGTACTGTCTTTATTGATGTATATTGTTGAATGGCATTGATGATTGTTTTATGTTTATTTGATGCTAATAATATTTAATGCCATGTGAAGTTATAATTAACTAATTGAAAAGAAATATTGATTCACCCCCCTCTAAGTATTTCCAACAGAGGATCGATTTGAGACGATACCCCCATCCGACCCATGGTCCCCAGGTTCCATTCTTCAACTAGTGCAATAGGGGCTTCATCTTTAGGCTCAACAATTCTACAACTTCCACGACCACGATCTTCTTCACTACTACCACGTAGACTTGGAGGCTCACGTGGTGGTTGTGACGCAAGGAGGAGAAATTAGTAGATATATTCGTAGTGGCCTATTTTGTAAACATTATTATTTGAATTTTGGTCATGACTGATGTTGATAGTTGCTCACTTGCTAGATAAGTTATTTGAATGTTTTATGATTTTATCATCTAAATGTCTACTTTCTATTATATGCTTAAAATTTTGGTACTTTCTACCACCTATTATTTATGACATGCTTAAAAATTTGATGTATGTTTGTAATTGCTAGAATCTAGATGGTTGAGGGTCGAATAATTAATCATTGATGTATAATGGATGCCATATCTATCTTGTTTTATGTACAAACATGCATGTTTTCATATCTTCTACAACTGATTTGGTTATTTGGATGTTTTTTTGAATATAAATGCAAATATATATATATATATATATATAGATAGATAGAGAGAGAGAGAGAGAGACGCTTTAGAGATGGTTTGCTTCCTAGATTTTTGGAAAATGACGCTTTTGATAGTTCACTTCCAAAAGAGTCCCCGCTTCGTGCAACATTGGCCTTTTTGTTGGAGCCTTTTGGAACCATCGAGGTGCTCAGTTGCACAATCTTGAGGGGGTGTATGAGCAATGGATACTTTAACATTCAAAGTTAATAAAAGGAAACTCTGAATGGATCTCATGCAACATTGGCCTTGCTGTTGGAGTCTTCTGGAACCATCAAGGAGATTAGTTGCACAATCTTGAGGGGGTGTATGAGCAAAGGATACTCTTGACCTTCAAGGTCAAAATAAGGAAACTCTAAATGGATCTTTGGCTGTTCCTTTGTATCTAGGAGGTAGTTTGATGGGTAGGGCATGCTCTACTCTAGATCTCTTTGATTCTTTGAGGATGTGTGGCTTGATGTACGAATCGACACCTCCGATCTGGTCTCAACAATATCGGGTGGTCTCCTAGAGGGGGGAGGCTAAAGAAAAACCCGGGTTCTCATCATCTTGCTATTTGGTGCACTCTGGAACCTTGCTTGCCGTTTGTTGTTCCAATTTGACGGATCAACTGGGAAGTATGAGGTAATCGATCTCGTCACCCTAGGGCAGGGCATTTTGTGTAGGAGGAGTTGAAATGTGTGACTGAAAATATCCTTGATGAAGAGGGCTAAGCATCTCTAATCTTGGTAACAAAAGATAGTGGAGAGGGAGCCTCTTGAGTCCCTATAGAGGTAGTGATGACATCCTTTAATCTCATAGTATAGGGGACATAAAAGAATGAGGTGCATCTTCATCACGGGCTCCTAAAGATGGCACACTTGGTAGTCCCTGTTAGATCATCGTATATGGTGATCTATTTCTATCTGGAGTCAATGGGAGCTTACCTAGAGTTGTCGCAAAAGGATCTTGAGTGAGTGCATCCAATGTTTGCACGTATAAAGGGGGTAAACGATCATGCCATCACATATCACCAAAAGTGCTCTAGGTAGAAAGACATATTTGAGCCTAGGCTCATCAGGGGTGAGATCTAAGTGACTGGAATGTACAATCTGTAGATATCCTCTCTAATACCTTGGTTCAGTACTTGTGTAATTGAAAAGAGATGGTGTGGCTGCTGGCGTATCAAGGGAGAATCCAAATGGGGGAAGTTTCTCTGGGGAGATAGTAATCATCTGAAGAAGTTGAGATACCTAAGGAAGGATTTGAAGTGAGATCTTTCTGAGGAGAAAAGTGCGAAGTAGGGATGCCTCTCTCACCTAGTGGTAGAGTCTCTAAGAGATCAGATTTTATGAAGGAAAGAAATTGAGCGTGAAATGACCTCGAGGCAGAAAGGGTGGACGCTAAACTTTGTGTGAATGATGGGTCGTGGAACTGTCTGCTTAAATCAAATTATGTGCTTGAGAAGCTAGGTTTGTACTCTCTCCGGTCTAGTCTAGTCTATCTACAATAAGCTCAACCTCCAAATCTCAGACTATAGAGAACAATGGGTTTGATAGAGTTTGGTCGAGATGTCCTAAAACTACTCTTGGAAGCACTGTCTCTCAATGGGCTAGGGAACCATACCCTTTACTGAATTGAGGTTAGAGGGCTTGCCGCAAACCAAAACGAGGCCTTGTGAATTGTACTTCCAAGTAAGTGTAATCTATGATGATCTCAATTTCGTTTCCTCTGTAGTAGAAATGTAAATATTTAAGAGAGTTCTTTGATGCAACATTGAAGATCAAAACCTTGGTTGATTGCTAGCTATCGAAGGTAAAAAAGGTTGGCCGCTGCATTAATAAAATTTGTCTTTATAAGCCTTTGGGGGTAGAGGTCAACAAGACCAAGTCATCAACAAATAGGAGCAGGGAGTGTTGATTTTTGTAGCTTGGGTAGGTACTTTTGGCCTTGCTTCTTGACAAGGAGGACCTTTGTTTTGTCTCTTTAGGAGCTTGCATGTGACATGTAGATTGAACAAGTGAGTTGCATGTGACATGCTTGTAATGCAAGCTAAATTTATGACTAGTACTTGAGTTAAAGTAAAGAAAGCTAAATATAAGAAAGTTAACTAAAGTTAAGTAACTTATCTTCAGTTAACTTGACGAGCTAATTTTGGCCGTCGATCTTAGCTTAGAAAAGTTATAAATTGAGCCTAAGGGTTGAGGCAAAGACACAACAACAACACAAGATTGAGAGCAATATCTTAGTGAGCATGTGCTGAGTTTGAGAGAGTGCAAAGAGATTGGAGATCTAGATCTGTTGGGAGATCAAGCATCAATCTAGGGCAAATCTGCTAGATCAGATTCAGGTTAATTTTTGTATCTATTTTTCCTTGGTTGGGTCGTTATCCCAGGCTGGGAGCCTAAGTAGATTCTGAGTTTTTTTATTAATGAAGAACTGATTTGTTGGGCAAAAATATGTTTGTGATTCATGTGATTTAGATTGTTAGTTGCTTTTGCTAAATAATTTTATTAGGAACTTGGCTGTGTATTTGTTTAGTAATTTATTGCTTGGAATTAAATATCAGGTGTTCGGTTTTGGAAAATCTACAGGGAGATCAATACTTGATGTATGCTCATGAAAGGAGGACTCTAGCTCATCAATGTAGATCTCAAAGAAGGTTGGTGAGAGGGGGCACTCCTGTTTTACCCCAATGGTACTCTAGATGAAGTTATAAATTCCATGTGCCATCCTGATGCATTCGAAAATTGACTTATACAGTCTCATGATAGCTACCAGTAGGGTCTCAGATATGCCAATGTCACAGAGTATTTGGAATATTGCCTCCCTCACGATTATGTCAAATGCTTTTCGAAAGTCTACTAAACGACTATAAACCTTCAAAGAGTGATAACGAGCCTCCTCATTAATGACTCAAAATGTGAAGATGTGATCAATAGTTTGGTAGTTAGGGCTAGAACCTGCTTTTCCTTTAGTCTTGAGGTGACAAATCTCCAAGTCCTCAAAAACTCATTGGTGTAAGACCGTGGCGTAAAGCGTGGAGAATGTATGACCCACCTTGATAGTTTGATAGCTGTTCATATTAGAACTGCTCCCTGATTTGTGGATTAGATGAATAATGTGTTTGGCCTAGGATGAGGGGAAGCTTGAACATATCACATGATTAAATAAATCATTGATATGGGAATCAAGGGACTAGAGGCCATGCTTAAGGAATTTGGTCGAAATCCCTTCCTCATTAGTTGCTTTGTTGGTACACACGACTCTGATTTTTCTCCTAATGTCCTACTTAGAGAAAAGGTGGCAAGTGTGGGGGAGGGGTGGAGGAGATGCCGGTGGGAGGTTGGCTAGGAATATAGTAAAGGTAGGTGGTGTGGGAGAACATGGTTTGGGGTTCAAGGTTAAGCAAAATGGTATGGGATCGCAGATAAAGGGCACTCCAAAAGGCTTTTGGGAAGTCGCTGAGCGTATCACAAAGTTCTTGTTGCCTCCCGGATAGAAATGCTCATTTCTTCAACAAAAGAGATTATCGTCTGCTATTTAAAAGAAGAAATTAATATGCCTAAAGAAATTTGAGTAAATTTGTTAGATCTGTTATGATGTGTTAATTTAAAGATATTTAAGATCCAAATCACAATACTCATTCTAGAAAATAAACTAGTGATGAATCCTAGGCTCAAATTAGCTTGTTCTTATCATTACAGTGGCTCATTCTCTATACATTGTAGGGGCATCGCATCACATCTATCTGTGACATGGATCACACTCAGTGCACGTTGACTATGACTCTCGTTCTTATGTGGCTCGCACAATGACTATGGCTCTCGTTCTTATGTATCTCACTCGTTATCTATCGCTCTCGTTCTTCTATAGCACACACAATGACTATGGATCTCGCCCTTTATGTGGCTCGCATCCTATGTCTGTGATTTGCACTCATATTCTTGTACCACGTATTGTTTCCTTGAGGCTCGTTTTGCTTCTCCGTGGTCTAAATTGTTTCCTTGAGGCTCGTTCTGCATCTTTGTGTTCTGAGTTGTTTCCTTAAGGCTCGTTCTACATCTTTGTGATCTTATTACAATATTTTTGTTTGGCTCGTGTTGGCTCTAACAACTGTTCTCTTCACCTAATTTTGGGCGATATTATTTTGTTATGATAATGACAATGGTCAAAGATATATGGCAGTAACCTTATTATAACATTGACCTCTGACATGACAGTACCTTGTATGGCAATGACCTTTGATGGTAGTAACCTTGACATAACAATAACGACATTGATTTGGAGGAGTTGTCACCCAGATTGTACAGGCACCACGATAACGCTTAGTATGAGGGCTCACTTTGATCCCCACCCACTCTGTTCTAGCTGTCTCCCAACAACAGGCTATGGGGAGTAGTCCCTATGGAATGAAGTGAAGGAAAACAAGTTGAGAATCAACTTACTTGGGAGACACGGATGAGTGGCCTAGCCACTTGGTTGAAATTAAGCAAAATTATGATTAAATTAGATTTTCTATTATGAGACTAATGCAGTCACAAATTCTTGCTTCTTATGAATTGGAACCAAATGACTAGATGGACATCCGTTGCTTGAATTATTAACTAACCTATATGATATGCAAGAGATTATGAGTGAGATTTATCTTGAGTTAAGATTTTACTAAGTTATTTAAGTACTTTGATTAGAAACCTTTTAAGGGTACTTAACAATAGTGAAATGTAAATCTTAAACAAGATAAATTGCTTACGGATACAAGTGCAATTTTCAACAATATACCCAAATACCAAGATACCCAAGATGCCAAATGCTAACAATAGTCAATCAAGATGCTGATCACAGATTTATGATAGTTTATATCAGCAATACTACGTCAGAAAATTCAGATTTACCAATGTATAACAGCAGTGCATAAACCACTTCAAATAAAAATTACTCAACACATTGAAGCATAAAATTTTCCAATTTGACCAGCAATGTAAATTAGTTTCTTAGGCACACTTTACGATGGTGTATTCAACAATATTTCAGATCTGATTTTGAAATTACAGCAGTAAGGATAGATCAACAAAATGAAAACTTCCCAAACTAGATATCCAATATGCCCAAAAATAGCAAAATGCACCAGAACTTGAGAATTTCAAATTTAGGGCTCTAGGTGAGTTTGCCTTAGCAATTTTCAGATCTGATATGATTATTACAGTAGTGAATTTACCACATATCAACAAATTAACTCAGCCAAAAATAACTGTCCAATACTTTCTAAAAATAGAGATTTTCACCAAAATTGAAAAAAATTATTTTTTGAGTTTTTAGAGAATATGATTCAGAAAATTCAAAACTGATAAATTGATTACAACAGTAAATTAGTTACAGATCAACAAGCTAAAAATACTGAATAGGTTGCCCCAAATGTCTAAAAATAGTAAGTTTTTGCCGAGGAGCTGAAAATTCAAATTTTAGTCCTAATTAAGTATATGCTTTAGAAATATTTCAGACTTGAATTTTACAATTATGCAGTAAATTCCAGCAAGCTAAAATACTAGATCTAGGTCAAATTAGAGATGCCCAAGTGGCCAAAACTTGTGAAAACTTAGATCTTGCAATTTAAATTGATTTTGATAAATTAGAATATGATTTTAGGGAATAGAAGTTAATGATTTAACTATTGTAATGAAATTGAAGCAAAACGAGGGTTTGGAGGTCAAACCCTAGGCCCAAGGTCTTGAAGATCCCACCATTGAAAATCATTGAAACTTTGGGATTACTTTTCCGCTTGCTAGATATGAATTTTGAGACCTTAATCTTGCAAAACCGCCAAATATTTAGCCTTAAATCTTCAGATTAGGGTTTCAGGTCAATTTTGGGGCAAAAGAGGCCAAAATTTGGAGAACAAGGACAAGGGAAGCAAATTTGCGGGGATAAATGGGCTAGGATGATAGATCAGGTCACAAGGAGGCTGGAAATGGCTAAGAAGGGCCAACGCTTTTCCCAAAGAGGCTAGCATTTGGGAAAAGAGGGTCTAGGGGCTAACCCCAAAGCCTAGGGCCTAGAGGTTCCATAAGGGAGTTGCAAGCCCTTAGAGGGTTGCGGTCAAGGAAGGGGAGGAGAGAGGGCCAAGGGAGGAGGGCCGAAAAGGCTAGGAGAGGGAGACACAGGCGAAAGAGGCCAAGAGGAGGAGGGGCCAACGGCTAGCCTAGGAGGGCCGAAAAGGTGACGCAGAGGGCAAGGAGGGCTGACGCAGGCCAAGAGAGAGAGAGACGTGGGCCTGGAGGGGGTAGATCTAGCCCTGAGAAAGCCAAAAATTGAAAACCTTGCTCTGATTTTTTTTTACGCTTCAACTCTTTGATTTTCTAAAAAATTCTGCCGTGGGAAACTGCAAAAATTTCCAAGAGACTAGATCTTACCCTCAAGGGCCTAGATCTAGCTCTTGTTTCACTTAACTCCTTGATCTAACCTGCAAAAATAAAAATAAAAACACCCAAACCCAAAATATATACAAAATGAATCTAAAACCCCAACCCAAGTTAGAAAAAATCAATGTTCCACCAAGACTCCAGGACAGGGAGACATGGGTGCGGGGAGACGCACAAGGGGGACGTGTGGGAGTACCCTCAAATTTTAGGGAAATTTAGGGGGGATGGGGGGACATCGGGGTATATAAATTTTTTTCCTTTTTAATATATATATATATATAATTTTTTTTTTCAAATTCATATTCAATAATGAAAGCATAAATAGAATGATACATACATAATTGAATTAAATAATGAAATACATTGATCCATACTCATCATCCTTATTGATACATACATGATTCATCCATAAACCATGAGATTCAATAATGAAATACTCTGATCCATATTCATTATTTACCATTCTAGAATCTACATTGATTTAAAAATTAAATTCATCATTATTCATTCATCATTCTAGATTCTAAATTGATTTAAAATTAAAATTCATCATTTATCATTCTACAATCTAATTAGTACTAAGCAAAATAGACTATGATAGACATTGAAATCTGAAGACTGGAATAGTAAATTGATATAACTAAAACTAAAAAACAATGGAGTGATGAGTCTAAAAGTCACTCTAAAGTACACAGAGGGCTTGGTGCTCTTGATTAAATATTAATTCCATACCCTTGTACATGACAAAATGTAATGGAAACATCGCAATCCAACGAATCTTGAATTCCTGAAAAACTGTTAAGTCTGTTGGTTTTTGAGTGAGATCTAAAATTCTACTTTCTCCATATGAAATCAAATGAGGTCAGAACCACTCTCAAACATCCTGAGTCATTTCATGATAATGTTAAAAATTTAAGTAAAATGATGAAAATGAAAGATAAAGGAGAATGTCACTTTTACTTTTAAGAATTTAACATCACCATGAATTGCATAGAATTAGTAGGGAAATATGGTCAAATACTAGGTTTTCCCTGTCATAAATAAGTGTTTACAAGCAAATTTAAGGGGGGACGCATAGCCCATTTTGAAGGGGGACGCCCCGTTTGGGGAGTCACATCCCCCCTGCGTCTCCTCGCGTCTCCCCAAAAGGGGGACGTGGGGAAACGTTTCCCCAGACGCCCCCCCGTTCTGGGTGCGCGGGGTGCGTGCACCTGACCTTGGGGGACGCGTCCCCGTGGAACACTGGAATAAATAAATTACAATTTAGACTTACAATCTTATTTACGAAATATAAATGGGTTTTTAAATGGATTTTGAGAAAATATATATTTTTTAATATTTTTTACTTGAAAAAATGGGTAAAATACTTTAGAAAAATTAATTATTCACTATAGCCCAAGTGAAGATTAAATCCATCATATAAAAACTAGAGATCCAAGCAACAATGATTCTTGCCCAGGTTTGTGAACTTGGAGGCCAAGGATTGAAGTTCCTGCAAGCACTATGTATTTATCTCAAAAAATAATCTGTGAGATTACATGGGGAATCAAACCACCTAAGATTAGCCCAAAATTATCAATAGTACGATTTTATCCCCATCTAATGAAAACACAGATCTTACCAATATTCAACACAACACAGAGATGCCCGTAGTCAGAACATACCACAAATCAATAAGCAAGAACACCTTGAATTGCACCCCAAAGTTTTTTATTATGATAGAAAATATAGTTCCTAGTGGGACAATAGTTTACACAATGTTTTAGTAGCAATTCTAGCCAGAGATCAAGATGATTACAGACTCAAATGACTCTTTAATTTATAGATAAATCCTCCCAATGTAAAAATAACGGTCAGTTTTTTTCATCCTTGTCAAAATAATCTTGGCCATTGATAAATACTTCAATATCTTTTAATCTTGGCCCTTGATTTCTTATTTTTGAGGAATTTTCGAATTTATCATTTAATTCCCTTTTAATTAGTTCAAAATTAATTTTTTTGAGTTAATTTCCTCAAAATTTTGACTTTGGCTTAACCACTAAGGTCCAAGGGTGCAATTTTTCTTGAGAAAGACAATATTCCCTTGGTGGAGGACTTTTAAAAATTTATTCTTTCAAGACCCACGAATTTTTCAATTTGGAAAATTTATTTTTTTAGACAATTTAATTTTGACTCTAATTAATTAATTTTCTGACTTAGGATTTAATTTTATTTTGTCAGAAAATTTAATTAATTTACACATGAGGGGATTAATTATTTTTCCAACCCTCTAATATATATGATTTTTATTTTACAAGACTCAAAGAGGGAATACACATTCGTCTTAGACCCTCAAGGCACATAACCCATCTGCGGCTCAATATGATCTAGTAAACCAAGTGATTTGTAATAAAATAATTTAGCCAATTAGCTTAAATTATTCCTAAACCACTTTTACGCCAGACTTGACTAAAACACTAGGACTCACCTAATAATTCAGCAATAAATTTCACCCTTGCTTTGGGGGTTTAAGCTGGAGGGAAAAAACTCTTCTGATTAGCTGTGTCAAAAAACACAGGTAATCAGTGAGGTTTAAAAACCTCCTAGGATAGAATTCGTCAACAAATTATAGGCTTACTTAGGTTGTTACATAGACTCATGGTTTTACTAAGATCATTTACAATATATAACTTGCAGAATGGGATGACCATGACACAGGGATTGCTGATATGTGATCTGATCCTTGTTGAAAAAATTGGTACATATGCTTCCTTGGAACTTCGACAATTTGAGTGCAACAGGAGGCATGATTGTGATCGCCATAACAGAGTAACCTTTGATATGGAATGAATGAGACAGGGACCTAGATTTATGACAGTGACCAAGATATGACAATATTCCTGTATAAGGCAGTGATCCTATTATATGACAGTAATATGGCAGTGAGCTTGCTTATGATACCTAGTGACAGTAACATGATGAATAATGCATAACAATGACTTCATTGCTTTGGCTTCCCTGAAATTTCTCTCGAAATTCCTTGCTACAATTCTCCTCACTTCTCCTCAGTCTAATCGAGCCTCTCGCTCTTGAGAAAATCACTTTCTCAACATGATGTGCCTTTACTTCTCCCTTAGGCTTGTTTTATAATTTCATTAAGCCAAAATCTCTAACCCTAATCTCCTAAATGATCAATGGCTAGGATTAAATCCTAAGTCTCACTTGAGATCAACGATTGAGATTATATCCAAGTAACTTAAATAATTTTATTATTTTTTACAAAAGATTTTTTGGCGAAGATCACATGAAACATCATTTGTCGACGCGTTTCGAACCAACCAGTGTGGTTCATCGTCAGGATTTATACTTAGAACTTTGGCCTAATAGTCCATAATAATTTATTAAATTAATTATTGTACTTTCCCTAAGTTGACCTTATGAAAGAAATCATAAAATCACTTACTCCACCAAGAAAGCACTTAAAGAGGCAATCAAATATTTTCTACATGCTAAGACACCAAGCTAATGTAGAAGACCTTTCGAAGCTACAAAATCAACACCCGTGTGGCATGTATGCAGATGACTTACAATGATTTTGGACTTGATTGTTTTCTTTTCCATTTAACATTTGGATTGCAGCTATGTAGTTGATCCCAATGTTGAAAATGCAACAAGAAAATCCTGATTTAATTTTCCCTTGAATTAAATTAGGAGAAAAAATTGTAATTCCACATCACAAGACAACTTGTACGAGTTAACTAAGTTAATTTGACTTGATTAAGTTAATTCGAGTTGAGGGTCTAACTTGAGTCATGTAGAGTGTCTCCTACTTTATAGGAGCCCTGGTTGAGTTTATTTTGAGTTGTAATTAATTAATTCAGTTTAACTGAGTTAAAGTCAGTTAAATTAGTTCCAACTAATGGAGGAACTAGTAGGAGGTCTAACAGTGGGGTGTTGCTTCATGTGTTCAACCAGTTAACTGATAATTCAACCATAAATAACTCATGCATGTGTGATTTGAGAGTTACCCAGTTGAGATTGGAGTTCAAGGGCAGTGTACTATCAGTTGTATAATCATCCAAATTGTATAGGTGGTGCATGCAGTTAGAGGAAGGCCTATGATGGATTGCGCAATTCCAATTGAGGAATTTCCCTAATTAATAAGGGATAATTCCCAAGGAAACAACACAAGGAAATAGGGACTTGGGCAAGCAGAAAATTGGTTAAGTATTGGCCAAGGCTTGTCTAGGAAGCAGTGAGACAAATAGAGATAGTGCAGAGGTTGCTTGGGCTTGAGCAAAGCATTGTAATATTCTCATATTTTCTGATTAATGCAATATACAGATAGCATGGGTTTTTAGTTGTGGCTTTCCCTAGGAAATCATTGTGTAATGTGTTGATTGAATTCTTTCTCTTGTATGCTTTGTGATTTCTTGATTGATTAATTGTTTCCGCTGATGAGTAGAGTAGATTCAAGTCTTTTGTTTTAGAAAATTACATAAGCAGTTTGAATCTACAAGGAATTTCTACACCCAACATATCT
Organism: Pinus tabuliformis; assembly: GCA_031772625.1. Classification (NCBI taxonomy): domain Eukaryota; kingdom Viridiplantae; phylum Streptophyta; class Pinopsida; order Pinales; family Pinaceae; genus Pinus; species Pinus tabuliformis. Next base: position 831,690,477 of record CM062816.1, read on the forward strand.
CATGTACAATGCAAGAACATAAGGATTATCTAGTCAAAAGTAGCAGAAAACCTTGAGGTCTATAGGATATTGTTTGCTAGTCTAGTATGCTTGATATGTGATAATATCCATTGTAGGCATTGAGAACTAACTTTAACATGATCAAGGGGTGCTTAGCTTGAACCTTAAGCCATAGTCCCCTTATTGATAGCCCTTAAATAAGAATTCCTCTTTGTAATGTACATCGATCTCTAGGTGCATCTACAATGCCTTTGTTTATGGGATGCATTGTCCTTGAGGCCTTATGAATATTCCACTATGCCATGCTAATTTCAATAGGTTGCATAAGTTAGGAAGTGTAGATGAATGCGTAAGGCGTTATTGCCTATCAGATATTTGTGCTTCATAATACAATTTTTGTTGAGGCTTACGGAGGTTACCAAGTAAGGAAATAAACACGAGAGTGCATGTGTGCTTATCAATTCACATATAGCTTGTGATCTTTGCTTTTGACATGTAACATTCATATACTTGGTTCTCCAGTGATTGCTAATCGATACGTAACTCACTCTATTGCCAATCTCGGGGATGGTTGATATTTGATGATATAAACTGCATTTGAACTTTTGATGGAGCATGTGTGGAATGCAATGCAGGTTACACTTGCATATATTACATAAACATGAGTACAATTTACAGTACATGAAAGTTCATGAACTTTTGATGGCACGTGTGTAGAATGCAATGCAGGATACACTTGCATATATTACATAACTATTATAATTTACAAGAAATGAAAATTCATGCCATAAACCCTTTGGGATGCTATGGAAACCATCTATCCTTGCACCAACATGCATTTATTTATAAATTCAATTGAGTGCAGATACATGTGCTAGTTTAAAACAAGATACCAGGACTATGTTCGATGAGGCAAGTTACCCTTACTGGGAAATATAGCTTGGCCAGGATCTTCTGCACGGGATTAGTGTGAACGTGTGAAAAATAGTTTGAAATATTTCTATTTCCAGAAAGTGATTCTATTTTGTAATTCACTTTAGTAAAAAAGGGTCAAAATTTTTAATTTAGCAGTCGAGTCTAAGAAATGTATTTCACACATGCATGACTTAGACTAGGAGTAATTTCAAAAATAGATTAGGGTTTTGGTCTCAGCTAAAAGTATAAAGACAATTCAAGATAGAGGGGATCCATACAACTTGGTGCAGTTATATAGGTAAGACCATATGGATCTGCACAATCATACAGACAGGACCGTACTCATTCATACAGTTGTATGAGCAAGTCTGTACAACCATAGTCTGTAAATCAGATGTACAGTCCATACAGGTGTACAATAGACTATGTTTCTTAGGCAAGTTGTTCTGCTCAGTTCAGGGGGATTTCAGTAACTGTGCAGTGCTATTTTTTTGACAGCTTGTAGAGGTTTCCTTGTAAGTTTTTCTTTCGAAGGAGTGAAAATCTGATTTTGAAAGAGTAAATATCTCTCTGTGAAATTTATTTTATGCTCCTGCTATTTAATTTCCAACTATCGTGTGATTGATGCTATGGTCTGAATTTAATTTCTGCATTAATTAAGTTCTGTGATTTACTTTTTTAATTGAGATAATGAGGAATTTAGTCACTAGGCTTGGAATTTTTACAACCCTTACAATATTTTTACCTTAATGGTGATCTAGATCTCCAAGTCTTTCAAAAATTGGATGCTTCGTTCATGTTCAAGACTGAAATTCTTTTCTAAATTTCTACAGTAGGCTAAACTTTCTGGTGAACCTTCCTGCTGCAAGAAATTCTGAAAATAGGTTTAAACTGTGTCTTCTAGGAGGCCAAGTTGCCTCCGAGGCAATGTTGCATCCCACCAGGGGTATGAAGTTGACTCTTTTGTCTATAAGACCTAAATGGAAGTTCATCTGTGCACCATAACTTGCAGGTTGATCTCAAAGGGACACTAGCTGTAACTGTCTTATGGCAGGAAACCTGTCTGTATTTGTTACATGCCATCATTTCCTCCACCCAGGTTGGCTTCCTCTGCATGCGAAAACTGTTTGGGGGCCTTTGATCATGTTACTTTGATTTCCTGCTTGCCTATTAAGTTGTAAGTTCTAACTAATGTAGTTGCAGCGAATGCTGGAAAGAATCTAAATGGTAATGTTTCATAGTCCTTGGTAATTTTCCTTTCAAGGTAAAGTTGGCCTTTCTCCTGATCTGTGATAAATTGACTTCTAAAGGATGCAAGCAATGAGTGTTCGTGATGTCTGTGACAACTGGTCTATGGGTGCTAACAACTTGTTTGTTTTTGTGGTTGTATGGAGTATGCCATCTAGTACTGCATATCCCATATGCTGTTGTGGCCATCTAGTGTTGCATATACCATACACCCTTGTGGCCATCTAGTACTGCTACAAGTGGTCTATGGGTGCTAACAACTTGTTTGTTCTTGTGGTTCTATGGAGTATGTCATCTAGTAGTTCATATTGTGATACATTAACACTTCAGTACAACATGACTGATGTATATATCCTCCCAATTTAATGGAATGCACTTATCCTGAAATTGAATGTATGCAGTCGTAAAGGAGATGGAAACAAAGTTATGAATATGATGGTTTGACTCTATACCTGTTTATTTTGTCTATGAAGGTTCATGGTTGAACGTGGTGCTCTTCTTTTGTTGGAGGGTGACGTGAGCCTTTCTATGAAGGATATCTACAGTTTACTTGCTGAGGAGAATTATGGGTGTACTTGGGACTATTACCAGGCATATTGTCATTTGAAGGGTTTTGGTTACATTGTAGGGAGGCGTAATTGCCCTTGGACACTCAAATCTGAGGAATATAAACCAATGTCATGCTGTCTTAGCTCTCCTGAAGGTAGAATGATTTGCTTCAATAAAAAACGTTAAATAATGTGCAATTCAATGGCCTTACAAGACAGTTCACCGAAGTTAATACATGCTTTAATGTGAAGAGTAAGTTGTTCATAAAGGACAGTGTAGAGATAAAGTGATTATTGTCAGCCTGTGTGTTTTTAAGGTTGAAGATTCCTTCATTCTCATTTCCGTTATTATTTTATGATGTGAATTATTTCCATGTATGACTATACATGAAAAAGCAGCTCTCTTATAAATTAACAAATGATAAATATTTTCTTTAATGCAGGTCAAAGTCATGACTATGAAGATGACGCAGTTAGGGTAGACTTATCTAATAGCGATAATTGCTTCCAAAGTAATTCCACCATGATTACCAGTGAAGACAAACATACGTTTTTGAAAGATGGTGAATGCTGCAGCAATTTTCACCAGGCCACCTCTCATACTCCAAATGACTCTTTGGTGGAAGAGGGTCTCTCCCTTGCCTGTGCTTTAGAGAACCTTAGTATCAGCAAGGGTTCAAGTGATTTTGAGCATTATCAAGGACTCAAATTGGTATTTGATGTGTATCTTCCAAATACGAAGTTCAAGAAATCTGCTCCAGGGAATCCGGAATTCATACTGTGCATTGCAAGGTATCTCTCTCTCTCTCATGGCTATGTAAATGCAATCATTCTATCTTTACTCTCAAATTAATTAATATATGAACCACCATATAAGGATTTCTTCGCTGTTTTACTGTTTCTTTGGAATCGTAAATTATATTTGACCTACGTTATTTGTTTAGATACATGAAATTTCTTATGAATACTGATCCTAAGTTCTACAGTTAAAAACATGAATAGCGAATGCATATCATGAAATTGAATATCATTGTTTTGTTGGAAAATGATTCTATTTTCTGTTGATTGGAAGAAGCGCAAACAAACAACAAAAGGCTCGGTCTTGGGGGGCTTGATGGATTACACTTCTGTAATTTCTTTATCACAGTTTTTCTTCTGATATTCTTGTTCATGACACATCATGAATTTAAGCTATGGAAGAGGGACAATTTTCCTGAGAGGTAAAACAACTGAAACTGCTATAGGCATATCCTCCCCATGTGGTGGAATAGGCTACAAAGCAATAGAAAAAGAAGAGACTGATATTGGAAGAGGAAGACCATCTACCTCAGAAAATTTGCATGCATAAAGGCCATAACTGAATTCCCAATAGCAACATAAATAGAATGGATCAAATTGGCTACTAACTCTTATATTACATGTTGAGCCCTCGAGGGTGAGGAGTGAAACAACTGAATACACATTGCCATGTGTAACATTCTTTTGGGATAAAACAACACATAATTATATGTTTGTTTTGATCTTTATTATATATTGGTTTAAATTTATGGTTAAAGATAATATTTTGACATGTCATCAAATGTAATGTGTAAAGTTTAGGTGATTAAACCACTGTAACCTCCCATGGGTGTTATAAATATTGTAATGAGACATGGTGTAAATCTGAGAGAGTAAGCTGTATGTTATTGGGACCCCACAATGAACATGGTATCAGTGTAGATTCGTAGAAACATTTTGTGCCTGTGACTGGAGTCAAAGTTTCTTAAAAAAGGTTCCGGTCTCAGAGTTGTCCTGCCAAAAAGAAAAGACATCTCAGTTCGAAGAGAGAGAAAACCCAAGTTGAGGTAATTTAAGAGATTATTGAATTTTTGGAAATTTAAAACATCAGAATTAAAATATTTTTTTGTGAAGTAACAATGTTCATGAAGTGTATGCGTACATGATAAAACATTTTGGAGCCTGTTATCTTATGGATTCTCCCTAGAACAAAGTCCCAATCTCACTAGGGAAAACCCATGGATACAAACAGACAAAGCAGTCCACTGTAATCTCGTCAGCCTTGCCCCTCCCTTGTAGGTTTTGGATGTGCAGGTTTTCCTTAGCTAATGGGGGTATGACCGGGTATCAAAGAGAGAGAAAGCCCAAGTTGAGGCAATTTAAGAGATTATTGAATTTCAGAAGTTTAAAACATCATGAAGTGTATGCGTACATGATAAAACATTTTGGATCCTGTTATCTTATAGATTCTCCCTAGAGCAAAGTTCTAATCTCACTAGGGACAAAGCAGCCCACTGTCACCTCGTCAGCCTTGCCCCTCCCTTCTAGGTTTTGGATGTGCAGGTTTTCCTTAGCTAAGGGGGGTTTCCCTATGTTTAATTCCAATTCTAAGTCCGTCGCTAGGCATTGTTGAAAAATGTAACTAGGTTTGGTCTTCATAATGACGTGTAATTATGATTTTATGTAATTGATGTAAAGAAGAAAATAAAATTATTTTTGTGATGCTTGTCGCATGGGTTTCATGAGCAAGGAATTTTATTTTTAGTTAAGGCTCCCATTGTGAGTCCTTAGGATTGGTCATAAAGTCAAATTAAGTCAATGTGATGTATAAAGGACCCTTCTTGGGCATGTTACATTTGTATATGAGAATGAAAGAGTAAAAAGGCCCTCCAAGACCAAGCTCAAGCTCCTCCAAGAAGTTGGCCTCAAGATGGAATAATAAACCTACAGCAAATGGCATGTCGGCTTATGGGCAAGGAGAAGTCGGCTTATTTCATGGGCAACCACTATAAATAGGTAACTCGGCATTCATTTGGCAACAAGAATTTTGGTGAAGGCAAGAAGCAAGAAAGAAGTGTGAATAACTCAAGAAGGAAGCCTCATCACCAAGAGAAGAAGAAGGGAAGATATACGAACTGTTTCAGATCTGTTTAGGGCTGATATCCTCCACACATGCGAAGATCCAAGGGTGTTCCACTGCAGAAAGAACCGAAATACCACAGTGATAGTGAGAGGGTAGTTTTGGGAGAAAAGCAAGGTGATTTTCAAGCCCAGTTGAAGGAGAGAAGGTCTCCCACTAGAGCGAAGAGAATCAAGGTGTTTTCTCTCTCATATACCTCAGCTAGGGTTTCTAAATTAGGGCCGAAAGTTGCAGGTCTGTTCCTAGGAACCAAAACTATGAAAGGTGGCCGAAAAAGGAGGAAGAATCAAGAAGTTTGACTATCGTTGAAGGAACTCATCAAGGAAGCTTTGTGACTTGGTCTTGGAGAGGAAAATAGGTCAAGGATCTTGGTCTTGGTATTCGTCAATTGAAGTCTCTATAAGAAGAAGAATTCTTTTGGGTTTTCCTCTCAAGTTGGAGAGGTTTTGGCCTTGGTTGATCACCTACATTCTGTGTCTCATCTCTTTATTATTTATGCATAGGTAACTGTTTGATGAAGAAGAGCACAATAATAATCTAAGCAAAAGAGAAGATCCTAATCTAAAGAAATAAAAATCATTCACAAGCAGTTATCTTTAGAAGAGAAATCTCCTAATTGCTATGCCCTAGATTTCTCAACATGTATCAGAGCTAAGGTGACAAAGTCAAGGAAGGGCATCTCATCAAGAGACACACAAGCAATCAAGGATCAAATCTCAAAGGATATCAAAGTGAAGTCAAGAAGTGTCAAAACCCTAGATCGAAGAAGAAAGTCTACACTAGCAAGAAGTCTTGGAATCCTCAAGTCATCTCAAGAGACCACAAAGACCCTACTCAAGTTGAAGGACTTATACATCAAGTTTCTTACTAGAGAAGCAAGATCAAGGATGTTGTCATCATCTTCAGAAGTTCTAAGGAAATTTCCTCTTGTTGAAGCAAGGACCTTACCATTATAGAAGATCATCCAAGAAGCATCAAGAAGTCATCATTGATCATCATCAACAAGGACATCTCCATAAAAGGATCTAAAGTGATCTCGTTCTTTGTGAAGACAAGGATCACTCTTGAAGAGATCTAACTTCATCAAGGAGAAGTTCTCTATCATCTATATTATCATCAAATTCAAGGAGGCGGCAAGTGGAAGAAGCATCTTCACAAGTAAGTATATTTATGTCTGAATTTGTCGAATTGTTTGTTTGCAAGGAAAACAACAAATTGGTTGGGGCTTCAAACTATCTTGCATGGGAGAATAGGACGGATCTGAATCTCATTGAAAATAAGGTTATGGATCATGTCAAATGATCTATCACCAAACTAGCGAAAGAAGATGCTCAAGCACTTGCAAAATTTATGAAAGGGGAAGTGAGAGCTCAAGGGATTCACATAGAATCCATCAAGGATCCCCTCATTCCATATGTATCTAAACTCGACACCTCAAAAGAAATATATGACAAATTGGTAGAGTTGTTTTATGTAAGCTTTGCAGGAGAAATTATCTCTCTAAGGCAAGAACTCTACAAGCTAAGGATATCAAAAGAAGAAGGGATAGCCTCATACTTTATGAGGATATCCGAAATAAGGGATCAACTTCAAGATGTGGCAGAAATAATGTCTGACAAGGAGATGACCACTATAGTACTAAATGCATTACTAGAGGAGTGGGGTAACTTTACTTCAAGCATTTATGGGAAGAAAGAAGTTACTCCATTCCAGGATCTATGGTCATTATGCAAGATTGAAGAAACAAGGCTGAAGGCTAAACTGATGTGGGATCAAGTGAACAAAATAAAGCATATGCTTCTATGGAAAAGAGAAGAGGAAAGTCTGGGAAATTTGTTCCTCAGAAAAAGAAGAGGAACATGGCTAAAATTCAATGCTATGGATGTTAAGAATATGGGCATTACAAAAGAGATTGCCCCAAGCTCAAGAAGGACAATAACAAAAGAGGTAGAGAAGAAGCCCATATCACAAAAGAAGTGGAGGACACTGAAAAGAAGAGGTCCAAGAAAGAGGAAGTAAGAGATCTCTACTATGATTGAGATAGTCTTCCTCAGCTAGTTCTTTTCAAGTTCCTATTTTCAAGTTTTTATTGTTGTAAGATATGGCTATCATGATTCACTAAGGAAAATGATAGGATGCATCATGGCATCATAGAAGCATTAGAAGCAAGAGCTTGTGACATAATCATAGAGAAGCATGAAAGATGGCTGAAATAGAATTCTATGGAAGGATATCACTCTTGGTAACCTCATTAGAAGCATAAGTGGCACTTATGGGAAAAGGAAGAAAAAGTCATCTAGCACAAAGCTCATCATACATTAGTCAAAAGGAAACATTTGTTGGCTGAGGATACTCAAGATCCTCTATTGGAATCTTCATCGGAAGGTTCACCAATCAAAAGGAAGCAAGTGTTTCATTAAGAATTCCAACTTGTGGGAATTCATGGGATGATGGTATGATGACAAAAGAGGTAAAGCAAATCAAGGGATTGAAGTTCTTTCAATCAAGGAAGCTGCTAAAGGAAGTCTAGATGACCTAAAGAAAAATGAGGTATGTATGCTTGTATTTGATATTGTAGAGTCATGTCATATGGTTGTAAGTAACATGGATAAATGCTCTATCACGAGAGCATGATCAAAAGAAAGGATCTCCTTTTTGAAAGGATGCAGGAAGGTATGGATTACACATTGTCTAGATAAAATCAACGTAATATGTCCTCATATGAAATATGAGGTGGTTTACAAATTGGAGGAACTATGACTGGAAGTTCCTAGAAGGAAATGTGTGAAGAAAGAAAGGAAGAGATCATGAAATATGCAACTATGGAAAAGGAAAGGATATCTCCATGAAAGATATGAAGACTTTGATGAAGTCAGAAAGGGAAAGAGACCCTTGACAATATATATCTTTTGGAGATGTGTCAATGTGTATGCAGGATGTTGATGCAAACTAGAAGATGTCATGATGAAAGACCATCACAAAGGTAATTTTGATTTAATGTTCATTCCTTAATTTTTGAATGATATCTAGATGGGCTTATGCAGGGCTGCCAAGGGAAGAGCTATGGATATCTTCCTACATTGATGTCCATGTAGTAGGATGAAAGATCTTTAAGGAAACATGGCGTGAAGAAGGGAGCATGGCATGAAGGAAGGCTAGATATGAACTGATGGATCACTTTTCGATGAAAGGAATAATGACATGACTGAATCATGGATGAAAGTGATGGATGGTTTGTGCCATATGAAGAAGTCCCAAAACATGAAGAGTCCTTAATAAAGAAAAGAAGTTCATGACAACGTGAAGAGGAGTTCTTCAAGCAGTTGGTTGTCCCATCATCTCCACTTAGAGAGCTGATGTAGGCCCCTAATTAAGAGGGAGCCTAGAAGCAAGTTTCTAACTTGGTAGAAACTTGGAAGCAAATTCCTAAGCCAAGAGGGAGCTTAGGTACATTCCTTCATTGGAATAGATATATGCTCCCTAATTAAGAGAGAGAGATAGACACACCATTCTTGTCTTCACTTGGGAAGAAATAATGGAGGATTGGGTAAACATCTGACATCTGATGCTCCATGAGGATGAGTTAGGGAAACAAAGATAAGAGTAGTCGTAGATGACCGATTTTCTTTGACGATTGGGAATTCAAGATAAGAATAGTCTTGGTGGAACACACTCTTAAGTGAACTCGGGTGGGGTATGTTCCGAAAGAGACAATGATGAGGGTGTCTATGCATCATTTGTCTCGCCAACATTGTGCTCTGATCTTATGGAGATATAGAGATGTTAGTTAAGGCCTTGCTATGTGACAATGTTGGATGATATGATGCTATACAGATGGGTTAACAATTCGACTCTTGTTATGAGAATTCTTCAGATTGAGAATGACCAAGTACCATTATGAATACCTCCCAAGTTAAGAGGGAGTGTTGAAAAATGTAACTAGGTTTCGTCTTCATAATGGCACGTGTAATTATGATTTTATGTAATTGATGTAAAAAAGAAAATAAAATTATTTTTGTAATGCTTGTCTCATGGGTTTCATGAGCAAGGAATTTTATTTTTAGTTAAGGCTCCCATTGTGAGTCCTTAGGATTGGTCATAAATTCAAATTGAGTCAATGTCATGTATAAAGGACCCTTCTTGGTCAATTTACATTTGTATATGAGTTAATGAAAGAATAAAAAGGCCCTCCAAGACCAAGCTCAAGCTCCTCCAAGAAGTCGACCTCAAGATGGAATAATAAACCTACACCAAATGGCATGTCGGCCTATGGGCAAGGAAAAATTGGCCTATTTCATGGGCAACCACTATAAATAGGTAACTCGACATTCATTTGGCAACAAGAATTTCGGTGAAGGCAAGAAGCAAAAAAGAAGTGTGAATAACTCAAGAAGGAAGCCTCATCACCAAGCGAAGAAGAAGGGAAGATATACAAACTGTTGCAGAGCTGTTTTAGGGTTGATATCCTCCACACGTGCGAAGATCCAAGGGTGTTCTACTGCAGAAAGAACCGAAATACCACAGTCATAGTGAGAGGGTAGTTTTGGGAGAAAAGCAAGGTGATTTTCAAGCCAAGTTGAAGGAGAGAAGGTCTCCCTCTAGAGTGAAGAGAATCAAGGTGTTTTTTCTCTCATATACCTCAACTAGGGTTTCTGAATTAGGGCCGAAAGTTGTAGGTCTGTTCCTAGGAACCGAAACTCTGAAAGGTGGCTGAAAAAGGAGGAAGAATCGAGAAGTTTGACCATCATTGAAGGAACTCATCAAGGAAGCTTTGTGACTTGGTCTTGGAGAGGAAAATAGGTCAAGGGTTTTGGTCTTGGTATTCGTCAATTGAAGTCTCTATAAGAAGAAGAATTCGTTTGGTTTTTCCTCTCAAGTTGGAGAGGTTTTGGGCCTGGCTGATTGCCTACATTCTGTGTCTCTTGTCTCTTTATTGTTTATGCATTGGTAATTGTTTGATGAAGAAGAACACAATAATAATCTAAGAAAAAGAGAAGATCCTAATCTAAAGAAGTAAAAATCATTTGTGAAAATTTTTGAATCTATACAAATAGAAATCCTACTGCAATCACTGGTTTATCATCTCCTACTTGTTATTTCATTCAACACAGTATTTAATTATAAACAATGATGAAAAACACTATTGTAGACTACATTGAAGCTTCTCACCCATATTTTTATTAATACCCATTAATATTTTTATTTTCCTAAGTTTAGACTTAGCAACCCCATTAAAAATATTAATTATTTTAATAACTCACAATCCAGGTGGAATTTCTCCAAGCGATTTCTAGGTCTTGGAGATTTCATCTATTCTAGCCCCTCCACAAAATTTTGGAGCTAGAGCACATCCGATGCTACCCAAATTCAGCATCATTAACAAACATTTATCTCTAGAAGAGAAATCTCCTAATTGCTATGCCCTAAATTTATCAACAATTATGAGTGATAATTAAAATCTTATTATAAATTCCCCATGAATCATTAATGACCAATCAGAGAAGACTAAATGTTTGACCATTCAATGTGTGAGCGACTCAATGAAAGAGATTCATAAACATGTTACCATGGCCATGCCAATTTAGAAAAGATCACATATGAATTTACAGACCAAGCCCATTTATCATATCCAACATCATATGGTAAATATTATTAAAAGTATTGCCAATGAAAGTTCAAGAATTCCAAGGAGATATTCCACTAACGATAACTGTTTAAACCAAAACCAAACACCATAAATATCCAAATTAGTTCGAAGGATTTTAAGCTTGGAAAAAGTAAAGGTCATCATATATAAAAAATTTCTAGACCATTTCATGAAATTACCACCAAATGACCCTTCAACCATGTATCATTGATGTTAATTATGAAATGTGGAGAAAATGTCATATCATTTGTATTACCATTTATTCCCTCACAACTTCTTGAATCAAGATGAATATTTTACAAGAAATATTCCAAGTGCAAATTTAATGCAATTAAGACCCTTCCAAAATTTCTCATGCAACAGTAGTAACCATGAAAACATTGCTTTCAACTAAGCAAATTCTCCATTACTTTGCATTTGAATAACATCATTATAACTCCTCCACATGCATTTAAAGGGAATTAATTGTTAAATGAATGTCCCAAATCAACATTTTTTCAAGTCCTCATAAACATGCAAAAACTCACAATTGAAGAAATATATGTTGCCTTAGGTTTTTTTTTCACAATGCACTTCGAATAGTTTTCAGGTACTCTAATGATTAATGCAAGTGCATCATCCATGGATTAGCAAACATATCAGAATAAAATCAAAGTAACTTCTGATTTAAATCATGCATCAAGTCTTACGTCACTATATTACTCTATATGATTTCCCGATTGCTGGACATAGATACTTGGTCATTTAAGGAAAACTTGTCTTGAACAGGCATAATACAAAATCTTTGAAAATATGCCAATAGATCACATAATCAATACATCAGCCATATCAATACACCCACAACCAAAATATTGTTGAAATGGAATTTGAAGGAATGCAACGTTAATGATTTAACATCATTGGTCTTATGCACACAAGGAAAATTTCAGAATTATCACTGTAAAAAATATACCATCAGTTTCAGTGTGATACCCAAATTCCGATATGAGATTAACATTAAATTTCATGACAAACCATAGAACGAGTGCAATGGGAGTCATCTAAATTTTACTGCTTTTGGTAAACAACCAGTGCAATAGAGCCTTTGGAAAATTAAATCAACAAAATTTATTGATTAAGAATCATCAGACTCTTGCATTTGTAACCAAGGTTTTGAAGGTTGTTTTTGATGATTTGTTGGTACCCTATCCTGCATAAATTTGTCACTCAAATTAGGGTTTTAATATGTGGAAATGAGTAGAGTGCTGGGTTGTTTGGTAGATGCAAGAGACTGTGAAAATTTGAATGTTGCAAGGGTTCGACGGCTCAATGGCACAATGAATCGTGTCGCGAATCAATGCTAAGGGGGACCACAGAGACTTTGGCCGCGGGCTATGGATGCTGGTGCGGTGGTCAAGTTGAAGAGGGCCGCAGAGAGCGCTGAGGAGGAGCTGCAAGGAGAGTTTGGCTGCTGGTTCTGTGATGGTTCAAGGAGCTCGGCGGCAAGGAGAAATAGTGGGGTCGGCGTTGGAGCCGGTTATATGGCCACGGAGGCACCCTTGGATGCAGATACGAACTCAAGCAAGGGGGTAATGTCGCTGAGAAGTGTTGAGCGGCTTGCAGATTTGATTAAATCGCTGGCTGGACCGGCTACTAACCAGACGTATGGATCGATGCGTGATGCATCGACCATAGGTTGAACGCCAAGGGACAGGGTCGAAGCTTGTGGAGAGAGGATGGGGCTGCAGCGGGGTTGAACTGAGGCGTGAAAAGGTAGTTTGCCGCTTGCGGGTGGCTTGATGCGGCTTGAGGGAGTGGGTTCGATGCCCTTCCTATGTTTATTTATTTATTTTTAATTTTTAAAACTAAGTTTAGAAAATGAATTTAATTAAAATTTTGCAAACCTAAAATGCTACAAGTAAAATAAAGGGGAAAAGAAATTATATTTTTTTGTTTTATAACAAGGGCTACATGGTAGCTAGTGCTAGCTGCTTAATTTAAATGTAACTAAGTTAAAGTAAAAATATTAAATTCAAGTTAGTGTTAAGGTTTAGAATTGGGTTAATTTAGAATCTACTAATTGGTAAATTGAGGTATTGGGTTATTGAGCCGAGGGGCTCATTCTACAACCCAATGTGATGTGTAACCTTGTCCGTTTGTCATCAAAGTTGAAATTTTGCTCATGTCGGCCCAAATAAAAATTAAAAATAAAATAAAAATTTAAATAACTATACAAAATATTTGAATAATGTTGGTTCATAAAAAAATTGCACGTGAAAAAATTGGATCCCTCTCGGCTCATGTTAGATCCGTATTTAAGATGGATCTATGCTGGTTTGTAATCCAACATTGTCACGATGGAGAATCCAATCCTACCCAACAACAATAATAATAAATTTTTGACTGGTTACTCATACGTGCATGTTGGAAAGTCAGATTTGCATATATAAACAAATTGATTACAAAACAACTCATATTTTTTTAAATGGGATATTGCAATCTCTGGAAAAAAATAAAAATTGCACCACCCATTCAATAGAAATTAAGGTTTTTGCATACAATGTATCTCCTGTTTATAATCTCTATGCAAGAGAGGTGCGTACATTCTATCACAACCGTTTGTAATCTCGGTTTATATAAACAACAAACCGCTAGTACTGTAAAAGAATCAACGAACCGCTTACTGCTTGTAGGTTTTTACTGTAACAATATTAATATTATAATAATAAAAAAAGATACTAAATTATCGACATATGAAGCTAATATTTTGTAAATTAGTTTCCAAAGAATTTAATGATGGTAGACAACAACTAACCATTAATCTTATGCCTCAAATTATGTAAATAATGTCATGGAAAATATCATATGATTATTTAAGTTATAAAGTTTTGCTCAGAAACTGAGTTTATTAAGGAATACTAAGGTGCACATCGGAGTAATTAAAAAATAATAAAAGTTTTAATTTGTAGTTCAAGTTTGTACGACAACGTCAACACATATGGAATAAACCATGGATGCAACATTGAACCTAGATAGATCCTTCTATGCACCCGACCACAACATTAAATGCCACTGTTAGGTTGTTGAGACTCAGATGTCATCAGAGTGATAATGTGGCGAAGTATTAAATCTTTTCTTTCTTGCTTTGAGTGAAATTGGTTGCGACATTTAACCTATATGCACCCGGTCGAAGCATCAAACACTGCTGTCAGATTGCTTAGAAGTACAAGAGTCTGATTATTGTCAATCTGACCAATGCAACAGGTATTAAAATTCAAGTATCATCATACCACGAGTTACGAGGCATGGCCCTATAAGATCTTCAAAATCATAGCCAATAGCATTACAAAAAAATGCTAATAATTTTTTTTTGTGATAAATAAAAAAATAAATTGTAAAGTTCCACTTTATGAAATTGGAAATTATTTAACAGATTTGACCAAAGTAATAGGTGATCAACCTAAAACCAAATGTGCAATACCTGCTGGCAGCAGACATAATAAAGTAAAACCCAATTAAAAGAAAAAAACTATTTCAAAGTGTTAAACACACACACAAATGGAGACAAGATATTAAAGAATAAGCATTAATTGCATTTACTATTTACAATGATACACATTTATACATTTTACATGACCGTTGGATTCATCTTCCAAGGTCTCTTGGACTCCAATGACTTTTCTTATTCCACCACACCAACCTTTAGCTGATTAGGTGTCCAGCATTCCCCCCCTTAACTTGAAGGTGTATATACGAGTCCAAGAAGAGAGTTGTAATACAAAAGTGGCAACCAATCACTGAATGTGCTCTCTGAAAAGATAGCATAAGGTGGGAGAACTCGAGGTCTCAACTGACAGTGGTTTAAGGATGACCACCAACATTGGAGCACTTAGTGTAGTTCTTGGAACTCTTCCAAATTTGGCTAGAAGTTGAAGTCTTATGTTAGAGGAAGTGCTCCCTATTGTTGTGAAAAGGGAGACCTCTGGATCTAAATCTGGCAATAAGTTGTTAGTCTTCTGCTAGAGGAAGTGTTCCTAATGCTTTGAAGAGGGAGACTATCAACAGGGAAAAGGTAGGTCTCAACCTGTAGGAAAAAAAGGGAGAACCTCACCCTAAAAAGGGAGGTCTCAACATGTGGTGGTTTAGGGCCACCAACCAAAGGCATGCTCAGGGGCTTCTGTGTCTCTGGCTACAACTTTGAATCTAGGTATGGTTGTCTCTGGCTATAGGCTCAGGTAGCAGGTTCAGGTTGTGGCTTAGTCAGAAGGTTCTGGCTGTGGCTCAGGCAGGGGGTTCAGGTTGTGGGTTAGGCTCGCTTGATGTGGCTTTGAAGCTTGTAGATGATCATCAATTCCCCCCTTGTTAGATACAAGGTGAGAATATGAAGAAAACTCAACTGCAAGACTTTTCAAAACTCGAGAACAAATTCTGTGATATGATCGAAATATCTTCTTAGCTGTTGAAGCCTATTGCCAAGAAGTGATTCATCCAAGGTGAATCTTTGTGCTTGCAAAAGGCTTGTTTATGAAGCATCTGTTTGAATGATGACTGTGTTGACCACAATGCTTACACAAATGAAGATCAAAACAATGATCTTTCACATGACCAACTTAATTACAATTGACAATCTATGACTGTGAATGTGAAGGAGCAGGATTTGGACTAGGTGAATATGAACTGTCCTGAATAAATCTAGCACTCTGAAAATGGGCTTGGAATAGTCTAGCTTATGAAAGGACACCTCCCTGTCATATCCAAGACTAGTTCTGTGCTTGTTGCTGACAAGCTCTTCCCAAGGTCTAATGGTGGGCTTGGGAAGTGGAAGATGAATTTTTGCATTTGCATGCAAATTTGCTCCTAAAATGAGCACTTGATCTGAATTAACTTCAGGTTCATTGATTTGATCACTTGCTGGCAGTTGGTGGGTGTCTATTTCAACCTCAAATAGAGGATTGATTTGAATAAAAACAAGTTTAGAATGATGTCTATGCTGCTGTAACTCATCTTGCTGAAGTTGTGACTCAAGCTGCAAAAGATTGATTTTGTCTTGTGCATTTTGTAGTTGGTGGGTGTCTATTTCAACCTCAAATAGAGGATTGTTTTGAATAAAAACAAGTTTAGAATGATGTTTATGCTGCTGTAACTCATCTTGCTGAAGTTGTGACTAAAGCTGCAAAAGATCGATTTTGTCTTGTGCATTTTGTAAATAGGTTTGAATGTCAGAGAGATTGCTCTTTCCAATTTCAACCGTATCATGGACAATGGAGTCTATTAAAGTATTTAGCAACTCTAATAACTCAGTAATTGTGACCATTTTATCAAGCTCAAAGAATAAGTGCAAGTAAAAAGCTCTGGCCTCAAAGATAGGAAATGACACTAGTAAAGAGTTTTTTTAGTTGTATAATTCAATTCTACAAATATGTGAGAGGGACATATTAATGCCTGGAACAGACCATGAACTTACAACCAATGCTTCAAATCAGACCAATATGATCACACCTTCAGTGCATGGCGTTGATAAAAGTGTCGAGCTTTATTTGAAGTGACAACCAGTATTGAATTCACTGTTTCTAATATAAAAATGTCTCAAGTGCAATGGCAAGGCCCTCCAAGATATACCAATTTAAGTTTTTGTTGTATCAACCCCCAAGTTTTGATAAAGAAAAGTAAAGAGTTGCATCAGCCGAAGGGACAAGGAGAAGGTATTAGAATTGTCTTTTCGTTTTGGTAAATCACACAATATTTTAAAATATTCAACCAAGCTTTATGGTACTTGAAAAAATCGTTGCAATACAACTCGCAAAAGAAGAATTTGATACTAACTTCAGAGGTTGCACAAGAGATCATTTGTGGAGATTGACTCTTCAAGGGAACTGCCAGTCTTTACTACAGGACAATTTCTCACATGTAAAGTATTCCTTCAATCAAAACTTCACAAACATTGGCAATCTTCCTCAATTCCTCATCAAGTTCGAGTTGATTGTGCTGAAGCCTTAACGACACCTCATGAGGTCAGTGCGGAGAACGACAGTGTAGTATCAAAAGAACCATTGCTACATCTTCACTAGAGGCAAATAACGTTGCCCAATGTCACTGCTGTAAGTTATCTTCTGCAGGGGCGACTCTTCACCTTCTCTGGCCCCTTTTATTAGATTATTCAAAACGACATTTAGCAAATGTGGATGTCCACAATAGTGGAGTCCCTCACGGTGTCATTATTGGCCTAGAGATTGTGCTAAGTTATGATAGAGAGAGTATACCTTGGCACAATTCTTTGCTGATGGTTCCTAGGAAAACCTCTTGAGAAAGTCTCCATGTCTTATCGTTGAGCAAGCTCAACAGAAATTGGTCTCGAATTGTGCACTCACAGTCTTTAATTCAACGCTGCATGCACAGTGAGCGCTAAACACATAGAGGGGACGTTGCAGATGACTGTTTCAATGCTTCCAACAATGCAAAGAATGGATACTAGCACGAACAAACATTCGTAATACTTCAAATTGTCTCCTTTTGATCGAACAAATGGATTAGATGCTCGCACTGTGTTATTCAATAATGTATTCAAACCATTTCTAGTGAATATATATATATATATATAGTGCTGCACAGAATCACCATTTTTGCCTGACAACTCTGACAAATCAATTCTATTGCCCCAAGCGCTTGTCAGACTAAAGTGTTATTTTTGGCATTTTTCCTTTTGGTCACCAATTCTTTGGTTGTTGGCAGCCATATCTGTGTCCCTAACGTTTCACTGCCATACCTCCCATCAATTCTTGTGTGCTGTAACATTCCCTTTCAACCATACCCAAAAGGGAGTGTTACAGCGCAAAAGAATTGATGGGAGGTATGGCAGTGAAACATTAGGGAGATAGATATGGCTGCCAACAACCAAAGAATTGGTGACCAAAAGGAAAAATGCCAAAAATCACACTTCAGTCTGACAAGCGCTCGGAGCAATAGAATTGATATGTCAGCGCTGTCAGGCAAAAATGGTGATTCTGTGCACAATAGGAGTTATGACAGAGAAGGAATGCTCAAATCTACAAAGGCCAAAAAACAAGTGGCTCAAACTAGAGCAGGGCAGGAATTCACCTGCTCTGATACCATGTTAAACACACACACACACAAATGGAGACAAGATATTAAAGAATAAGTATTAATTGCATTTATTATTCACAATGATATACATTTATACATTGTACATGACTGTTGAATTCATCTTCCAAGGTCTCTTGGACTCCAATGACCTTTCATATTCCAACACACCAACCCTTAGTGGATTAGGTGTCCAACACAAACCTTCTAAATAAGAAACAAAAAATTAAATCTGATTTTTTTTAGTAAATGAAAAATATTGAAATCCTATAGCAAGTAAAGATGTGAAATTTTCATACAAGATTTAGGAGATTTAATCGAAGTTGTTTACCAAGATCACTATTTATTCCTTTGCACTTTGTTTGCTCAACACAGTGTAGTGAATTCTTCCCAAGTATAAGAGAAAAATCATATACCTGCAAAAAACAACAAAACCACTACCTTTCAAGGAGTTAAATCTTTTCAACGAGATAAGAAATAAACACTTACCTGTGAAATCAAAAAATAAGAGGAAATTTCAGCAATGATTCCTCTCAAATACTTGTATGATGTAGCACAAAATAATCCTGCAAAATGCTTATAATGACCACACTGCTTGAAAAATAAGTTGCCATGCAGTATCTTGACAAAAGAAATAGACAAAGGGAAAATTTTAGTCACTGGCAAAAAAAATATTTCTTCTCCAAAAATCTTCTGCTGACTGAGATAAAGTGCCATCCTTTTATATGGTAAGGAGGCCTCTAATCCATCAGTTACAATTCCATGGACTCTCAAATACCATGGGAGAATACATGTGGTAACCAAAAGTTGTCCACTTTTGATGTGGTAAAAAATGAAATAATAATAAAATATTTCCCCTTTTCTAGAAGATCAATTTTAAGTAATAAAGTGGTCAAAACGCTTTCGAAACTTCCAGAATTCTAAAATAGAACTAGTTGTGTTCATTTGACCAACTAGTTTTAACTTTTTACATCAAATTTTCTTCTTTTTTTTTTACATGTGGGTAATTAAAATTTACCGTGTTTGTGCTAGCAAAATTTTATACAATAGGAATAATGCTCCAAATAATGCTGATGTAGACCATTGAAAATAATGGAACCTCATGTAGTTGCTCACATTGGTTGATAAGATGGACAATTCCTAGTTCCACACCTTCAACAACACGTCCAACTTCAACATAGACACCAACATAGATAAGATAAATTAATCACAAGTAACTTAGCCAATGTTTCCTTTACTCAAGAAACTAACCAAGGGGGCAACCTTGCCTCTGTTACACATGTCATTCAGCTAAAACACAGTGTTTCCCGATTCCTCTAAGTTCAAGTAGGTGAATGACATTATTACTTTTTTCCCAGGGAAGAATCGTAACTTTCATTATACAGATATTGAAAATTACACGTTGTAAATGCTTCAAAGGAGCATATCTCAAAAAAGGTGGCCACACCAGGCCACATATTGTGAAGTGTCCAAATATAATATAGTATGAGTGGTTACAGTAACAGTTCAAAAACAAAAAATATATACATTTTACAGAACTTCTATATAGTCAGAAAATAACAAAAAAAGTCCATAAATATGCTGAGTTGGATCATGTTGGTGCTTCATCCTGTGTCTGCTAATCAATGAAAGGGCGATGGAAGTACTGATAGAAGTCTTGACCATTCTGTTCATGAATCATCCAAATACCGAAAGATTGGATAAATTGTCGGAAATCTGGTTCCTTTCCCTGTAAATATGAGTTAAATTGCGATTTAAAGATAATACTTCTTCCAGCAAGTTCCTGAGTATGTGCACGTTACAATTTGACTGTTGATTGAACTAGTTTATAACAATTTTAGAATCACCAAAGATCTGGAGTTGTCGGCAACCTTTCTCTAGGGAAAATAGAAGCAAAAGTCTAAGGCTGTTTAGTTCCGCTCTTCTGCATAATTTTTTGTGCCCCTCCCTAAACCCATTTTCATTTTGAAAGAATTATCTTCTTTTAAAAACAATACTGCACCTCCTCCACGTCCTTCCTGCTGTGTTAATCCATCAAAATAAGCCTAGGGGAGAGATATGTCGATAACTTCTGCACATATGTTACGAGGCCGCTGAATTTGCTCATCTTCAGGGATCATGTTATAAATTGCCACTGTTTGTGCACAAATAGTGGCCCAATGTTCTTATTTTTCCTGAATTTTTTTTTTGGTTCCTTCCTAACCAGATTCCCCAACAAACCAACAGGGGAAGATTCTTGAGCTTGGTAGGGTGAGCCCTATTCCACCATGATTCCCATGCATCTGCGAGAGAGTCTCCCTGCCATCTAATGTTGATTGCCAACGATTGATAAATCTGATTCCATATTTGGATCGAAAATGGGCATTGTAAGAACAAATGATTTATCGTTTCTTCATTATCCTGGCATAAAATACACCATGTTGGTCCCTGAAAAGTTTTGCGTTTCAGTTTGTCCCTAGTGGGAACTTTGTTACACAAGAGACACCACATAAAGAGCTTTGCTTTAACCGGGCCCTTAAGCTTCCATAATGTTCGCCACCACCAAGAGACAATTTTAGGTTCGTGATCCACATATATGAATGAATAACCATCTTTTGGTGAATATCTGCCAGGGGGGCCAGAGACCATATAAATTCATCTTCACGATCCAGAATTCTGACATGCGCAACTGAGAGTGCATTGGTGTATTGTTCCCAAACTTGATGCCATTGTGCCGGGATCTGAAGTTCTTGGGCAGTCCTCCATTTTTGACCAAATAAAGTGGAATTATCTGGATCTGCTATCTGATCTAAGGTCCTTCTCCCCGATTCTACAAGAAATTGGATCAAATATGGAGGGAGTAAGTGTGCATTACCACTTCCAGACCATGCATCTGTTCCTATCTAGACCTTCACTCCAGATCCAACTCTCCATGTCAGTCTTGCTATGATATAACCAAAGGAATTTAGGACCGCTCTCCATATCGAAGACACTTCTAACTTGTTCCATGTTGGTAATCAGATCCATTCCTCTATTGGAAGAGGGCTAATGTATTTTCTGATCACCACTTCCAACCATAGACTATCTGATGTAATCAGTTGCCATCCCATTTTTGCTGCTAGAGCCTTTGAGAAACAAGTTAAGTTTTTCATCCCCCAACCCCCCCACTTTTTAGGGAGGGCAATGAGATCCCATTTTACCCATGCAAAAGGTCCGCCTTCCTTTTTGCCCCTCCAAAGAAATCTACAACAAATTTTTTGTATTTTGTGAAGGATACCCTTAGGTATCCATGATAACGACATCCAGTAAACAAGAATGGCCTCCAATATTGACTTAATGAGTACCAATTGACCCGCTCTTGATAACCATCTGTGATACCATACATTAATCCTACTTTCAATCTTTGCCACAAGCCACATCCAATCTACAATTTTATAATTATTTGGTTTTAGCCGAAACCCTAGATATTTCAATCCTTCTTCAAATTCCAGCTGCCAACAGGGAAACCTTTGATGAGCACAATTCAATTCAAATTGGGTACAACCTATAGCAGATAGTGTAGATTTCTCCTGATTAGTCTCCATCCCTGTAGCTTTACAAAATATTTGGAGAGTACTGTTAAGAACAGTGGAATCATTGATTGCTCTACTCATGAAAATGAGAACATCATCTATGAAAAGTAGATGAGAAAAAATAATTTTCAACTATCTTTACTCCTTTGAATCGCCCATGGTTCCTTTTCGCAGATAACAACCTGCTAAGTCCTTCCATAACTAGTAGAAATAACAGAGGCGATAACGAGCATCCTTGCCGAAGGCCACCTGCATGGAAGAAATTTGTAGCCAACCCATTGATAATAATGCTGAAAGAAAAGACGTTATACAACACATAATCCTATTTATAAAGGCATTTTGAAATCCTATGTGAGTCAACAACATCCAAATATACAACCAGCTGGTCCTATCATATGCCTTTGATAAATCAATTTTAAGAATCATGCCTTTCAGGTTTTTAACTTTTAAGGAATAATGTCCTTCCCGAGAAATACAAATAGCTACATGTATTTGATGATTCCCCAAGAAGGCAAATTGTTCCTTGGATATATGCTGTGATTAAATAGGCTTGATTCGATTTGCTATAATCTTAGCAATGATTTTATATATACAATTACACAGAGATATAGGCTTGAAATCATTAAAGCTTTTGGGGTTATTCGATTTGGATTTTAAAGCTATAAAAGTGGCGTCGAAAGATTCATACATTCTTCCGTTAGTTCTGCATTCCTCAATCACTTTTAGTATATCTTGTCCAATGAGATCGAAGAAAGCAAGGTAAAATTCAACCGATTATCCATCCGGGTTAGGACTCTTGTCTTTTATACACCACTTCAGCACAACATCAAGCTCTCCCAGCGTGACCGGCATATTCAATTCTTCGTTTACTTCATCCCTGACAAATCGAGGTAAGAGTCTGGATACCTTAATAATTTTTGCCAATGATGCCTCTCGCTGAGCTTTGTATAGAGTCCCAAAACGTTGAATTCCCAAATTTGCTATACTCCTGAATGTATGCACTGATGATCCCATCTCATCCTCCAGGGACCATATTGTGTTGATAGCCCTCCGACCTCTTGCAAATTATTGAAAGAATTTAGTATTATCATCTCTTGCATGAAGCCAAATTTTGCTACTTTTAAGCCTCCATGTTTCCCTTTTTCCTTTGATAATCTGTGTTTCTCTACCTCCAGTTGTGTAATATGTAATTTTTGATTCCATAGTGGTGAAGCCACCACTATCAGGGTCCTCTGGATGGGCCAATTCAGACTCGATTCTACAAAGGGCCTCTTATTCCTTTTTCTTTTTATTCTTGGCCCATTCAGTAGTCCTCTGCTTCAGTCGAAAAATATTTCCAGCCAGGTTCTTAGCCGGTGATCTATCCTCATTGAGAGAACAGGGCTGACAAACCTCCTTGACTATCCCCTGAAACTCCTCATCTCTTAACCAGGTTGCATTAAATTTGAATGGTGCACGTGACTTTGGGAAGATACCAACCACTTCTAAGGAGATAGGTGAATGATTCGAGATGCCTCCCGATACTACCCATTGTCTAATCGATGATATCTTATCCATCAATGCTTCCTTAATTAGAAATCTGTCTAGACGTCTAGCTAACATGGCATCACCTATCCTACGATTCCTCCACGTGGGCTGGAGACTCGTTGCTTCTATATCAATAAAACTGTTGTTCTCCAATAATTGCTCAAAAAATCTAGGGAGCAAGTCCACCTGAGCATGGCTCCCCCAGGGGTTTGCATGACCCAGCGAAAAGTTCAAGTCTCCACCTAACACACTATTCTCAGCTTGCATGAATGATAACCCCATAATATCTTCCCATAATGCAATACAATTGTGACATGGCCCGTAAATGTTTACAATCCTCACTTTTGTACCTAATTCTTCAGGGATCACATCAACCGCTAGTAAACCTTCCCTACTCCATACATTCACAAGCTTCGTCATTCTACATTTAATATCGATGGCAATTCCACCGGATCAACCTCTAGCATCTAGGGCATGAAATGACCATCCCTTTACCATAGATTCTAGAAAAGATACAATTTGTTCACTATTCCCTAGTGTTTCTTGTAATAAATCGCATCCAACCTTTCAGATTCAAATAATCTTCAGAGAGCTAGTTTTTTGGTTGGGCTAGCCATCCCTTAGTAGTTGAAAAAAATCCACTTCTTCGAGAAACCACGACTGGGGTGCACTTTGCTCTAAGAACCCCATCCAATGATAATTGTCTGCCCTCTGCTACGTCCATATAGGCCTTATGAATGGATTTCGAAATATTGGATTGTCTGCCTTTGGGAATTTTGGGGATCTTAGGAGATGATGAAAGACCTATATGCCGAACACATTTGGTAATTTTGATAATGATCTCAGATTGTATCTATGGCTAGTGTTAGATTCAGATGAGATTTCCATCGTCGAGGCTTCTGAAGCAAGAGTCAATGCAGGGACGACAGGGAAAGGTGTTGGGCAGCATACAGGAACAGAGACCATAGGACAAGTAATAATACTTAGATTGTATAAGGATAGAACCACCCCATGATTCATAACAGGACCAGATAAAGCAGAATAATGAGATGGATTCAATGAAATTATAGGTTCAGAGGATGGGGAAGAGAGGTTGATACCTCGGAGGGGAGCTGATGAAGACAACCGTGCATGGGTAACCATAGCAGTAGTCTGACTTTGTGTGGATGCTCGACGACCTTCATCCCTACTCGTTGCCTTTGTCTATTGAACCGAGCTCTTTTGAGGAGTCAGCAACATAGACATCATCATCTCTACATCATCTCTAATCGTACTGCCATCGACAGACTTCTTCTTGGAAAGGAATGGACATTCCTTAAAGATATGACCCACTTCATGACACCTCCTGCACCTAAATGGCACTCCTTCATAATCCAGCTTCTGCAGTCTGGTAAAACCCCTCCATTGAAGTATCAAACTTTCCACCAAACCTTCCCTGGTGTCAAGGTGTACTAGTATGCGGGCAAATGCCATTTTACCCATCTCATGGAATGACTTATCAAAATCCAAAAAAGTCCCCAAATTATCCCCAATTCTCCTGAAAACATCTTCTGTCCATAATTGGAGGGGTAGTGCCGATAACCTTACCCATATTGGACCCGCCCCTAATTGTTCCCTCTCAGGGTCGAAAAGGGGAGACCATCTTTTCATCATAATGGGAGCCATTTTGACGTGCCAGTGTTTGGTAAGAACTAATGTTTTAAAACTCCGACTCGGCCGAGGGTCGACTCCGACTCCGACTCCGACTCGGTATCGACTCGATTGGCTCGATTTCAATGACTCGGTCGTTGTAAAAAATACATTAAATATTTTTTTTTTTAATAAAAAAACATAATTTTAAAGATTTTCATTCATGTTTCCAAACAAACATCATTAGAATATAGATAGAAGACAACATATGATCAAAGTACGCTCATGAATATATCCATTATATCAAAATGGCACCCAGTGCACTGTCCAATACATACATGATCATGATATAGAGATAAAAAAAAACACATAACCAAGGAGGCTAGAAATGGCCTCTACAACAAAAGTAAACTGTGACCAGTACTATTAGCTACTGCTAGAGGAGTCGAGATCATGTGGATCAATCTCTGGATCATCATCAGAGTCAGACAAGGGGCCCCATGGCTCCTCCTCATCATCATCTCCAACTGCAACTGTAGAAGTGGTAGCACTAGCACGTTGTGCAGCAACTGCAAGCTGAGATAGACGAGATATGCACTTCTGTCGTGGCTGAGCAGAGGAAGCGCCTACAACTGGAGGACTTGCTGGCTCTGAGGCTGAGACTGGTACAAGTGGATATAGATCTGCATTCAACTGAACATTATGTTCGAGTGATGCTATCGTCTGTAATTCATAATCCATATCCTCATCAGAAGCAAACTCTGCTGGATGACTCTCCACTACCCAATCTGAGGTTGGATCAATGTCTTCCAACACAATGGGATTTGAATCAGGGCTTTTGTTCAGCAATTGGTTGCGCCTGAGCCGAAGGTTGTATTGGACATATATTAGATCATTTAACTGTTTTTGATCCAAACGGTTTCTCTTCTTTGTGTGAATCCTCTCAAAGACAGACCAATTGCGTTCACACCCGGTAGCACTACAAGTTTGACTCAAAATACGAATTGCAAACTTCTGCAATTGAAGACAATGGCTACCAAAAGCCTCCCACCATTGTGCTGCAGAAAACATAGGAGTGTAATGAGTTAGCTCAACAAAATTACAAATTATATCCAACTTTCAAATTATAAACGATTTAACAAAATAAGTATTAAGAATTTGAAAATTGAAATTTTTGTTTACCTGGCTCATCTGTTTCCCTTGCAATCTTTGCTAGGTTCTTCCCAAAGGTACTTGAGGCAATGTTGAAGGTTGTGGCCTGTCGGTGTATGTCCAGCTGATCACACTCCAATGGGATCATGTGATCAATGCAGTCAATCAATCCATATCTAACCTACCCCCTCAAAGCTCCCGTCGCCTTAGCTTTATAATGATGCCGTGGGTTCAAAAAATACCCAGCTACATGTATAGGGCGATGGAGTTGATTGTTCCAACTTTCATCAATGATTGCCCAATGGGCCCATACTTGGCCACTTTATCCTTGTATGCCCTCTTTATTTGCTCATTTTCTTGATCCGTAGCCTCATAAATGAAGCCCATAGCCATTCTTTCCCCATCCACCAACCGCAACACCTTAACCAGTGGCTCAGCAAGCTTCACAATCTCTGCTGCCTTTCTCCAAAATATTTCTTCATTAACTTTCTTTTTCAATTCTTTGCCTTCCAGTTTTTGAGACCACTGGCTTTGACTCCATTCTTCACTTGAAAAAATCTTTTGCAAGTTTCTATGTTGTGAAAGCATAGATTGCAATGTAAAAAAATGAGTAGCAAATCTAGTGATTGCAGGCCTAATAATATCCTTGTCCCCTGTGTGTTTCCTCATCAGGCTCAAAATCCATGAATGATTGTAGGTAAATTTTGTTATGCTTTTGGCATGATCTACAGTGTTTTTGACTCAATCTAATTTGCTAATATCCTCAAGCATGAGGTCTATACAATGTGCAGCACATGGGGTCCAAAAGATGGTTCTGTGTTTTTCCTCTAACAACTTACCAACAAGAACATAGTTAGAGGCATTATTTGTGATGACTTGAACAACATTGGCCACCCCACCTCCTCAACAACCTCATCCAATAGCTGAAGCAACAATTGCCCATCTTTTACCTTATCAGATGCATCAATTGATTTTAGGAACATGGTTCCCTGTGGGCAGAAGATAATAAAGTTTATGATGGTACGGTTTCTTTGATCAGTCCATCCATCGTACATGATGGTACATCCTGTTCTTGCCCATGAGTCCTTGAAATCTTTCAAATACTCATTAATGCAGAAAATTTCTTTTTGCAAACAATACCCCCTTAGCTCATGCATAGTAGGGCCTTTGAAGCCTTTTCCAGCAGCATGTATGGCATCAAATATAGGCTCATAATATGGTGAACGGGAAGCATTGAAGGGGATATCAGCATCATACCACCATCTAGCTATGTAATCACAAGCAATCTCCCTCAATTCTTTCTTTCAATGGTCATTTAAAGTGGGCTGCATATGACTTCTACTAGCTTGAGGACCATGTGCATCTGATGGAGAGGAGGGAGTGAAATAACTTTTGATATTCATATCACCTTTTTTCATTTTACCCTTTCCCTTTTCTTGAATAGACTCAAAAGAGGGAGGAACATATCGGAAGGGGTTGGATGCATCAGTACAAGGGATAGAGGAAGAACCCTCAAAATCAAAATGGGGGTTGGTAGGCAACATTTTTTGTATATTCCTCTTCCTCCCAATTTCAGCCTCTAACTCTTTTTGCCTAGCCTTATCTTCTTTAAACTTCTCAAAGCTGGCTAACAAATCCTTCCTAATCTCCCCAATTTCTGGTGAGGTACATGGAGTAATTTGGCCTCTAATCCCCGCCAAGTGTTGTTTCAGCCTATTAATGCCCCCATGACCTTCTTTAATTTTCCTATGGCAAAATTTGCAATGCATTTGACTATCAACCATTTCAACATATGCCCAAGCAACATCTTTCACTCTAGGTGCCATTTTTTGACTTGGAAATGAAAGAAAAAAAATCTGAAAATGAAAACAAAAAAAACATTGGTTCAATGTTCATTTCTTTCACAAAAAACACTCTTTAGGACTTCCAGATTTGCACATAAAATTTCATAAGCAAAAACAGATTTTTACAAGTGAAAGAAATACCTCCAGGCACAAACTGCCTCCTCAAGCTTGCTCCAAGAAACCAACTCCTCAATGGCAAATGCTGCTCCAAATGGCTGCCCAAGAAGCTCCTCACTCCAGCTACAATGCTTGCCCAAGACTCCTCACTGCTGCTCCAAAAACAAACTCAACAATTCCTCACAAACTCTGACTGAAATCCTCACTAAAATTCATGAGATGGCTGTGAGAGAATGAGAGGTGTTGGGTGGGTTAAATAGGGTTTAGGAGAGGGGAATGGACCCCAAAAACAAAATAGACAAATCAAAATCAAGTTTGGAGTCCCCCACGAAAACATTTAAAAAAAAACTGCTGCTTTATGGGTTTTGTGGGCCACTATTTCTAACTCGGCCGAGTTATTGCTGGCTCGACTGAGCCGACCGATTTTCAAAACAATGGTAAGAACCCACAATGCATGCTCGACCCTTGTGAAACAAAGGGCAAACCAACCCCTGGTCATGGTAACCACTGTCGGCATAACATCTAATACTTGGCCCCAAACCTCCATGACCCATTTTTTCAATCTTGCCAATGAGTAATTCCTCCCCGAACTCTGCCTACTAGAACATGTTCTGCCATATCCATAACCTCATCTAGCTTAACACCTTCCCCTAAAACCAGCAATCGACCTCTTTCTTTTACCTTTGTACTCTTTGATTTCTTCTCCCGTTTCTTCGATAAGCCTTCATCTAAGGATTCCGAGACATGTGAGGGATTTACTTTGGTTTTGCTAACCCTAATGTCCCCTTGATAAGACTCATGTTCGCTAACAGGAATACCAATGAAATATCCAGAGGACTGAGCCATTGCTGAGAACCCATAACCAACAATTATTCTTTTGGCATGTACTGCATCATCCCTCAACGACTGGCTTCTGTCTGTCACAAATTGAATTGCAACAAAGGCCTGACCTGCATACTGCTCTGAAACTCCCATTGATATAACCCTATTAGGGTTTTCTGAAATCAACCCAACAGATGTTCTAGGGTTTAAACAATGTTCAAGAAATTGTTGGGTTGCTGGAGATGGTATTGAGTGTTCCTCTAGGAACGTCTGCACACAGTACCAGATCTGATTCTTCGAGCCTTCGAACCTCTGAAACCCTAGTGAGCACTGCTCTTCAGCCGAAAAGAGGTTTTCTTCTATACCTAGGGTAGTGGGGTTTGCAAAGACTTCTACTAAGGAAGACATAGGGGTGTAAACCTTCAACTCCGGTGATCCATCTAGCATCGGTTGTGCCATTCCCGAGTCTGAGGTGGATATTTTGTCCAGATCGACATTGATTCTAACGGATTTGAGAGTAATCCACCAGTTCCTCGTCCATCTCAACAAAGAAACTTAACTGTTAGCTTTGCACAGAAATTGCTTCAAAACCGTAACGAGCAGCCCGACCACTGTAGTTAACACCTGCCGTTGCACTGTGAACACCAAGCGGAGAGCAGTTTCTTTTCTTGAGTTTACTTTGCTTTTCACCTCTTTAGCCCTTTCTTTGGCTTGATTTGACTTTTTTGAGGCTTGCATTTTCCTCTGGATTTTATCTTTCTTGATGACCCTCTTTGGATGATATTTGGTGAGTTAACCATAAGTTAGGGGAATTTTGTCTCATGGATGGGATGGAAAATGAAGTGTGTTAAATGGAAAGTCTTAAGTATGGAAAGGATATGTTCATGCTACCCAACTTGATTTCCTGGTAGTACCTAGTGGTCTAGCTTAATGGCACACTTATCCCAAAGTAATTATATCTAGTGGTTAAAAATAGTAATGTGGTAACATTCTTACTAAGTTAAAAGTGATAAAGAATCCCTCTAATGTCAACATATTTAACACAAGATGAAACCTTAGTGTCATTTTCAGATGAGGAGGTTAAACAATGAAACCATAGCAACCACTAATCAAAGCAGCATGAAATATCATCTAGCACATTTGAGATCATGGGCATGGGGAAATGATACACAACTATGAATGACTAATGAGCACAAGAATGTAACTGATGAGTGGAGAATAGTAGGTCCAGGCT
Organism: Pinus tabuliformis; assembly: GCA_031772625.1. Lineage (NCBI taxonomy): Eukaryota > Viridiplantae > Streptophyta > Pinopsida > Pinales > Pinaceae > Pinus > Pinus tabuliformis. The sequence continues at coordinate 831,720,705 of CM062816.1, forward strand.
GAGTAGAAAATCTCGTCCAAGTAGCAACAAGTCACACCAACTAATTGTGTCTCTATGGGTGTTGCCTAAAGGGCAATAGAGCCTTTGAAATTTTTGTGGAAGTCTGCAAACACAAGGGCATCAAAAGCATCCATAAGCTGTGGATGGAGTTGTGAACAAAATGATTGGTGATAAATGACCCTGTTACCCACCTACCTATGGTTAACCCCCAGGGAATTTTTTAAAACTTATTTGATGCAGCTAGCCAGCCAACAACCCTACATTGATCCACATGCAACCATCTTCTTTTACCTCCCACGAGGCCTTTTTTCTTTCCACTATTCAGGAGGGGCACAAATAGGATGCCTTGATTGATGATGCATTCCCATGTCTTGTCTATATCTTCCACTTTCCATCTTTTCCCTTGGTAATCTCCTCTCTTTTGGTTGATTTCTTACTTCTCACATTCATTGGTTAGACCCTATGTGCCACATCTATGAGTAAGGGCCCAAAACTTTTCCCTAAGAGGTTGATGTAGCAAAAAAAAAAGCCAAATAAAGCCACACCGCAAGAAAAATAGAAAAAAGCAAAAGATGGTTGGGGCAAATTTTAATTGCGTGGACAAATGCCTAGCTTGAGCTCTACCCGCCTCATTAGCCATAACCTAGTTACCAACATATTATGATCTATCTAAATAAAAGAAACTTTTGATGTCCCAAATCTAATGAGCAATGGAACGCTACAACTTGAGGGGGTATTTAATGCATCTCATTGAAGCTTGTAACCCATGATATATATATGCATAAAAGAAGAAAGAAAATCATTATAGACAAAGGTGCACTCAAGGGGTGGTAAAAATAGGCCAATGAAAGGGGTAACTGTTGAGGCTCATTAATGGGTAAAATATATGGACCTTAATGCACCTCCAGCTTACTAAAATCAACTCTTCTCATAATTCTTTACATGTTTTAATTATATTTTGCTTAATGAGATGAGTAAAAGTAAGATGTCATGTCTAGTGGTCTAATGTGCATTGATTGTAGGTTTTGGGAGCAAATTATGGCTAATTAGGGTGCAAGAACTTGAATGAGACAAGAAGGAGAGATTATAGGAGATGGGATCTCCCTCATTAACTCCTCATTCACTTGAAGATCCCTCAATCAAATCACACCAGCTCAAAGTTGCAAGCAGCCGAGTCATGAGGATCATTGGCAGCCAAGCCAGTGATAGTTAAGAACCAATTAATCTCAAGATTGGGAGCCAAGCCTCCCTAGATTTAAGGAAGTTGTTGGCAACTTTAGTTGTATAAATAAAGAGGCCTAGAGCCTCATTAGGATTCAGATTTTTTGTGCAAGATAGCTAAGTAGTTTTCGAGTTGAAGGATTGTGACCAAACACTGTTATGTATTTTTTGATATGTTAATGAAAATGAGCAGCATTCCCTTGATCCAACACTGAGTTGACTCAGAGGGCTGAAGCTCTTGGGTTAGGGCCCAACCCTAGCAACAGAGGTTCCTCTTACTCTACTTGTATGTCAGGTTATCTCATAGATTAGTTGTTAAATTGATTTTGGTGTTGTTAAATTGCAAGTATTGGTAGATTTGATTAGTTTGCTTCCATTTGTGAATAGCTTTAACAATAGCATTATAGGGATAACAAAATATTCAAAAGAAAGGCTAATAACAGGTGGATCTTACCTCATTCCTCCCTTCCTAGGACCATGGCTTGAGGAACAACTCCCATTTAGCCCAAAAAGACAAAATTCTGGTTTCTTATGAAATTTAGGTTTTTTTCTGCTAATTAGGTCATCCTCTTTCAGTTTTAGAAGATAGGTTGCAGTTGTCATTTCTGATATCTTAAGTTTTGCATTAGATTTCATGTTGCTTTCATAATAGGTTTCAAGCATTCCCATGCATGAACTTGGCAAATAAATGATGCAAATTTTGTTTTCTTATATTTTTGTAAACCCTTCTTGTTTTGAAATGATTTATGGATAAATGCCAACAATGATGTATATGTTGTAGGAGTTTCTACATTGCAGGAAGACCTTATGTCATCAGCCTCAGCCAAACCATATCCACCCATGATCGCCAAAGGCCACTAAGTTCTCAATTCGAGTTATCGTTTTACAAGGACAACTTGCCATTCTTATTGAGCAAATCCAACCATCATAAAGCTTTGGTTTGAGTTCTGAGTGAGTGCCTATCACTCCCTTGCCTTATTTCCTCCCTACTCACCTTCTCCAATCCCCATACCACCTTTTCAAACCACTCCCTATGCTTTTGGCCTGTTCCGGTAGAAAAATAGGGGATCCTATAGGTCAACTAGGACATCCTATAGGAAAACCTGTGGTGGCTTGTTTTGAGCCCGATTTGTGAAAAAACATCACAAAAGCTAGGAGAAGACCCCTACTTGCCTCCCAAGCCATCTGACCCATTGCACTCATCTCCCTCCACACCTATCTCACCTACCATGCAACCAAGAAGGATTAGCATTTATATTTTTACAAAAAGATAAAAAGAAAAAGGTTTTTATATTTATTCATGTACACAACAGTTAAGTGCTTGATTAGATCAGACTTCATGCTTAGGTTAGTTAAGATTTCACATGTGTTAAATTAGAATTCTTTTGAAAGCAAGGTATATTAACAAATAGCTAGATGAGTTATGTGTTTTGTAGGCATCTATTTCAGTCTTTCATTACTACAGTAAGTAGCATTTCAATTCTCTCAATTAGGGTAAAATTCTCCTCTCTCAATTGGTAATCAAACTTCTTCTAAATCAATAGAAGGCTGGTTTGAGAAGCCCTAGTGGTCTATCGCCCCAGCTCAGCAGTGACAAAGAGTGGACCCATTACATCTATTTGTGTATACAACACTGTCACCTCCAAGTTTGTACGAACCCCAGGTTGATGAAGTAAAGTTGGTAGCCCCAGGAGTTGCAGCATCCTTGCTGCAATACTGGTGCTCATCAGTAACTTAGGCCCCCATGATTGTTCCTCCTTCACATCATTATTAGTGAAGGACATTGGTTACATGGGTGGTGCACCGCAAAATGGCATCTTCCTTGAAGTATTCCCCCTTCCCATTTCATCTTATTTCACTAACACCTTCTGATTGGTGAATCGACCGAGGAATTGTCCCCCGCATTGAGGTTGGAAGCACCTAATAGGGCCTGTTGATAACCCTCTCATTTTGGTAGGAGATATTTGATGCTGACGCCCCACATTGATACAATCAAATTGGGTTCACATTGATACAATTGTGGTTTGATACCTTTGATGTTGATCTCACTTGATTCCATGAGCTATGTTAGGTGATTGCTCCAGATATCATGGAGCTTCCCCTGAGGATCTAATGTTTTTTTCTTCATCTTTTTAGAGAGGTCATCTAGTGCACCTTTGTCTCCACCAGAGACATTTCCAGGCAGATTGTTGCACCTTTTGAGCAGGATGTTGGGGAATTTGATGATTCCATATTGTTAGGTAGGTTTTCCTCTTCCTCCGCAACCTTGGATGTTGGCCATCTGAGCTAGGATATTGCCTTCATTGATGATGTTCTCTAGGTACTTGTAGGACACCCCTAGGGTAGCGTTGCACCCTTCTTGATGGATGTTGACTTGTGGATGATGTTTTGATAATTATAACTCAATAAGGCCTCTTTGGAGGTGTTTCACCTTTCGGATTGAGGACACTTCTCTTTGAGCCTTGATGTCACCCTCTTGCACCCACATGCATGACATCATGGAGAATAGGAGCCCACTTCATGTTGAGGAGTGGTTTGATAATGATGGAGCACATCCTTTGGACCATGCAAATGGCCTATGCCCTAGGGTTGGATTTAGGTTCTCTCCTCTTTGAGCCTTGATGTCACCCTCTTGCACCCACATGCATGACATCATGGAGGATAGGAGCCCACTTCATGTTGTGGAGTGCTTTGATAATGATGGAGCACATTGTTTGGACCATGCAAATGGCCTATGATGGTTTTCAACCTTTTGAGGCACATTAATACTTATGAATGAGAAGCATTTATTGAGCATGGCGTCACCCTTATTTAGCCTTGCGACTCACACGTGTGGGCTAATTTAGTTTTTTATGTTATGTTTTTGAGTTGTGATGGCTACTTTTTGAGTTGGCATTTTACATAATCACTTGCATTGTGGTATACTTGTATTTTCGGGCTCCCTAGCATAATTTGAGTGTGAATCAACTCAACCTAGCATTGTATAAATAGGTGAGTCGAGTTCCTCATTCGTTATAACAACACACATTACATTTCTCTCTTGTAAATCAATTTGGAGATCTATTTCTTAATGGAGGCCTAATAGAGCTACTAGGCTAAGTGTTTCTCTCTTTGCATTAGATTGAGCTCTTTTCTTGCAATACATGTTGGATCTTGGATTTTGCAAACTTTGTAAGTTGGTTTATTTGCATTGCTTGGATAATTCATGAGAATTGTTGCTATTTTTGTCAAGTAGGTTGATTTGGAAACTTTGTGCATGTGTATGTTGATTTTGTCAATTTCTAAAGGTTCGAGGTAGAGAGTCGGTTAATTCACTTCCCCTGCTAATCTAGAGAATCGAGAACCCTAAATTAGACCCTAGGGCAAGTCAGTGAATTTGCACTAGAAAGTTGGATTTAGGTTCGCCCCTTCTAGATTTCCCTAGGGTTGGTGTGTATCCTAAATTCCATTGCAATGGTTAGAGAAGTCACTAATCCCTCCTAGTGGATAGGCTATTGTTGTGCAATTGTTTATTTAATAAACCCTAACTAGTAGATTTTAGTTTTAAACCCTAGATTTAGATTAATTTCGTTACTTTATTAAATCACTATTGTATTGGAGATAATTTTCACCTTTTATGAGATATATTGTTAAAATAATGTTCATTGATGAATGTCCTATGATGTAGAAGTGATTTTATGTACATTTAATAGTTAATTCTTGGTTTTACATGCTTATTTCTGCAATTTTTTAGGGTTGACGTCAAGTGTTTATGAGTATTTATTAGAAAGTTGAACTGTTGAAAGTTGTTGAATCATTTTCCCTAAGTTGTATATTTTCCAATATTTGAAGCCATATAATTGTTGTGATTTGAATGGTTAGATTTTCCGTTATTATAAACCCTAGTTTGCTGTCCGAAACAACAATTTTGTGCCCTGGCGGTGGTCTACAACTATATCTTTAGATGCAACCCTACTTGTAGTTCCTTGACGCGACTATAGAAAATTTTGGATGCATTTCCACCTACAACTTTGCAACATGACCACGCTTCTCAAACATGACCAAAATTTATTGTCTATCGAAAATACACAAAGAAGAATGTAGAAAAGGCATATGTTTCCTCCTTTGGTTAGAAAAAGGTAGAGATAAAACATGGAAGTTAGTTGAGTTACATGAAGGCGATAAGCCCATTGGTTGTAAATGGATCCATAGAGGATTTCAAATAAGGCATCATATCTAGCTAGAAATAAAATAAAATATTGATTAATGTCCACTCCAAAGTGTTGAAATATGTAACTAGGTTCGGTCTTCATAATGACATGTGTAATCATGATTTTATGTAATTGATGTAAAGAAAATAAAATTATTTTTGTAATGCTTGAGTCATGGGTTTTGTGATCAAGGAATTTTATTTTATAGATGAAGCTCCCGTTGTGAGCTATTAGGTTTGGTCATCAAGTCATAAAGTCTAGTGAGTCAATGAAGACCCATTTGGGCATGTTACACATTGTAAAAGAGAATTTGTTAGTCATTAACCCTCCAAGACCTTTTCACAAGCACTCCTTCAAGTCGGCTTTCAAAAAGGGATGAAGATGATTATGGAATAGCATGTCGACCTGGTCACAAGGTCAAGTCGACCTATTTTGCATGGATAGACCACTATTTATAGAAGGAATCAACATCACTTGAAGGACCATTCGATCAAGCATCTGAATTTGAAGAAGAAGTGTGAGAATCACTTAAGAAGAGCCTCTCTTCAAGCGAAGAAGGAAGAACAAGAAGCCGAATTGTTTTGGGTTTGTTTTAGGGTTAATATCTCTCACACGTGCAAGGAAAAGTCATATCATTTGCTACAGAAGAAGCCAAGATTGTCACAGTCATCTTAGGAGGCTGAATTAAGGAAGAGAACAAGTCAAGAATACAAACCAAATTGAAGTAGAAGAAGCCTCCATCCAAGCGAAGGGAACATGGGTACAAAAATTGGTGGTGATCCTTCTCATGTGCTGCAACTAGGGTTTTTGAAGAGGCCGAGAGTTGCAGGTTTGAACCAAGAAGCCGAAATATGAAGGATAGCTGAGACAGAAGGGGAAGCAAGTAGTTTGACCATCGTTGACTCAAGGAAGAAGAAATCAAATGAAGAAGTCTTATGACTTGGTCTTGGAGAGGTTGATATGTCAAGGGTCTTGGTCTTGGTATTCGTTAATTGAAGTTTCTATAAGAAGAAGAATTCGTTTGGGTTTTCCTCTCAAGTTGGAGAGGTTTTGGCCCTGGCTGATTGCCTACATCTTGTGTCTCTTGTCTCATTATTGTTTATGGTTTGGTAGTTGTTTCATGAAGAAGAACTCTACAATAATCTAAGTCAAAGAAGAACCTAATCTAAGGAAGTAAAATGTATTCACAAGCAATTATCATCAAAGAGAAATCACCTAATTCCTAGGCCCTAGATTTCTCAACACAAAGGTATTGAGAGTGCCTAATGTAGCTGCGAAAGGAGGTAAGTCTAAAAGATCTGTATAGTCATAGAGCCAAATAAAATCTTAATGCATGGTTTGAAAAGAAAACCTGATATGATGTAGGTTTTGTAGGATGAGAGATATAATCTCTGTAATAAATGCTCTTTCTTGGCAAGGAAAGCTAAAGGAAGTTGGTGATAAAAGTCCTTGGAGTGAATTCTTGGCATCTTTGCACAATCTATTGTTGAATGTGATACTTGATGGCCTTGTTACCCACCACCAGTGGGTAACCCCATAGGATAATTTTTTCTCCTAGATTTGTCTTCAGCCGACAACCAATAACCCTTGATAGCCGCTAGTGTAGCCGATGTTGCGCCAGTTGATCTTCGCTCCCAAAGCCAGTCATATGTCCCCTTGCCCATCTGTCAAGAGCATATGTTTGAAGGTGGGCCATCCAATCCTAAAGGTATGTCTTTCATTATGCAATTGGGTGCTTTTGCTTGTTTTTCCTTGGGCACACTTGGTATGGATTATTGTGTGACTTGGAAGGATGAATGGTTTGACAATGACTATAGTCTTGTTCCCTCACCTTAAATGGGGGGTTAATCCTCAACCCTAGTCCTGTGGGATCTCCCCTATTGGCTTGCAGCTTAAGGATGGGCACTACTTGGAAAACCCTGATTTTGGTAGCACAGTCCTGTTTTCCCTTTCCACATTTTTCACTCCCCTCCACACATTACATGCCCTATTTTATCATCCTCCCTCTCTGGGTCCACAAGGCTCTGGTACTCCCCTCCCCTTGTCCACATGTCTAGGTCGGGCTTGGAATGATGCCCCAGAGGTTGATGCAACTAAAAAAAGGGTAAAAGCATAATATGGCCGCATACGAAAGGAAATAATACCACAAAATGCAAAAGATGGCTGGGACAATAAAATTTAGCACGTGGGCAAACACTGAACATGAGCTCTACCCCTTATCATTATGGCCATCATCCTAGTTCCTAGGCCCCCCCCTTGAGTGCCCCCTACATCATTAAAGAACCCATGCATGTCCCAACCCCTGGTGGGCGATAAACTGCCCCACCTTAAGGGGGTAGTCACTGCTATATCATACACGACATGCCCTCATCCCCTGGAACCCCGAGCAGTAAAATACAAGAAAAATCAATAAAAGGCGAAGGCAAATGAAGAAGGGTGGAAAAAAAAGGCCAGGGTAACTCATTTACCATGATTGCTCCCTCCTACATTCGTACGCCCAAATACGTGGACATCCCTCATCATTACCACCCTTGAGCCCATGGCATATAGCCTTGAAACCCCTGTGCCCCATCCACCTCATCATTATCCACATGACATCTACCCCTTGAAGGATGTACCTTGGACATGTCCTTCCCTTTAGGGGCTAGGAACATCTAATAGGGTTGTTTTTTAACCACTCCTACTTAGGGAGGTAATACCATTACATGCTCAAAGCCCCAAATTTGGAATGGAAACCCAATATGAAGTCTCATTTTTTCCATTGACTAACAAGCTTATTCACTCAATTTCACTAATGAATTATTGTGTCTGAAGGAGAGGAAACACATTGGATCTTATATAAGATTGGTGTAACACCCCTTCGTTGTATGTAACACCCCGTCGCTATAATGCCGGACTTAAGCTAGACTGAATTGTAATAGAAAAGCCGAGTCTGAGGGGTAAAAATGGGAGTAAATATTTTATTACCAAATAAATAAATATAATTTAAACGCTTGGAAAACGAGACACCAAGAGATGAGATTCTTGCCAAATGAAATCCCATTGGTGAATGGGAATGGATAATTCTTTCATGATAAGACTTCTAGATCAAATTCTAGATAAGCTTAATGGAATGGTAGATAAATATCCATTAAGTTGCTTAATCGGAGAAAGATGCTAAGTTTAGGGAAAACATAAAAGCCTCCCAAGAGAGAAAGGCGAGATTTTATGGGAAAAGCCTCACAAGAGAGAAAGGTGACCTTTTATGGGAAATGCCTCACAGGAGAGAAAGGCGAGCTTTTATAAGAAAATCCTAGGCAAGTGGATAAAAAGATCCACAAAAGCGGGATGCCGCTAAAGGAAACCATATCATGAAAGAGGGAATTAAATACCCATTGAAGAGATCAACAAGAGGCAGTTGATCAATGGGAAAGAACTCTCGGCTTGGGGGTGAACTGGAGGAAGTCAATTCTAGGTTGGGTGGTGGTGCTCAATTTTCCAAGTGACATTCTTTCAGCTAATCTAGTTTGATTCAATTGCATAGGATGTTCTGTATGTTGGCTCCTTACTCTTTATGTTGTTGAATCTTTAAGCATATGAGTATAATTGCATGTGATATCCTTGTTTATAAGATGATTGAATACTTATGCATGTGACAACTACTGAATATAAATTTAATCGAAGTTAAATTTAGTGATTGGAGCATCATAGGTGGTTGGTAGTATTGTATCAAAGAGGTATGTGACAAATGGTATCAGAGAAAAATTTCAAATATTGAGGCCTATGGGCCAACCCACATCTGTAAGATATGAATGAGTTGTAGGTCCTAAACAAATAAGAGGTTTCACTGAAGGGTCTGGTCATAAAATTGCTATAAGAAAAATATTCCAATGAGTTCTAGAATAGTGCCCTAAGGCATTAGAATCCATAAAGGTTGAAACTAAATCTTAAAATGATTTATTGGAGCAGAACTTTGAAACCAAATGTAATTTTGAACTGAGGTTGTTTGATTTATGGATTTTGAAATAGCTAAAGTTTGATATCTAATGTGAAGAGTGAAATCTCCTATATTGCTTGACAATCATGTAACTATTCGTGTTGCACAAAGGGATCACTTAAAAACAAAAGTAGTCTGAAACCCTGATTCAGATCATTAGATATTGAATAAAGAAGGGTAGAATCAGTTTCGAAGTTTACATGCCTATACTGAGTTTTTTCAAGCAATATTTATATATATTCCGATGAAAATTTTGTTCTTATAATTGCTAATAATTTTGTAGTTTGTAAAGAATGCAAAGTATAAAATAGATTGTGGATTTCTTTTCTATAGTTGTAAGTATTACAACTCTGCTTCGATGATCTAATTATCTATATAGATAATATCAGTAATGAAATATGTCGTAATTGTGAAGTATGTATGAAGAAATCAACATGTAACAGCCTGAGGTATGGGTTATCTATTATTTATCTCAAATTAGAATGGTGATTGCTCATAACATTCCATGGATGTCTACCTTATATTACGAATGGTAAGGTGATTCGAGATTCGACAATCTTGAAATATTATGTTTGTAGTATATATTATGTTGATAATATACATAGGATGAGTGAAGTCGTTATCCGGGGAGATTGCAACCAAATATTCGTCAGTTGAATATATGTCTAATTAAAGAAACCATTACGGTTCTCTTGGCCATGTATACGATGCGAGTTGTGGGAATTCTGCTATGCAGAGAGTGACAAGTTTCTGGCTCCATGCAATATGTTTTGAAATCTAACAATGAATTGATGAAATTCAAGGAAAAGTCATTTTCCTCTGTGGTGCTTGATACTCTCTCAATGGTAGATTGACTCGGAGCGGTGCCAATCAACACTAGCTCGCATAATGGGAGGCTGCGACACTCCAGAGAGACATCCAAGGCACTGGTATTACCAACCCATTGTTATATTTGATAGATATTTCTGCCTTCTGCTGGAATTGAGTTACTGCTTCCAGAGCTTTACAAAACCCTGCGCCATTGAGCTATGTGGCACGCTCAGTTATGGTAGCCTTAGGAAGCGTTTTTTTGGTAGATTTAAAGCACAACAACGCCTTTCCAATTGGATTGACAAAGAAAATCCCATTAAGGACTGTTTTTTTCCTTATGATCCGCAATGTCGTTTTTTTGCATGCCTTATCCATTGATTTGGAGGTGTTCGTGTGTGATTACTGATTGAGTTGCGCGCCTGTATAAATAATGAGCATACCATTCTGGAAACAACTAAATTTCTGCGGAATATTCTACCCCATAAAAGCATTCAGTTTGTCACGCCCATAAAAGCATTCAGTGGATAATGGTTATCCTTGTTGTCACACCATAAACGCATTCAGTTTGGATAATGGCTGTCCAATTTTTTTTCCCATCTGACAATGTATTGTTAGCTTATCTTTACGCTACGATTTGGAACTCGAAGGCTATGCGTAATTGGGATCGACAAGATCGTTTTAAAGACCTCCTATATCCATTATGTTATTCGATTTGAGTTATCAACATGGAAAACGATCCACCAGGAACAAAGATGGATTGTGTTCGCTGAGTTACATGTACTAACACTGGATAGGTTGGGGAATAATTCAGCTGGAGGAAGTTGTGATCGAGAACCTAATGATTGCCTAAACCCACCTCTCTATGGAAAAGCAATAAAATTGAACATTCATGATATAGAGGAGTTCGATAGTGAAGCTAAGAGGGATAGGGTATGATGAGCAATCCTCTAGGGGTGTGGTGCCTTGGGTGTCGAACTGCGTGGTTGGATTTCGATGATATTCCATAACAGGTAATAAGGACTTGGAGCTTTGGCCTCGAGCCCAACAATAGACGCTGAGAAGAGTTCCCCGTGGGTAGTTAAACCAACAAAGACCGATCAACTGTGATAGTGCATATAGAGGAGGGCAGAATAACTTAAAATCTGAACTAGTCAAATTCGTGCAGTAAGTCGACTGAGAAAGGTCGGATAGCCCTGTCAGCCTACAAATGGAAGAATGTTTTTGGCAATGAGGTAACCTGAATGAGCGTAGCCACCGTTTCCCCAGCAAGGTGATGGGAACGTGGACACCAAAATGGTGTGACAAACGTGTTGACCGCGTTCTACAGGACATATCGACTTTCCATTTATCTGCAGAGAAGTTTTTCGTGGTCAAGATATATCCTATCAAAAACGACAGTTTAAATAATGGAAGTGCCAACAAAAAGGTTTCTATGGTCCAACTACAATTACTCGCTTTGAAATCCAGAAGAGTTCAAGAATTGTCGATTGAATGGCCCATTCCTCTATTTCTAGCAGAGATGAGGCATAATGTTGTGTGCTTGGTACGCCCCAGGTAGAATCTCCAGAATTCTTAACCCCTTTTTAAATTTTCGCTTCACTAAAGTCTCACAACGATACTGTTTTCAGATTGTTCTGCATAATTATTATTACGTAGTAATTACGTAAACACAAGATTAAATGACACATGGGCACTTTGTTTAACGTCTAGAATTGGTGATAGATGACGGATTTACAAAATGTGCATAAACGAACTACACAAACGTGTGTGCATAGTTTTATATGAGCTATTTTTTTTAATTCATAAAGTATCCCATAAAAATATGCATAACTTATGTTATCTTCTCCTCGGAGTTGCGTGATTACATTATGCTTTGAAGGTTGTAAGTTCATCCTTTCTTGTTTTGCATACGATGAGTGTTGTGGATGAACGAGGATAATGTCCAAACTCATATGTGTGCTTACATGCATTATTCATGTGCTTACATGTATGTATGGCTCATTTGTGTGCTTACATGCATGTATGGTTTATTTGTGTGTTTACGATGAGCTGCATTTGTGCGCTTACATGCATGGATGGCTCAAATTTTCACTATTTACCATGATTTCAATCTTGTTTAAAATAATTTACACATGATAGACCTAGCTTTAGATGTTTATAATTGAGCTTGATGAATGAACAAATTGGTAATATTCTTAAAGTATGACTATTGTATTTTAGTGGTGTGGTCATCATGGCTTATAAATATGAACGCAAGTATGGAATGGAGTAATGGTGGATAAGGAAATTTTGAATCCTATGTTTAATTGCGTGCCAATATGTCTTTTCTTCCATACTGTCATCCTATTACTTTGCTCATATTAAAATTAAATTATGAGTTGTGCATAGTCTATCCAAGGACATAGCTTAATGGAATGAAGTTTATACTTATAGAGATCTTAAGAAAGGATGAAATATGAAGGGAAGAAATGTTGAACTCTTATGAGGTAATTGGCAAACAAAAATAGATAAAATGACAAGTGCCCTTTCCATAGATCATGACCAATACGAGGAAGGATCAAAATAAAAGTATATAGATGGAATCTATATAAATCATAGGAAAGAAGTTCATGACATTCTATCAACATTAGTAGAAATTGATGGTTAATTAATTTGTTTCCATCCTAAAAAAAACTCTAAAGGTTCTTCTTATTTGTATCTATTCATCGCTAAGCTCATGAAAGACAGGTCTCTGTACGTAGTATTAGACTATGTATCTTGATTAATTATAATTGTCTTTCAATTTAATGTTTTTGCGTTGATTGGTGCATCTACATGTAATGATGCAATCCATTTTTGATGTGGTTTTGCCACTGGTTGAACCATTTAATTCACCCTTATTGGGAAAATGCTCCAAATATACACTATTGAAGGGAACTAAACTTTACCAAGTCATTATTCAGATATTCAGTAGCAACATGCATATTTAATTAGATATGCATAGTTTGGAATCTACAGGGTTCTTTTTGAATAAAGAAATATCCCAATAATAGGGAACTAAACTTTATCGAATCATTATTTAGAGATTCAGTGGCAACATGCATATTTAATTAGATATGCATAGTTTGGAACCTACATGTTTCTTTTTGAATAAAACAATATCCCAATAATTGTAACTGAGATATGCAAGTGGCACAAATTATATTTCCAATTTAGACTGAACTAGGGTCACAGTGGTGAAGTGTGTGCACACATGTAATACAATTCACTGTATACATGTTGGAGAAGACATCATACATTAATAATTTTATGATCATAATAAATAGGTCAATGGCACTGGCACCCAAAAGTACATCTAGTAATGGGGATGTAAAAGCAACTCCTAGTGCTTCTCGATTAATAACAAAAAGACATTATTAAATACAAGCTCAAGGGCACATTCTCAAGTTCACTCAAATTCCAATGTGTCAATTACTGCAACTTAAAGTATGCAACCTCAAACTCCACAATCTTGATGTGCATATCAATCCAAATATAGATGGGTTTCTATTAATAATAGGAACCTTTCAAATCTGCAACAAGAAGATGCTTCCAGTAGAATGATTGCAGATCTTACAAATGTACTTCTTATGGGAATTGATAAGATTGAAATGATTTGTATTCTTCTACTATATATAAACAAAGTATACATGCTTTATGAGAACATAAATGACAAACGAACTAACTATGGTAGTGCGGATGCATTTGAAGTTGAAGTGCTTTAGGCTGCATTTAGAGCAGCCGAATGACTAACAAGAATTGTACACTAGATTCAGAACATGACTTGTCCGGATTAATTAACAAATTTTTGGTAAAACAAAAGGCTTTGCATTAATACAACTTATGATGGTCTAAGGATCTTATGCTAGTAGTAAAATAATGCATGCATCAAGTAAGGGTGACATATAAAAGGTTCTAGGTGATGAAGAGAGAGGATAACAAACCATGCAACAGCTCGTTGTTAAATCGATAGGATGCTTCAACCATATTGGATGGCTAAGTGGTATTGGTAATCGAGATTGTTGTGCACAAAGATAATTGGTTTCGATAAAATGATATCTAGCAATCTATTCAAATTAATTCACAATCGTACAATCTGGGATGCATAGTTTGTACCACTATTTCCTACCAAGCAATATGGGAAAATTCTACCTGTCAGGTTGCACTGATAGTGCTATCTGGTTTTGAATATGGCAACATAACAATTGTTGCATAAACCACGCGGGAAATTATTTTAATGAATCCTGTTTCCAATAAATGAGTTATATTCTTTTGTCTTTTGGGTGGTGATTTAATGTTTAAGGTGAGGTGTCAACATGTTGATAACCTACGTTTAAATCTAGGTACGCATAGTACCCTGGAAATTAGGAGATTGGGGGAGTGTGAGAACATTGTAACCTTCATTTATGACTCATGTATAGGAGGTGTATGTACTTGCATACTGATTGTTCGATTGGTTTTGAATATACACAGAATTATTCATGGCCAACAAGGTGTTGGGAGTAGTGTTTAAAAGAGCAAACAGGAAATCATATGGCATAACTGGATTATGTATTGTGTACTTTTGAGTACCAAACTATTATTTTCTTGGCTAAAGATAAGGTTAACGTTGTTTATCAAAACCGCAAATATAATATTGAAGGCCATACTAGTTTAACTATCAAAATTCTGCTTTATGATTGGGCGGAGGTCGTATTTCCGATGTTATTAAGACCTTGTCTGGTAACAAATTCAATCCCAAAACCCAAGGTTATTAGTATTGTGAAGATGTATTGTGCATGATTACCTCTGTGTTATCATTTTCTCTCATTGATGAAATTTTCCTGCAACCACAAGATATATGAATAGGATTAGCTCAATAAAATCACTTAAATACTTTGACATGAATGCTCTGGTTGTAGAAGTTGAACAGGTCCATTAATTCTCTATTCTCCAATTGACAAACCGAGCATGGTTTGATTGGACTTACCTAAAAGTAGTGTGAATAAATAATTAAAGGAATTTTTGGCATTGACTTGATGTTATGTTAATAATACTAACATTGTTTGAAAACATGTGGATAATGTACATGTCGTGCATATGATGCTATGGACATTTGGTATTATGTACATGTTGTACAGGTGGTATTGTGTACATGTGGTACATATGGTACTGGTGTGGATGCAGGTATTGCATGATGTTGGATGACGTGTATAGCTGTATGTGTGTGATGCACACTATGTGTATGTGCACATGGTTGAGGGGAAGGCACTTGGTGGTTGTCTGGTGTGGCAACCGATTTGGAATGTGTATAGAATAAAGACAAAGATGGAAGATAAGGATTGATTAAAGGATAAGTATCAGTGTTGTTGGACACCTAATCCTCAATGGGTTAGTGTGGAAGCCGAATGGACAAAAAGAGTCCAAGAGACCTTGGGATGTGAAACCCAACGGTCACAACATGTACTATAAATGTAAATCATTTGTTAATAAAAATGCACTCTCATGTTTTATTCTTCAGATTCCTTTGTTGTCCATGTGTGTTTAACATGGTATCAGAGCCATGATGTGTGGCCTGTGTAGTTTTCTTCCTCACGGTTTATCCCTTAGTTAAAAAATGACATGTTGTTATTCCCTGAGCAGCTGGTCTGAGCTGCCTTGAATAGCATTGGCCTGGTCTTCATTACCTGTAACTTTCCTGACTACCTAACGCCCCTGACAACCTAAAACATTGAAGCTGAGCGCATCAGACTGCGTGCATTGCTGCGAGAATGGCATGATTGAGTGTGGAATGTCGAAATTTTTATGACTTGAGCTGTTTGGTTAACGCCTGACCTATACCGCCTCCTCGGCCTATATTCGGTTGAACGTTGGACTGTCCTCTGACAGCTTTTCCATTATGAAATTCTTTGTTAGTTAAACGTTACCTGACCTCTGGCACTGTCATATACGTTTTTGATATTGTTTGCGCCCTCTGTCAAGAGACCTGCTGCAAATGCTGCCTCTCTACGTGTCTTCTGTGCATAATTTTCTGCACCCTGGGCTCTCTGCCATAATAATAATTTTCTGCATCCTGTCTGCGCCTTTCAGAAATGGTTGACAAAACTCGGGCAGTCTGGTTTGCGAGACTGCACTTCCTCAGTTGATGTTCATATCAGACACTGTACGCGCTAAAATTCTTCATACATTGAACCCATTTTAGCAAAAGCAGAAATGGCTATTGTGTAGATTACTACGTTCGGGTGGCTGTTAGGGTCATCGTCATTACGCATTGCCCTCAGCATTTTTATAACATCTCTCAATCTGCGATTCTGCATATACCCCTTTATTAGAGTAGCATATATGCGAGCATCAGGTCTGTAGCTCCTTGGTAATAACAACCTTGAAGCAGAAACATATTTGACTGAATCCTGTTCTTTGAGGGCGTAGACTCACTACAGAGTTCGAAGAGCAGTGCCAGACCATTGGATCATTGATACTATGGACTGATCGTGATAATCTCTGTCACATCATGGTGAAAGATTCCAGTACATCTCTGTTGCTTAAATTATAAGCTTGGGAGACTGATTGAAGCTTGAAAGCTCCCGGTGTTTAAAGGCTTCCTAGTTTTGAATGCTGCCCCTATTCATATATTCAACCAGCGCTACAATTGCATCGACCTGGACAACGTATCTGTAAAGAAGTTCTATGTAGCCACATCATCAATGGCAACATGCTTGAGAGCTATGAAAATGGAACAGTGGGTGCATCATTAGTTGGTTTATTCATTTATCTGTGTTCGATGGAAAGAAATCTTGAAGATTCTTTGCAATGATTTAAGAAAAAAAAAGGAATTTCACCCAGTCAAAGTTTGAATACAAAGTATTTGGAATGTCCTGGTCGTCGTCTCCACTGTAATTCCTGCAACGTTGAGCCTCAGTGCATTGGTTTATTTTTAGTGTGTCTTCTGTGTGAAATGTTGTGTTGGCTGATTTGTGTTGATTGGTAGAAGACTCAAGTCACAAATCACGGCTGGAAAGAGAACGAGTTGCCTTCAAATTCTGTTGGTATAATCTTGAGAATAGAGGTCGTATTTTGGGAAAAGAGACAAGGCCGATTTCTAGGCACCAATTCTCCCTTAAAGGAAATCTAATCTCCCTCTTGTATCAACGCAACTATTTGCGTGGTTCTTTGAGAACAAAGGACAAACACCTATACCGTCGAAAGAAACACCTTAGTTTTGAGTCGAGTTTCTGGCTGAAGGGACGAGATTCTATCAGTGTTGAAAGCCATATCAAATTCTAAGTTTGAAGCTGAACCTACCTCACTAAGGGACCGATTTTATGAAGTGATTTATTGGTGGTAAAAAGCATACAACTGGCTGGAAATTATCTTCAGTTTGGGCGTGTTGTGACTCTCTTCAGGCTTGTGGATTGATTCCTCATCTATGTTTCACTTGTATGCTATGTCTTGAAGTTTTAATACCCTTAAATGTGTCCATGTGATAAGCTTAAGAAGACCGATTTAAGAAAATCGATTTTATATATGAGTTAAGAGGACTTATGGTCATATTAAAAATGGTGGATTCATATATGCTTTGGAATTGTATTATATTACCATATATATATATATATTATGAAGGAAAGAGAGTACGTTGAGACCAGACTATAGTGCGGCTACAACATTTTCCAGGCTTCTAGAAACTACGCTTGAAAAAAAAAAAAAAAAAAAATTTGTTGCTTCAGTTTAGAATTTGCATGCTGACCAATCCAAATGAAAACCTCGCTGTGAGTATCCAGTACCATGATATCCTCAGTCAACAGGTCATTTTGAGTAAAGTTGAAGACTTCTATGGGCTTCAATATTCTTTTTTCAAATACACAAGCATACAAAATTACCATGCCAAATGAGAAGTGATGTCCTAGTTTGCAACAAGAAGCAACATGTAGTAATTGGTGCTTGCTGGTTGCACACTGGTCAATTAGTGCACATTTATAGAGGATATCGTTGTATTGTGAGTGGGTACTACTTTTCTGCACTGAGTAGTAGTTGTGATCAGTTTTTAAGGTGTAAATCTGACATTGAAAAAAAATGGCTAGAACCAGTGAAGTATTAGAGTTCCTCAAAACTCTGATGTTGTCTACTATTCATGATACATTAAAAGTTAGCAAAGTTTCTCTCACAGACATTCAGGTCTGTCTACAAAATGCACAGGAAAAGATCGATTTTTTGCAGCTTGAATCTCAACTATAGCAAGAAGAATTAAAACAGAGGAGTCATTCTGAACCTGTTTCTGTTCAGAACAATGAAGCAGACTCCCATAAACAGCAAGACAATATTGTTGAAGTTCATTTAGATCCAGTACCCAATAAAGCAGCAGTTGTACATGAAGATGCAGAAACTCAGTGTGCACTTCCCAAGCCCATCATTAGACCTTGGGAATAGCTTGTCCACAACAAGCACAGAACTAGTCTTGGATATGACAAGAACTTGTCCTTTCATATTCCAGACTATGCCAAGCCCATTCAGTTTCAGAGTGCTGGATTCATTCATGACAGTTCACCTCCAGCTGTTCCAGACTCTGCCCCTCTTCCACAACAACAACAACAACAACAACAACAGATTGTGAAATGCCAACACTGTGATCGAGTTGGCCATTTGAAAGATCACTGTTTTGATCTTCATCCATGTAAGCACTGTCATAAAACCAGTCATTCTTCACACAGATGCTTCAGAAATAAACGTCCTGCAAGAACAAAGATTTATCTTGGATGGATCGCTTCTTGGCAATGGGCATCAACAGCCAAGAAGATATTCCAAACTCATGTCAGAACTTGTTCCAGAGTATTGAACAATCTTGCAGTTCCATCTCACCTTGTATCTGACAGGGGGGGAAATGATGGTCATCTACAAGCTTCAAAGTCACATCAAGCGAGCCTGAGCCACAACCTGCCACACCAATTTCAGAGCTGTAGCCAGAGACAAAGATGCCCGTGAACATGCCTTCAGTTGGTAATTTGGGACACTTCCTCTAGCAACAGACTTCAACTTTTTGCCAGTTTCGGAAGAATTCCAGGAATAGAATTGGGGACACTTCCTCTAGCATAAGACTCCAGCTTGCCAGTTTTGGAAGAGTTCCAGGAATTGCATTAAGCATTCCAGAGTTGTTGGTCATCCTTAAACCATCACAGGTTGAGACTTCCCTTTTCAGGTTGAAGTTCTCCCTTTTATGCGAGGTGAGACCTCCCTTTCACGGTTGAAGGTTTCCCTCTTCAAAACAATAGGAGCACTTCCTCTAGCAGAAGACTTCAGCTTCTTGCCAGTTTTGGAAGAGTTCCAGGAACTGCACTAAGCGTTCCAGTGTTGGTGGTCATCCTTAAACCACCGCCCTTTATACCAACATTTCAGAGAGCACATTCAGCCTAGTGCTGCCATGCATTTTTGCACATTTTTGTATTACAACTCTCTTCTTGGACTCATACATAACCCTTCGGATTAAGGGGGGAATGTTGGACATCTAATCCTCAATGGGTTAGTGTGGAAGCTGAATGGACAAAAGAAGTCCAAGAGACCTTGGGACGTGAAACCCAACGGTCACAACATGTACTATAAATGTAAATCATTTGTTAATAAAAATGCACTCTCATGTTTTATCCTTCAGATTCCTTTGCTGTCCATGTGTGTTTAACAAGTGTTTTATTTCAGTTTTAGTATGCATGTGATTTATGATTCTGGTCTATGATGATTACATGTGATCTATGATTGGGTTTATGATGGTTACATGTGATTTATGATATTAATGGTTATGTTTTGAGCTAACGTGATGTGATATTTTTATTCATGTTGATTGGTCAAATGCTCTAGTTGACTTTTTGTGACTAATGCAGGGAGACTGCAAGAAGCAAGTGTTCGGCAAGAACACAAATGCGTTGGCATTTCTTCCTATTATTTACATATAATGATATTGAAATGAGGAATCATAGTTAAATGGCGGGCAACATTAACCCGTAGTTACTCAAATAGTTGTACTGTTATTTCAAGTTATGACATTAACTGTGGTAAACAAAATTGAGCTTTTTAAGGCATCTGAAGTCTCACAAAATTTATTGAAACAAATGTTACAGGGCACATTCAGCCTAGTGTTGCCATGCATTTTTGCACATTTTTGTATTACAGCTCTCTTCTTGGACTCATACATAACCCTTCGGATTAAGGGGGGAATGTTGGACATCTAATCCTCAATGGGTTAGTGTGGAAGCTGAATGGACAAAAGAAGTCCAAGAGACCTTGGGACGTGAAACCCAACGGTCACAACATGTACTATAAATGTAAATCATTTGTTAATAAAAATGCACTCTCATGTTTTATCCTTCAGATTCCTTTGCTGTCCATGTGTGTTTAACAAGTGTTTTATTTCAGTTTTAGTATGCATGTGATTTATGATTCTGGTCTATGATGATTACATGTGATCTATGATTGGGTTTATGATGGTTACATGTGATTTATGATGTTAATGGTTATGTTTTGAGCTAACCTGATGTGATATTTTTATTCATGTTGATTGGTCAAATGCTCTAGTTGACTTTTTGTGACTAATGCAGGGAGACTGCAAGAAGCAAGTGTTCGGCAAGAACACAAATGCGTTGGCATTTCTTCCTATTATTTACATATAATGAAATTGAAATGAGGAATCATAGTTAAATGGCGGGCAACATTAACCCGTAGTTACTCAAATAGTAGTACTGTTATATCAAGTTATGACATTAACTGTGGTAAACAAAATTGAGCTTTTTAAGGCATCTGAAGTCTCACAAAATTTATTGAAACAAATGTTACAGGTAGCAATTGAAGGAGATTTGCTGGTAGAACTCCTTTGTAACCTATATATCGAAAGATCTGATGTAGGTGGCAAGGCCATGGGAACCTGTAATTTTAGAAACGGCTACTTGAGAACGAGGAAATAAATTGTAAGATGCAGAAATACACTGAGGATGGTGTGAATTTAAGGGGGGGAGTATGTAACACCCCGTCACTATCATGCCAGACCAAAGCTAGGCTAAATTGTAACAGAAAAGCTAAGGCTGAGGAGTAAAAATGGGAGTAAATATTTTACTACCAAAAAAATAAAGATAATTTAACGCTTCGAAACGAGACACCAAGAGATGTGATTCTTGCCCAAGGCCCAAGCCCACCAGAGGATCATATTTGTAACATACCCCTTGAGCCTCATTTGAAAATTATCTACTAGGCTCCCATTCACCAAAAATTTGCTTTGGTTAAAGTTAAGATTTAACAGTTGTCACAAGTATAATTATTCCATCATTATCTGAACAATTATTATTCCTGCAACTATATTTATAATCTTAACTATTGAATGATCCAGGGGGATCTTCAGAAAAGTACTTGTGGCATGACAAAAGGCTCAAAACTCAAAGTGGCAGAATCTGGATAAGCTTAGCATCGGATCAAAATGCTCATCATCCTAATTCCAACGGTGTGAACGACACTCAAATCTGAGTCCAGATGACAAAGTTAGAGCAAGTCAAAGTTTGAGTTTGACTTGTCCAAGTAGCAAGGAGAAGATGACATGGCATAGTTTTAGCAAATAAGGGAGCGCCACATGGCAGGATGCCACTGGACCTCGCATATCGCATATCGGCGAAAAGGAGGAGCGCTTAAGGAAGAATCGACCCCTGGTGTTCCCAACTGCGATTGCGATATCACATATCGCAGGCTGGAGGAGTTACGAATTGACCCCGACAAGACTTAGTTGCGATGCGATATACATCGCATATCGCAATCGCACGAAAAGGTGCTTGCGATGTGGTTCGGGGGAAAAGTGTCGATTGTGATACTGCGATAAGGGGCCCAGACCCGATATACTATATATTATGCTTAATACACCCGGCGGGTCCATAGATGTTGCAGTGTGCTAGATTAGTGCGCCAAGGGTTTCATGTCGATTGCGATAGTGCGATGGGAGAGCCGGACGCGAGACATTATGGCATACGGTGAATACTCTTGTCGAATCCATAGATATTGCAGGATGCCTGTGTTCGGGCTTGGATTGTCCGCCGATAAGTTGGAACTGCCGATAAACCCGCCGCTGATACCCATGCGCTGTTGTAATGAGTTGTTTTATTAGACATTGGATTTTCTATTGTGGAAGGGTTGTTGCCGTGAATCCTTCTGCCTGCTAACCTTGGGTATTATGTTGGAACTGCCCCGATTTTGAGGGATGCCGCCATGATCTTATATATATGATTGTTGTGTCGGAGAAAGGCAGGGAGGACTGGTCGAAACTCAGATTCTATTGTATACAGTAGACCCTGACCCCTGGCAGTAGGCTGGAACCTCGCCTTGAGCAACAGGGAGGTTCTGAGAAGGTTACAAAAGGCCCGATTATCCAAATTGGGAGTTTGGATAAGCGTTTTTGCACTATTTTTCGCCAGGAGTTCAGTGGTTCTGTCTGTTTTCAAAGCTGGGCTCTCCATTCTCTACCCATCTATCAGCTTGGAGATATAAGGGTTGTAATTGCTTGTTTTTGTACTTTATCTCTTTTATGCCACTAATAAAAAGGTGGCCTCCCCACTATTGAGCAGGGCCTAGAGACGTAATCCAAATTGGATGAACTCTGTAATCAAATCGTTATGTCATGGTTTTTTGTTCTTCTGACTATTTCCGCATTTTTATGTGTTTTTTTTAAGTTCCATGGTTAATTATCTCTGTTATATGTAATTCCGATGCAAATGTAAGTAAAAGATCTTAGATCATTGAGCAACATCAAAAGTAATGAACCACACTCCCTAGGCACAAATATTACATACTCCTATGATATGGACTTTTAGATTCATCTATAAGACTTATATGTCTGATCAACCCTTAGGCATAAACTACAATTTGGAGAAAAGAATTAATCATGGCATGCAACCAATAAACTTCTTCGATGACTCCACACAAGCCTTAATGGGACATTATCTTGAGTCCACTGTAGCTAGCATGGCTATAAGTCATGATCATAGTCCTATAGGCATAGTCAAAGTGTTAGTGACATAACTCTTATGCAACATGCAGAAATAGCTAAACTAGCCTCATTGGATACAATACCTATGATGCATAATGTATGGCATAGCTAACCAGTACCATAGACTATACAATTTTAAGCATTATACCATAATTGTTCCGCATGCACCAATGTCTCATGCTTAAATATTTGCTAACTTAAAGTAGAGATATCACATAAGGTTAGAGGCGTACTATGTTCGTTCACTAACTCTACACTTGGATGCAATAAGAGTCACATGCATAAGAATTCAATCATTCTCATAAATACAGATAACACAAACATCTATACATCTGAGCTGAACGATTCCACAACATAAAAAGTAAGGAGTAAACATACAGTATATCCCATGCAAGTGAATCCAACTAGATTAGAAGAGAGAACACCACTTGGAAAATTGAGCACCACCACCCAACCTAGAACTAACTCTTCCAGTTCACCCCTGAGCCGAGAGTTCTTGCCATGGATCAACTGCCTCTTGTTGATCTCTGCAATGGGTATTTAATACCCTCTTTCATGATATGGTTTCCATTAGCGGCGTCCCGCTTTTATGGATCTTTTTTTATCCATTTGCCTAGGCTTTTCTCAGAAAAGCTCGCCTTTCTCTCTCGTAAGGCTTTTCCTCACAAAAGCTTGCCTTTCTCCTACAAAGCTTTTATGTTTTTCTCAATGGATATTTATCTCCAATCCATCCAGCTTATCTAGAATTGAATCTAGAAGCTTTATCCCGAAAGAATTATCCCTTCCCATTCACCAATGGGATTTGGCAAGAATCTCATCTCTTGCTGTCTCTCTTTTCCAAGTGATTAATTATTTTATTTATTTCATAAAGTATGTACTTTTCTTATTACATATCAGACCTAGCTTTTCTCAGCTTAGGTTTGCAAAGTTTTACACGCAAGGGAGGGGTGTTACAATATTGACACTTGTAGGGGAAGCGTTGAGAGCCATGGGTTTCCATCACGTGACAAAGCATTATCTCATGCCATGGGCAGCCTCAACACCTTCAACAACTTGTTCATTGCCCACATTATATGAGAGATGATGCACTTGGACCAACAATGCCCCCAGCTAACTTAGCAAAACATAGAAAGTTTGGCAGATGATATAAGGCCCAGAGGAGGTTTGTCTCATCCCTGAGACATGGGATGGAAAGCACCATTTTTTGTGCCCTCATTTGGAGCAGTCTACAGGCTTATTTTTCATCAAGAGACCCATGAGACCACTACTTGTGCCCCAAAGCCACTTTGGAGCACCACATGATGTTTTACTTGGAGATCAAGGGGCCACCCCCTTGTCTATCATTCATGGAGTCCTCACTCTCATTATGGCACCTTGAGGACTCAATGAGGCCCTCCAACAACCTTGCTACACCATCATTTCATCATTTCGGCTCGTTTGCATGACTTATTCTTCACTTTATGATCTACTTGGTGGACTTGTCACCAAGGATATGTTATTTTGCACACTAAAATAATGTTTAGGGGCATCTTAGGCTAATTTGAATAGGATAGAGGATCATATAAATAGAGATCTCTCCCATTGTGAGAGATCATCATCATCATCACTTGGATTCTCATCTTGTAAAAGAACTCACACTTTTTCTTTGGAAGTTATTGGAGTATCTTGGATGCACTATGATATTTGGAGTTGATTTTTGATCTTGTCTTGGAGCTACGTCTTGAATATGGATGGATATATTGCATGATTATCTTGTAAGTTCTTTGCTGATGAAATCTTTCTCTTGAAAATGTCTAATGTATGCAATTGCTGCAACTAATGTAAACGCTGTTGTGCCCTAATTTTGTTGAAGAATTTTTTTTTGAAGCTATTTGGTTCGCTTTTGCATATGCTACTCATGATATAACATGCAATGAATATTCCTAGTGATGAAATGTTATTTTTCTTCATGAAACTCCATATTCTAATAGTAGGTAATTGTTGAAGGTTGGTAGCTAGGGCATCAACTTTTGACCTCGTTGAGGACAAATATGGCTAATCTAACACGTTTAGGACTCCATAGCCCAAAGGACTAGGCACTGGTCCAAGAGGTTTGGTGATCAACTTCTTTTTCCTCCTAAATTTTGTTCCCCGAAAGGTAGGGCAGAAATCTAGGGCTTGCAACGAAATTTTAGGGGGGTGATTTTTTGGGAATCTAAGGTTCCACACATCAAGCTTAAAGGTCTAGGCTATCAATGTTCCAAGTTTGGTGGGCATCTGCCTGAGTTTCATCCATAAAACCTCTTGCCCTCGGTGCCACTCCAAGAGGGAAAACCTAGGTCTTTCTTTCTCACCTTGGGGACTTCTTTGAGGGTTGTGTGAGCTTAGTACTCATTGGAATAAATCATAAGAAGCCATTTCTCCTCCCTTTCCTTGACCTAGCGAGTACGTTGTTTCCACGATTATTCATAAAACCCTACGTCCAACGTAAGCCTTTCTTAGGTCTTTGAAAGAGAGTGAAGGGCATTTTGGAAGTGTTAAATCATCACATTGAGCTCCTTTCAGATGTCCTACCGCATCTTCTAGAGTCTTGATCTTAGACATACCTATTATTATTGTAAATCTTAAGTCCTAAATCCTAACCTTCTCCTAGGTTTTTCTTGGAGATGCTTTAGTTTCTTTGAAGCATTGAACCATTATTGTGTCTCTCCTTGAATGGGCTTAGTGGAATCACTTCACACCTAAAACATTGATCTATTCATTCCATGTAATTCTTTGAAAATCCGTAAAAGTAGGGGGCCTTGATTGAGGTGACAGTAGGTCATTGTCTCATTGTTGTTACTTAGTCTAGTAGTTATCCTTTAGGTTCCCCTTCCTTAGGGCCCTGCTAGATTGTGTGACAACATGTCCATGATACTTGGTTGCCTCAAGTTTTAGAGTGTAGTACAGTGGATTCTTGTATCACATATGCCCTTAAATAGGATTGTTTTAGACAGTGAACCTGTAGCTCAAAATTCCTTTGCAAATAAGCAATGGGATAGATTTTGTGCAGACTTTCATACATCAAGGGGAATGATTTAAGATTCACGGTCCAGTAATATCGTAATCAAACTAATCATGTATAAGTTTGTTGGAGGGCTCCAACAATACTTCCTTATCATACTCTTTTAAAATAGCTATCAAAATATCAGTGGACTGCACATGTTTTCTGGAACTGCTTAGATTGTTTCTTAAATTTTGCAGTCTGATTTCCTTGCAAATATAAAAGGTACACAAGCCATGGATTCCAGGAAAGTTATATTTGCCTCTGATCTAGGTGGATGTTGGTGGCCACCCACCTATCCCACTTAGACCCCCACAACTGTCTCTTTCAGTTTTTCAGTTTCCTTAATTGTAGCACAATTTACTATTTTTAGTAGTTTTTCGGGTCCTGAACTTTCAGAGCTGTTTTGAGGCCCTAAACGATGTTTTTTGGGAAATCTAGGAGCAACATGGGTCCATGGACCTATGTAGCTCTTCCCAAAGTTGTAGTCCTCGGATAGATCTTTCTAACAAGCTATTGTGTGCGTCAAACGAAGATCGTATGCCAAAGTTACGACCCCAGGAAGTTGATGTACTAATTTACCCGAAACGGGGCTCATAGTTTGGCATTTCATCTCCTAGGGTTAGGTTTTTGGATGTTTAGGTTTTTCCATTGTTTCTCATCAATAAATAAGCCTTCGAGCCTCATTGTAACACGGTTCAGAGGCATGTAGCTGCCACATCTCTTCTCAGAGATACGCTACCATTGCCCTAGCTAGTTTATTTCCATTTCTGTTTGTAAGCATATTTCAGTAATTTACATTAATGAATGAAGTATTATTTCCGCTACATCTATGTGTTTATGGGTATTTTTGTATTTTGTTGTGTTCCTGTTTAAATCCGGATCAGTGGTATCAGAGCAGTCTGCTCTTTCTTTGTCTTTCTTTGCATGTCCCCAACGAGGTCGAGATATAAGGAGTTAGGGCTTGAACTGGTCGAACCCTTGCAAGACCAGCCTCGCAAATCCCGACAGCCTCCCATGGTGGATGAAAAGAAAGACGAGGGGGCAAGAGATCCTATCAAAATCTTGCTCGAAGAAGCCCTCGAGCAGCAAAGGAACGCGATGATGGATAACTTTGCCCAGATCCTTCAGCAGCTACCTAGAAGCGACGCATCGGCTTCCAACAGCTACTCTAGAAAGGCCACACCCTTTAAGGTACAAGTTAATTTTGAAATCCCCATATTCGAGGGTAAAATAGACGCAGATGCTGTAGATAAATGGTTAAATTTGCTAGAAGGGTATTTTTTTGTTTATGATTTTTCCAGTTGGGAAAAGATTATTTTCGCTCTTCTCAAATCAGCCCCCCACGTCAAGGACTGGTGGGAAACCTACTATGAGCAGAAGGATGAAAGTACAGGCTCACTATTTTCAGCCGCACCCACTTGGAATTCATTTCGGGATGCCATCAAGGAGTAGTACTACCCTGTCAAAAGCTATGAGGACAAATACATAAAGTGGACCACGCTGCAGCAGGGAAGGGACCAAGATGTGCTGGAGTTCACAAACATTTTTCATACCCTTCGCACATAGTTGGGTATCAAGGACTCTGAGCTGCATTTGCTACTCAAATACCGCGGCTGCCTACACAGATACATCCAGGACGAGATGGAGTTCTTGAACATCTCCTCGCTCGGCACGACGTACCGATACGTTGTCAAAATCGAGCAGAAGTTTAAACAAAAGAAGCGAGACTTTGGATCTGCAAATCCGAAGACCAAAGGACAAATCCAAGGCGGGGTGACCCAAGACAACCCGTCGAAGCCGCAAGAAAAGAACAACACCATGAAGTCGAAGAAGGACATAGGAAAGTGGTGTGAGTTCCACAAGAGCCCCACTCACAACACAAGTGAGTGTCGGACCAAGCAGTCGCTGGTGGCCGAGTTGAAGGCTTCAGAATCAGATGCATGTTCCGACCCTGAGTCAGAACCCGACAAGGGGAATGGCAAAGGGAAGCAGATCATTGACGCGGAGCCCAGCGCCACTGTTGCCACTGCCAAGATCCAGAAGAATGAGCCTGAAGATCTAGAGGAGGGGGAGCGTCTTTTCCACTCACAGATGTGGGTGAAGGGTTCGCCGCTGCAATTCATTGTTGACAGTGGGAGCCAAAAGAACCTCATTTCAGCAGAGGTCGTGAAGCGGTTGGGCCTACCGACTACACCACACCTGCAGCCGTACAGTATCGGGTGGCTTCACCAAGGACGAGATCTCCGAGTTCGCCAGCAGTGCCGCCTTCCCTACAGCATCAAACCCTTCACATACGAGGTATTGTGTGATGTTGCACCTCTGGATGTTTGTGATGTATTATTAGGCCAACCATACTTGTGGAGGCGACATGCTGTGTATGATTCAAGGCCTCACGCTGTTATTATTTCTTTGTGTAATTCATTATACAGGATACCGGAGGTAGCCCCACCTACCGCCTCTGCTAAGAAATGCAACAAGATCATCTCCCAGACTAGGAAATTCATTTTCTGTCTGGTTCGCTCCCAAAGTAAGGGGAAGATCGTCGCCACATCCATGACCCCTGCAAAGGGTTCCTCCACGCAGCAGCAGCAACAGATGGATACGGTCATGAAAGAACACAAGAACATCTTCTCCTCACCCACAGGGGTACCGTTGCACTGTCAGGTCAAGCATTCATTCGATCTGACTCCCAGAGCACCTCTACCCAACAGGCCAATATATCACTGCTCCATTCTAAAAAATGACAAGTACAAGAAGCGACATGGTCCTTACACTAGTACCAAGGTTGTGGGGAACAATGCTTTGGAGCACAACATTCCCCCATTCCTTCGCTTGCATCGAGTGTTCAATGTGGACCACCCTCTACCATGCTTCCCACCATTACTGGACACATCAGAGATTGCAGAACAACTCACCAGGGACCAAGTTTAGCACATGGAGGAACTCAACGCAATGGGGACCATTGCTTCCTAAGGGGGGAGGAATGATCCAGGTGGATGTTGGTGGCCACCCACCTATCCCACTTGGACCTCCACAACTGTCTCTTTCAGTTTCTTTAATTGTAGCACAATTTACTATTTCTAGCAGTTTTTCGGGTCCTAAACTTCTGGAGGCGTTTTGAGGCCCTAAATGACGTTTCTTGGGAAATTTGGGAGCAACATCGGTCCATGGACTGATGTTGCTCTTTCCAAAGTTGTAGTCTTCGGATAGATCTTTTTAACGAGCTATTGTGCACGTCAAAAAGAAGATTGTATGCCAAAGTTATGCCCGGGGAAGTTGATGTACCAATTTACCCGAAACGGGGCCCATAGTTTTGCGTTTCATCTTCTAGGGTTAGGTTTTTGGATGTTTAGGGTTTTCCATTGTTTCTCAACAATAATTAGGCCTTCGAGCCTCATTGTAACACAGTTCAGAGGCATGTAGCCACCACATCTCTTCTCAGAGATATGCTACCATCGCCCTAGCTGGTTTATTTCCATTTCTGTTTGTAAGCATATTTCAGTATTTTACATTAATGAAATGAAGTATTATTTCTGCTGCATCTTTGTGTTTATGGGTATTTCTGTATTTTGTTGCATTCCTGTTTAAATTCAGATCAGCCTCTGATTTCTGCAAAGTTATATTTGGCCCTGTTCTTTCTACTCACTTTGTAGATACAATAGTCAGCAACAAAGAGGATACATTGATGCTAATGGGGTTGATGAACAGTGAATACAGTTTCATCTTTCAGTCCAAAGCTTCAGATTCAAATTTTCTTGCTATTTTCATGTTTCTTCTTTTATCAAAGGAATTATTTGGTGCTCCACAAATAAAAAGTTGCGGTCTCTAGAATTTGGATAAATTATTGCAATAAATAGAAATGGTCTTCTACATTTGAAATAACTGCTTAATTAAACTCAATACTTGAAGAAAACATTTATATGCTGGTCCTAGGCTTTATCCCTTCAGTGTTTTAATGTTGAGTTGTTATGACGTATTAGTCTTAAGACGTTTAAAGAGGGCTTTCATTGCTTAACCTTATGCTTATTTCTTGCAGGGACTGCCCGCCAAATAAAAATGATGTGCAAGCTCTTCAACGTCTATGTGGAAAGATTCCTCTAAAATTTGCTTCTACTGAATGTGGTCGTGTTGGCTTTTTCTCTTTTGATAGTGTAAATTTACCAGTGTTACCATGAAAATAATCATGAGCTTATATATTTTTATCTATAGTAGTTGCAGTTATTGCTTCATTAAAGTGTGTTGCATGTGTTGCATACATAGCACTAATATGTGGTTTCTGAGTGGGAATATACCATATTGGAAGCATCTAACTGCATCTGTATGTGACAAGTTTGAAGTTGTAAACTGAATTGCTATATTCAGGAGGCACCAACTTCCGTTGTGTTGGCTGGCTGTAACATCCAGATTATGTCGTCATCTAATCTCTGCAAAAGTTGCAGCACTTTCATTCTAACTTCTAAGAAGCATTTATTTCCTGAGATGCATCCTTAGAGTTTCAACTTAATAACTAAGGTTACGATTGAATTTGGATCTTGATAACCTTTATATCCTCTGCAGTGGGGGATCATGGCATGTAAAAACATGTTTTGGTATAAATTTGATTATAGCTTGTAACATCTTTTTCTATTTTCTAGCATGGCGATGTTTCATGGTAGCACATTTGTGAAGCTTGAAGGAAAAATAGTGTTATATGTCACAAAAGTATAATTTAATAGCATGTTTGTACCAGATGAAGCTAGTTTGCTTCAAAGACGTCTGAGTTGTGGGTACTTGTCAAGAAGTTGCATATGAAATTCATTGTCCTTGTGTGCAGCAAGCACAGATTGTTGCAAAATGTAGCTTCATTATGAAAACTTTTCCATGGTAATGTGTTCACGTTTAATCTTCATGACATATTATGGATTAAACGATATATCTATTTTGGTGGGTGGCAGTCTGTTGTTTGAAAGCATCATTATGGTTGTCATTTGCTTTAATTATATAGTGACAACCTTTAGGTAATTCTGGTCATTTAGATGCTATAATTGTGATTATGCATCTCAATCTTGAGGTTGAAAATTGTCAATGAATGAAAATAAAAGATAGTTGCTAGAGAATTATATAATATTTCTAGAATTTGACATTGTTTGGCATCAAAATTGTTTAGAAAGTGACTACATTCCGAAGTGCTACTCATGGGCAATTTTCTTTCCATAGGTAGGCATTTGATGTGAAAAAAACATTCCCTTAGTGAGCAATGAATTGACATTGATTAAATTGACTTGCTAGTTTACTTTCTTGTAGAGATATCACAAAATTGGTAATATTGTAAGACATGAATTAACCAAGTTAAACAACAAGGGACACAAATGTTGGTCAATTTATTGGTTTAAATCCTACACACTTAATTACCAATTTCAGGGTGTAGACTTGCAGGATACAAGCACTGTATATGCAGAGTTTAGGGCATTAGTGGCTTTATAACTTATGCTACAAACAAATGACAAAAAACAATTTTAGGGAAGAAAAATTTGGCTGTAAGTTCTAATAATGAAAAGCAAATAGTTTCTATTCTATTTTCTCAATCATATCTGCAATGCAAGGTAATGCCAAGTTGCCAACTCTAAGCAATCAACTAGATACTCATTCAAGCAAATTGGAAGTAAATCCCTTTTATGCAATTGGCTTAGGAACAAAACCATATAAATGTTTGATGATCTATTCAAGTGGTAAATCCAAGTTAAGAAAATCCCAATGGAGAGTTTGCCTAACCACAGGCTTTGTCCTGCCAAGCTTCTCTTCTGGACACCGTGATTGGAAAAGGTCTCCTAGAAGAATCGTAATGCTTTCAGGCTATCTAACTAACTACTCTATGCATACAAGAAAAGAAATGATCCTACCTATGTTATGGAAACTCACTTGGCTCATGCTACAACATTGAAGCTATTATGGGTTATAAATAGAAATGATAGAATGAATTTAGGGCAAGCACAACACTAGGCCAGGACGGGCATAAAACTTCATTAATCAAATCAAATGTTAGAATGATGTTTTGTTGTCATTTAAGCTAGCGGGTTGTTGTTGTGCACAGTGCCTACTGTTCAGTCAAGGTGGCAAAGGCTTAGTCTTGTTGGGCTGAGCCAGGTGTAATATTTGTGAGCATGAAGTAGACATCATAGGTGAGGACCTGAATGGGATAAATTCAGAAACTGAGTCCAATGGACAAACAAATAAAAAGACCTCTCCCAATATTGCAGAAACTATGAGGAGCTTGACAGTAGAACTTCAAAGATGCAGAGCAGATAATGAAATGTTGATCAAATCTTAGGAAGAACAGAACCAATTGAAGGCTTCCATGCTGCAAAGTTTGATAGACATACAAAGACAAATGCATTATGGACAGAATTCAAACAATCGTGCTAGTAGGACTAGGGATAGCTCAGGAGTCATACCAGATTACCTTCTACTTCGTAAGGGGTAAAGATATGCAATCTTCAGCTATAAGCAGATGAACTGAATCTAAACTGCGGTGATTGAAATTTTGTAAGGAGCAACTGTGGACCTTCTAAGGTATAGTGAGAACGGGTTGCCTAAAAAGCATGGAGCTATGGTTGAACATAATACACTCAGATAATCGAATTGTTGTATATTTCAGTGATAACAATCCACAATTGGAGCATCCATAACAAAATAAGATATATACCTCTATGTATATATCAGATTTCAATGATCTGAAATCTGGTGACAACTTAACAAAATTCGATTTGTAAGTAGAAGTACTTTGCAGTGAGTATAAATCCTTGAAAGGTTTAGTGATCATTCTTGGTTTCCAGGTTTGACTATAGAAATTTGAATGTTGGAAATGATGAAGGGAGAATGAAACTAGATTCTAGAATTGTAGCAAAGTGTGTTCTCCATCTTAAGATCTTGGTGACAAACTTGCTGCATAGGATCCAAGTCTAAGTTGGTTAGATGCATATTCTATAGCAATTGTATGGTTTGTTTGATTGTAATTCTGGAAATGAAAAACCCTTTTTTCCTGTAAAAAAACTAACTAAAAGTTATGATTTATGTAAGCAATTTTAGCCTTTTGATATCTATGGAAAGAAGCTTCATTACATAAGTGATCAAACTGAAATTAGTCAGTCTTTTTCCTGTGATAAAAAAAAAGTAAATAGCGGGATAAAAGCTAGGTTGTATAACCTAAACCTTCGAGTTGTAAAAAATTGCACATATATCCCTTTTAAGCAATTGACTTGAAACAAATGAAGAAAATAATTAAGTTTACATTCTAGAAGGTGGTTGATTTCATATAACATAACAAGACAACTTAGGAATATATCCAATCATAGTCTTGGGGATAAATAAAAGGTATATATGATGCACTATGATCCATGCTTTAATCATAACGTTACACTGATCTAGTAGATGTTTTAAGATGTCTATAAATCTATCTCGAGTTCAAGAAACTATTCATGTTACTTGATAAGGGGTAAAAAGGATGGAGTTATGGTTGAACATAACTGGGGTTTAATACACTCAGAAAATCGAATTGGAGTATATTTCAGTGATACCATGCGTGGCAATCAACTGATATAGAGTCTGTAGGAAAAATCACAATTCCAGCATGCATAACCAAAACAAAATTCGAAGATACCGAGCTCTATGTATATACGGTTGCAGAAGTATCCTTGTGGGCAATCATTCAATGATCTGAAATCTGGTGACAACTTAACAAAAACCGATTTGTAAATAAAAGTAGTCTGCAGTGAGTATAAATCCTTGAAAGGTTAACGAGACATACCAAGCAACTAAGAAGAGCATTCAAAGCCAGATTAGGTTGTGGGGATGGGTTAAGCAAACAATTGACAGTGTATACAGTATGGAAGGGCAGGAATGGAAGTGGAAATAAAATTGAAACAATAAAAAGCGCACCGATGGCTAAAAACAATAATTAACAAAGAGAAAGAAGATATAATCCTTTTTTCATTGAACAACAAAACTTTTTTCATATTTACAACTGTTAAGATGCATGTTACAAAAAGTGAGAGTTAATAGAACTGTTAACACACATATCGAAAACTTAAGCTTTACAAAGTAATTGAAGGTATTAGATCTGCTTGATACCGAGAAAGATATTGTCCATCGAAATTGTGAAGGTTCCCTTTAGTGAAAATGCATGTAACATGAAAATAGTTGCAGAGATGTTTTGTTTATATTCTGCAAAGGATATTTGCAGAAGACTTGGAAAGAAGATTTGAAGGTGGTCTTTTGGAAGGATGCAATCTAGATTTGAAGGTGGTCTTTTGATCAGTGATGAAAGGAGTCACGGGAAATTTGCATACCATACATACATGTTTATCAAGCTTCTTTGAGCCACTTAATGATGAATTAGCAAAAGTGGCTCAAAGAAGCTTGATAAACATGTATGTATGGTATGCAAATTTCCCGTGACTCCTTTCATCACTGATCAACAACCAACGAACAAATCACATAGCATATCAATATCTCTGCCGCTTCAACACTGGCAATGGGCCTCTCACTTCTGGATTAGTGCATGCAAATCTGAGGGGAATGTCCCTAATATATCCTGTTGATCCAAACTTTAGAAATATGCTATTTGAACGCTTCAAACCAGCAAGTAAAATACATAGATCTGCAAATAAAACTTGCAGATCAGTGAACAGATTCTTGAAATCTGCAAATGAATCTTCGAAATCAGCAGTCAAGGGTATCTATTTATGTGATTGACCGGGGCCTTGTCCTTGTGAGTGAGAAAAGAGGGTAGGAAAGAAGAAAATCAATAAGGGAGTTGTGAATCGAATCTTGCTGATTTATGAATATTAAATCTGAAAGTTTCAGTTACAGAGAATATCCTACAAGGGAATTTTTAGCAATTAAACCACTTGAATAAACCCAACAACATGTCTTCAATTAATCAGAGCTGTTACAAACACGGTCTGAACAAATCTTGGATCTAACTATTGCTCAAAAGAACCTAAGGGGACATGAGATAAATGTCACAAATTAATTCCTTTTAGTGACCTACAAGAGTAGCTTAACCATAGCCATTAACTCAGAAATAAGATGAGGAGAAAGTTGTGATTTTTCTGAAGAATAGTGAAGGACATTGGGCATTGATTATTAAACTGCCATTCTTCTTTTTCTCTTATAGCTGAAGGTGATACCAAACTGTCCAAGCATAGAAGTTCTAACAATAGCACTTATCTTCCAAAACGATCGGTAATAGAGCAGTGCTCAACTGTATAACATTAGCTCTACATCTGCATGATAATTAGGGAATGTATGCTACTCTTCTTCTTTGTAGAACACGCTGAATCTGAATTGAAGAATACAATAGAAATTTCAAGAATAGCATTGGACATTAGGATTGTGCCATTCCTCTTAAGACTGAATCCCATTTTAGGCAGAGTTGATCCTCAAAATATCTATCTGAAAAGAAGCAATGATTTTTAATATGAAATCATGCAATTGTAAGCATCATATCTTATCAGAGTTAGAGGGAGGTTGAGAAGACTTACATTTTTCATGAAATTATGATATTATGCCTTTTATCATGCATGCAAGTACTATTGATAGTGCTTCTATTGATTGAAGATAGTTAAATTTCAGTACATGGTAAACACTAACCAAACCTGCAACTAAGAACACTTAGAAAACTGAAAAGCTATAAGAAACTTTCAGAACTGCTTCTTTATGCAAGATCTGAAAACATTTAAGCTAACCAAAAAGTTTTGAACAACAAAAGAAAACAACAGAACTTAGAAAAACATCTTTGTTTTCTTTATTAACTCCGGAAAGAAAACCAAACAAAGTGGATCCGCTCTTTCGTAAACTGAATGAATAACAAAAGTAGAGGGACACTACTACTATTGCACCATCCTAATTAACTTAATTCAACCCTAATTCACTTCTAGGAAAGTGCGCCCAAGGTGCTTTCAGAAGTTTCCTAGAATAGAGAGCCTCACTCCTAGACTAATGCACACTAGTCTAAAACTGGAAACCTCATCTACCATGCACTTTTCCTATAAATTGATAACAACAATTAAAGGATAGAAACAGTGCCTAAAACAAGGATGTCTATATTTTCACTATAAGAGATGAGACAAATTGAAGAGGGAGCATGCATAAACCTCATTGACATACCATTCTAGATTTCCCACCCCAAGTAGACAATTATCTATTATCTATTGGATGAGGAGGACACATAGGTAAAGAAACCTTTCATCACTGATCAACAACCAACGAACAAATCACATAGCATATCAATATCTCTCCAGAAACAAAGATCTGAGAAGGTGTTTGGAAGGATCAGACAACATCATAATGTATTGATGATAATCACAAAATCATGAACCAGTTACTTTTCTCAAAATACATTTGTCCATGTACATGGAATATATTACATTTGTCCATAAATTTGTCTCCCATACAAAAAACCGTAATCATTGCATGTTGGGGAAAAATAAAACATTAATAGGTTCTT
The DNA here is from genome assembly GCA_031772625.1 of Pinus tabuliformis. Taxonomy (NCBI): domain Eukaryota; kingdom Viridiplantae; phylum Streptophyta; class Pinopsida; order Pinales; family Pinaceae; genus Pinus; species Pinus tabuliformis. Next base: position 831,757,413 of record CM062816.1, read on the forward strand.
CTTTAGTGAAAGAACCATGCTATGATAGACCCCAGAAAAATGATAACAACAACCCATTCGCACAATGGGGATTTATATTGATGGCGATCAATGATTTCTTTTGCAGTGGATGGTGATCCTATGTCATATTTGGCATGTACATATGTGCTTAAAAATGCTCTGGACATTATATCAGTGGACATCTTTTCAATATCTGCAGAATGATTGATGGTAAAGTGTTGAAATTGACAACTCCAATTTATTGCCTCCTTATGAAGAGGTTTTAAATTGTCCTTCCGAATCCGATAGATGCCTTTCATCTGACTACATATCAACTCCGAGTTGGTGAAGACTTCAATATCATTGACATCATGTTGTTTTGCCTCTTTTAACCCTTCAACAAGGGCAATGTAATATGCCTCATTGTTTGTCGTCATTCCAGGCACTTCTCTCTTTCCATGAAATAAATGATTTGTTGCCATATTGTAAAGGACGAATTTAATAACTGCTCGACCTGGATTTGGAAAGCAAGACACTTCAATGCATAAACGCCACTTTTGCACCATTTTTTACACTTCAAAAACCTGAAAAATAAATAACAATAAATTCATGTTAAACAAGTAGTCAATTATCTATTTCCTAATACTCAACATGTTTTTCAATCATATATAACTAAAAAAAGCAGATAATTTGTGTTCATTTACACTGCAACACTTTTAATACTGGCAACTATTCTGCAAAAAACACATTTAGCAATCACCACTTTATATAGATGAAATGCTCATTATAGGACCCAAATACATCTATGAGTTTTAAAATAAATGATACTCAAGGAAGTGAATATTGTATGCAGTTCCCTTATTTTTGGATGTGTGAATAGGAATAATTCTAATCATAGACTAATTCACATCATTCTTTGGTGTGTCTGTTGATAGTAAGTACAGATTCTCTTATTTTGGGATGCGTGAATAGATTAATTCAGATCACAGTGAACATATTGCTTCATTATTCTCAAACATTTTTGTATATTAGTCCCCTCACAAAGGTACCATTACACTAAAGGGGGGAGAATTATAGTGTATTATGGTGTTTCATAAATACCATCTTGTACAACATCATCATTTCCCAACATTCTTATTTTTGAACCCTTGAGGCTTCTTATAAAATTGTTTTGCCCATTACCCTGTTTCAATGGTTGGAAGCTTTACTGATTCAGTTTCTTTGTTCCCAGTATTTGATAGCAGAGAGTTTCAATTTCTGTGTGTTTCTATGAATTTCATGGAGAAGGATTGTTAGACCAGATTAGTTAGGTTGAGTGGCCTGTATAGAGGTGATCGTAGAGAAGTTGCACTCAGAATTGCATTGAACACAAAAACTAAAACTCAAAGACCTGATTGGCATACTGAACAGCAAAGGTACATCTTGTTATTCCATTGCCCACTAACTGTTGTGCAAGCTACACTGAAGACAGAGATCATATTTTCACCTAACGATTGAAAGTGCACTAACATGCCTGCAAGTTACAAAAGATGTTTTTTTTCGAAAAATCTAATTCCGACTCGGCAAAACTGGGCGCTTAAATGTAATTTCATGCTTATTTGGCAATGTATTTATTGTGGCGAGAGAGGTAGGCACTGATTAATTAGCAATTTTTGATATCATTGTCCAGTGGTTACAATTCTCTTTATAGGAGCATTCTTTATATTGCTCACAATTTTTTGATGATTATGATCAGCTGTTACAATGTTGCTCATAAAAGCACTTTCCAAATTGCCCTTTTGCAAAAGTTGCAATTGTATCCTATGTTATACTCTACTTACATCACAATTCTAGTCTCTTACATAGGCGTGGCTTCAAGTGTGATGAAGCCTAGATAAACTTGTGATGTGGCTTGAAATTCCTTGGTTGCTTGAGAATATCCCTGCAAAAGTGAAAGGTTGTTCGACGAGTATAGAGACAACATGCAATGACTTTCCAAATGGATTGCCACCAAAGAGGAAGACTGCACATGAGATGGACTTGATTCTAGGTGTGACATTGCCAAATCAAGCACTGCACAAGATGAGTACATTGAAAAGCATGGAATTATATCAGCGAGTTGGTGAGTTGTTGTCAAAGGGCTTTAATGGAGAGATTGTGAGCCTGAGCACGTTATCAGGTCTGATGACATCGAAGAAAGATGGGCAGTGTAAGATGTGTACAAACTCTAAAGCATTGAATAAAACAACAATCAAGTATAAGTTTCCAACGAGAATGGACAATCTAATGGATAATTTGAGTGGTATGAGATACTTTGCAAAGAGACTTGAAGAGTGAATATCACCAAATCAAGATCAACGAGGGCAACAAGTGGAACTATGCATTCTAGACCAAAGGCAATTTGTACGAGTGACTAGTTTTGTCGTTTGAATTGACCAACACCACACTGTCATGTGATTAGGCACTAGTAAGTTTGTAGTTCTTTATTTAGATGATATTTTGATTTTCAACAACTACACAGTGGAACAACATTTGACATTGGTGTATGAAGAGCGAAGAAAGGATAAGTTGTGCATCAACTTGAAGTGTCAGTGCTTCAAGGAGTTAGTTTACCTTGGTTTCATGGTGCCCAAGGATCGATTGTGCATGGATCCAAAGAAAGTGAAGGCAATATCAGAATGACCTACACCTGCAGCATTATAGAGGCTAAGAGTTTACATTATAGCAAATGTTTATAGGAAGTTCAATGACAATGACAAAATGTATGAAGGCGCAAGGATTCCAATCGAGCTCATAGGCACAACAAAGCTTTGATAGGTTAAGCAAAATATTACAAGGAATTTGTGTAAGCATTACCCCATTTCAGCAAGATTTTGTAGGAGGATTATGATGCAAGCACGATAGTTGTTGGCACGGTATTAAGGCAAGAAGGGCAACCAATAGCATTGTTGAATGAACCTGAATGAAGTGCAACACAACTATTCAACTTATGATATTGAATTTTACCCTAATTTGCAAGCACTAAAGAATTATAGGCAATATTTATTGCTGTGAGAGTTCGTACTATACATAGACCATTAGGGATTGAAGCTTATCAAACAACATGTGTTGTAAAGATATCGGAAATAGATCAAATTTTTGAAATTACATATTTGTGATGAAGCACAAGTCCGAGAAGAAGAACAAAGCCATAGATGTGTTTCGTAAGACAGTGTTGATGTTGGCAACAATGAAGAATGAGACAATTGGCTTCAAGAAAATAAGGACTTGTTCAAGTGTGACAAAGACTTTGGAGAGGTTGCAAACATGTGCAATTGGATTGGCTCATCCAAGGGAGGTGTTTGCTTAGGAAGAAGCAATTATGCATACCAAAAAGTTTGATATGTGAAAATCTGATGAGAGAGTTGCACAATGATAGATAATAAACTAGAACACCTTGAGCACGATAAAACACAAATTTGACTAGAAGAAATATATTATTGATCTAATATGAAGGCGGTTGGAAAATTAGTGGTATGGTGCAAAATCTCTCAAATGGTGAAGGGAGTTAGTCAAAATACAAGATTGTATACACCATTGTCAATTCCAAATGTGTCTTGAGAGGACATATCAATGGAGTTCATTCTTGGAGTATTGAGAACATAACACAAATTTGATGCAATATTTGTTATGGCTGATAGGTTCTCTAGGATAGCACATTTCTTACCATACAAGAAGATCAATGATGCAATATATCGAGTGAAGATATTGTTCAAGGAGGTGGTGTAATTGCATGGATTGTCAAAGATGACCACATCCAAAGATGCAAGGTTTCTTAGTCACTTTTGGAAGATGTTGTGAAAGAATATAGTAATAAAGCTACAATACAATTCGTCTTGACGCCCTCATATAGATGGACAATCCAAAGTCTTGGAAATATTCTAACACACTTAGCTAGAGACTAGCCAAAACGATGGAATCAAGTTTTGGTGCAAGCTCAATTCACATTTAACAATTATGTGAATAGGTCGACAATATTTGTGCTTTCAATATTGTGTATGGAGTAAGAGAAGATGAAAAAACATATAAGGGAATGGAAGAACACCAAAACAGCTGAAAACATGCGAGAAGGTGGAAGAATACCCAACCGATAAGTCTCTAAGGCTATAAGCCTATTGATCTCCTGCAAGTGCTAGATCAATAATCTGTTATTATCTAACCTGTATTAAAGTTAATTCTAATATGCTCCAACCTACAGGAAATTATCTATGAAAGTTTCCTCTAGGGAGACTGCAGGGGAGCTGCTTCCGTGAGAAGAAGGGCTTTGGAGATGACAACTGGCAGATCTATGGATGGGTTGCCCTTGGATGGATTTGATTATGGATCCATCCTTGGGCAATGCTGTGAATTACCTGTTGGATATGTGCAGATTCCTGTGGGTGTTGCAGGGCCTCTTATGCTCGATGGCTATGAAATCATGGTTCCCATGGCCACCACCGAGGGCTGCCTGGTGGCCAGCACCAACAGAGGTTGTAAGGCCATTCATATGTCTGGGGGTGCTACAAGCGTTCTTCTTAGAGATGGCATGACCAGGGCTCCAGTTGTTCGATTCCCCACTGCTAGGAGAGCCGCACAACTCAAGTTTTACTTGGAACATCCCAATAACTACAAAATCTTGTCTCTCATCTTCAACAGGTATGGTGATACAAATTATTTTTTGTTCTTTTCGATCACATGCGTACACACTCTAATAATTTTATCGCTCCAAAATCCCTTAATGCTATGTTGTGATATGCTATTATCAATCTATCAATCATTTAAGAGAATCAGATTGTTGTATACCAATCTTGTGAGTAGTGATGTGATGTTCTTGTGTATGTAATAACAACACCAACAGATTTGCCAGGCTACAAGGAATCAAGTGCGCAATTGCAGGAAGGAATCTGTACATGAGGTTTTGTTGTTCCACTGGAGATGCCATGGGGATGAATATGGTGTCCAAGGGTGTGCAGAATGTTTTAGATTTCCTTCAGAAAGAGTTTCCTGATATGGATCTATTACTGTTTTTGGTGAGTCTCTCTAGGCCATGCAAATCTTAACAATTCTGATTGGAATTTGGGTTTTGGATCATCCTAATTTCACTAGTTCTGTGGACTCTTGCATCACTATGCATTCTTTGGTCGCCTTTTTTTCATTGTGTCGTTGAAAGTTTTGTTTAATATAATGTTTTTGGCCCGTCATCAGGTAATTTCTGTGCGGACAAAAGCCCACAGCTGTAAACTGGATTAAAGGGCGTGGGAAAATCAGTGGTGTGTGAGGCTGTCATCACTGAGGCAGTTGTTAGCAAGGTCTTGAAAACCACTGTTCCAGTTTTGTTAGAATTGAACATGCTCAAGAACTTAACTGGATCTGCACTGGTTGGTGCCATGGGCGGCTTCATTGCCATGCATCCAATATCGTCTCTGCTGTGTTTATTGCAACATGCCAAGATCCTGCCTAGAACATTGAGAGCTCTCATTGCATTACAATGATGGAGGCATCTAACGGTAGCAAGGATTGGCGTGAAAATTTCATGCAACGATGGAAATTAAACCCTGGCAAAACCCTGCAAGCCGAGGGATACTTGACTGAGAGGATGCTAACAGGTTCACCGAAGAGTACCTGGGTGGCGAGCTGCAAAGTGGAATCGCAGAGTGGGAAGCGCCCAGTCGAAGAGGAATGTGAGTGAGCAGCCTGCGGGTGACCATTTCCTCAATTCGAATTGGAACCGACAACAATACTCTGCGACTGCAATTCCAGCTCGTCCCCGATCTGTCAGGGGATGTCAGGCCCTCCAGCTGCGATCGTCAGGTCCTCCAGCTGCGATTGGATTTTTTGTCAGGGAATGGCAGGGAATGTTAGGATTGCTAGGGGAGGGTGGCGGAGAAGGAGGGTGTCGGAGCTACGGGATGGTGGCAGAGGGCGGAGGGATTGCTGGTGGCGGAGCTGGACGATTTTCCGGCTGGTGACGGAAAACGGGGCATTCTACCGCCTAGGTAGACTACTCCTTATGCAAACAATAAAGTTGGGCACAAAATTCGATTAGTATTGGAGCCAAACCTTGTAGATAGGAACATTTAAGTTGATGTGACATTGTTGGAGGATGTACCATTTTGCTTATGAAATCTAAAACTCTCGTACCATTTTATTTATTGATAAATTGGAGGAAAAATTACCAATTTTTGCAATGATGGTATAACTTAGTAAATTTAATAAAAAACTTTAAAATCAACCCTTAAATAAAAAAGTAAGTAGTGCTAACAGTAGTATCATTTTCTATTTGAGGTTAAAATTGCAACATTTTTGAAATTGTGGACTTAACAGTAAGTGTCATTGTAACCAAAATCTTAAAATCTTAAAAGATAAATCTCCCAAAAAAAAATTGGTGATCCTAGTGCTAACCCCTCTCTCTCTCTCTTTATATGTTATAACATTTTTGAAATCATTGCCTTGGAAAATAATAATATTTTTGCGACCAAAATCCTAAATCTACGCTTAAAAAAATAAGTGTTATTAGTGGCACTTTTATTTTGTTCCACTTCTTTTTTGTTTGGGTTAAAGTTACACTAGTTTTCAAACGATAATCTAAATTATTGTACAATTGCAAATAAGATTACCAAAAAAGAAAAAAAAAATATTGTAAAAAGGGAAAATAAAAGAAAATGATAATAAAAAAAATCTAAAATGAATGTTTTTTAATAACAAAAAAAACACACACAACACAACATATTTTAAATAAAAATAATACAAAGAACCAATTTTAAAAAATTTGAAAAAAATAAATTAAAAAGGAACATGAAAAGTATTTTAAAAACAAGTTTGAATATAAAAGGTGATCATTCTTCCTTCTATTTCATGAACCCCTCGTGAACCCTGCTTACACCTATCAAATCCGTTCAAGTGAGTGGTGGATTTGGTAGTGTGGTGGAGGAGGGAGCTTGCCCTATCGGCCCATTACTTAAAGTAGTGATTGGCACTCCGCAAGGGGTAAGTCCCCTCTCCTCATGACCTTACCAAAGCCATAGGGCATTGGTGGGCCTTGCAAGAAGACTTGTTTGTGTGATGACTTTTGTAAGGTTGTTGAAGGCTGGTGAGGCTTAGGACTCACTCCCCCTTAAACATGTCTTTTACTAATATTTTTATGTTTTTTCTTTTTTTGAAAAAAAATCTTTACTTTTTTTTATCCATTAAATTTAAAATGTGCATTATATTTTTATTAGCTTAATTTGATTTATAAAGGGACATGTTTTCGTATTTGAATTCTTTAACATCCCTTTTTTTTATTTTTCAATTTTTTTTTGGTGGGGTGGGTTATAATGATTTTGTTTGGAATACTATCCAACTTTTATGCTATATTTTGAAACATCTGATTTTAAGTCAGGAAAATTATGCCATTGGTAGCACCTTTTTTCGAGTTGGGAGTTGATTTTATGTTTGTGGTTACAAGGAGATTGGTTTTTAAGGCCATGATTCCAAAAAAGTTCTAATCAAATGGGCACTTAAGCACTTAAAGCTAATGCCTCATGAGTGAAAGGAAGATGAAGATGATAATTTATATGATTTTGAACCCTGTGGGCTTATGGAAGGCCAACTTTGAAAGATGTGGAGAAGACCTTCCCCCTCTTATGGTTAAGAACTCTACACTAGTAAACAAAATGCCAATCATTAAGCTCCAACCTTTAGTAAGGGAGTTGGGCTCTTGGGTACTTGCAATTAAAGAAATCTAGGGGAAAGAAGAAGGAAGAATGCAAATGATAAATGATGAATTGTGGAGTCTATGTGAAAGCCAATATGTTACCCCACAAAAGAGAAGCAACCCAAAGCTGGAATGTCAAGGGTTTATGATTTTAAGAAGGAACAACACAATGGATATTGATGGGAATTTTTATATTTGAATACAATGAGATCCTCAAATTAGGATCTAATGACAATGCACATTGGAGATGAAAAACCTAAGGATCCTTCTTTTGTAGGAACCCATATAAGAGGAACATATGGGGAACACAATTTTTTCTAACAAGGGTAAAGAGAAAGCTCAAGTTGTATCTTCAAGAGAGGGGTCACTTGAAGTTATTGAGCACATCTTAGATGGAGAGTTTAAATCAATGAGTTAGAAAAAATACCATCTTTGCTCTAGCAATAAAGGGAATAAAGCATAGATCAATGTACCACATAGATGATTGGATAATACAACGTCCTCAATTCAGTCAAGGGTGAATGTGAGAATGATGTCTTACTCACATATTTCCAAGATGCAAGTTAATGCAACATGCCATGTGGGAAACATTGTATCATTTAAGATCCCCTTGGAGCAAGGTTAGCCTCCAAGAGTTTTAAACAATGATTATTTTCTCTAAATAAGGGGGCTACGTCTCATGAACAAACATCCCTAGGTATAACTTTTGAAAAATATGAGATGGATATAATACATTTATAGGAGGCCATGCAAAATCAAGAGGTAGCAAGGAAAACTATGTACAAGATTCTTTTGGGGTGTCATTCTTTTGTGTGAGGAGGAGAAGAAAGATCAGTAGGGCTTCTAATATAGTGGAATCCCTCCTATATTTCTCAACAATCACATGTGGGATCATCCTTGATTTATTATTTATACTCGAAGGAGCCTAAGATATATTTAGTTTTGGTTAATGTACATTGGCACAATTAATAAAGGAAGAATTTGTAGGTATATTTATTAAGCAATGAGGCTTTCTAATCCAAGTCTATAATGTGTGTAGGGTACTAAAATTTGCTGTTAAAACACGAGGAGTTTTGCGGTTCAATAGGATACTAGGATCTTTTGAGTGATTTCCTAAATCAAGGTTGTAGCAAAAACTTGTAAGATGAAGAACCCCTACAAATAGTACCAACTTTGAGGAACAATGGAATTGGAGAGGGGGCAATTTCTAAGTGTTTGAATCAATCTCTTCTATTAAATGACATTATGAGAGAAAATTATAGATCTTGGATTGGGCTTGGAGGATCACCATATAACACACACATATTCTCTTGTAGATGGAATTAGGAAGGAGAAACCCTACAATTCCATTCAAATTTTATCCACATCGGTTGACTTGGGAGGGTTATAGAACCTTGGTCAAGGAAATAAGAAATCCCTATGACGACATCAGGGGATACATCATGAAGGATTTCCAGAAAATCCTTATTAGGGTTAAGGGAGCCATAAAGGAATGGGAAATGAATATATTTGGAAAATCTAAACAAAAATTAACAATTTTGGAGGAGGATATTAATAATATCTACAAATTCCAAATGATAGGAGTGTTAGAGGCTAGAAAAGGACTTAAAAAAGGCAGAAGAAGAGAGTAGCAACATTCCAGCTTGGGAATAAGAACAGTGAATACTAAAAAAACAAAGCAACTTGGCTCAAAGTATGCTGAAAATAAAAGATTTTTTGTAATCTTGCAAAACTGAGGAAAGCTCAAAACACAATTTTGTCAATTAGGGATGCTCAAGGGAGAAATGTAAAATCCCTTTTTGTTGCACCCCATATATATAAAAGTCATCGCGTGATTTTTTTTAAGCATATGTAAATTTATGAAAAATTGAATTGATGGTTGAACTGAAGGAAGGGACATGGATTCATAGTTGTGTGTATATTGGGGGGTGGGGGTGAGGGCGAGTTTTCTTGTAGTGTGCCAAGAACAGGCTAAGACCCACCACATTAAATCCCTTACTTACCATCACACTGGTTTCTTGCGTTGTCAAGCATTTAAATTCCTGAGTGAGTAACACATGGGGAGGACAACGCAATCCCTATCCCCTCCTCATGGATCGAGAGAAGAATGGTGTACTTGGGAGGAAGAAGGGAGACCAACAAGAAAACACAAAAAAAGGATAGAAAATAGTGCAAGAAAAGGGGGGCGCGCACACAACAGAGACACCAAGAAAACAACATAGAAATCATGCAAGCATTAATTGTGGACAACCGCAGAAAAATAAAAACATGAGTGAGAGACAAGTCTAGAAGGAAGGAGAGTCATTGACAGAGGAGCAACCTGGAAAGAGACCATGCAGAGGAGTTGTTGAAAAAGCTAGTGGGAGGATGTATTAGACTAGACTGTCCGTGAGCTAGCGCTTTGAGATTTAGGGTGTCATCCCCTATGTTATGGAAAGAAGGCCTTTCATTATCTGCCTAAACTTGAATGGTCAAGGGGAGGCTCAATGAAGGATTGAACCACTTAGTACAAGTTGAATAAGTTGATAAACAACTTGGGTGCTTGTTGTATGGCTGATAAACCACTTGACATTGTAAGTGAGCCATTGTGGTGCTTACTGGAAGAGCTGATAAACCACCTAGACAGTGGACTACATAACCCTTTAGTTCCTCCTTGAAAACACAACTGAGAAACCACCTATATAGTGGATTTAGTCTCTTGGAATTGAGAAACACCCCAACTGGGCCTTGGGTGAAGCCCTGTGATTAATCTTAGGGAGTAGAGAGTCATTGTGGTGCTTACTACCATAGAGCAGTTGATAAACCACCTAGATAGTGGACTCCATCTCCTGAGAGTTTGACCATGCCTTGGTGTGAATTTTCCCTAGAACAAATATCCCCTCAGACTCTGGATCTAGCTCGGGGGTGGTTAATTGTAGGATACATTGTTAGATTTTGGTAGCATCAAAAGTGTTCTAGCCTTGAAAATTGGTGGAGAGCCTAAGGGACATGAGCTCTAAAGAACCCAGAAACCGTTTGGTAAAATTCCACCCGGATTGTATTTTATTAAAATAATTAATATTTTTAATGGGGTCCCTAAGTCTAAACTTAGGGAAATTAAAATATTAATGGTTATTAATCTAAATATGGGTGAGAATGATCTAGAAGGCGGATCAAGTCATGTTTTAATCTTAGCCATTGATTAGAGACTTAATCTTGTCCTTTGAAGTCTCAATAGGAAAAGTATAAGAAGGAGGCTTGGGGTTCATTTAGAAACACACTGAGAGATTGAGGAAATCGATTTTCTGAGGTGAGAAGTTCTCAGGAGGAAAATCGATTGAGGAGATCTTGCAGTAGAGGGGCAGTGAGATTCCAGGAGAAGGAATTTCCAGAGAATGCAAGGCAAAGAAAGGACAAAAGCCATCTAGAGGAGCGCTGACGCTGGCCTACACAGTGCCAATGCAGAGGCAACACAGTTAGTGAGGGGAAGTCGAGTTTCTGCAAAGGGAATTTGAAGTTTAGGTGCCAGAAGCTAGGGTGTGAGACTGGAGGCAAGAAAGTCGAATTCTCAGCCATCATAAGATCTAGAGCTGAGAGGCAGCGTAATACCCAGGAGGGGTGACACAAAAGTTACCCAGGGTGACGCAGAGGCCATCAAAAGGTGACGCAGAGCCTCCCATGGTTGAGGATCAGTCACTGATTCTCCAGTGACAGGGTGATATTATTTCACCAGTCTTTTGTCCAGTATTTTCTCTGTAAAAGATTGCTAATTGAGCATCCTAGATTTGTATTCAGAATTTTCTCCTGCATAATAATAAACCGTCAAAGCTGTTGCACCGGTTTTCCCACATTGGGTTTTTCTGGGGACTATTTTGTCCAAAAATAACTGTGTCCTATGTATCTAGTTCATTACTCAGTTTCCTTCTTTCATGTAATCAAAATTTAAGTAGTGTAGGTTGTAGAAGTAATTTGCTTCAACATTCAGAAGAATAACTTGATGAATGTAATTAAAATCAAGTAGGTGAAGTAGATTTAGATTTGCTGCAGTAGGGGTTCCTTGAGACTAAGAATTTTCACATATATTACATTATAGTTGACCTATGGTTTGGTGGAGAGTTGAAGTCCTTTCTTTAGTTTCTAGCCATCTCAATTCATTCAAATAAGTATAAAGTTGTTCCTATTTGGATTTCAGGTTGTGATAGCTTTGTTCTATTAATGAATGTTACTATGATCATGCACATTCATGTGTTGATGTTTGAAATTTGTTATTACACTTACTACTGATTATCCTAGATTTTATGGTTTCATGGTAGCACAATAGAGTTGCTACCCTATTTATGATTTATCAATTATTTGTACGCTTGGATTTGAGTGCCTACATGGCTGTAATTGCAAGTCCATATCTTATGAAAATTGTTGTAAATTGTAAATCTCTACAAATTGACCTTATTGTTGTTGCTTGGATGATCACTTCACATTATTCACTCAGAATCCACCATATTGAGAAAACACATAACAAAAGCATTAAGAATTGATTTGCAGGCTTGTTTCGCCTATGGAGGCCAATGTTTAGGCCTTAGACATCTCCTTCAGAAATTTTGGCATTATAGGAAAATTCCCTTATCTTAAAAAATTCTTGCATTTTCATTTGTTTCCCTTCTCTTCAATGCTGCAAACAAATTTAGTGACATGGGGTATCAATGGGTGGTCAGGGTTGTGACAACCCAACTTGAGTTCCCTCATGAAAATGCAATATAAATATTTTATGAAGTATATTAAAAAGGGATGAGTCAAAAGGGACACAGATTCCAAAACTAAGGAGGTTGCTTGCTTGGGATGTGTGAGGTTTCCTTGTGAAAGAAATATGAACTACTTTCAACAACTACTAAAGGCTAGTTGGTATATGTTTGTAATGGACTGATTCTGAATTTAATGGGACTAGAAGAGAAGGATGAGGACCATGCTATCTTGGAAGAAATTGCAAAGTAGCAAGGACAGGGGAGTAAATGCTTGTACATAAAATAAAACAATAAAGGAAAAGGAGGGGATTATTCACACACTCATTGATTCAAGCAGGGGGACTCATTCGAGTAGGATTAAGTAGAGAACATCACAAAAGGGAAGAGAACAGAAAAGAAATGATTTCTAAAGAGAAGAGAAGACAAGACAATGGAAACAATTTGGTTGGCATGATTGGCATGAACATGGTCTCTCATTGGTGAGAAACAATGCCTCTCAGGTCCTTGTAAAGCTAAAGGGTGGAGATGGTTTTCTCTGGATTCCCTTGATGGTGTGGGTGGAGGATTGTGTCTTTGGATACCTGGAGGGAGGACCTTTGAAGCCTTTCTTGCTATGATTTTGTAGTGGGTTATGGATTCCCCATAGTGGATACTGACTACTGTGTTTAGGGTGGATACTTTCTTCTATGGATTCCCTTGACATTCTTGGGTGGATGCAGTTGGCCTTTGAATTCCCTGTTTGTGCTTGGATGGAGAAGAAGCCTATGGATACCCTGTGTATTTGATTGGATTCATTTGGGTAGTTGTAGGGTGGATACAATTGGCCTTTGGATTCCCTATGAATTGTTTGACTGCTAAGTGGCTGGTGGGTGGAGGAAAGAGGTCTTATGGATTCCTTGTTTTAGCTGGAAGTTGGTGTTTCAATCCCTTAAGCAAGCCCCTCTTGTAGAAATTCCTTGTAGATTAAAACTGCTAACTGTAATTTACTAAAACAATATACTTGAATCTACTCTACTCATTAGCGGAAAAAATTAAATGATCGTGAAATCACGAAGCATACAAGAGAAATAATTCAATCAACACTGTAGAAATTCTGCAAATTCTCTACAAATCTCGCTCTATAGAAACCCTACTTGTAGGTTAACCCAATACTGCTATATAATTCAAAGTAGAATACTATAACCTACTTCTACTATCAATTTGCGGAAATTTAAAGATCAAGCTGAATCGAGCTGAACAATATAACCAGAAGAAGAAGAATCGATCACACAATACACATGAAAATACTTTGGGGAAAGCCTCAACTAAAAACCCCACTATCAGTATTATCATACAAGGTGGAAATACATAGGAATTATACAAAGCCTTAGCTCTCACAACTACCTAGCTCTCAGTACAATCCTCACAGATGTTCACAGGCAATCCTAGCTTCTCACAAGCCTTCCTCTCTGCCCTCCAAGCTCCTATTTCCTTGTGCTGTTCCTAGTGGATGATTCTCACCTCACCAAGTGGAACACTGCTCTAACACACTGTTAGAACTCCGCAATCCTCAAGGAATTGTTCTTTTTGCATGCATGAGTTTTCTTTATAGGAAAACACATGCAACTGATAGTACACTGTCCTTGACATTTACTTCAACTGGGTCTTTCTCAGAATAGACATGCATGAGTTACTGATGAGGGAATCTCTAGTTAATTGGAGTACACTATTTGAGTGCATGCATGCATCAACTGACTGTTAACTCTCTATTAGTTCCTCAAACAGTTTGGAACTAATTTAACTGAACTTAACTTAGTAAACTGAGCTAACTAATTACAACTCAAATATAACTCAATCTTATCTCCTTAATTTAAGGCTTATCTCCTTAATTTAAGGCATAACCCTTGCATGACTTCAGAAAGAATTCTAACTTGAATTTCTCCAACTAATTAAGTCAAAATAACTTAATTAATTATCTCCAAGTAGCTGTTAAGACTAAATTCAATTTTAGTTCACAATTTAATTCAAGGACAAATTAAATTGGAATTTCTAGATTCTATTTTTAACATTTCTTGTTGCTATTTTCAACACTCCCTCTCAATAAGAAAGGAATTCAACTCGATCTTGATCATTAACTTTTGGAATGTTATGCATGCAACACTTCTCTCTAGTGTTGTTGCTCTAGCAGCTCCAGAAACAAAAAAATATCCAACTTGAATCAGTATGATGCATCTATCATCAAAGTCTGTGACTGCTATTGCCTCTGTCAACGGAAAACTTTGCGCTTCTGCTGACTCTGCCTTTCCGCACTATTGTTAATCCTTCTCTGCGCTCTTCAATATCTGACTGCTCTAGACTTTGTCACTTTGATCTCTGACCACATCAATTCCACTGATTCCTCCCGCTACTATGTACTTTGGGCTCCCGTAGCAAGGTACGATCCATGAGATAAAACCTCTCAATGGACCCTGCCCAATTTCAGCCTTCTTGGGACTATCACTTCACATCGCCCCACCTCACACTTGGAGGTATGGTTGCATGTGATCCCTCTACCCACTTGGATCAAAATTCCCCCCTAATGGAGGTATCTGCATGAGTGGATCTCTTCACTCGGTCTCCTCTCTACTTCTCCAATTTTGGCTCCTCCACAATTTTCTGAGACTTCTTTTGGGGCTGCATGTTGAGAGGTAATTTACTCTCCCTCTCAACCACCAAGTCTCTAACATTTTCCTTGCTCCTCAAGGCTTTGCATGCATCTTGAACCTCAAGAGCATACAGGTTCTTAACTCGTGAACTGATCTGTTTCACCTGTCTCGTGGTGATGTGTCTAAGGAACGCCTTTCCTTTACTGAAGACAACATTGTAGCCTTTGTCCTCCAACATCGCGACCGATACCAAGTTCTTCTTCAGTCCAGGCACATACTTCACATATGTCAAGGTGATAGGAGCTCCATGCTCCATCTGAAAAGAAACCATGCCCACTACTGAAACACTATACTTTCCGTCATCACCCATATCTATGCACATCTTGAGGTCTTTCTCCTCCAAGGCACTGAATAAATTTTTATCGCCGGTCATGTAGAATGAGGCTCCATTGTCAAGATACCAAACACAACCCATCATCGATGACACCATGCATACGATGAGGGTAAATTCCATTTCGAACTGAGAGGCTAATGCCTTACCTTCCAATCCTTCTGAGGATCCCTTCTTGGACTTCTTCGATGGGCAATTAGTCGCATAATGTCCCATATTGTGACAATTAAAGCATCTCACTTTAGACTTGTCACACTTCTTCCCTCCATGAGAAGAATTCGATTTGGAATGGGAAGCCTTCCCCTTCCCTTTCCTTGCCTTACTTGCTAAGGCCATATTTTCTTCATCATCATCCTTTGATGAAGAACCATCTCGTGTGCTCCTCCTGATCTCCTCCTGCATAAGATCCGACCATAGTCGTTCCTAATCCGGCAGTTTCTCCCTTCCATTCACAAAGTCCCGATAGCTATTCCAGCTCTTTGGAAGGCCAAGGAGAGTGAGGCTCACCATATCATCATCGGCAGTAGTTATTCCCACACTGCTAAGCTCATCTCTGCAGGTGGTGAGCTTGTTCAGATATGTGGAAATAGTATCGCCCTTCTCCATCTTGATTCTTCGAAGCTTATCCTTGAGCGCCAATTTCCTCTGGTCACTACTGTTCTGGTAGAGGTCCTTCAATGTCTTCCACATTGAAAATGGAGTATCCTTCCCATGGAGACTCGAGACAATATGGTCTCGAACTCCCTCAAGGATGATCCGTCTCACCTTCGCCACACACTTCTTCCACTCAGCCAACTCTTGTGCATTAGTTGAAGCTGGCTTTTGGATTTCTTGATCAATGAATTCCTTCAAGCCATTGTCTTATAATACAACCTCCATTCTATCTTTCCATGCTATGTAATTCGAGCTACCTTCCAAGGCATACTCGAGTCTTAAGCCATAGAACGCCATTGGCCAACTTTGAAGTATGATATGAATTCAATTTGCACCTGCAACCCCGAACTTCAAACTTCGAATTCTCTTCTCCATATACTGTTCACAACTTTGATAAACTTGGCTCCGTACCATGTAGAAAATTTCTAAAAATCCAACTCTGATACCATGTAGAAAATTTCTACAAATCCAACTCTGATACCATTTAGAAATTCTGCAAATTCTCTACAAATCTCGCTCTATAGAAACTTTTCCTGTAGGTTAACCTGATAATGCAATATAAATCAAAGAAGAATACTATAACCTACTTCTACTATCAATTTGCGGAAACTTAAAGATCGAGCTGAATCAATCTCAACAATATAACTAGAAGAAGAAGAATCAATCACATAATACACATGAAAATACTTTGGGGAAAGCCTCAACTAAAAACCCCACTATTTGTATTATCATACAAGGTGGAAATACATAAGAATTATACAAAACCTTAGCTCTCACAGCTAGCCAGATTTCAATACAATCCTCACAGATGCTCACAGGCAATCGTAGCTTCTCACAAACCTTCCTCTCTGCCCTCCAAGCTCCTATTTCATTGCGCTGTTCCTAGTGGATGATTCTTACCTCACCAAGTGGAACACTTCTCTAACACAATGTCAGAACTGCACAATCCTCAAGGAATTGTTCCTTCTGCATGCATGATTTTTCTTTATAGGAAAACACATGCAACTGATAGTACACTGTCCTTGACATTTAGTTCAACTGGGTCTTTCTCAGAATAGACATGCATGAGTTATTGATGAGGGAATCTCCAGTTAACTGGAGTACACTAGTTGAGTGCATGCATGCATCAACTGACTGTTAACTCTCTATTAGTTCCTCAAAAAATTTGGAACTAATTTAACTGGACTTAACTCAGTAAATTGAGCTAATTAATTACAACTCAAATATAACTCAATCTTATCTCCTTAATTTAAGGCTTATCTCCTTAATTTAAGGGATAACTCTTGCATGACTTCAGAAAGACTTCTAACTTGAATTTTTCCAACTAATTAAGTCAAAATAACTTAATTAATTATTTCCAAGTAGCTGTTAAGACTAAATTCGATTTTAATTCACAATTTAATTCAAGGACAAATTAAATTGGAATTTCTAGATTCTATTTTTATCATTTCTTGTTGCTATTTTCAACACTCCCTCTCAACAAGGAAGGAATTCAACTCGATCTCGATCGTGAACTTTTGGAATGTTATGAATGCAACACTTCTCTCTAGTTTTGTTGCTCCATCAACTCTAGAAATAAAAAAAATCCAACTTGAATCAGTATGATGCATCTGTCATCAAAGTCTCTGACTGCTATTGCCTCTGTCAACAGAAAACTTTGCGCTTCTGCTGACTTTGCCTTTCTACACTGTTGTCAATCCTTCTCTGAGCTCTTCAGTATCTGATTGCTCTAGCCTCTGTCAATTTGACCTCTGATTGCATCAATCCCATTGATTCCTCCCGCTACTATGTACTTTGGGCTCTCGTAGCAAGGTACGATCCATGAGATAAAACCTCTCAATGGACCCTGCCCAATTTCAGCTTTCTTGGGACTATCACTTCACATCACCCCACCTCACAACTGGAGGTATGGCTGCATGTTATCCCTCTTCCCACTTGGATCGAAATTCCCCCCTAATGGAGGTATCTGCATGAGTGGATCTATTCACTCGGTCTCCTCTCTGCTTCTCCAATTGTGGTTCCTCCATAATTGACTGAGACTTCTTTTGGGTCTGCATGTTGAGAGGTAATTTACTCTCCCTCTCAACCACCAAGTCTCTAACATTTGCCTTGCTCCTCAAGGCTTTGCATGCATCTTGAACCTCAAGAGCATACAAGTTCTTAACTCGTGAACCGATCTGTTTCACCTGTCTCGTGGCGATGTGTCTAAGGAATGCCTTTCCTTAACTCAAGACAACATCTAGCCTTTGTCCTCCAACATCGCGACTGATACCAAGTTCTTCTTTAGTCCAGGCACATACTTCACATCTGTCAAGGTGATAGGAGCTCCATGCTCCCTCTGAAAATCAATCGTGCCCATTCCTGAAACACTATAGTTTCCATCGTCACCCATCTCTATGCGCATCTTGAGGGCTTTCTCCTCCAAGGCATTGAATAAACTTTTATCGCCGGTCATGTGGAATGAGGCTCCATTGTCAAGATACCAAACACAACCCATCATCGATGACACTGTGAATGCGATGAGGGTAAATTCCATTTCGAACTAAGAGGCTAATGCCTCACCTTCCGATCCTTCCGAGGATCCCTTCTTGGACTTCTTCAATGGGCAATTAGTCGCATAATGTCCCATCTCGTGACAATTAAAGCATATCACTTTAGACTTGTCAACCTTCTTCCCTCCATGAGAAGAATTCGATTTGGAATGGGAAGCCTTCCCCTTCCCTTTCCTTGCCTTACTTGCTAAGGCCATATTTTCTTCATCATCATCCATTGATGAAGAACCATCTCATGTGCTCCTCCTGATCTCCTCCTGCATAAGATCCGACCATAGTCGTTCCCAATCCAACAATTTCTCCCTTCCATTCACAGAGTCCTGGTAGCTATTCCAGCTCTTTGGAAGGCCAAGGAGAGCGAGGTTCACCATATCATCATTGACAGTAGTTATTCCCACACTGCTAAGCTCATCTTTGCAGGTGGTGAGCTTGTTTAGATATGTGGAAATAGTATCGCCCTTCTCCATCTTGATTCTTCGAAGCTTATCCTTGAGTGCCAATTTCCTCCGGTCTCTACTGTTCTGGTAGAGGTCCTTCAATTTCTTCCACATTGAAAATGGGGTATCCTTCCCATGGAGACTCGAAACAATATGGTCTCAAACTCCCTCAAGGATGATCCGTCTTGCCTTCGCTACACACTTCTTCCACTCAGCCAACTCTTGTGCATTAATTGACGCTGGCTTTTGGATTTCTTGATCAATGAATTCGTTCAAGCCATTGTCTTCTAATACAACCTCCATTCTATCTTTCCATGCTATGTAATTCTAGCTACCTTCCAAGGCATACTCGAGTCTCAAGCCATAGAACACCATTGGCCAACTTTGAAGTATGATATGAATTCGATTTGCACCTGCAACCTCGAACTTCAAACTTCAAATTCTCTTCTCCATATACTATTCATAGCTCCGATAAACTTGGCTCCGATACCATGTAAAAAATTTCTACAAATCCAACTATGATACCATGTAGAAAATTTCTACAAATCTAGCTCTAATACCATGTAGAAAGTCTAAAAATTCTCTACAAATCTCGCTCTATAGAAAATCTGCCTATAGGTTAACCTGATAATGCAATATAAATCAAAGCAGAATACTATAACCTAGTTCTACTATCAGTTTGTGGAAACTTAAAGATCGAGTTGAATCGAGCTGAACAATATAAATAGAAGAAGAAGAATTAAGCACACAATACACATGAAAATACTTTGGGGAAAGCCTCAGCTAAAAACCCCACTATTTGTACTATCATACAAGGTGGAAATACATAGGAATTATACAAAGCCTTAGCTCTCACAGCTAGCAAGCTCTCAGTACAATCCTCGCAGATGCTCACAGGAAATTCTGGCTTCTCACAAGTCTTCCTATCTGCCCTCCAAGTTCCTATTTCCTTGCGTTGTTCCTAGTGGATGATTCTCACCTCACCAAATGGAACACAATTCTAACACACTATCAGAACTGCGCAATCCTCAAGGAATCGTTCTTTCTGCATGCATGAGTTTTCTTTATAGGAAAACACATGCAACTAATAGTACACTGTCCTTGACATTTACTTCAACTGGGTCTTTCTCAGAATAGACATGCATGAGTTACTGATGATGGAATCTCCAGTTAACTGGAGTACACTAGTTGAGTGCATGCATGCATCAATTGACTTGATAGATGTGAATGATTATTGCATTGGCAAGCATATGGCTTGTGGAGTGTTCTCCTTCCTTAAGGAGTGATTGTATGGTGTTACCCTACCTCAAGGGTTTGATTAATAAAAGGAAGCATTTCTATATTCAGATCTTGTTATTTCTAGGCATATTTCTATTTTCATATATTTTTAGGTCATATCTATTACACAAGCTCGAGCAACCTCTGCACTATCTTTATCTGTCTCACTGCTTCTTAGACAAGCCTAGGCCAATACTTAACCAATTTTTTTCTTGCCCAAGTCCCTATTTCCTTGTGATGTTTCCTTGGGAATTATCCCCCTATTAAATAGGGAAATTTCTCAATATGAATTGCGTAATCCTCATAGGCCTTCCTCTGACTACATGCACCACCTGTACAATTCATATGATTATACAACTGATAGTACACTATCCCTGAACTCCAATCTCAACTGGGTAACTCTCAGATCTGACATGCATGAGTTATTTATGAGTGAATCATCAGTTAATTGGTTGAACACATGAAACAACACCCCACTATCTGACCTCCTACTAGTTCCTCCATCAGTTGGAACTAGTTTAACTGACTTTAACTTAGTTAAACTGAATTAATTAATTACAACTCAAAATAAACTCAACCAGAGCTCCTATAATGTAGGAGACACTCTACATGACTCTAGTTAGACCCTCAACTCGAATTAACTGAGCCAACTAAGTCAATTTAACTTAGTTAACTCGTACAAGTTGTCTTCTGATGTGGAATTACAATTTTATTCTTAATTTAATTAAAGGACAAAATTAAATTAGGATTTTCTTGTTGCATTTTCAACACTCCCCCTCAACAAGAAAGGGATTATCAGATACCCCAATCCTGCCTCTATGGAACTCGAATTTTCCTCTTAACAATTCCTTAGTCAAGATGTTTGCATCTTGTTCCTTTGCTGATCTGATATTCACCTTATGAATGACATCAGTTAAAGATTTATTAAACTAAGGTATTACAGACTCATGTGCTGGTGTGTGTTCCGTGTTATTGAAACAACGGATTGATCAGATTTCCAATACATAGACAATAAAATGGAAAGACAGCAGAGAAATACAGTAAGCAACACAAAGACACAAACAATTTTAATAAGGAGTTCACCCTATTCTCCAGGGTTACGTCTCCGGTCCAGCTTTCAGTGGTGGCCTTGTTTTATTGTGTCTTCAAGCAGAGAAATTACAATACAGGGACTCAATGCAAGTTCTCCTGAAACATATTTTGCTTGGCAGGGTGGTTCTTGGGTTCCCCAAGCCACTTGGAGTACACAGACTCTTCTTCTTCCTACCAGCCCTGTGACCCTTTGGTCTACAGTGGAAAGAGCCAAATGTGATGCTCAGTTTAGATAGATTCCTCTATGGGAAGGCTTGAATCTTCAAGCTCTTTGGTGCTCGACACTACCTTTGGTCAACTCGGCCCTCTGTCTCTTCTACTTGGCTTTACTGTTCTCTGTGTTCAGTCCTCATCTCAGGGTTCACTGTTCACTGTCTCTCTTGGTCACTTGGACTCTACTCAACTCTAACTCTCTGAACTGACTGTCTTCTCTATTCACGGCTTTAGCCATTCGATCCCCATGCCTGTTCGGTTCCTCTTTCGCCTGTCGATTCACCTTCTGCAGCTGCGCTTGGAGTTCCCTGTGTTCGGCATCATCATGAACACTTAGGGAGCGGCCACTTGTCCTCCTCTAAATGGTGCCAGCATGCTTCGTCGGTTCGTTTCTTCAATTATGCCGTGGATGTTCTTCTTCCACCTTGGCGGTTAAACGGATTCCAAATCCCTTTAAAATACGGCTTAATTCCTTGTCGATTCCGCTTCCTCCATCGGGCGCGCTCTCAGCCATCTAATCTGGGCCCTCTAGATTCGACGGCATATGCACGTTTCGTGCGGTTGACTTGCTCGACCAATAGTGCGCGATCAACGACGGTTTTCTCTCACCTCTGCCTACCATGCATCGATCGTTGTATGGAATCGCTCCGCTTTCATCCAAAACCTCTTACCGTTCAAGGGCACCCTGATCAATACTGCCGGTTTTCCAGTGCCCGGGTCCCGCCATTGTAGGTTAGCGTTTTTCGCTTTTTCCGCCCGTGGTTTCCTAGCTTATGATGTGAACGAGTGCTCAGGCTTCCCCTTCAGGGCCCTATTCACCTAGCGATGCGCAATTAGCGCTAAGCGTGCATCAAAAATCCCTTCCTTTTCCCATTCCAGGGCTCCCAGGGGCTACTTTGGCCTCTTGTGCAGTCTCCACGGGCCTCGGTCAGTGCGCTTTGACCGAGGTCCTCATCGTTCCACATCGACTGTCATTGGCATTAGTTCAGGGTGTTTTTGATCGTAGTTTTGGATTTGCTTAGAGATTTGTTCGACTTGATACAGTCATGGTTCTTTGACAGTCTTTCATGGATCCGATTCGAATCACGACCTCCCTACTGAAAAAAATTTTGGACCACCAAAAGTTGGTTTTCAAGCATCAACTAAGTGAGGATACTGTTTCTTCACTTGTCCAATCTCAATCCATTTCGCGTTGCTTGGCTTTGAACCTTTGATCCCAATCCTGAGGTACTCAACATCTCCCCTGCACGTTGTCCTCACCTTCCTGTCCAACACTGTGTCTTCCTACAACTCATTGAGGTATTCAGGTAGCAGGTCATCAATAGAAGGTAATTGACTTTGCTCTTCAGGTTCCTCAATCATTGAAGGTTCAAACAATCTCAAGCAATCTGCATTTATGACTGAGTAGATGTGCATGTAAGCTGGTAGATCAAGGTGAAAAGCATTTTCACCAATCTTCTCAAGTATCCTAAAAGGTCCATACCTGATAGCCTTTAGTTTTTTACCTTCACCTTGCATCCTGTCCTTGCTGATATACATCTAGACTTAGTCTCCAACTTGAAAACTATGCTCCATCCGATGCTTATCATGCCTAGCCTTATACTTGGCCTGGCTCTTTTCCAGCTGTTCCTGTACTACCTGGTGGATCTCCTGGATCTGTTCAATGAACTAGTTGCTTTGTCCACATCACTATGTCCTTCAACCATGGTGTCTTTACCAAAGACAAAATCCAAAGGAGACCTTGGTATGAAACCAAAACAGGTCTCAAAAGGAGATCTCTGTGTAGAAGAGTGTTAAGCTCTGTTGTAAGCATGCTGTAGATAACACAAGTGTTCATCCAAAATCTTAGGATGTTTACTGCAATATCCTCTCAGTAACTGGATCACGGTCCTGTTTACTACTTCTATCTGGCCATCTGTTTGTGGATGAAAAGTTGTGCTTTTCTTCAGTTTGGTGTCCATCAGTTCCCACAAACTAGAACAAAACTTCCCCACGAATCAGGTATCTCGATCAGATATAATGGAAGTGGGTAATCCAAAATGAACGCATACATGTTCAAAGAACAATTTTGCAGTATGTTCAGCTGTGATCTGCTTACTACAAGGTATCAAAATACACATTTTGCTGAACCTATCCACAAAAAAATATAGATAATCATGACCTTTCCTAGGTTTAGGCAGTCCTCCAACAAAATCCTTGGAAACACTTTCCCAAGGGTGAGAAGGAACTGGCAATGGAGTGTACAAACCTAGTTTTCTATTGCTGGGCTTTCTTTTAGCACACATGGCACACCCTCTTACATACCTAGAAACTGTCTCATTCATTTATGGCCAATAGCAGAATCTTTGTAGCTGTGCAACTATTTTACTTACCCCAAAGTGACCTGATATCATGGAAGTATGTGCTTCCTTAATTATCTTTATCCTCTCAGTGTGTGGAATGTAGAGTTTCCCACAATGATATAAGAGTCGGTCCTTTATATGATAGTCCAATTCTTCTATTCTTTTGCCTTTGACTCAAAGTTACATATACATCTTTAAAATCCATATCCTGAGCATATTGTTCTATGTAGCTTTCATGTAGCACAAAATTATGCTTAAGTATGGTAGATGCATTTATAATGGGTCTAGATAACATGCCTGAAACCTTGTTATGTATGCCCTTTTTATATCTGATGACTAAGTGAAACTGTTGTGGAAAACCCATCCATCTGTAATGTCTTGATTGTTGCAACTTAGTTTGGGAGTGTAGATATTGAAGTGGCTGATGATCAGTATGTATTACTGACTCTTTGCCCATTAAGTAATGTTTCCACTTTTTCACACTCTGAACTAATGCATACAATTCTTTATCATATGTAGGATAGTTAACCACTGCAGGATTAAAAGTCTCAGAATGATAACATATGGGTTTACCATGCTATGTCAACACTGCTCCCATGGCATAGTCACTGGCATTAGTTTAGATCTCAAATGGTCTTTGTAGATCTGGCAGTGCTAGTACAGGTGTTGTACTTATTTTCTCTTTCAAGGTGTCGAAGGCTTTCTGATGTTTGCCTTGCCACTGAAACACCTTATTTAATCCTGTTAAAGCATGTAAGGGTGCTGCAATCAAGGAGAAGTTAGAAATGAAATTCCTCCAATATTGTGCTGCTCCTAAGAAGCTTCTCACTTCTGTAGCAGACCTGGGTTTAGGCCAGTTCAC
Organism: Pinus tabuliformis; assembly: GCA_031772625.1. Classification (NCBI taxonomy): domain Eukaryota; kingdom Viridiplantae; phylum Streptophyta; class Pinopsida; order Pinales; family Pinaceae; genus Pinus; species Pinus tabuliformis. The sequence continues at coordinate 831,782,248 of CM062816.1, forward strand.
AATGACTGCCACTTTAGAGGGATCTATTTTCAATTCACCTCCCCCTACTATATGGCCCATGTAGTTTAGAGATGTTTTGCCAAATTCACATTTTGAGAGTTTAACATAAAGTTTTTCTCTTTTCAAAACATCCAATGTCTGCTTAACATGCTTTAAATGTTCTTCCCATGTTTTACTAAAAATCAGAATATCATCCAGATACATAATAACAAAATCATCAAGAAAAGGTCTGAGTACATCATTCATTAATCTCATGAAAGTAACAGGAGCATTAGCTAAGCCAAAAGGCATAACCAGCCATTCATACAATCCCTGCTTTGTTTTGAAATCAGTCTTCCATGCATCTTGCTCTGCAACTCTAACCTGATGGTATCCACTGTGCAAATCCAGCTTGGTGAAATAAACAACTTCCTTCAATTGATCTAAAAGATCATCTATGCGAGGAAGGGGATAATGATTCTTGATTGTTATCTTATTCAGTGCTCGGTAATCAATGCACATTCTCCACGAGCCATCTTTCTTTCTCACTAAAATGATTGGTGACCCACATGGTGATGTGTTAGGCCTGATGAATCCCTTCTCGAGCAACTCCTGCACCTGCTTCTTGATTTCAACATTCTCTAAAGCAGACAACCTTTTATACCTGTGGCTGCTATAGTTGTTTCATCTCTCGAGTTCGACCCCAAATTTTTCTAAATAGCTACAGCTGTCTTCTTCTTCTTGCCCTCAGACTTCTTAGGTCTAGCTCTGGATGCGGAATCCAACAATGCTCATCATCGTACCCCTCCTTTTTACAATGAGTGCATGAAGCTTTGGCTTTTTGTGCAGTGATAACCTTCCTTGCCTTCCACTTCTATTTTATTTTCTCCTTGCTCTTGCTTATAGTGGGTTGGGATGGTCCCCTAACTTCTGGATTTCCATTCTTTCCTCTAGCTTCTAGATGAGTAGCTTGTACAGATACCTCATCTATACTAGTGGGATTAAACATGAGGATGGTATGCCTCATGTAGCTGTGTAGACCACCAATGTACTTCAAAAGAGTCTCTGGTGAGTCTAGTGAGATACCCAATACCAATGCTCTCTTTCTGAACTCTTGAGTATACCCTTGCACACTTTTCCCTTTCAGCTGCCGAAGAGTTTTCCAGCTCATCATGGCTTGTTGCATGTAGGCCAATGGATAGAACTGCTTTTTGATTGCAGAAACAAAGTCACTCCAGACAGAGATGGTCTTACCATGTCTTTTCATATCAGCTTGGGTTCTGCCTTCCCACCAAACCAAGGCAGTGCCTTCTAGGCGTAAGCTTTCCAGCTGAATCTTACTCTTGTCTGAGTTTATGTTCTATACCCTGCAATACACATCAATCTGTCTAATCCAATTGTCGAACTTTTCAACATTCAGCTCTCCATCATATATAGGCAAATCAAATTTAACATCTAACTTAATCAAAGATGCTTTCTTATTATGCACAGGGCTATTAGGAGGTGTGAGAAAGATTTCCTCTTTCCCCTTTCCTTTGGAGTTGTCATGGAAGTGAGACTCATCTTCTTCTTTATCTTGTTTAGAGCCTGATGCATCTTCCACCTTTTGCTTTCTAAAGTCTCTGTACATTTCTTCAATCATAGACTTTATAGCTAGGAAACTCTCAATGAATTAATGGTTTGACCCTGCAAAACCTTCGTCTGACATTGTCTTTCGAGAATAGACTCTCCCAATTTCAGGATTAGTTTCCACCAACTCTCCTTCTCCTAATTTGAGCTTTGATCTTGTGAGCATTCATAGCTAACCAACACAAGCTTGTCTAACCTTACAACCTAGAGCTCTGATACCACTTGATCTGATATTCACCCTATGAATGACATCAATTAAAGATTTATTAAACTAAGGTATTAAAGACTCATGTGCTGGTGTGTGTTCTGTGTTATTGAAACAATGGATCGATCAGATTGCTAATACACAGACAATAAAATGGAAAGACAATAGAGAAATACATTAAGCAACACAAAGACACAAACAATTTTAATAAGGAGTTCAACCTATTCTCCAGGGCAACGTCTCCGGTCCAAATTTCAGTGGTGGCCTTGTTTTATTGTGTCTTCAAGCAGAGAAATTACAATATAGGAACTCAATGTGAGTTCTCCTAAAGCATATTTTGCTTGGCAGGGTGGTTCTTAGATTCCCCAAGCCACTTGGAGTACACAGACTCTTCTTCTTCCTATTAGCCCTGTGACCCTTTGGTCTACAGTGGAAAGAGCCAAATGTGATGCTCAATCTGGATAGATTCCTCTATGGGAAGGCTTGAATCTTCAAGCTTTCTGGTGCTCGACACTGCCTTTGGTAAGCTTGGCCCTCTAGCTCTTCTGCTTGGCTTTACTGTTCTTTGTGTTTAGTCCTCCTCTCAGGGTTCACTGTTCACTGTCTCTCTTGGTCACTTCGGCTCTACTCAACTCTAACTCTCTGAACTGACTATCTTCTCTGTTCATGGCCTTAGCCCTTCGATCCCCATGCCTGTTCAGTTCCTCTTCCACCTGTCGATTCACCTTCTGCAGCTGCGCTTGGAGTTCCCTGTGTTCGACGTCATCATGAATGCTCAAGGAGTGGCCACTTGTCCTCCTCTAAATGGCGCCAGCATGCTTCATCGGTTCGTTTCTTCAGTTACGCTGTGGATGCATTCTTCCTCCACCGTGGCGGTCAAACGGATTCCAAATCCCTTTAAAACGCGGCTTAATTCCCTATCGATTCCACTTCCTCCCATCGGGCGCGATCTCAGCCGTCCGATCTGGGCCCTCCAGATCCGATGCCATACGCACGTTTCACGCAGTTGACTTGCTCGACCGATAGCGTGCTATCAACAACGGTTTTCTCTCACCTCCGCCTGCCACGTGTCGATCATTGTATGGAATCGCTTCGCTTTCGTCCAAAACCTCTTACCATTCAAAGGCGCCCCGATCAATACCGCCAGTTTTCCAGTGCGCGGGTCCCGCCATTGTACATTAGCGTTTTTTCTTTTTCCACCCGCAGTTTCTTGGCTCCCGATGTGACCGAGTGCTCAGGCTTCCCCTTCAGGGCCCTGTTCTCCTAGCGATGCGCGATTAGCGCTAATCACGCATAAAAAATCCCTTCCATTTCCCATTCCAGGGCTCCCAGGTGCTACTTTGGCCCCCTGCGCGGTCTCCATGGGCATCATTCAGCGCGCTTTGACTGAGGTCCTTGTCGTTCCACGTCGACTGCCATTGCCACTGGTTCAGGGTGTTTTTGGTCGTGGTTTTGGATTTCCTTAGAGATTTGTTCGACCTGATATAGTCATGGTTCTTTGTCAGTCTTTCATGGATCCGATTCGGATCATTTGCAGGAATGTACTCCAACAACATGATTCTCCTCTGCACATAACCTCGTAGATGGTGATATTGGACGTCGATATGCTTTGATTGATCATGAAAAAATGGATTCTCAGAGAGTTTGATACAACTCTTATTGTCACAGTAAGTCACTGTAGGATCCATTTGCTGAAAAAATAACCCAATAAGGATCTTCCTCTCTAGATAGACTCACAAGTTGCTTGGCTAACAATCATGTACTCTGCTTCTGTCGAACTGAGTGCAACTGATCTCTACTTCCTTCTATACCAAGAAACTGTTGCTGACCTAATACTAAAGATTCTCCCTGACGTGCTCTTCGAGTCAGATGGACTCCCTGCTCAATCTACATATGTGAAGCCTTGTAGCTTCACTCCCTCTCTCCGTCTGTACCAAAGACCAAACTGAGTGGTGCCTTTGAGATATCTCAACACATGTTTAACTGCATTCCAGTAGAGTTCAGTTGGCTTAACCATTGCTTGACTAAGCTGGTTAACTGCAAAAAATATGTTCGGTCGTGTGTTCACCAAATACATAAGTGAACCCACAAGCTACTTGTAAATAGTAGCCTCCACTACTTCAACTGAAGTAGCATCTTCCTTCCTCCAATTCCCTTCTAGAGGAGTCTCCATGGGTTTGTTGTTCTCCATGTGGAACTTATTCAGTATCTCATTGGCATACTTGCCCTGAGAGAAAAAAAGTTCCTCATCTCCTTGCCATACTTCCATAGCAAGGAAATAATGCATGAGCCCTAGGTCCTTCATCTAAAATTCTCTTGCAAAACCCTTTTTGCAAGATTTTACTAGATTCTCATCACTCGTTAGAATTAAATCATTGACATATCATACTATAATCAATAATTTACCTTCAACCATAATATGGTAAAGGTTCACATCTGCTTCACTTTTGGTGAAGCCCAACCTGGTGAAATAGATATCAATCCTGGTGCACCAAGCACGAGGTTCTTGTTCCAATCCATACAATGCTCACTTGAGTCTGCACACAAGTGACTCTCTATTGAAGGTCTCAAATCCTTCCAACTAATTAATGTACATCTCTTCCTCAATCAATCTGTTGAGGAATGTCGTCTTCACATCCATCTGATGTATCTTCCATCCTATTTGCGCTGAAAGTGATAAAATAGATCTGATTAAAGAGTACCTTGCTACTGGAGAAAATGTCTCCTCATAATCAATTCCCTCCACCTGAGAGAACCCTCTGGCCACAAATCTGGCCTTGTGTTTATCCACACTCCCATATGTTACTTATTTTACCTTGTAAAGCCATCTGGAACTCACCACTCTATTGTCTGCTGGTCCTGTGACAACTTCCCAAACATTGTTTTTGATAATGGAGTCATACTCCTCTACGATGACATCAACCCATACTGGTTGATGCACTGCTTCCTCGAATGAGGATAGCCCAATCTCTACACTCTTGCTCATTAGAGCCATGTAGCCAGTGTACTGATCCGGTGAACTCCTCTTCCTGCATTGTGATGTGGGTGCTCCCACATTCTCTCTAGCATGATGTATCAATCTGTCACCCTCTATGGCGCGCTTCCTTCCATCTCTAGAAGTCTCTGCATGAGTGTGTGTGCTTCCACTCTTTGATCCTCTGCATGTAGCTGCTCCACATCATCCTGAGGTTCTTCCTTTGGAGCTAGAAGATCCTCATCTGCATGTAACTGAAGCTCAAGGGAACATCTCATGGCCTTATCTTCATCAAACCTCGCATCTCTACGAACCACTTTCATCCTGTGAGATGGAAGGTACACTCGATGGTTGTGAGGTGTATTAGTGTACCCAACAAATATTCCCAACTCAGTTCTTGGCTCTAGATTTTTCCTTTCATCCTTGGTAACATGATAGTAAACTGATTAACCAAAGATCCTGAAGTGTGCCACATTTGGTTTCTTACAGGAAAAAAGCTTCTTTTAGTGTACTCATCCTGAGAATCCTATGAGGACTCTTGTTCTGCACGTATATAATTGTGTTGCATGCTTCAACCCACAAGTGCAACAGTAGGCCCTGATCATGTAACATTTCCCGTGCATCTCCCACAATATTTATTTTCTTCCTTTCAGCCACCCCATTCTATTATGGGTTATGGGGTGCTATTAACTCCCGTCAGATGTATTTTGATGCACAAAAGTTCTTGAATTCATTCAACACATATTATCCACCATTTTTGCTCCTAAGAGTCTTCACTTTCTTGCCAATTTCTTTCTCAACAAGTGCTTTAAAGTCACAAAATTTAGAGAACGTATGATATTTATTCTGCATGAAGAAAATCCAACACTTATGTAAGAAATCATCTACAAATATTACATAATACTTGTGCTTGGCCATGGAGGCTGTCGAGAATGGTCCACACACATCTAAGTGAACTCTTTCAAGGATTGCTTGCACTCGATTGTCCTTATCATGAAAGGTGGCTTTGGTGTACTCCCCAATGTACAGTCTTTGCATGCATCTCTCTACTCTAGTGTACCCTTGGGAAGTACTGTAGAAATATGTTGCATGATCTTTAAAGCTCCGTGGTGCAAGTGACCCAATCTTCTATGCCACAATTCACCGATGTCTTGGCTTTGCACCTTCTCTGCTTTTGTGCTCAAAGTAGCATAATCTTCTACATCCAATTTGTAGAGGTTCTTCACCCGAACCCCGATCCACTTCACTTTTCCTGAGGCTATGTGATGAAGGAAATCCTTTCCTTTGCTAAATATCACATCGTAGCCATGGTCCTCCAACATAGCAACTGAAACCAAATTCTTCTTCAGACCTGGAACATACATGACATATTTTAATGTGAGAGGAGAACCAAACTCCCTCTGAAAAGTAACAATATTGATGCCAGTCGCGCTATACCTCCCATCATCTCCCATTTTGATGTGCATCTGGAGGTCCTTCTCCTCCAAGTCACTAAAGAATTCTTTGTTGTCGGTCATATGGAATGAGGCTCCACTATCCAGATACCACACACTACCCATCACTGATGTCACCATGCAAGAAATGAGGGTGAAATCCAACTCGAATTGTGAAGCAAGAGCTTCACCTGTTGCTCCTCCTGAGGGCTTCTTTCCGGCCTTATTGTGCAGACACTTCGTGGAATAGTGTCCTAGCTCATGACAATGAAAACATTTAATCTTCAACAAGTCATTCTTCTTGCCGCCTTGACTAGAATCTGATTTGGAATGGGGTGACTTCCCTTTCCCTTTCTTTTCCTTTCCAGGTAAGCCACAAGTCTCCTCATCATCATATTTGGATGAGGATCCATCTTTGGTGTTCTGCAGAATCTCTTCTTGCACCAAGTCAGACAAAAAACGCTCCCACTTTGGTAGCTTCTCCCTCCCATTTACCGAATCCTAGTAGTTGTGCCAACTCTTGGGAAGGCCTAGAAGTGCTATGCTGATATGAATATAGATATAAATGCTTCTTTATTGATCAAACCCTTAAAGTAGGGAAACACCATACATTCACTCCTTAAGGAAGGAGAACACTCCACAAGCCATATGCCTGTTCATACAATAATCCTTGAAATCTCTCAATGGGGAGTCTCTAGCCTCTATATAGGCCTCATACATACAATACCATGGGTCATTACCATGGTTCCCTCAATACCATCTATATAATACCATGGGATTATTACATTATTGCTAACTACTTGTGGTCCCTTACATGATACGGGTTAACCACCTTATTTATTACTATGCCCCATCCCATTATTACATTATTCCCTTGGGTACCTCCCTCTGTACCTCATATTATCCCCCCTAGGTATACTAAATTCCACTCCCCTTAAAAATGTTTCGTCCTCGAAACATAAGAAGGACACAAATAATAAGATCTACTCAAAAGAGTAGTCCATTGGTACCATGCATGTGCATCTAGCCATCCCAGAGAAAGGTGAACTCTCGATCTAGCTGGTGCCTCGCTTGCTTGAGATGGAAGTTGACTCTGGTGGCTCTTCTGTGTTGATGTGTAATAGGTGGATCGTCGCCCCTATCTATTTTTCATGCAGGGGTTGTTGTCCTTGTGGCTAATTCATTGCCATCTTGTTGGTTGTTTTCTTGTGGGGTGATGTGGGTGGTGATATGCTGAAGTTTTAAGCAACGATGTCTTTTTCTTTAATTCACCACCTAATGGAGCCTGATTGGTATCTGGTACATGTTGTGGTGCCTGTTGTTGTTTCTTATCTTCCAATATTACTTCAACCATTGAGTCCTCATCTGATGTATCAATACCTGTAACATTTTCTACTTCAACCTCCTTAGACACTACCTGTTTTTCTGGTACCTGGTTTGATGTTTGTGTTTGATTGTCGACCATCAAAGGCTCATCATCTAATGTGTCAGTGTCATTAGAGCTTTGTGCTTCTTCCTCCATAGTCTTTGCTTAGGTCTTAATGGAAATATCTTGCAATGTAATTTTCTTCTTTTTATACCAGAGCTTCAGGAATTTCTTCTGCACATTAATATTGACAGTACCCATGGATTCCATCCAAGGATATCCCAAAACAACATCCATGTTATCCATATCCGAAGTATAAAAATCACAATGTAACACATACTTATCCATAGAAAGCTTCAAATCTTTATAAATTTGAACATCCTCATTATCAACTTGTGTTTTCAATGTGTTTTGCTGTAACTTGCAATTTTTTTGCCAAATTAACATTGATAAAATTATGCTTGCAACTAGGATTTATAGACACAATGATCTTCTCCTTCTGAATCAATCCATGAACATGCAATAAGGAGATACCATTACAAAATAACCCCACATGTTTCTAATTATCTTGTTTTGTGGCATGAGACCATCTGTCTAAAAGGAATTTTTCAAATTCTTCATCGGGCAGGTTGGAACACTTCTTTTGGTTAAGTAATTCCCACCATGTGGCCGCCTCATCTTTAAATTTAGCCACTACCCAAAATATCCAATGTTTTCCCATACTGAATTTTGTGTTTTTATGTGTTCTTCGATAGTAGGACCATTATCTTTTCCTGTAAAATCTGGAACCGTCATGAAGAGTGTTTTGAAAAAATTCACTTACTCGGTGAAAATTTGAAATGGCCACAATTTAGTCAATATTGCTCAGAATCCCTATTATGACCTATTTTTTGAAATGGAACAACCATTATGCTTCTTCCCATGTGATAGAAATCCCGATCTAGGCAATGAATTTTTGATTCGCACTGCAACTGTCCCGCTGTCACAAAAATTTATGAAAAAAAGAGCTGATTTTAAATCAGCGAGATCTCCCTCATCCGGACTCCGATTCGACTGATTTTTTTTTTTGAAATTGGGTATTTTTTTGCAAAGAACCCAAATCTGCAATTAAATTCTACAAATGTTGACCAGCATGTACAGATCTGATATGCAAACTCACCGCCCCAGAAAATGTCTGCAACACAACTGATTTTTAAATCATCAATATCTCCCTCATCCGCACTCTGATTCGGCCAATTTTTTTCTTCAAATTATGTATTTTTGCACAAAAAAAACCATATCTGCAATTAGGTTCTGCAAATGTTGCCCCAAAATATACAGATCTGATCTAAAAACTTGTTGCCCCGAAAAATGTTTTCAAAAATAAAAAAAATTCTTCGCTTTGCCCAAGAAAGTGCTCTGATACCACTTGTTATATATCTGACCCAGAAATATATAAAAATACAAATATACCCAAGAATAACAAGATATGAATATAAATATCAATGCTTCTTTATTGATCAAACCCTTAAGGTAGGGCAACACCATTCATTCACTCCTTAAGGAAGGAGAACACTCCACAAGCCATATGCCTGTTCATACAATAATCCTTGACATTTCTCAATGGGGAGTCTCTAGCCTCTATATAGGCCTCATACACAGGGAAAATTTTAAGAACCCCCGCTAAATTTATAAATATAATAAATGGGCGAATCTCCATGGTATATACGAAAAATGAAAGGCGATTTCATCAATAATATAATATGTATATATAATTTTTTGGCGAATCTCTCACCAGGCATGGCGAATATTTTACTCAATTATAAAATCTTGTAAGATCTTGGCGAGTCTTTCACTAAATAATAAAACTTTGTAAAGTCCTAGTGAATCTTAGCATAGGCTACATGCTGGTTTAATTCCCCCATTTAAATAGGCTACATTCCAGGTGAATACCATGGGTCAATACCATGTGCCATTTTGGTGAATACCATGGGTCAATACCATGTGCCATTTTTATTTTTATTAATTCTAATATTAGGGTTAATAATGGTTTTTTGCATGGTATTAATAACAATCTAGTCCATGGTATTTGTCCCATAGTATTTTTGCCATAGGTTTCACCTAAATATAACCCATTTTTTGAGTGTTCGTAAATATAAGGTGACTTATGGAGTAAATATAAAAAAATGTTTTATTTGTTTACCATACCTCTCGTTTATTTATATTTTTATTAATTTACCATACCTCTTTTACAAATATGGTATTTGGCCCATAGGATTCACTTAAATAAAACCTCTTGAGCTTTCATAAATAGAACGAGGGTTATGGACTAAATATAAAAAGAGGTTTTATTTATTTACGATACGTCTAGTTTATTTATATTTTTATTTATTTACCATACCTTTTGAGTAAGTATAAAAAGACGTTTTATTTTTTTACCATACCTCCACTTTACTTATATTTTTATTTGTTTACACCCTTACATGTATATAAGGTGACTTATAGAGTAAATATAAAAAATGTTTTATTTATTTACCATACCTCTCATTTATTTATATTTTTATTAATTTACCATACCTCTTTTATAAATATGGTATTTGGCCCATAGGATTCAGTTAAATAAAACCTATTCTTGAAAATGGGCGAATGGATTCACTTAAATAAAACCTATTCTTGAAAATGGGCGAATGGATTCACTTAAATAAAACCTATTCTTGAAAAAGGGCGAATGGATTCACTTAAATAAAACCTATTCTTGAAAATGGGCGAATGGAAGGTTGTAAGTCCTAATTTCAAGGGCTAAATTTACCTTTTTTACCCTCTCCCTTAAAATAAGGTGGGCTATTTGAGGTGATTTGTAAAAATATACTATGATACAAAATATTCGCCCACTAAAAATTTAAAACCCATTAATTTCGCCAAAGGGCGAACATTCACCCCTAAAATTATCCTTGCTCATACATACAATACCATGGGTAATTACCATGGTTCTGTCAATACCATCTATCTAATACCGTGGGTTTATTATATTTATTACTATGGCCCATCCCATTATTACATTATTCCCTTGGGTACCTCCCTTTGTACCCCATATTATCCCCCCTAGGTATATTACACTCCCATTTACGGAATCTTGGTAGTTGTGCCAACTCTTGGGAAGGCCTAGAAGTGCTAGGCTGATCAAATCATCTTTAACAACTGTAACACGAAATTTTCCAAGCTCCTCCCGACATTGGGTGAAATTGGTCAAGTACTTTGGTATTATGTCACCTTTCTCCATCTTGATTTTCTTGAGCTTTTCCTTCAATGCCAACTTCCTGTGGTCACTGCTATTCTGAAATAGGTCTGTCAAGGCCTTCCACATTGCATACGAAGTCTCCTTCCCATGGAGGTTCAAGACACTATGATCTCAAACTCCTAGTATGATCCTTATTGACTTTGCAACACATTTCTTCCACTCTGTCAGATCTTGAGCATATGTTTTTGGAGGCTTAGGAATATAAGTGTCTATGAATTCCTTTAGCCCGTTGTCTTCCAACACTGCCTTCATCATGTCCTTTCAAGAAATATAGTTCGAACTACCCTCAAGGGCATATTCAAGTCTCAATCCATAGAATGACATCATGTTAGCTATGAAAAATGATACTGCAAATTTGATTTCATCTGCAAAATACAAACTTGTATTCTCCTCTTCTAGAGTGATTTCGGCCTGATACCATGTAGAAATTCCTTGTAGGTTCAAACTGCTAATTGTATTTTACTAGAAAAATAGACTCGAATCTAGTCTACTCATCAACAAAAACAATTAAACGATTGTGAAATCACAAAGCATACAAGAGAAAGAATTCAATCAACACATTACACAATGATTTCCCGAGGAAACACACAACTAAAAACCCCTGCTATCTATATATTGCATTAGTAAGAAAATATGAGAAGATTACAATGCTTTTCTCAAGCCCGAGCAACCTTTGCACTATCTCTATCTATCTCACTGCTTCCTAGACAAGCATAGGCCAATACTTAACCAAATTTCAGCTTGCCCAAGTCCCTATTTCCTTGTGCTTTTTCCTTGGGAATTAACCCCCTATTAATTAGGGAAATTCCTCAATATGAATTACACAATCCTTATAGGACTTCCTATGACTGCATGCACCACCTGTACAATTTAGATGATTATGAAACTGATAGTACAATGTCCCTGAACTTCAATCTCAATTGGGTAACTATCATATCTGAAATGCATGAGTTATTTATGAGTGAATCATCAGTTAACTGGTTGAACACATGAAGCATAATCCCATTGTCTGACCTCCTACTAGTTCCTCCATCAGTCCGAACTAGTTTAACTGACTTTAACTCAGTTAAACTAAATTAATTAATTACAACTCAAAATAAACTCAACTAGGGCTCCTATAATGTAGGAGACACTCTACATGACTCTAGTTAGACCCTCAACTCAAATTAACTAAGCCAACTAAGTAAATTTAACTTAGTTGACTTGTACAAGTTGTCTTGTGAGGTGGAATTACAATTTTATTCCTAATTTAATTCAAGGAGAGAATTAAATTAGGATTTTCTTGTTGCATTTTCAACACGCCAGTCTCTAGAATATGGGTTGGGGGTGACAGCTGCAAGTGATCTTGGCTACAGATGTTTATGTTTGGGTGGAGAGTCCTTGTCCCAAACTCAGTTGCCCATAACATTTCGAGATGAGTGTTCTTATGCATTTTCAATGCTAATGAATGTGTGTTTATATTTCTTTACTAAATTGATGCTTATGAATGTGATGTACATGTGTTTACATTTTTGGATTGAAATGTTATGCTGTGTGAAATGTTTGACTGTGTTGTGAATGGAACACCATAAATAACATAATGAACAAGGCATAAAGGCATTGAAAACATCCATGAGGATCTAAACTAAAGCTTGACAATGATTGATATAAACACTTCTTTCATTACAATTTGATGGTTACATTGAAGACAACTTGTTTGATAGGGTTTGTGTGTGTGTGTATATATATATATATATATATACACTGGCTACAAGCCTATATTATAGTTCACGTGGTGTTGTGTTAACATTGAGGATTACTTCCTCTATTAAATTAATAACCCATGAATCCATGTTAAAGGCTTCTCAGTCTTGCATTTTTAGCAGTCTCGAAGGTCTTTGACAAGCTTCATAATTTCACAGGTCCTGACACTGTAAGCCCAATGGTGCACCTTGGCATACTGATATTTGTAGAGTGAAAATAGTTGTGTGGCCATTTTGGTACCTTGCAACTCTCGTGGACTTGAGAGGAGAAATACTATCATAATCTCAGAAGGGGTAGTGTCATTAAGCATTTTAGTGCGTCATAGTAGCCATGGCGGACCATTAGCATGGGTCCAGGCAGTTACAACGCCATGGTTGTCGAGCCTTTTAAATCCATGCTCAAATGAATAATTTATGCATAGAGTTGTGTACGATGAAGTTGAGTGGGAACTCAACTTATAATTTGATCGAATAAACCTTATCCTTCAAATATGAGGAAAACCTAGTTGTGGAAGCTCATGATTGGCGCACTCAAATTCGCCTTATCGCTATTGGACGAATGATGATGATGTGGCTTAGAGGAAATATCTCACAGGTCTGTTCTTGCAACATAAAGGAATGACCAGGATGATAGGGCACCGAGCCAGCTGGGCTCACAGCTTGGAGGCGGGGAGCATTGTAGAAATTCCTTGTAGATTCAAACTGCTAATTATAATTTACTAAAACAATAGAATTAAATCTACTCTACCAATTGCGGAAAAAATTAATGATCGCGAAATCACGAAGCATACAACAGAAAGAATTCAATCAACACATTACACAATTATTTCCATGGGAAATCCATAGCTAAAAACCCCTTCTATTTATATATTGCATTAGTCAGAAAAATATGAGAAGATTACAATGATTTGCTTAAGCTCGAGCAACCTTTGCACTATCTCTATCTATCTCACTGCTTCCTAGACAAGCCTTGGCCAATACTTAACCAATTTTATGCTTTCCCAAGTCCCTATTTCCTTACGTTGTTTCCTTGGGAATTAACCCCTATTAATTAGGGAAATTCCTCATCCATAATTGTGCAATCCATCATAGGACTTCCTTTGATTGCATGCACCACCGGTATAATTTGGATGATTATACAACTGATGTTACACTGCCCTTGAACTCAAATCTCAATTGGGTAACTTATAGATCACACATGCCTGAGTTATTTATGGTTGAATTATCAGTTAACTGGTTGAACACTAAATTTCCACCCCATTGACCTCCTACTAGTTCCTTCAATAGTTGGAACTAGTCTAACTGACTTTAACTCAGTTAAACTAAATTAATTAAGTACAACTCCAAAACAAATCAACCAAGGCTCCTAAAAAGTAGCATCTACTCTACATGACTCAAGTTAGATCCTCAACTTCAATTAACTGAGTCAACTAAGTGAAATTAATGTATTTAAATCTTACAAGTTGTCTTGTGATGTGTAATTACAATTTTTTCTCTTAATTTAATTCAAGGGGAAATTAAATCATGATTTTCTTGTTGCATTTTCAACACTCCCTCTCAACGAGAAAGGGCTTATCAGATGCCCCAATCCTGCCTCTATGGAACTCGAATTTACCTCTTGACAGTGCCTTATCCAAGATATCTGCATCATCTTCCCCTATAGGAATGTACTTTAGCAACCTGATCCTACTTTGCACACAATCTTTGAGATGGTGATACTGGATGTCGATATGCTTGGATTGCTCATGAAAAACTTGATTCTCAGAGAGTTTGATACAATTCTATTTGTCACCGTAAATCACTGTAGGATCCATCTGTTGACCAAATAACTAAGGATCTTCCTCATCCATATAACCCCACAAATTTCTTGACTTAGCAGCCATGTACTCTGCTTCTGCTGAAATGAGTATAACTAATCTTTGCTTCCTCCTATACCAAAAAACTACTGCTGACCCAATACAAAATATTCCCCATGATGTGATATTCCTGTATGATGGACTCCCTACCCAATCTGCATCTCTGAAGCCTTGCATCTTCACTCCCTCTGTCTGTCTATACCAAAGACCAAACTGAGTGGTGCCTTTAAGGTATCTAAACACATGTTTAGCTTCCTTCCAATATAGTTTGGTTGGATTAACCATTGCTTGACTAAGCTGGTTAACTGCATAACACATGTATGGTTCTGTGTTTGCCAAATACATAAGTGAACCCATAAGCTTCCTGTAAATGGTAGCCTCTACCACTTCACCTGAAGTAGCATCTTCCTTCCTCCAATTCCCTGTTAGAGGAGTCTCCATGGGTTTGTTTCTTTCCATGTGAAACTTCTTCAGTATCTCATTGGAATACTTGTCCTGAGAGACAAAAAATTCCTCATCTTCTTTCCATACTTCCATACAAAGGAAATAATGCATGAGCCCCAGGTCCTTCATCTCAAATTCTCTTGCAAGATCCTCTTTACAATATTTGACTAGTTTCTCATCAGTTGTTAGAATTAAATAATCAACATATAATACTATAATCAATAATTTAGCTTCAACCACAATATGGTAAAGGTTTGCATTTGCTTCACTTTTAGCGAAGTCGAACCTGGTGAAATATTTGTTGATCCTGGTGTACCAAGCATGGGGTGCTTATTTCAATCCATATAATGCTTGCTTGAGTCTGCACACATGTGAATCTTTGTCGAAGGTCTCAAATCCTTCTGGTTGCGCTATGTACACCTCTTCCTCAATCACTCAGTTGAGGAAGGTTTTCTTCACATCCATTTGATGTATCTTCCAGATTCCCATATGTGCTAAAAGTGTTAGAATAGATTTGATTGAAGAGTACCTTGCTACTGGAGAAAAGGTCTTCTTGTAATCAATTCCCTCCACCTGAGAGAACCCCTTGGCCACAAATTTGGCCTTGTGTTTCTCTACACTCCCATCTATTTATTGCTTCACCTTGTAGATCCACATCAAACCTACCACTGACTTGTTCTATGGTCTTGGGACAACTTCCCAAATAATATTTCTGACTGTGGAATCATATTCCTCTACCATGGAATCAACCCATACTAGATTCTGCATTGTTTCCTCAAATGAGGATGGTTGTGTCTCAACTCTCAATTATCTCACTCATCAGAGTCATGTACCCAATGTACCGATATGGAGACCCCATATGCCTGCGCTATGATGTGGGTGCTCCCACATTCTCTCTAGAATTATGCAATAATCTGTTAGCTTCCTTGGTGCACTTCCTTCCATCTTTGGATGTCTCTTCATGAGTGGGTTCTTCCACTCTCTACTCCTCTGCTTGTGGCTACTCCACAATATCCTAAGGTTCTTCCTTTGGTGCCAACAACTCCTCATCTGCATGCAACCGAATCTCCCTCTCAAGGGAACATAATGGCATTCTCTTCATCAAAATTCACATCTATACGAACAAATGTAATCCTATGAGATGGTAGGTACACCTGATAGTTGTGAGGTTTATCAGTGTACCCCACAAATATGCCCAACTCTGTTGTCGATTCTAGATTTTTCCTTGCATCCTTGGAAACATGATAGTAAACTGATGAACCAAAGATCTTGAAGTATGCCACATCTGGTTTCTTACCTGAAAAATATTCTTCTGGCGTACTCATCCTAGGAATCCGATGAGGACTCTTGTTCTGCACATATACCATTATGTTGCATGCTTCAACCCACAAGTGCAACGGTAGGCCCTGATCATGCAACATCACTCATGCATCTCCCACAATACTTTTGTTCCTCCTTTCATCAACCCCATTCTACTGTGGGTTATGGGTTGTTATTAACTCTTGTCAAATGCATTCTAATGCAAAAAAAATCTGCAACTCATTCAACACATATTCTCCATTTTTATCGCTCTAGAGAGCCTTCACTTTCTCAATAAGTGCTTTAAATTCACAAAATTTTGAGAATGTATGGTCATTGTTCCGCATGAAGAATATCCAGCAGTTACGTGAGAAATCATCTACAAATATCACATAATACTTGTGCTTTGTCGTGGAGGACGTTGAGAACATTCCACACACATATGAGTGAATTGTTTCAAGGACCGTTTGTGCTCAACTTTCCTTATCATGAAAGGTGGCTTTCGTGTACTTCCCCAATGTACACTCTTTGCATGTATATCGTTTCTCTAGTGCACCCTTGGGAAGTCTTGTAGAAATATGTTGCATGATTTTCAAATCTCCATGGTGAAAATGGCCAAGTCTTCGGTGCTATAATTCACCGATTTCTCTGATTTGCACATTCTATGCTTTTGTGCTCAAATTAGCACAATATTCTACATTCAATTTTTATAGGTTCTTCACCCGAACCCTGATCCACTTTACTTGTCCCATGGATATGTGACGAAGGAAAGCCTTTCCTTTGCTAAATATCACATCTGAGCCACGGTCTTCCAACATAACTGCTGAAACTAAATTCTTCTTTAGACCCCTAACATACATGACATCTTATAACGTGAGAGGAGAACTAGACTCCCTATGAAAAGTAACTATATTGATACCGATCACGTTATACCTTCCATAATATCACATCTCCATGTGCATTTGTAGGTCCTTCTCCTCCAAGTCACTAAAAACTTCTTTGTTTCCCGTCATATGGAATGAGGCTCCATTATCTATATACCACACACTACCCATTACCAATGTCACGATGCATGCAATGAGTGTGAAATCCAACTCGACTTGTGAAGCTAGAGCATCACCTGCCGCTCCTCCTAAGGGATTCTTTTCAGCCTTACTGTGTTGACACTTCATGGCATAGTGTCCCAACTCATGATAATGAAAACATTTAATCTTTGATAAGTGCTTCTTCTTGCCTACCTGACTAGAATCTCCTTTTGATTGGGCTTTCTTCCCTTTCCATTTGTTTTCCTTTCCAGCCAAGGAACAATTTTCCTCATCCTCATGCTTGGATGAGGTTCCATCTCTGGTGTTCCACCTTATCTCTTCTTGCACCAAGTCGGACCATAATCGCTCCAAATTTGGTAGCTTCTCCCTCCCATTTACCGAATCCTAGTAGTTGTGCCAGCTCTTGGGAAGGCCTAGAAGTGCTAGGATTACCATATCATCTTCAACAACTGTAATACAAACACTCCCAAGTTCATCCCGACATTGGGTGAACCTGCTCAGGTACTGTGGTATTATGTCTCCCTTCTCCATCTTGATCTTTTGAAGCTTGTCCTTCAGTGCCAGCTTCCTGTGGTCACTGTTGTTCTGAAACAAGTCTATCAAGGCTTGCCACATTGCATATGGGGTATCCTTCCCATGGATATTTGAGACAATATGATATCAAACTCCTTCTAGTATGATCCTTCTTGCCTTCTCTACACATTTCTTCTACTTTTCCAGATCTTGAGCATTAGTTGTTGGAGGCTTAGGAATATCATTGTCTATAAATTTATTCAACATGTTATCTTCCAACATTTCCTCCATCTTGTCCTTCCAAGAAATATAATTCGAGCTACCCTCAAGGGCATACTCGAGTCTCAATCCATAGAATGACATTCTACTTTCTTTGAAGAATGGTCTTGCAAATTTGATTTACTTGCAAAGATAAACTCGTATTCTTCTCTTCTATTGTTATTCGTGCTCTAATACCATGTAGAAATTCCTTGTAGATTCAAACTTATAATTGTAATTTACTAAAAAAATAGAATTGAATCTACTCTACCAACTACAGAAACAATTAACGATCGCAGAATCACGAAGCATACAAGAGAAATAATTCAATCAACACATTACACAATGATTTCCTGGGGAAAGCCACAACTAAAAACCCATACTATTTGTGTATTGCATTAGTCAGAAAAATATGAGAAGATTACAATGCTTTGCTCAAGCCCGAGCAACCTCTACACTATCTCTATCTGTCTCACTACTTCCTAGACAAGCCTTGGCCAATACTTAACCAATTTTCTGCTTGTCCAAGTCTCAATTTCATTGCGCGTTTTCCTTGGGGATTAGCCTCTATTAATTAGGGAAATTCATCATCCTTAATTGCGCAATCCATAATATTCCTTCCTCTGACTGCATGCACCACGTGTACAATTTGGATGATTATACAACTGATAGTACACTTCCCTTGAACTCCAATCTCAACTGGGTAACTCGTAGATCACGCATGCATGAGTTATCTATGGCTGAATTATTAGTTAACTGATTGAACACTGAAGCTGCACCCCATTGATAGACCTCCTACTAGTTCCTCCAACAATTGGAATTAGTTTAATTGAATTTAATGCAGTTAAATTGAATTAATTAATTACAACTCAAAATAAACTCAACCAGGGCTCCTAAAAAGTAGGATACACTCTACATGACTCAAGTTAGATCCTAAACTCAAATTAACTGAGTCAATAAGTGAAATTATCTTAGTTAACTCTTACAAGTTGTCTTGTGATTTGGAATTACAATTTTTCTCCTAATTTAATTCAAGGGAAAATTAAATGAGGATTTTCTTGTTGCATTTTCAACAAGCATTCCCATTGGTCGGGATGGAGCCCACATAATATCTCATCCCTCAGACCAAAATATTGTAAGTTAGGAAAGGGAAACATGCATCAAAGCATGGGATGATGTGGGTCAGGACATGGTGGCCTCCACAACCCCAAATGCACAGGATTGGTGTAGGGTGGGCCATGGGACAACTCAACCTGTAGATCTCTCCCATAGGTTGAATGCAAAGTGTGATAATAAAGAGTCGAGATGACTCGAAATGAGATGCTGTGGCACTGTTACAATGTAGGCTAGTCAAAAGTAGGGGTCATGTAGAGGTGTGGCCCACCGTTCCACATAAACCCAGGGGTTCTTCCCTGAAAGCCTAAAAGTTCACTTTATGGGAACGTTGGGGTGTTGGGATCAGGATTACGTGTCTCGATGGTCCCTATCTAGAGGTGCAAGAGGAGTGCCCAGGGAGAGCACCGAGGAATTGGGTTTGGATGATGTGTCCTGAAGGGTCCCACCCTGAATGGTTACAAAAGGGAATATGAGAGGAGGCACTGGGATGAAGGCATCGAGATGACATGTCCCAGAGGTCTCATCCCATAGGTATAAGGGAGAGCAGCGAATGAGAGTGTTGGGACATAAGAATCAGGATGATGTGGAGGGCTGGCACTGTGGGAGGGGCTGAAAAGGTGGGTCCTCAACCTAACATCATGAGTGCATAAGGAAACCCTCATGGTTTCATTGGAAACAGGAACCTGCTTCTGAAGGGTGCCCTTGGCGGTTTTGGGAAAAGGGATTGACTCACCAAAATGATAGTGAGTCGTTGATATGGTGATCGACAATTTCCTCTTACTGCCCATTCTAGGAGGTGAACCCCATCCGAAACCTCACACATGTTACCTTCTCGGAAGAAGCGTGTGATGGCTCCACTATTTGAATGTGCAGGGATCTGCCTAGAACCTCCATGTACTTTATGTGATGTGGCAGATTATTAAAGGCGCCAGGAAATTAACTAGGGAAGATTTTATCATATATGGGCAGCTTAACATTATATATATATATATATATATAATATATATATTATATATATATATATATAAAAGATGAAGCAATTGAGGATTTGAGTAGAGTGCTCAAGTGGAAGAAAGGTGGGGAGCCATAATCCTATAGTTAGTGAATATATAATGAATTAAAGTATATAAATATATAATATAATTGATAATATATATAATATATATATATATATATATATCTAACAGATGACAAGAGGAATTGGGTTATCAGTGAAAATCCATGCCACCAGCATCCAGGTTCAACACTTGGAATGGATGGGATCTATCATAAGCAAGTAATGATTTTTAGAAATGAAATAAAACAATTGTTTAGGTGTTAAAATCCAGTCTAGGTAAATTAATTGCAGCCCTAATTGGTAGATTAACTCTATGATCTATTTAAAATACTAGTAACCTAAACAGTTGGCATGGTTGAACAAATTAACAAATATAATAATTTGTGGATTTTGCAGGCCTATATTTTATATTTGACGATTTGTTGTTTTTTTATAATCATGTACTAATTTGGACCGTTTGTTGCAAATGGTCCATTACAATGGCTTTGTAAAAGAGTAGGAACCTGGGATAATTTTGTTATTCATTTATTTGTTATGCACTAATAGTTGGAGTTTCTTGATACATGATTGGTGCATATCAATTATTAAATACCATGGGCATACTAACAAGGTTGTTTTGTCATAACATGGATATTAATGGTAGCTCCACGAATGTAAGGTTCATGGTCATGCTTGTATATATTTGTTTATCACATGAATATCTAACTATGTGTGTGATTTACAACACATCATAGTAGCCTAAGGCAGAGAAAAATATAGAATGGGGACTGGTATGGTGTAGTATAGCTTTGACAAGTCACATCCTAGAAGTGATGAGGTCAGGGCCAATGAAGAAGAAAGATCACTTGACCAAGGGGGAGGGAATCACTCTCCAGATTGGATGGATACTTTGCGAAGCGTAATGGCTGGAGTTAGAAGCTTCAAGGAAAATAATGAGAGGTTGATAAGAGCTCAAGAGAGACAATCTAAGATAAATGTCGTCATCTTGCAAACTATCTCAAACTTGTAGAGACGAAGGAAACTTGAGATGAGGGCTAGTCATAGAGACAAAAAGAGCCTTCACGAGTAAAAAGAAAATACAAATGGGGAAGATGGTAACAGGTCCAAGAAGAGGCATAGGCCTGAAATTTAGGATATTGTGCCGGGAAATGCACCATTAAGAACCCCAAGGGGAGGAACCAACACTTATGTGCATCATTCTAGCAGACCATCTAGTTTTGCTACCAAAAGACACCACCATCACTCTCATCATCGCCATCATCATCATCCAAGAGGAAGGAAATGGATTACATGCCTGAGGAATTTAGGAAATAAAATCCACCCACATTTTATGGGGAACTAAAGAAATTTGAGGATGCATAAGCTTGGTTGCTGGGCATGATGAAATTTTTCAAAATTCATGACTATTATGAAAATATGAAAGCCAAAATTGCCACCTACCGTCTTGAAGGGAAAAACATACATAATTTAGGAAGACTTGAAAAATGTTAGAGGCATTGTTGAGAAGGAGTTCTATTGGACAAAGTTTGAGAATATCTTAAGAGAGAAATACTTGTATGAATTCTACTATGATGGCAAAGTAAAAGAGTTATATGAACTCAAGATGGGGAAATTAACATATGATGCATATGCTACTAAATTCTTGGAACTATTGAGGTACGTGCCATATCTTAAGGATGAGAAATACAAGATTCAAATATTTATTAGTGGGCTTCCTATCACATTCAGAGAAAAAATTGAGTTGTTGGAACCTCAGACTCTGAAAGATGTTATTAAGAATTTCAAGCACTGTTATGAGCAAGAAAAATGTAGGCCAAAAATTAAGGGTAACTGGTAGGAAAAGAACAATGTTGAAACTAAGAATAATTGGCCTAAGAAAAGTTCAAAAAAGAAGGAAGGTAAGCACCCAACTCATACAAAGAAATTCAACAGAAATCCAATGTTGTTGTTAAGAGAAATATGCAATAGCCATCATCAGGGAAGCTTACGTTTGAAGGTCGAGAGCCATTAAAGTATTGGACATGTGGTGAAAACCATGGAAAAGAGATTTTCTGCATCAACAAGATGTTGGACCAAAGGTTTATAGTGCCCAAGAAGCTCACAGAGTGGGTGATGTAGCTCGAGATTTACCCAAAATTTATGTAGTTCTAGATAACCATTAGGCATCTATCATTGAGATGGAAGGTAAATTGTGTGATCAAATTATTTCTATTTTAATTTATCCATGTTCTAATTATAGATATATCAACCCAAAGCTTGTTGATAAATGTAAATTGGTCAAGGAATTTCATGAAATACCATGGTTGCTTCAATTGGAAACCATAACTAAAAGAAGGATTAATCATTTGGCGAGACCATGTACATTTCAGCTCAATGGCATGCCTACAAAAGCACATTTGAAAGTATTTCCATAAGGTGCATACAACATATTATTGGGCATGGATTGGTTATACTTTCATAGGACCGAAGTGGGCTGTTATGAAAAGGAAATTGAATGCTTAGATGAGCAAGGATAAAGTAGAGTTCTACAGGGCAGGAAAAAGCCTACTTCAGTGAGGTTGATCGCGACCATGCAGGCCAAGCACAACAAAAAAAAGGGATGAATGTTGTTTGCAGTACAAACCTTAAGTGATGGAAAGGATGGAAGTGATGCTAATAATGAGGAAATTGAACCGCTGAAAAGATACCCGATTTTTCAGTAGTATGCAAAAGTGTTTCCAGTGGAATTTTCTGGATTAACTCCCCACATAGAGGTGGATTTCTCAATTGAATTGGTACCTAGAGCAGCACCAACGTCCAAGGCACCATACAAGATGAGTACCCCTAAAATGGTGGAGATAAAATTCAATCTAAAGAGGATGCTTGACAAGGGCTACATAAGGCCAAGTGTGTCTCCATGGGGAGAACATGTATTGTTTGTAAAGAGAAATATGGAACCCTTAGATTATGCATTGACTATAGGAAATTAAATAAGGTGACTATAAAGAATAGGTACCCATTGCCAAGGATTGATGATCTCTTTGATTGACTGAGGGAAGCAAAAATGTTCTCCAAGATTGACTTAAGGTCAAGATATCGTCAAGTAAGGATTAAGGAGGAGGACATTCAGAAGACTGATTTTAGAACTAGATATGGGAACTATGAATTTGTAGTTGTACCCTTTGGGCCTACTAATGCCCCTACCACGTTCATGTGCTTAATGAAAAATGTGTTGCATCCTTATTTCGATAAGTTTTTCATTGTGCTTGTTGATGACATATTAGTGTACTCAAAGACAGAGGAAGAGCATGACAATCATTTGGTTACAATGCTATAGTTGCTGAGGGAGCACAAGCTCTATGCAAAGCTTGGAAAGAGTCAAATTTTCTAGTCACAAATACATTATTTGGGGCATAAGGAAGGGATATTCGTTTATCAAAACATGATCAAGGATACAATGGAGTGGCCAATGCCAAGGAATGTGAATGAGATTATATCACTCATGGGATTGGAAGGTTATTGCAGGAGATTTATCAAAAAATTCTCCAAGATAGACCATCCTATTACATCCTTGCAAAGATAAGGAAAAAAATTGAGTGGAAAGCTTAGTGTGCAACAAGTTTTGAGTAGTTGAAGCAATTTCTCACAAATGAACTAGTTTTGAGGATTTGATATCCTGACAAGGATTTTGTGGTGTGCACAGATTCCTGCAAGGAAGGGCTCGATGGAGTCTTGATGCAGGAAGGGAAGGTAGTATGTTATGAGTGAAGGAAACTGAATGAGCATGAGGTAAATTATGTGACTCATGATTTAGAGCTAGCTTCCACGATTCATGCATTGAAGATGTGGAGGCATTACCTCCTTGGTAGAAAATTTACCCTTATGACATAGCATGGTGGGCTCAAGCATTTGTTTGAGAAAATCAAGTTGAACGAAAGACAGGCTAGATGGATGGCCATACTTATTGAGTTTGAATTTGAGATTAAGTACATCAAGGGAAAGGAAAATAAGGTTGTGGATGCACTCAGTAGGAGGATTCAAGTGAATCACTTTGCAACTATAAGCTCCTACAAAACAAGCCTGGTAGAAAAAGTCAAGAACGTGGAACAACATGATGAGAAATATCAGTGAATGAAATAAAAGTTTCTACAAGATGGTGGCGATGAAGAAGATCACCTCACGGATGATGACCTAATTAGGTTTACGAGTAGAAATTTTTGCGAAATAATAATGAATTAAAGGGGCTCATAATGAAAGAGTTCCATGTGAAGCCTTATTCAAGCTATCCACAGTATCAAAAGACCCTTACAACCATTAAAAAATTATATTATTGTCCAAATTTGAAGAACTAAGTGGTTTATTTTGTGGTTAAATGCATAGAATTTTAGCATGTGAAGGCTGAATGCAAGCATCCAGTAGGATTACTGCAACGTATTCCCATTCTGGAATGGAAAAGGGAGGTAATTTCTATGTATTTCATTATAGGATTACTTAAAACATCTAGGCAACATGATGTAATCATGGTAGTTATTGAAATATTGAGCAAGTAGCTCATTTTATAGTAGTCAAATCCACTAGTTTTGCTAGTGAGGTGGCACAAATATTCATAAAGGAGATTGTGAGACTGCATGGTATCCCTAAGAAAATTATCTCAGATCAAGATGCTAAGTTCAATTCAAGATTTTGGAAGGAAATATTTTTAGGTTTTGGGACCAAGTTAGCATTTAGTACAACATATCATCCATAGAAAAATGAGAAAATAGAGAGCACAAACAGGATCCTCGAGGACATGTTGAGGATGTATGTAATGCATCAACCTAAGAAGTGGGAAATGTACCTTCCACTTGTAGATTTTGCATACAATAAAGGATACCAAGAATCCATAAAGATGAGTCCATTTGAGACATTATATGGGAGGAGTTGCAATAATCCTATCAGCTGAAGTGATCCAATGAACAAGGCCCTTGTCAGGCCTGAAATGCTCAAGCAAGTGGAGCAGTAAATTCAGACCATCAAGAAGAATCTGAAATTGGCAATGGATAGGCAGAAAAGCTATGTAGGCCAACATAGGGTACATAAAGAGTTCCTAATAGGGGAACATGAGTATTTGAGAATCAAACCTAAGAAGAATTCTTTAAGGATTGGGTCATGTGACAAGTTGGTACCATAGTATTGTGGGCCTTTTGAGATCCTTGAAAGGATTGGACTAGTGGCCTATAGGCTGGCTTTACTTCCATCGATTAAAGTTCATGATGTTTTCCATGTTTCTTTGCTTAAAATATATGTGAAGGATTCTAATCATGTGATTTATTGGTCTGTGCTACAGGTGGAACTGGAGGGAGAGATCCAGCTAGAGCGATTGTGCATTCTAGACTGGAGGAGACTCATGCTTTGGAATCAAGCCATAGAGAAAGTCAATATGCAGTGGAGGAACTTTGGGCTAGAGAAAGCCGCTTGGGAAATGACTGACTCCATGAGAGAAGAATATCCATTTTTGTTTGTTGGTTGAATAAAATGTCTATATATGTGTAAATATTGTATAGAGTTGTACCTATTAAGCTCCATGAAACAATATGTGTTTTATTTTGTTTCCTATATTGGATATGAGCAGAAGGACACTGAGGGCGATGCTCCTTCAAGGGGGAGGGGTCTATGAGAGCCCCAACTTGGATTAGCTCATTGAATTCCAATGTAAATATTTTACAAAGTATGTTAAAAAGGGTTGAGTCAAAAGGGGCAAACATTCCAAGGCTGAGGAGGTTTCTTACTTGGGATGTGTGAGGTTTCCTTGTGTAGGAAATCTGAACTGTTTTTAACAACTACTAAAGGATGGGTTGTATATGTTTTTAATGGACTGATTCCGAATTTAATTGGATTAAAAGAGAAGGAAAAGGACCATGCTGTCATGGAAGATATTGTAAGGAAAAAAGGACAAGTGGATAAATACCTGTGCATAGAAGAAAATAATAGAGGAAAAGGAGGGGATTCTTCATGCACTAATTGATTCAAGCAGGGGGACCCATTCGAGCAACATTCAACAAAGAATAATGTTGAAGGGTGTTGATTTTCCACGACCTTGGTGTCCGAGATAGAATCTTAAATATGTGACACTACCAAACCAATAATCACAACGAAACTACTTTGCACAACATAATATAAACAACAATAAATATACTAGTGCGCAAATATAGACAACTTTTAACAATTTTCAACCCAATTTCGTTATATTAATCAAATTTAATAATACAATAGTCTAGGGCTCTCGTACTAGGGATAATGGCCCTAATACATCCACTAGTACAAGAATACAAAATTAGGACTTGGTGTCAATCCATCGACAACCAATCTATCCTCAACAAGATACTCTGACCATCTGGCTATCGCATGCTCTCTCATCTCCTCTCGGTCATACCCTGTACCTGTCTGGTCCTTCGACTCCCGATTTGCTATCAACGATCCAAGTCCATCTGGTCACTGAACCTTGGCTATCAAATATTCTCACTATTTGTGCCTTAGTCCATTAAGGGCACAACACATTGAGACTCCTGTCGAGTTTTTTCAAAACTTCCTTTGTGAAAAACTCTCAATATGCCCACTGTTCCTCCTCAACTACTCAAGGAATTCATCCCACTATGGTCTTCTTGCGTTGCTCCAGTGAATACCAAAATAGGGCATGGAGGGATCCCACCTATCACTACAAGATGTCCATCTACCACAATGAACATGGGATAGGAGGACTTCCCATCATCTGTTGTAGAAGTCCTTCTCCACACACAAGTATAGGGCTGCTCAACTTCTCCTCTAGCTGATCAAACCTTGAGCCCAACTACTGCAACTCTAGCAACCACCTAGGTCCATGAAGATGGTGCACATCGGGCTCCAACTTGGGAACTATCATGTTTTCCTCCAACATACCATAAATGCTCAATCCAATGTCTACACTTGGTACACTCTCACGCTACCCTCCAATAGACCACGAGTGACCAAGACCTGATGTAGCATTTGATCCTAGTTATGGAATCCAACCATCTAGGAAACCCCTCCTCTTGGATGCTAATAGACTTCACCAACTATATTATCGTAGGAAACCCTCCTCCTAGCAAATCTCATCAACAAGAGAGAACATCCTCCAACATATTATTGGCCTATTATTTTCCTTGGGATTTGTACTACCTGAACTGTGGTTAGGGATGAAACCACACTGCTACAACACCTAAGAAATTCTGTAATCACTGTAATCTCCCTTTCAACTAACTATACTTCATTGCTATCCCTTTTTAGGTCTCTTCCACACACTATTTTTCCTTGGAGTCCTTCTCAAAGCACCCTACATCCTTCGGTTAAGCTACAATAAGAGGTATGCTCATTGTTCAAGAGTTAATGCCCTTTTTTTAGGTTACAGTGGCTTCTTAAAGACTGTGGATGGGTGGGAGGACCCTCAGTAGGCCTCTCGAATCTCCAACAATTCTCCACACATGATGTTGTAGAATCAACACACCAATGACCCAAAACATAAGAAAATATAAGCACATAAAGCACCCTTATCTCTCCTCAATCCTGATGATTAGTCTTGCAAGAAGTACGCACCTTAAAACAGAGAGAAACTCCTCCCAAACTCGTCCTTCTTGATCCATGCTAGCCTCAGATATTCACTGTAATTTCAGAGGTATTTTCTTGATGAGATTTCTCTTGGATATGTCCAAATGACCACACATATTACCTTAAGATAAAGCCTTCACAAGGTATCCAACGAATATGCAAGGTGGCCTTGGACAACCATCCAAAAACACAAGCCTACATGACTTGTCACCCACAAAACCCACTTGTAACTTCAAAAAATTAATATCTTTTCAATGAAAACTCAGAATCAGACGATTCTTGATGCGTTGGATTCGTCTCATCATATACTATCATCCTCATCCATCACATGTTCAAATCTCATCACGGTTTTGGCCCAAACATTGATGGGTGAAAAACCCCAAGCTTGGTTTCAAGCCCACAAGGACACTTGTGGAGCTCCTTCCTCCAAACCCTTGATACTCAAGGCTTGGAGTACCTCCGAAGCTACAAAAATCAACACTCCCTCTTAGTGCGGGAGGTAATTCCAAGACTAGGAAGTAACCATCATCATCCGATGACACTAGCCCATCTAGTACCCATCACTGCAGCATACTCTATAGAATGAACCCTACAATCTCAGTAGTGCCTCTACCTCATATTAGTGTACTCAAATGCAAAGGAAGAGAATGAAAATCATTTGGTTGCAGTGCTACAGTTGCTGAGGTAGCACAAGCTCTATGCAAAGTTTGGAAAGTGTGACTTTTTCTAGTCACAAACACATTATTTGGGGCATATTATCTCCAAGGAAGGGATATTTGTTGATCAAAAAATGATTAAGGATACAATGGAGTGGCCAACGCCAAGGAATGTGAATGAGATTAGATCACTCATGGGATTGGAAGGTTATTGCAGGATATTTATCAAAAACTTCTCCAAATAGACCATCTTATTACATCCTTGCAAAGACAAGGAAAAATTTGAGTGAAAAGCTTAGTGTGCAACAAGTTTTGAGCAGTTGAAGCAATTGCTCACAAATGCACTAGTGTTGAGGATTGCATATCCTGACAAGGATTTTGTGGTGTGTACATATTCCTACAAGGAAGGGCTTGCTGGAGTCTTGATGCAGGAAGGGTAGGTAGTATGTTATGAGTGAAGGAAACTGAATGATCATGAGGCAAATTATGTGACTCATGATTTAGAGCTAACCTCTACCATTCATGCATTGAAGATGTGGAGGCATTACCTCCTTGGTAGAAAATTTACCCTTATGACATACCATGGTGGGCTCAAGCATTTGTTTGAGAAACTCAAGTTTAAAGCAAGACAGGCTAGATGAATGGCCATACTTAGTGAGTTTGAATTTGAGATTAAGTACATCAAAGGCAAGGAAAATAAGGTTGTTGATGCACTCAGTAGGAGGATTCAAGTGAATGACTTGGAAACTATAAGCTCCTACAAACCAAATCTGGTAGAAAAAGTCAAGAATGCAGAACAACACGATGAGAAGTATCTGTGAATGAAAGAAAAGTTTCTACAAGATGGTGAGGATGAAGAATATCACCTCACGGATGACAACCTAATTAGGTTTAAGAGCAGAAATTTGTGCGAAAAATAATGAATTAAAAGGGGCTCATGATGAAAGAGTTCCATGTGAAGCCTTATTCAAGCCATCCAGGGTATCAAAAGACCCTTAAAAACATTAAAAAATTATATTATTGTCCAAATTTGAAGAAAGAAGTGGTTTATTTTGTGGCTAAATGCATAGATTTTTAGCAAGTGGAGGCTTAATGTAAGCATCTAGTAGGATTATTGCATCCTACTCCCATTATGGAATGGAAATGAGAGGTAATTTCTATGTATTTCATTATAGGATTGCCTAAAACATCTAGGCAACATGAAGCAATCATGGCAGTTATTGAAATATTGAGCAAGTAGCTCATTTTCTAGTAGTCAAATCCACTAATTCTGCTAGAGAGGTGGCACAAATCTTCATAAAGGAGATTGTGAGACTGCATGGTATCTCCAAGTAAATTATCTCAGATCGAGATGCTAAGTTCAATTCAAGATTTTTGAAGGAATTGTTTGTAGGTTTTGTGACCGGGTTAGCATTTAGTACAACATATCATCCACAGAAAAATGAGAAAATAGAGAGGACAAATAGGATCCTCAAGGACATGTTGAGGATGTATGTAATACATCAACCTAAGAAGTGGGAAATGTACCTTCCACTTGCAGATTTTGCATACAATAAAGGATACCAAGAATCCATAAAGATGAGTCCATTTGAGGCATTATATGGGAGGAATTGCAATACTCCTATCAGCTGTAGTGATCCAATGAACAAGGCCCTTGTTGGGCCTGATATGCTCAAGGAAATGGAGCAGTAAATTCAGACCATCAAGCAGAATCTGAAAGTGGCATTGGATATGCAGAAAAGCTATGCAGGTCAGCATAGGGTGCATAAAGAGTTCCAAGTGGGGGAACATGAGTATTTGAGAATAAAACCTAAGAAGAATTCCTTAAGGATTGGGTCATGTGACAAGTTGGTACCATGGTATTGTGGGCCTTTTGAGATCCTTGAAAGGATTGGACTAGTAGCCTATAGGTTGGCTTTACTTCCATCAATGAAAGTTCATGATGTTTTCCATGTTTCTTTGCTTCAAATATATGTGAAGGATTCTAATAATGTGATTGATTGGTATGTGCTACAAGTGGAACCAGAGGGAGAGTTCCAGCCAGAGCCATTATGCATTCTAGACTGGAAGAGTCTCATGCTCTAGAATCGAGCCATATAGAAAGTCAATGTGTAGTGGAGGAACTTTGGGCTAGAGAAAGCCACTTGGGAAATGACTGACTCCATGAGAGAAGCATATCCATGTTGGTATGTTGGTTGAATAAAATGTCTATATACATGTAAATATTGTATAGAGTTGTACCTATTAAGCTCCATGAAAAAATATGTGTTTTATTTTGTTTCCTATATTGGATATGAGCAGAAGAACACTAAGGGCAATGTTCCCTCAAGGGGGGGGGGGGGGGGTCTATGAGAGCGTTAACCTGGGTTACCTCATTGAAATACAATGTAAATATTTTACAAAGTATGTTAAAAAGGGTTGAGTCAAAAGGGGCACACATTCCAAAGCTGAGGAGGTTTCTTACTTGGGATGTGTGAAGTTTCCTTGTGTAGGAAATTTGAACTATTTTTAACAACTACTAAAGGATGGGTTATGTTTTTAATGGACTGATTTTGAATTTAATTGGATTAAAAGAGAAGGAAAAGGACCATGGTGTCTTGGAAGACATTGCAAGGAAACCAGGACAAGTGCATAAATCCCTGTGCATAAAAGAAAATAACAGAGGAAAAGGAGGGGATTATTCATGCACTAATTGATTCAAGCAGGGGGACCCATTCGAGCAATGTTCAACAAAGAATAATGTTGAAGGGTGTTGATTTTCCACGACCTTGGTGTCCGAGATAGAATCTTAAATATGTGACACTACCAAACCAAGAATCACAATGAAAATACTTTGCACAATGGAATATAAACAATAATAAATATACTAGTGCACAAAATATGCACAACTTTTAACAATTTTCAACCCAACTTCGTTATATTAATCAAATTGAATAATACAATAGTCTAAGGCTCCCGTACTAGGGATAATGGCCCTAATACAACCACTAGTACAAGAATACAAAATTAGGGCTTGTTCTCAATCCATCAACAACCAATCTATCCTCAACAAGATACTCTGACCATCTGGCTATCGCATGCTCTCTCATTTCCTCTCAGTCATACCCTGTACCTGTCCGGTCCTTCGACTCCCGATTTACAACATTTCCTCTATCAACGATCCAAGTCCATCTGGTCATTGAACCTTGACTATCAAATATTCTCACTATTTGTGCCTTAGTCCATTAAGGGCACAACACATTGAGACTCTTGTCGAGTTTTTCACAACTTTGTTTGTGAATAACTCTCAATTGCCCATTGTTCCTCCTCAACTACTCAAGGACTTCATCCCACTATGGTCTTCTTGCGTTGCTACAATGAATACCAAAATAGGGCATGGAGGGATCCCACCTATCACTACGAGATGTCCATATACCACAATGAACATGGGATAGGAGGACTTCCCATCATCTGCTGTAGAAGTCCTTCTCCACACACAAGTATAGGGCTGCTCAACTCCTCTCGCTGATCAAAGCTTGAGCTCAACTACTATAACTCTAGAAATCACCTAGGTCCATGAAGATGGTGCACATCGGGCTCCAACTTGGGAACTATCATGTTGTCCTCCAACATACCATAAATGCTCAATCCAATGTCTACACTTGGTACACTCTCATGTTTCCCTCCAATAGACCACGAGTGACCAAGCCTTGATGTAGAATTTGATACTAGTTATATAATCCAACCATCTAGGAAACCCCTCCTCTTGGATGCCAACACCAACTATACTATCCTAGGAAACCATCCTCTTAGCAAATCTCATCAACAAGAGAGCACATCCTCCAACATAATATTGGCCTATTCTTTTCATTGGGATCTGTACTACTTGAACTGTGGTTAGGGCTGAAACCACATTGCTACAACACCTAAGAAATTCTCCAATCACTGCAATCTCCCTTTAAACTAACTATACTTCATTGCTATCCTGCCTCTTCCACACACTATTTTTCCTTGGAATCCTTCTCAAAGCACCCTACATCATGCGGTTAAGCTACAATAAGAAGTATGCTCATTGTTCAAGAGTTAACGCCCTTTGTTTAGGTTATGGTGGCTTCTTAGAGACTGCGGATGGGTGAGAGGACCCTCACTAGGCCTCTCAAACATCCAACAATTCTCCACACATGATGTTGTAGAATCAATACACAGATGACCCAAAACAGAAGAAAATATAAGCACATAAAGCACCCTTACCTCTCCTCAAGCCTGCAGATTAGTCTTGCAAGAAGTACGGACCCTAAAACAGAGAGAAACTCCTCCCAAACTCGTCCTTCTTGCTCCATGCTAGCCTTAGATATTCCCTGTAATTTCAGAGGTATTTTCTTGATGAAATTTCTATTGGATATGAAAAATGACCACACATATGACCTTAATATAAAGCCTTCACAAGGGATCCAACGAATATGCAAGGTAGGCTTGTGCAATTGTTCAAAAACACAAGCCTACATGACTTGTCACCCACACAACTCACTTGTAACTTCAAAAAATTAATATCTCTTCAATGAAAACTCAAAATCAGATGATTCTTGATGCTTTGGATTCATCTCATCATATACTATCATCATCATCCATCACATGTTCAAATATCATCACGGTTTTGGCCCAAATATCGATGGGTGCAAAACCCCAAGCTTGGTTTCAAGCCCACAAGGCCACTTGTGGAGCTTCTTCCTCCAAACCCTTGATCCTCAAGGCTTGGAGTACCTCCCAAGCTACAAAAATCAACACTCCCTCTTAGCGAGGGAGGTAATTCCAAGACTAGGAAGTAACCATCATCATCCGATGACACTAGCCCACCCAGTGCCCATCACTGCAGCATACTCTATAGAATGAACCCTGCAATCTTGATAGTGCCTCTACCTCATCATATATGAACCTGAAGATCCAAAACCTCCATAGGGATACTCCCTTTGAGGTTAGACTCCCTCTGAGCCTACATGATCTCCACTAGCTTAGTGCTACAAGCACTCATCCTCTTAGATCAAATACTACTTGTGCAAATCCCTCCAATCTCGGATATGCAACATCATGATCCGATGAATACTAGTCCATTAGATGAAGCCATATCGATCAACCTAATCTCGTCCAAGCCAAATAAACCCTCAAACTATCCCAATCATCCATGGAAAGTCAAAGGAAGTGCACGATCAACAACTTTCCCTACAACAAACTGTTGTTCACGAGGCTCACTACCAATCCACTAGAACTCCCATCCAATATCGCTGCCAATCCAATCAAGACCACATCTCCATGTCTTCAGCTGAACCCTATGCTCCATGATCTAGACACCCACAACTCCCTTTGAGTTTCTTCATTGTGCACACTTTGATTCCCTATACCTGAAAGTAGCTCAGATACTCTCTGATACCATGCTGATTTTCCATGAGCTTGGTGTCTGGGATAGAATCTTAAATCTATGATGCTACCAAACAAGAATCACAACGAAAATAATTTGCACAATAGAATATAAACAACAATAAATATACTAGTGCACAAAATAAGGACAACTTTTTAAAATTTTCAACTCAACTTCGTTATATTAATCAAATTGAATTATACAATAGTCTAGGGCTCCCGTACTAGCAATAATGGCCCTCATGCATTCACTAGTACATGAATACAAAACTGGGGCTTGGTGTAAATCCATCAACAATGAATCTACCCTCAAAAAGATAATATAACCATTTGGTTGTCGCATTCTCTCTCAACTCCTCTTGGTCGTACCCTGTACATGCTTGGTACTTCGTCTCCCGATCTACAACACTACCTATATCAACGATCTAAGTCCATCTGTTCACTGAATCTTGGCTATCAAATCTTCTCAATAGTTGTGCCTTAGTCCATCAAGGGAACACCACATTGAGACTCCTATCGAGTTTTTCACAACTCCATTTGTGAAAAACTCTCAATCTGACCACTAGTGCTCCTCATCTACTCATGGACTTCATCCCCCTATGGTCTTCCTGTGCTACTCCAATGAACACCAACATAGGGAACTAAGGGCTGCCACCTATCACTGCAATATTTCTATCTCCAACAATGAACATGGGCTAGGAGGACTTCCCATCATCTGTTGTAGAAGTTCTTCTCCACACACAAGTCTAGGGCTGCTCAAATACTCCTATGGTTGATCAAACCTTGAGCTCAACTACTGCAACTCTAGAAACCACCTAGGTTCATGAAGATGGTGCACATCAGGCTCCAACTTGGTCACTATCATGTTGTCATTCAACATACCATAAATTTCCAATCCAATGTCTACACTTGGTACACTCTCATGCTGCCCTCCAACAGACCATGAGTGACCAAGCCTTCTTGTAGCATCTACTCCTAGTTAGGGCATCCAACCATCTAGGAAACCCATCCTCTTGGCTGCCAACGGACTTCACCAACTATCCTATCCTAGGACACCATGCTCCTATCAAATCTCATCAATAAGAGAGCACATCCTCAAACATACTGCTGATCTACTCTTTTCCTTGGGATCTATGCTACCTAAGCTTTGGTTAGGGCTGAAATCACACTACTACAACACCTAAGAAATGCTCCAATCACTGTGTTTTCCCTTTCAACTAAATATCCTTCATTGATGTCCCTTTTTAGGCCTATTCCACACATTGTTTTGCCTTGGAATCCTTCTCAAAGAACTCTACAACCTGCGACCAATCTACAAAAATAAGCATGCTCACAGTTCAAGGGTTAACACCCTTTGTTTAGGCTATAGTGGCTTCTTAGAGATTGTGACTGGGTGAGAGGACCCGCACTAGGCCTCTCGGCCCTCCAACAATTCTCCACACATGCTGCGATAGCATCAATATACCTATAGCCGAAAACAAAAGAAACTACAAGCACAAAAATCACCCTTACCTCTCCTCAATCCTCCAGCTTAGTCCTACAAGAAGTATGCACCCTAAAACAGAGAGAAACTCCTCCCAAAACTGTCCTTCTTGCTCCATGCAAGCCTCATATATTCATTGTAATTTCAGAGGTATTTTCTTGATGATATTACTCTTGGATATGTCCAAATGAGAACACATATGACCTTAATATATAACCTTCACAAGGGCTCCAATGAATATGCAAGGTGGGCTTGTAAAAATGTCCAAAAACACAATCCTACATGACTTGTCACTACAAAACTCACTTGCAACTTCAAAAATTAGTATCTCTTCAATGAAAACTTGGAATCAGATGGTTCTCAATATGTTGGATTTATCTCGTCATCTAATATCATTATCATCCATCACATGTCGCAATATCATCGTGGTTTTGGCCCAAACATAGATGGGTGAAAAACCCAAATCTTGGGTTTCAATCCCACATGGACACTTGTGGAGCTCGTTCCTCCAAACCCTCGATTCCCGGGGCTTGGAGTACCTCCCAAGCTACACAAATAAAAAAAATGGAAGAGAAGAGAAGAGCAAGTATTTTTGAAGAGAAGAGAAGACAATGCCACCATTTTAGTTGGCATGCCTCACATGAAGATGGTCTCTCCTTGGTGAGGAACAATTCCTCTCGAGTCCTTGTAAATAAAGAAGGTGGGGATGGTTTTCTCTCGATTCCCTTGGTGGTGTGGGTGGATGATTATGTCCTTGGATTCATAGAGAGAGGACCTCTGAATGCTTTCTTTTTGTGATTTTGCAGTGGGTTATGGATTCCCCATAGTGGGTGGAACCACTATGTTTAGGGTGGAGACTTACTTCTATGGATTCCCTTGACATTCTTGAGTGGAGTTAGCTGGCCTCTAGATTCCTTGTTTGTGCTTAGGTGGAGAAGAAGACTCTGGATTACCTGTATGTTTTATTGGTTGCCATTGGATAGTTTTAGGGTGGAGGAAGTTGGCTTCTATATTCTCTGTGAATCATTTGACTGCTAAGTGGCTGGTGGGTGGAGGAAAGAGGTCCTCTGGATTCACTTTTTTAGTTGGAAGTTGGCATTTCAATCCCCTAAGTAAGCATCTCCATCTCTGGAATCTATCTCGGGAGTGACAACAACAAGTGAGCTTGGATGAAGGTGTCTATGGTTGGGGGAGAGTCCTTGTCCCATACTCAGTTTCCCAAAACATTCCAAGATAAGTGTTCTTATGCATTTGCAATGCTAATGAATGTGTTCTTATATTAATGGATTGAAATGGTGCTTATGAATGTGATGAACATGTGTTTTCATTTTTGGATTGAAATGTTGTGATGTGTGAAACACTTGATTGTGTTATTAATGGCACACCATAAATAACATAATGAACAAGGCATAAATGCATTGAAAGGATCCATGAGGATCTAAACTAAAGCATGAAAATTATTGATTTAAACACTTCTTTCATTATAGTTTGATGGTTACATTGAAGACAACCTATTTGACAGGGTCTCTCTCTCTCTCTCTATATATATATATATATATTGGCTACGAGCCTAGATTACCATTCATGTGGCATTGTGTTAACGCTAAGGATTACTTCCTCTATTAACTTAATTATATGTGACTCCACGTTAAAGGCTTCTCAACCTCACATTTTAGCAGTCCTGTAGGTCTTCGACAAGCTTCACAGTGTCATCGATCCCGACACTGCAAGACCGAGGGAGCATCTTGACGTGTGGATCTTTGCAGAGTGAAGATCTCTATGTGGCCCTTTTGGTACCTTGCAACTCTCGTGGACTCAGGAGGAGAAATCCTATCATAAGCTCAAGAGAGATAGCATTGTTAAGCACTTTAGCAAGTTGTAGTAGCCATTGTTAAGCACTTTAGGAGAAATCCTATCAAAAGCTCAAGAGCGATAGCATTGTTAAGCACTTTAGCAAGTTCTAGTAGCCATGGCAGCCATATCTATATTGGACGAATGAAGATGACATGACCTAGAGGAGATATACTGGAGGTATGTTCTTGCAACATAAAGGAATGACTGGGATGACTAGGCACCAAGCTAGCTGGGCTCACAACTCGAAGGCGAGGAGCATTCCCATTGGCCGAGATGGGGCCCACATGGCATCTCATCCCTGAGGAAAAAATCTTGTAAGTTAGGAAAGGGAAACATGTAGGGGAGCGTGGGATGATGTGGGTCAGGACATGGTGGCCTCCATGTAATCTCAGATGCATAGGATTGGTGCAAGATAGGCTATGGAATAGCTCAACCCATAGAGTTCTCCCCCGAGGTTGAATGCAAAGCATATTAAGAAATGTTCGGGATGACTCGGCAAAAGATGTCATGGAACTATTATAACATAGGTCGATCAGAAGAAGGGGTTATGCAGAGGTGTGGCCCATTGTTCCATGTAAACTCGGGGTTTATTCCATGGAATCCAAAAAGTGCACATTACAGGAGCATCGAGGTGTTGTGATAGGGATGATGTGCCTCAAAGGTATATGGGAGAGAAGTAGATGAGAGTGTTGATATGTAAGCATTGGTATGCCATGGTGGGTTAGAGTTGTGGGAGGGGGCAGAAAAGTGGGACCTCAACCTAACATCATGCACATGTAAGGAAACCCTTGTGGTTTCACTGAAAATAGGAACCCTCTTCCAGAGGGTGCCCTTGAAAAGTTTGGGAAAATGGCTTGACCCGTCGGAATGATAATGAGTTGTTGATTTGGAGGTCAGTGGTTTCATCTTACTACCCATTTCGGGGGCTGACCCCCCTCATAAAACTCATGCATGTTACCCTGTCAGAATAAGTGTGTGATGGCTCCATCATTTGGATGTGCGAAGATCCACCTAGAACATGCATGTGCTTTATGTGATGTGGCATATTATTAAATGCGTTAGGAAATTAACTATGTCATATTCCATCTTATATGGGGAGCTTAACAATATATATATATATATATATATATATATATATATATATATATATATCTATATCTATATATATATATATATATCTATATCTATATCTATATATATATATATATATATATATATATATATATATATATATATATATATATATATATATATATATATATATATATATATATATATATATATATATATATATATATATATATATATATATATGTCCCATTCTTCTGCCAAATTACAAGAGGAATTGGATCATCAATGACTACCCATTCCACTGGGTTAGGTGGGGTGGGTTTGTTACAAGGGTCAACACTGTCATGTGGAGGCCAAACACACATGGGAAAAATATCCCCTTTTGTATATGTCGTAGCATCAAGTGATCCGAGGTTAGGTGGAGGAAAGGCCCATGACCATTTATTAGTGACTCGATCATGCCACATGCCAAATTCCCTTTTTAACTACAATAAAATTAGTAATCTAGGGTCCAATGGAAGTAAGGGTCATCACCATTGTGTGGATATTGATCACGCCATGATCCAAAATGAACTTAGCCTAGTTAAATCTATATATTCAGGCTTTGAGGACGTGATAAGGACATATGTAATGTTAAAATCCTGATGGACCATATTTTGACAAAAATTGAATATAATGGTGAAAGCTCGCAAAACACAAAGGGGGAGGACTTTGTGGGGTATCAAACCTAAGTTGAAGCGGTAGGGCTATTTGGGCCATGTTATGGCTGCGTGGATGCTACATAGTAGTAGAATTTTGACATGATCTACTCATGTGTTGATGTGGCGGTGCCACATGGGCATGCCCTAGAAGTTGGTGATGTGGCGAT
Source organism: Pinus tabuliformis (assembly GCA_031772625.1). NCBI lineage: Eukaryota > Viridiplantae > Streptophyta > Pinopsida > Pinales > Pinaceae > Pinus > Pinus tabuliformis. The sequence continues at coordinate 831,821,343 of CM062816.1, forward strand.
GCCACACAGACATATCTTAGAAATTTGGTGTTGTGGCAACACCACGTGGACATACATCGGATATTGGTGATGTGGAAATGCCATGGTGGATGTGACATGAATATGGGGGTTCCTATGGTTGAACAGGTGGACACGAGGTTGGAAGGTTGGATGACCAGATTTACCATTGAGCTAGAGTGAATTTAGGCATTCGGGGTTTGGTGGTGGCAGGGGCCATCACCCTATGGGAAGGATTGAATGTGATCAGACCAGATGCATTTTACACATGAATGGGATTTGGAGATCCAAGTTATAGGGGTCGCAAGGGGTGCATCCTCTTATGAAGGCTCAAATGGGCATCAAGCCAAATTTCCCTCAAACAAGTGTGGATTTAGAGATCCATAGGTCTAGGAGTGTAGAAGCATGATACTTTGTTGTAACACTAGATCAATCATGAACTATATATAATGATAAAACACTGCAAAATAAAAAGGGGAAGGTCTAGGTAGGTCCCTCACATGAGTTGATGTGGCAGTGCCATGGGGATCTGACAGTGGCCACGTGGATACCACAAAGGGACCTAGTGATGACATAGACCCCATTTTGGTGATGTTTTAGTGTAGTGTGGGTCACTTTTGGATGCTAATTTGAAACACCCAGAAGATGTGGAACTCAAACTATGTTTGCGTGGTAGTTCCATGTGGGCCACCTTGATGACACATGATAGTTCAATGTGGATGTGGCTATATATAATTGGCTAAAATTTAGAAGGGCATATATTTCAATATGGGAGTCAGATTGAGATAAAATTTATATCATCGGAAGCTATCAATAAGTTGAGTGTGATGGTGGCATTTTTTTTGAGATTTGGAGACATCAGAAAAAGAGGATTTCGTAACCCTATCTTCATAACAAACCTCGGAGGTTGGGTTAAAATAAAAAACTAAAACCTCTTGTAGACCAAGATAGTACAAGGGGGTCAGAGGGAGTGTTACAAAGTGGTATCAGAGCCCAGGTTTAGCACTCATATTGAATGGACATTAAACAAGAAAATAAAGCTTTACGATAGAGTAACCCTTGGAAGTAACATTGCGATCAAAGAGATGGATAAAATCTAAACTGTTAATTTTAATTGTTATATGTGTATTGAATGATAGACATACAATTGAAATGAATACTAACCTTGATGAAAATGTTGATATGATATTTTGTTTTCTAACCTACATGCTTAAGTGTTGATATAATAAGGGATGAACAGATATATTTATTTATGTATACTTCATTAAGCTAACAATTGTGTCTATAGTAACACATAAGAAGACACAAAATTACAACAAGGAAATAAATGAAAGAACAATAGGATGGTACAGTACAACACAGACATATCCCAACATAATTAGGAAGAGGACTTAGTTGGGAAGAGGACAAAGGAAAATTCCCTCAATTTGATAGACACTCTTAGGAGCTTAAGGGTTGAATTGAGAAGTTGTAAGGAACACGATGAAAGGATTGTCATATCTCAGTAAAATCAAGTAGAAGTAAATGAAATGATTTTGTAGAGCTTATCATATTTGCAAAGAAAAAAGTAACATGAGCTTGGTGTCAACCATCTAGGAAGGCACGAGTCCAAGAAAATTCCATCTAAAATAGGGAAACATGGATTGAAAACTAATAGGGAAAAAGACAACAAGTCAAAGAAAAAACATAGACAGGAAAGTGAAGACACATTTAGAGGAGGAACTCCACTCAACACTCGAGAGAGAAAGTCTGACAATCATAACATTTATTTAGTGTTGCAACTAGGAGACACCACTAGCAAAGGAGAAGTAAGAAAAAATTAATGTCAGAGTAGTTCAAGAAAGGAAAACCCCCTACATTTGATGGAGAAATTAAGAAGGTTGAAGAGGCATAAGCTTGGCTGTTGGGAACTAAGAAATACTTCAGAGTACATGACTAATATGAAAACATGAAGGCTAGAGTAGCCATGTTCAACTTGAAAGGAAAAATTGATATATGGTGGAAGTATTTGAGGAATGCCAAGGAAATTAGAGAGTAAGAGTTATCATGGGGATGATTTTTGAAATATTTCCAGGAGAAGTACATGTTTGAGGGGTACTATGACAACAAAGTTAAATAATTCCATGAGCATAAGCTAGGGAAGCTTATGTTGATGAGTACACTAATAGATTTTTGGAGTTATTGAGCTAGGTTCCATACATTAGAGATGAGAAGGTGAAAATTCAAAGGTACCTCAGTGGGATACCACAAGCTTACAAAGACAAAATTGATTTCAATGAGCCAAGAACCCTAGAGGACACTATCCAAAAGGTGAAATATTGCTATTAACAATCCAGGCACAAGACTGAGCTCTGAATAGAATTGAAAAAGAGAGATAAGACCAAGTTCAAGGGAAAAGGGCCAAAATCCTCATGATATAAGCAAGAAGGGAGGAATTTGAAGTTCACCACTCCTGCTAAGGGTTAGTTTCAACAAAAAATCATTACTGCTAGCAGACACTAGCGCACTAAACTAGGAAGAGAAGAGGCTGAGGGCATCTAAAAAGGGCATTTTCAGTGTTGGACATGTAGAAAGAACCACTCGCAAAGAGACTGTCCTTAGTAATAGAAAAATGGCACAAGTTTGTACAATGTGTAAGAGGAAACAATGGTGAAAAATGTGGCTCAGAATGTTCCTCAAATTTATGTTGCATTAGACAACAAGAAGGAAGAACATCAAGTTTTAGTAATTAAGATGGAAGGTATGGTCGTTAACAAACCTATTTCAATTTTAATTGATCCAAGTTTTGATTTCAGCTATACCAACCCGAAGTTTGTAGAGAAATGTTCTCTACAAAAGAAAACTCATGAGAAATCAAGGATTTTCTAACTAGCCATGGGGACCAAAAGATGTGTGACAAACTTAGTGGAATAATACCCCATGATGATAAGTGGCATGTCAACATCAGTCACCCTCAATATATTTTTGTTGGGCTCATATGACATTCTAATCAGCGTGGATTGGCTAGCAGCACATAAAATCAAAATTGAATACTACAACAAGTTGTTTGAATGCCTCAACGATGTGGGTGAGGAAATGATGCTTGAAGGAATAAGGAAGCTAGTCACTGTTAACAAAATATTAGTGTCGCAAGTGAAAAGATGAAACAGAAAAGGGTGTGCCTTGTATGTTGTCTAGGTGACTAATGAATAAAAAAACAACAGGGATATAATGGAAGAGAACCCAATGTTAAAGCAGTTCAATTATGTGTTTCTGGAGGAAAAACCAGGATTACCATCTAGGAGAGTGATCAATTTTTCCATCAAATTGGTTCCAATATTAGTGTTGGTATCAAATTTTCCATATCACATGAGTATGCTAGATCTAGTGGAGCTAAAACTAAAACTGAAATACATATTGAACAAAGGGTATACCTTGCCCAACGTATCGCCCTGGGGAGCCCCTATGCTATTTGTGAAGAAGGATGGCCCATTGTGACTGTGAATTGATTATCGAAAGCTAAATAAATCTACAGTGAAGAATAAGTACTCGTTGGATATAATTGATGACTTATTTGATCATCTGAGAGGGGTTGCAATACTCTCAAAAATAGATTTGAGGATTGGTTACCATCAAGTTCAAATTAAGGATGAAGACATCCAAAAGACAACCTTTATGACCAAATATGGACACTATGTTTTGTGGTGGTGCCATTTGGGCTCACAAATTCCCTCACCACATTTTTGTGTCTGATGACCAATGTCATTACCCCATATTTGGACAAATTTGCAGTGGTCTTCGTGGATTACACATTGATCTACTCGAAAAACAGAGAATATCATTTGAAGGTGGTATTGAAATTGTTGAGAGAGAACAAGCTCTATACCAAGCTTAACAAATGTGATTTCTTCCAATCATAAGTTTAGTACTTGGGACATATCATTTCTATGGAAGGAGTGGTAGTCGATCCTGAGAAGATCAAGGCCATCATGGAGTGGCCCATCCACGAAATGTTACAAAAGTTAGATATTCAATGGGATTGATTAGATATTATCAATGATTCATTCAATATTTCTCAAAGATTGGGCACCCAATTAAAAATTTACAAAAAAAGGGGATAAAATTACAATGTAAATTAGGGTGTGCAACTTGCTTTGAACAACTAAAGCATTTTCTCACACATGCACCTATCCTGAGAATAGTTTATCCAAAGAAAGATTTATTAGTTTGCAAAAAATGAATACAAGGAAGGATTAGGTGGGGTCCTAATGCAAGAGGGACATGCAATTTGTTATGAATCGAGAAAACTAAATGAACATGGGAAGAAGTGTGTCACTCATTACCTGGAACTTGTAATGATAATACACACATTGAAATGTGGAGGCACTACTTGCTTGGGAGGAAATTTTTGTTAATTTCATACTATGGAGGGTTGATATACTTGTTTGACCAACTGAATTTAAATGCAGGACGATCTAGACGGTTGACATTGATTAGAAATTTTGAATCTAAGATAAAGCACATTAAGGGCAAGGAGAATAAGGTAGCAAGTGCACGTAGTAGAAGTCTACAAGTGGCTCACTTGGTAGCCATAATCACTTGTGAAATTGACATCAAAGAAAGGATCAAAGAGGCATTACTTCATGATGAGCATTACCTACACATGAAGGAATGCTTGCAGACAAAGACAAAATGATCATTGAGAAACAATTGTACGCTCATTAATGATGGTATGTTGAAGTTCAAGGATATATGATACATGCCTTGTATAAGTGACTTGAAGAAGCTCATAATGGATGAGTTTCATAAAATGCCTTATTCAGACCATCCTAGTTATACAACTTGAGTGGGCCTAATGGTTAAGAGCATGTGTTTCCTCCTAAGAGGTCACAGGTTCAAAACCAGAGGTGGGTAGAGTATGTATGCCTTTGTAGACTGAGCAATCAAATCACTTCTTGGAGGTGGGTCCCTTGTCCCACAAACAAGGGGGTCTCATATACCAATTTGGTGTCTTGCTTAGTCATGACCTTAAAATTGAATAATAATAATAATACCAAAAATGATAACAACCACGAAGAAAAAGTATTATCAGTAGGGTATGAAGGAGGTTGTTGAATACACTACAAAGTGCCTAGAATGTTAACAAGTGAAAGTGGAATGAAGGTACCTAGGTTGATTACTACAACCAATCCTAATTCCTAAGTTGAAATGGGAAGTCATATGTATGGACTTCATCATAGGATTTCCAAGAACTTCCAAGTAGCATGATGCCATTATGGTGGTAGTGGACAAGTTGAGTAAGTTTTATCACTTCATAGTTGTCAAGTCCACCCACAAGGCAATTGACATAACTCATATTTTCATGAATATATTTAGATTGCATGGCATACCCAAGAAAATAGTTTCAGATTGGGATGCCAAGTTCCCTTAGTTGAATTTTCCTACAGAAATGGGTACAAAGAGTCATTGAAGATGAGCCCTTTAGGGGATTTATATGGTAGAAAATGTAACAATCCCATTATTTGGGATGATCTAGTGAATAGGGTATTTCTTGGACCTGATATTCTAAAGGAAATGGAGTAGGAATTAATTAATATCAGGAAGAAATTGAAGGAATCTTTGGACAAGAGAAAGAGTTATGTAGAGCAATAGGGAATGCACAAGAAAATCCAAGTGTGAGAGTATATATATTTCCACATCAAATTAATGAAGAGTTCACTGAGAATGGGGTCTTGTCCTAAATTGGAACCCATATTTTGTGGACCATTTCAGATTTTGGAGAGAGTGGGGCCAATGGATCATAGATTGGCCTTACCACCCTTAGTGAAAGTAAATGCTTTTTTCCACATTTCTTTGCTTAAGAATTTTATACATGAGACTAATCATGTTTTGGATTGGACTATGATACATGTGGAATCCTATGGGGAATTCCAACCAGAACCTCTACGCATCCTAGAATAGAGGTAGATCATTCTCTGAAATCATGTAATAGAGTAGGCCAAGGTGAAATGGAAGCACATTGGACAATATGAATCCACATGGGAAATGGAAAATCAAATGAGGGTACTTTATCAGTTTTTGTTTACTGCATAAAAAAATGTAAGAGTTGTTAATATAAAGCTCACTATTTGATTTGTATTTTATTTTATTTGATTTTTTTTATTTTTTATTTTTATTTTTATTTTATTTTATTTTATTTTTATTTTTTATTTTTATTTTTATTTATTTATTTATTTTATTTTTATTTTTATGTTTATAGAACACTGAGGATGGTGTTCTCTTAAGGGGGTGGGTCTGTAACAACCCTTTTTTTTGCACCCCATATATGTAAATGTCACTTTTACAATTTTTTTAAAGCATAGGTAAATTTATGAAAATTTGAATTAATAGTTGAACTGAAGGGAGGGACATAGATTCATAGTTCTTGCGGGGGCAAGTTTCTTGTGGTGTGCCAAGAATAATTCCAGACCCACCACATTAAATCCATTATGTACGACCTTGACCATTGGTTGGGAGTGTCAACAAGCATTGAATTTCCTAAGAGGTCAACACAAAGGGGAGGACAATTCCATCCATGTCCCCTCCTTATGGATTGAGAGAAGAATGGCATACTCAGGAGGAATAAGGGATCCCAACATGAAAACACAAATAAAAGAACATAAAAAATAAAATAAAATGGGGATGCACACACAGTAGAGAGAAAAAAGAGAAAAGAATAAATAAATTATGCAAGTATTAGATCATAGAAAACAACATACATAGAGAAAAACATGAGTGAGATACAATTTTGGAATGCATGTGGGAAGAAGATCCATTGAAAAAGGAGAAACCTATAAAGAAGCCTTGCAGAGGAAGATTTCTTGAAAAATCTAGTGGGAGGGATGTATTGGACTAGACTGTCCCAGATCTAGTACTATGAGATTTAGGTTGTCATCCCTTGTGTTATGGTGAAAATGCCTTGGAATGTGTGTCTAAGCTTGAATGGCCAGTGGGAAGCTTATTGGAGTATTGAGCCACTTAGTGCTTGTTGAATAAGATGATAAACCCTTGGGTGCTTGTCGTATAGACGATAAACCACTTGACAGTGTAAGCTGAGCCACTATGTTCTTTGTTGGAAAAGCTAATAAACCACCTAGACAATGGACTATCAGCCCCTACTGTGTTTTCCTTGAAAACATAAGTGAGTAACCACCTAGATAGTGGATTTAATCTCTTGGAACTGAGCAATACCCCAACTGGGCCTTGGGTGAATCTATTTGATTGATCTTAGGGAGTAAGAGATTTACTATGGTGCTTACTACCAAAGAGTAGTTGATAAACCACATGGATAGTGGACTCCATCTCTTGAGTGTTTGACCAAGCCTTGGTGTGAATTTCCCCTTGAGTAAGTATCCCCTCAGACTCTGGATCCAGATCAGGGGTGGTTAGCTACAAGAGAGATTGTAATGTAGCTAGCGAAGGGTTGGGTGGAGAGTTGAAGTCCTTCCTTCAGTTTCCAACCACCTCAATTCATTTAGATAAGAATAAATTTGTTCCTATTTGGATTTCATGTTTTGATAGCCTTTTTTTGTTAATGAATGTTACTATGATCATTCATATTCATGGATGGATGTTTGAAAGTTGTTATTACACTTACTGCTAGCTGTCTTAGATATTATGGTTTCAATGACTAGTATCACCATGGAGCTGCTACCATGTTTATGATTTATCAGTTATTTATAATCTTGGAGCTTAGTGTGTACATGGTTGTAATTACAAGTTCATATCTTAGGAAAATTGTTGTAAATTTTAAATCTCTACAAATTGACCTTGTTCTTGTTTCTTGGATGATAACTTTAAATTATTCACTTAGAATCTACCATATTGAGAAAATTCATAACAAAACCTTTAAGAGTTGAGTTGTAGGCTTGTTTCACCTATTCGATGCCAATGTTTAGGCCTTGGTCATTTGCTTCAGGAAATTTTGCATTTGGGAAGATGCCCTTGTCTTAAGAAATTCTTGGAATTTACTTTGTTTTCCTTCTCCTTAGCACTCTTGCAGGAAAATCTGGTAATTTGGGGTATCCATGGGTGGTCAAGGCTAATACCATCATGTGGAGGCTAGATTTCTGTGGGCTAGATATACCATTTTTTTTATGTCGTAGTATCTAATGCTTCTACGTCATGTGGATGCAAGGCCCATCACTGTTGCTTGGCAATCAAATCATGCCATGATGTAGATTCTCTTTGTAATTGCAATAACATTTGGTAATCTGTAGTCCGATGGAGGTAAGGGTCGTCATCGTTGTGTGGATACTGGATCACATCATGAACTATATTAAACTTAGCCTAGTTACATATGGAGATTCGAGCTCCATGGGGTGGTAAGAGAAGATATAACGTTAACATCCTGATAGACCATATTTTGACCAAAACCAAATATAACCTTGACAACTCACAAAACACCCAAGGGGGACGACCAAGTGGGGCCCCATGCCTAAGTTGATTTGATAATGACACATGGACTAGGCTGGGGCCATGTGGAAGTATATTGATGACGTGGAATGCACCTATGTTGACATGGTATTGCCATGTGAGCATGGCCATGGAAGTTGGTGGCATGGTGGTGCCATGTGGACATGCCTTGGATGATCAATGATGTGGCAGTGCCACATGGACATAGACTAGATATTGGTGATATGGTAATTCCATGGTGGACGTGACATGGATCCGGGGATCCACAGGGTCCGATGGTGGAGCGGGTGGACACGAGGTTGGAAGGTTGGATGGTTGGATTTACCTTTGAGCTAGAGTGGATCCGGGAATCCAAGATCTAGTGATGGCAAGGGCCGTCACCATATGGGAAAACTCAAATGTGGCCGCATGGTATGACTTTTACCTGTGAATGGGATATGGTAGTGGAAAGGGGTGCACCTCCTTGTGAAGGCTAAGATGGGTGCTAGGCCATATTTTCCCTCAAATAGGTGTGGATCTAGAGATTCGAAGTTCTGGGAGTGTAGAAAGGGGATGAGAGTATACAGAAAGGGGATGAAATTTGAATCATCTATACCTGATAAGGCCAAATGCCCTAAAATTTTTGAGGTAGATGATCAAATAAATCCAGTTTTATAGCTTTTTGATGAACTGGCTGACAGGCAACAATTTTGGTGGCCCAGCAAATGGGCAGTTTTTGAAGTTTTAAGTTTTCAGGCCTTAATGATTGTAAGCATTTTCTTTTACAGGTGTTAGTGTAGACTTAATTTGACTCCATGCCAAATGGATACTAGGCACTATTTTTAAGCTTGTTTTTTATGAAGGCATTGGTATGCAGTTCTTGAGACCTCACAGTGAGGATCTCATCCCCAGAAGGAGCCAGTGTTAGCTCTGCTACATAATTCGGTATTTTTTGGGTCAAAGACAGCTTGGCCGTGTTGTTTGTGCTTAAAGAAAGCTTGCAGCAGCCTTTTCCTCCCTCCTCCTTCATTTCCCTTATATTCCCCTTCACCCCTGCTTATATTTTCAAACCTGCTACCTCCATTTTACCTTTGAAACTCTGTGTAATTCTGTGTTTCCTCTGACCCCTGAGCGCTAAATTTTAGCCATCATATGACCGCGGTAACATGACCGTGCACCTTCCCCAACTATTCCTCACCGTTAAATCCCCACCGTCGATTGCACATCACCCGATCTAACGGTCTACGCCTTTCTCCCCGCACGTTAAACCACGTTCAATTCCCCGCCATCCGATCATCCGTCGCGAGATCCAACGGTGATCGCTCGTCCCGCACCCGTAACTTAACCACATGTTAATGCGCGGGGAAAGCAGTTTTCTGCCTGTCACATCCGCCACGTGTCAGGCGCTAATTGTGATCACGCCCCCCGCGTACGAATACCGCCCGACCCTGTAAGCAGTGCGGGGAATACCGCTTACCGCCCACTCGTACGTTCCCCGCTCACTATTGTCTGCATACTTTCGACCCCCGATCACCATCGGATCTGCCCGATCGCGATCTGACGGCCCACGATTGTCTGCCCCTGCTTCCTCCCGATAGCTCCCTCCGATTCAATCTCCGCCATTCGTCTGTTGGATCCAACGACTGTTGTTTGTTCCCCGACCTGCTCATGCATCCGCCATGCTGTACTTGTGTCTTCGACCTGTATCATACACCCGAAGGTGGCCAGCTACCTGTACTCGGCACAATTAGATCCTCAACAACTGCATTTAAGGAAGAGGATGGCTGAGAAGAAAAAGGACAGCCTCGAGTAGATCTCAGCATTTATCAGTTATGGAGCTTCTTTCAGTCAACACTCCACCAGTTCGTGAAGTACAACAGAGTATCAGAAAAGATCGATTTTGTTTACTGAAACAGCAGACTGCACTCAGAGACTCCATCAGTCAATTAAAACAGTTGGTGGTCAATTATGATCCCTCCACGTCCAGAATAGCAAAATATATTTGTAATAAAACTCTATATATACCCAGCAAACAGACATAATCAGCGTTGATGGTTGTAGTTTTGATGTAAGGTTCAACTTTTGGAGACTGTAACTACTGTGATACCTGCAACATCTGGTCTTCATTTTCAGCTAATACAAGCTTCTTTTTCTGTTAATTGCTCACTTTCCACTTCTATTCTGTTCTAGGTTGTGCATGTTATGCATTTGTTCATGTGCTCTTGATATTTAGCATTAGAGGGGCTGTCATCCCACCTCTGTGTTAGAATCTAGTATGTATCATTGAATGTGTATGCAGGTTTCTATTTACTTAATGCCAGAGAGCTGTCATCCTGCCTTTGCATTAGGAAATAGATTTGCAGACCTCTTTACTGGTTGCAGCTGGCCATCACATGGTCTTGTACATCTGCTGGTGTGATCAGTATTCTCCATGTTCACCTAATCCTCAAACTGTGAGTAATTGGTGGTCTAAAGCCTTGTAGTCTGGGGGTGTTCACCCATGTCTGGGGTTAAGCATAGTAGAAGTGGTTATCTGGCTTGAATATGCATCATTCTTTCCATTCATCCATCCGATTTCCAACATTTTTGTTGAGTTTGTAATGTTCCCGAGCATCTCTGAGATACAACCTAGGAGAGTTTCTTGGGGTGATAACAGTACCCTGATGATGTGGACCTCACACTATATTGACGTGGAAGTTCCACATGGGCCACATGGATGGAAGGTGATAGTTCAATGTTGATGTGGCTCTATATAATTAGCTAAACATTAGAAGGGAATAACTTTCAATTCATGAGTTGGATTGAGATAAATTTTATATCACCGGAAATCTCTCGATAAGTTGAACATGATTGTGGCACTTGTTTTTAATTTTGGAGACTTTAAAAAAAGAGGATTTTGTAGCCCCATCTTCATAATAAACCTTGGAGGTCGGGTTAAATTAAACATGTAACACCATATACAACTTGAGATAGTACAAGGAAGTGGGAGGGAGTGTTACAAGAAAATATAGGTTTTCTTAGGGTATCTCAAAGGAAACAATCCAATCTCAGTGCAAATGATATAAATAACATAGTTGGGAATTCAATCACCATGTATCATTTCTTTAGTATAATGGTTGATTGTGAGCATACGTATTTTGATGATGTTTTTGGTAGTGATGAAATGATCCATGTGATGAAAGTTTTTCAAGATAAGGCAAAATGACCATATGACTTCTTAATTGAATTCTACATCATATTTAATGGCCTTTGAGAATGGATCCATTACAAGTTCATAATGGGAAATTTGATATGCTCTAATATTGGATTTTGCAATTGAGAAGCCTTATGTCTCCATCCCAATTTACCTAATATGATAAATGAGTCCAAAGGAATTTGGAAAAGCCTTGGAGCCTTTAATTCCGAATTTATAGCCACAAATACAAAAATAAATGCATCTTAATATTTTGAGAACTACAAGCCTATTTTGATGTGCAACAATATAATAAAAATAATAATAATCTAATTTTAAGGTCACGACTAAGCTAGACACCAAATTGGAGTATGAGACCCCCTTGTTTATAGCCACAAATACAAAAATAAATGCATCTTAATATTTTGAGAACTACAAGCCTATTTTGATGTGCAACAATATAATAAAAATAATAATAATCTAATTTTAAGGTCACGACTAAGCTAGACACCAAATTGGAGTATGAGACCCCCTTGTTTGTGGGACAAGGGACCTACCCCTTACCAGCAATTTGATTGTTGAATTATATAGATATGTACATACTCTACCCTCCTTTGTATTTGAACCTATAAAAACTTATATGGAATCACATCCTCTTAACCATGAGGCCCATTCAAGTCGTACTCTTAATTCTTAAGCTTGAATGAAATCCTCAATTCTTTATTTTGGACAAGGAATTTGGTTTTTTAGTAGGGAAAAAAAGACATGATGGTGTGGGAGTGTCTTACAAGGATTTTCATATTATTAAAACCAAGAAACATTAGCTTTCACCATCAAGCTTGATCAATTCAAAGTGTATGATAGAGTGAGTTGGATATATTTAATGTTCATGATTTTTCCTTTGGGTTTTTTTCAAGCATTTGTGAATTGGATATAAATTTGTTGCAAGTTAATCTTCCATTTACTTTTATTAACTAGTGTCACCATCTTTTTTGTAGTATAGGAATTGGGCAATGATTCTCCTTTTTCTATGGGTCTCTTAATGCATGAGTTGATAAAGAATGATGACACCTGGAAGTTCTACTAAAGGGAAAAAATGTATCATGGGCCGCCTCCATTACACATGCATGGTTTGTGGACAATATTATTATATCTAAAAACATGATAATGCAAGATGGAAAAACTTAAGAAAGAGGTGTAAACTTATTCAACAAATAAATTAGAAAGGATATAAACTTTCAAAAGTCCATGGACCCATGGAATGGATTATCAAACTATAAATTGAATTAGATCAAGTCCTTTACCATATTGGAAATATTGTTGTCATTGATGTCAAAGGTAGGGGGAGAATACATATGTCCAAGATAAATATTTCATGATGGAGATTGTTGGAAATGTTGTTTGGATACCCAATTATTTTGATGCCTAGATCAGATACCATATATTTGAAGGCCTTTTACTCTAAATACCTAGATCAAATGGGAGCACACAATATATCATTGAAAATAATATTTCACGATATTTCCTGTCATATATGGCACTCCATCTAAATTTATAGGGGAATGAGGAGACATAAAAGATTTTGTTAGGTTGGCCTAGCCAGGAAGTACAAGTCTACCTAGATATTTTTACAAGTTGGGCACATAAGTGAATGTAGAAACACTATAAATAAATGATATATGTTTGCATTTGAATACCATCAAAGTATGAAGATCTAAGGTGCACAAGATAAGATGGGGAATACTCATCAGGTTTTAAAGGTGGAGAAAAAATGTGATTTTTGGAGTGAATGAGTTATCTTCGCATTTTCATGACTATGAAATTTTGAGGAGATTGAGGAAATATCTTCATGTATATACGATAATTTTTTTAAGCATTGGTTCACTATACTTTAAAAAATGATTTGAGGATGTTAGGATTCTTAAATGCTCCTACAATCTACTTCAAACAAGTTAGTTTGGAATTTTCACAACGACTTATTTTCTAAGAGGTTTTATATTTTGAAATATTGAGAAGATAGATATGAGATATATAGGAACTTGTGGTAAAATTTTCAGACTTTCATTCACTATTAATTCAGAGATATGCCTTGTGGAATTTAGGATTTCTTAATAGTCCTAAAATTAGCTTTAAACAAGTTAGTTTCACATTTTTTCTGTAACTTATTTTCTAGGATGTTTTATACTATGAAATTTTCATAAACCTGAAATTGTGATTGTTTTCTTATTTACAATCACCATACCTGAAACATACATGAAAATAGTATGAAAATTGTAGACTTTGGTTCACTATACTTTCATTCATTATGGAAGTTAGGGTTTTTGAATGGTCTTGAAATCAGTTTCAAACATGTTATCTTGGTATATTTGTTGTAACTTATTTTCTGAAACTTTTCAGATATTCAAACATCCTTATAGTTGAGGAGACATATAGAAGTTCCTCTGGTATAAATATCAAAATCAAATTTGCAAAATTGGATATATGGGATGACATACAATTTTATTCTTGGGAAGATGCCTAAAACAACAAGTTTTAGGAGAAGAAGAAATTGGTGAAGGATGAATAAGCAAGCACACCTGTTGAAGGAAGAATTAGCAAGAAAACTTGGTGAAGGCATAATTAGAAAGAAAAATTGGTTAAGTAGGTTGGTGCATATGAGTATTTGTAGTACTGGGAATTGGTGTCTCAAATAGGTTGGTGTCTACAAATATTTGCAGTGGTGGGGATTGGTGTCTCCAATTTGTTAGTGCCTACAAATATTTGTAGCATTAGGTATTGGTGTCTCTAGTAGGTTGGTGCCTACAAATATTTTTAATGGTAAGTTTGTGCCTACAAAAAATAATAAAAATGATTTTTTTGGTTTTCTCCTAAAAGGGTTTCCATGTAAATCTTGTGTTCCGTGTTTTGTAGTTGATAAATATCATGTGTGATTGTTTTCTTATGGTTCATGAATGTTTGAATATGTAAAAAAATGTCTTGTATTCATTCAAGCCCCCCTCTCAATAAAAGTGTGTGCTCAACATACAATTTCAAGGTATCTTTTTTTGATATAACTACCAACATAGATCCCTCTAATTCCAAATATATCATGCGCTGAGAGGGATCAAATTCCTCGAGGTGTAAACCTTATTTTTGGAGTGTTTAATTTTAGGAAAGGTTTGCACCTCAAGGGATTTGATCCCTCTAGGCATGTAATAGATCCAAAGTTAAATAGATCTAGGATGGTTCAAGTTGATGGCAATAATGACACATTTTTAGATTATCATTATTATGTTTATGTTTGAGATAAACTTCATACTTTTAAATTTACATTTGTTTTCTTTGTTTGACATGACTATACCATTCTCTTCTTTAATTTTGTTTTTGTTGCTCGCCTTGAATGGTTTGTACATCTGCACTTGGATGATTTGAGTGGTTTGTGTGTTTATGTGTTTGGATTTGGATGGTAATGTTTGTGAATGTTACAATTCTTGTGTTATTTTTCTATATGTGTATGTAACTGTCTATTAATAATTAGTCGGTGATGAAGAAGGGAGGCAATCTTGTCAATAGTTTGCAAGAGGATTGATATTACACATATATTTCATTTAATTTTAGGTATCACAACTTTTGACAATTAATAATTCTTAATAATGTCCCTCTAGCTATTACTAAATATATTTTGAAGAGTAGTTTTAATAATTTACTGCATCAAGATTACTGTTGAAATCATTTGTTTCATTGCTAATGTTTGAAACAATTTTTTTCCTTCAAAATATTTTGAGATATATATATATATATTTAGTTTGTTTTGCAAAATTCAAGAAATAATGTAATTTTGATTTTTTTTAATGAGTTGTGAGATTTACAAATTCTTTACATTATTTGTTAGTTTTTCCATATTTTCATATCGATATATGAAAAGGATAGTTGATATTGTAAACCATTCAATTCTTTAACTCGAAGTATTCTAGTAACATCTTACCTTGTCTCTCTTGCTCTCCAATATTAATAGGTTGAATTACTATAACACAAAAATAAATTGTTGAATTCAGACTTCTGTGATCCATAATAGTCTCAATTCAACAAAAATCAATGCAAAGTGTTAATCATTTTTGTGTGCTTACATTGAAATCAATGCATATTGCTAATCCAATCATTTTAAGTTAATGTACCATCATACATTGAGTTACATCAAATCAGAAATCATCATCTACACTTAAATCAATGCATCTAATGCACACAATTAAATAAGATTAGAAGAAATCTACACTAAAATCAATGAATCTGATGCAAGAAACCACATAATATTAGAAATCAAAATCTACACTAAAATCAATGCATCTAGTGTAATCAATCAAATAAGATTAGAAATCAACCTCTACACTGAAAATCAATGCATCTAGTGCAAGCAATCAAATACGGTTAGAAATCAACATCTACTCTAAAATCAATGCATGTAGTGCACACAATTAAAAAAGATTAGAAAAAATCTATACTAAAATCAATGAATTTGATTCAAGCAACCTTATAATATTAGAAATAAAAATCTACACTAAAATCAATGCATCTAGTGCAATCAATCAAATAAGATTAGAAATCAACATCTACACTGAGATCAATGCATCTAGTGTAAGCAATCAAATACGATTAGAAATCAACATCTACACTAAAATCAACGCATCTAGTGTAAGAAATAAAATAGGATTAGAAATCACCATCTACACTGAAATCAATCCATCTAGTGAAAGAAATAAAATAGGATTAGAAATCAAAATCTAGACTTAAATCAATGCATTTAGTGCAAGAAATCAAATATAATTAGTAATCACCATCTACACCAAAATCAATGCATATAGTGCAAGAAATCAAATATAATTAGAAATCAACATCTACACTGAAATCAATGTATTTAGTGCAAGAAATCAAATAGAATAAGAAAACATCTACACTGAAATAAATGCATCTAGCACAAGAAATCAAATAAGATTAGAAATCAATATCTACACTGAAGTCAATGCATCTATTGTAAGAAATCAAATATCATTAGAAATCAACATCTACATTGAAATTAATCCATCTAGTGAAAGAAATCAAATAGGATTAGAAATCACCATATACCATGAATTGAATGCATTTAGTGCAAGAAATTTTCTTCCCTCTCTCCCCCCTCCATCTATATCTATCTATCCTCCATTTCTCCTTGTTTGTCTCTCTATCTCACCCCCAAACATACACACTCTTTCTCCATCTCTTCTTTTTCACTCCCTCTCTCTATCTCTCTTGCTCTGCTTTTCTCTCTATATGTATTTTTTCTTCCCTCCCTCTACACCCTTCCAAATCCATCTCTTTGTCCTCCCTTTCTCCTCCTCCTCTCTCTCAAGTCATCTCTCTCCCTTTATCTCCTCTCTCCTCCTCTCTCCCCCTCCCTCTCTCCTCCTATCTCTCAAGTTGTCTCTCTCTCAACTCTCTCTCTCTTTGCCCTACAACCCTGTCACGATCTCCCTCCATATCTCCTTCTCTCTCTCCCCCTCTCTTCCCCCTCCATCTTTGGGTGTGCCCCACCTCTCTCTTACCATTCTCCCCCTCTCTCACTCCTCTCCTTCTCCCTCTCTTCATTCCTCCTCTCATATGTCCTTCATTTTATCTCCTTCAATGCAAGTAATCAAATAGGATTAGAAATAACCATCTACACTGAAATCAATGCATATAGTGCAAGAATTATTCTTCCCTCTCTTCCCCCTCCATCTATATCTATATCTCCCTCCATCTCTCCTTATTTGTCTATGTTGGGTATGGAATCCCCCGAGGCATGTTTTGGGGCTTAAAGCCCAATTTTTGGCCAAATCCTTTTGTAAAAGCTCCGCGAATTGTGGGCACAGAGCGCGAAATCATAATAGAGTCACAGGGTTGTCTGCTCTCATTTTTGTAAAGTATTGTCAGCTTGATAGACCTACCCATGGTATGTGGACCATGGGATTGTATAAATAGAGTGAGGCTCTAAGTGTAGAAGAGGAGATAGAATAACTAATAGAAGGGAAGCATGAGAAGTCTAAGTGGACGAGTCAAAGTGTAAAGTGTGTCTTTAGGTCATAGAGTAGGAGAAGGCTCTGCAGCTGAGTGCGCAGAGGCCTAGTAGTCCGCAACTAAGTGCGTGGATCCCTACAGTTGAGTGCACAGGGCAGGTCGAGTCTGTAACCGTTGGAAGAATCAATAAATAGAAGTTTACCATATTTCTGTGTATCGTTTCCTGTTTTAATGTATGATTGGGTATAATTTGCAAGTATACTGTTTATTTTCTACGCAAACTCATATGAATATTTTGTGTAAATAAATATAACATAAGATATCCAAGTACACGAACATAATTAACTAGTATAGGAAGATAAGTAAGATCTCGAGTAATAGCGTAGAGCGTTGCTCTAGCAGCACGGAAGCTCCACAGCCCCTGAGTAGGGCTGCGTGAAGGCAGTATATCAGGGCGTGAGGAACAGGAAAGTGCATGAAGTGACTTGTGCGCAAGGATGAACAGTTGGACTAGTTGAACCTCTCAGACATCTCAAGGGTGCAGAAACCTGGTTCCAGCACCCTCCCATACTACTTCAGGTGAGACCTCAGTCCACGCTTCGTGGACTGTTGCTGAAAGAGCCAGTAATACAGGGATTTGTTTGGCTAATTAACTCCGAACCTGGGTTAGGCCCCTACAAGCCAAAAAGTGGTTCCATTTTCGAGACCGAGATCTACATAGAGATGTCTGATGTTGTATCATTGGAATCCGACAAAGAAAGGAATTGAAGATTGGTTGGACAGGAAGATTCACAAGTTCACGACGCAGGAAAATAGGAATCCGTGACTATCAAAGGAGGAGTTCTTAGACTGCTACTTATATATAGAGATCCATGAAATTTTCTTTGGATACTTCCCCACTGAGTTATACGAGTGGATTGTGAAGCTATCAGATAACCAAGGAAGGTGTAAACTTGACAAACCTATTGTGT
Source organism: Pinus tabuliformis (assembly GCA_031772625.1). NCBI lineage: Eukaryota > Viridiplantae > Streptophyta > Pinopsida > Pinales > Pinaceae > Pinus > Pinus tabuliformis. Next base: position 831,839,901 of record CM062816.1, read on the forward strand.
GGACTCCAGAATTTGTGTGCAAACTAGAAGCATCGAAAGATAAGATCACGCGTGTTGTTGATCACTGGCTCGATCGAATCATAGGAGGATTCATCACTGAATTCGTGGTAGATACTTCAGTCAGTTATAGCGAGGCAGAATGACGCTTCCTCAAAGGACCGTGAGGTAAGTACGTTAAATCTTTGAACACTTGGATTAAAATGCTACTGTGTGAAAAACAGGTTATGCGAATAAATTGATGTTTGGGGCTACACGAAGTGGGAGAATCTACAGAAACGAAGGTAGCATAGAACTAGAAACTAGCCCCTTGATTTCACCTCCACGAGGGGGCGAAGAAGAGCTCGCGAAGGTCTCGCCAAGAAGTGTGATCAATCTGATAAGGCAGAGAATTCTGCGCATACCACCCCCACCCACACCACCACCAGTTTCACCGTCTTCACCCCCGTCTTCACCCATACCACCTCCGCCACCACCGCGAAGTAGTATGGCAAGCGCAATAAAGCTACCAATGTTCAAGGGAGTAGGGAATGAAGATCCAGACCAGTTTTGGTTTGTGATAAAAGCTGTATGGGAAGCATAGGGAGTCATAGATGACAATATAAAGAAGGCAACGTTGGTCAGCGCTCTGCAGGATTGCGCGCTGACCTGGTACATTAAGAATTCCAATGACAATTCGAAAGCGGGGATCGCAGATATCCAAGATGCGCTAAACAAATAATTTAGTAGGAAAAAGTCAGAGGCATAGTCGATCATTGGGTTCAAGGAAATCACAATACTACCAAGAGAGACCCCTTGGGAGTTGGATCAAAGATTGAAGTGCACAATTCACGAAGCTAACATGACATTAACAGATGGGCAACATCGTGAATGGTTTGTACCATCGTTAACACTGCATCTATGGAATGCGATGTCACAATAGAGGCTAACCACTCAGGCCGAGGCCTTGGAGGCTGTAATGAGATTGCACGAGACCCTGATGCAAGATCCCAATCTGGGAGTTCAGCAGATTCATGCGTAGTTGAAAAAATTGTGCCTGGAGATACAGAGTTTGAAACAAGATAGGACAACCCGCCTAGAGATGCGTGATGAGGTATGGTGCATAAAATGCAAGGGCTAGGGGCACGATAAGGACCACTGCTCGGTGTTCGCGAATTACCTTGCTGGAGGAGGGCCAATGCCATTAAGATCAGAGGCACAAGCAGGACTAAGCGCGGCGCCTGCCCTATGGTGCGCGATTTTTCAGATAGGAGGAAAGAATGCTACAAATAATTGCCATCTATTATAGAAGTATACACAGAATTCACAACAGTTTTTCTGTAATTTCTGTAGATCAGTGGGACATGATGAGCACACCTATAGAAGTTATGAGCTGATGATGATTTGAACTCTTACCTACAGAGCTCAGGCCAAAACACGGCCCCTCGATCAAAATGTAGAAACGACGCACACTGGATTTCAGGGACGCGGACGAGGCCAAGGTGGAGGGGGAGCAGGAAGAGGTCGTGGACAGCTGATATGTTACAATTGCGGAGGGCCAGGGCATTATGCCCACGATTGTAGGAATCCAGTGCGAAACATCATGCTTGTATTGTATGTTGTTAAATCATGAGACAGAGGATTGTCCCACGCTGATAGTGAGGTTGCACGATAAAGGAGCACTCCAAACTCCCCCGACTCAGAACCTGCAAATGATGAGGTCCGAGCCGTGCAAGGAAGACCCTAATGTAAATATCGTGCTCCGGAGTGGAATTACGACAGGGGATGACAAAGGAAGGAAGCCTAAAGAAAGTACCTGGGTTCGCAAGGCTCCAATGAAGGAACCAAAAGTTGATTTGGAGCGTGCTAAGGAGACCTTTATGGAAGCTAAGAGGAGCATCGCTAATGCCTCCACTTCAAGAAGTAAAGATAGGTTGGAGCCAGAAATGGACCCATCGAAGCTCACTATGTTCTTGGAGACATGCATGAAGCTACTTCATGAAAACAAGGCTATGAAGGGGCTGTAAGAACTCATAACTAGATGTGTTGGGACCATGCGTAGTTTGGAAGCTCGGGAAGCACATGACGCGAACAGGAAGGGAGATGAGATTGACCGTGCAGATTGGTGAATATGAGATGGATCAAGTGATTTTGGATCTAGGATCGGATGCAAACGTCCTGCCAAAGCAGACATGGGAGCGCATGGGCAGGCCTACGCTGCAATGGTCGCCTATCCAACTGCGAATGACAAACCAAAAAAATATCCTACCTATGGGGAGATTGCAGGGAATCACAGTAGCTATCAAAGGAGAAAGCGCACTGGCAGATTTTGAAGTGATAGAGTTTGTTGATGAACACAATCCCTACCCCATGCTATTGGGAATAGATTGGGCCACTGACATGAATGGAGTGATCAATCTGAAGAAGCACAAGATGGTTTTTGAGAAAAAGTCTCTACGCGTAGTGGTACCTTTAGACTCTACAGAAGGATCACTCTACACGGAGCCAGTGCACGACTATGACAACAACAATGATCTGGACTGCATATACAAGATAACCGCGTGGGAGCAAGACTGGGTAAATCCAATCGCGGATGGCCAAATATCATGGGAGTGCGAAAGCTCCTAACATCAGATTCTGACGAAGAGATAGAATGATGGCAGAACCGGTTACACAAGGTAACCATGCTCAACTGTAACATGATGACGAGATCGTTGGGTTGCGTAGCAACAGAGGTAAGAGATCTGCCTACGCATGATAGGTTAAGTGAGGTGAATGACTTCCTTAATAGATTTGAAAGAGAAGTGTCGAAGCAGCAATGCTTCGACACTCTGAAATGGTTACTGCGAGCTACGCCCGCAAGGTGGTGGGGTGTGCATCAAAGAAGTTTTGAGGATTGGCACCACTGCAGAAGGATGATGTGCATGTAGTTTTGGAAGCCTCAGATGTGATTAATAGACAAGATTTTCGGATGAAACGGTCTGCGCACCCACCTATCCAGGTAGATACAGGCATATGGTGCGAAACTTGCACGAATGCACACAGTCCCTGCGGTAGGAGACACGATCAGTAAGCAGGTGCGGGCAAGGCAATGTCGCGAATGACCCCTTCGGTTGGGACCACGGAGTATGGAAAGACCAAATGCACAAAAGGATATCCACGTAATAGCCTTTAACAAAGTACACGAAGTACTGAAGAAGGTCCACAATGCGAAGCAGATTGACTGGGACCTGCGCATACTAGCGGTTCTATGGGCTTATAGGACTGCGTGCAAGAACCTGACTGCGCAGGCACCACCAAGGCTGGAGTATAAAATGAACGCTATAAGTCCTATAGTACATGAAAAGCTTAGACCACGCATGATAGCACTAGTAGATACGACGGTTCGTGGAACCTTCGAAGAAGAAATCCAACAGGGAAATTTTAGGCTCCAAGAACTTGAGAAAGAAAGGGTGTGATTAAGGAAGAAAAGCACTCTGGTAGATGCGGAAGTCAAGAAGCTAGAGGACGAGATAAAGGAATATTTTCTCGATAAAAATACCAGGGTGATAAGACAGGATGTGCACAATCATGCTGACAAGTTTGAGGACTATTGCCGTGAATTGATCAGTCTGATGCCTTGGCTTGGACCGCACATTACTAAGCGAATCAACCAAGGTAGTGCGTTGCAGATGATAAAGTGCGCGACGCCGCCCGTAACAATAAAAGGTGGGTATTTTCTAGGAAAATTTATGGATGACAGGATGAAACTCTATACAGGTGGTGCGACCACCTGACTAGCCAAGCAGTTGAAAGGAAATGTGGGACTATAAACTATTCTGCCCGGGAGCTGCACGATGTTGGTGTTGCGTACAGAAGCAAAGAGTCACAAGGTCCACGACCACGCATCGGGGGTTGCGCTGCCACGTGGGTTGGCCAGAAAGTGACCGTTGAAGTCACTATTCATGATGGGATGCTCGACTTGAGACCAAATGGAGTGGGCGGTAGGCATTTAAGACACGATTTATGGGCAAGATTTGGGAAAATCTACTGCCAAGGGAGCATTAATGAACCGAAATTGGGGGGAACAGTCGAATTCAAATTCAAAAAGCGCTATAAATTACAAAGGGCTGCCCAGCAAACAACACTTGGTCATTTGTGAATTGAGCTATTGAGCATAGCCTTGTTTGTTTTATGCTAAGCATTGATTGAGCCCCTGAGTTCGTGAGTGATAGATTTATGGATGGACACGATGGCAACAGGTGAGGAAGTTATGGAAATAACGGAAATGATCGCCAAAGAGGCCGCGCAGGCCCTGACTGTGGGGGATGCTCCGAAAGGTGCCGGGATTGTAGCAGAAATCCTGAAATAACTGTGCATGCTAAGACCAAAGAAGGACAAACAAGCGATGGTTCCTGTACGTGTGTCCCCGCAGAACCCGCTGCGCACCAAGCTGTTGATGGAGGAGAAGGGGAAAGTCATTACCATAGAAACCGATGAGAAAGAAGAAGACCTGGAGGACCTTATCATCAAAGAAGACGGCGACGGAGGCATGGAGGAGGAAACTGAGCCTGCACACCCCCCGACAAAGTTTCCCGCCTATGTCCCCTAAGGAAAGTGAAGGCTAAAGTACCCAAGGACCTTGACGAGACCAAGAGCTTGCTCGGGACCCCACTCCTCCCAGACAACATCATTTTTGAGGGCATGCACCTAGGATGGGTGCCGAGCTAAAAATTTGAAGATTGGGACCTCGCTGACCATGAGAAGTTCCCTCACCTTGAGATCTCACACCTCATGAATCCCAAGCAGAACACCACGGCGGGGGTTACAGAATTAGAGCCACAAAAGTGGTTGCGCGGAGTGGAAAAGGTCGGGCTACTTAACCTGCTCTGGGTGTTGCATTTCCACCGTGCCCCAATAACAATTTTCGTCATCAGGCAGCTGCTCTGCCTGGTGCATGATGGGTGTTTGTGGCTATAGGAGCCCATCCCCATCACGACAGACTTGATTCACTGCATTACCCGACTTCCATGCAAAGGAGAGGACCCCACAGACATCTTGGAGGGGAAGAGAAGTGACTTGGCCATCGCGGAGGCCATGAAGAAGAAGTACAAGTTGGCAAAGAAGAAAAGGGGCTACGCCATATCCAACATCAATGACAAAGTAGTGAAAGTGGCGACCCAAATACTGGCCGGTAAGGTTATGCGCAAGTGCCGTGCGGATGAGGTACCCGTGCCAGTGGTAGCACTGGCTGAGCAGTGCACGGAGGGGGTCCAGTTTAACTAGTCTGAGTTCCTCTGCAAGGAGTTCCTAGAAAAATGTTGCGAGGCCCAGGAACAAGGAAAAACATTCCACTATGCATGGCTTCTACTCTCCATAGTGCTTGTGGCCGAGGAATTTCCGGATGATAGCCAATTCCCCATAATTGACAGGGATTTTCCGGAGGTCTTGAAGTATGCTTCGCTCTAGGACACTAAGGATGCAAATAGGATCCGCGATAGTAAGATATTATGGGTGTTCATGGAGATGAACCTCAAAATGGGGATCAACCACAAGCCGCAGTTGTCACCCATTGTCTACAACAACTTGCAGAGTTTAAAGTGAACATCCACAGCATATACATCAAAGCGTGCAAGGACCCCGCCAAGAAATGGAGAAAGCTACCCTTTGTAACCACGGACAATGTAATCTTCAATGTATTGGAGACATGGTCGCTGTAGTGGTGTGCTCCAGACATCGCGAAAATAGAGAATTTGGCAGCGCAGAGGAGGAAAGAAGAGGCCAAACTACACACGGTGAAGTTGGCAGAGAAGAGAAGGAAGGAGGCAGCGGCAGCAGAAGCGCAGGAGGAGTGAGACGCCGCATAGATAACAATTGAATAGGAAAAGGCCGCAACAGTAGCAGTAGCGCAGGAGGCATCCGTGAAGGCGCACGAGGGCCAAATGTCACCTTTGCATGGGTAATAAGTAGAGGAAGAAGAGGGAGGCGCTGACCCACAAACCGCATCAACACAATTGAAGCACCAACACCTAATCGAGCAGATAGGGCCGCGCAAGAAGGTCAAGGCATCGAAGTTGTCTATTGACTTGATCACCCTAACCGAGGGTGATTTGCATGAAATCGGCGAAACAGTGCGCGATGTCACCTCCGAGGCCCTCCAAAATTTTATGCTGGGGAACCGGATTGTGTTAGGGGCCCTCAGAGCGTAGCTGCAGGAGTTGCAGGTGTGCACTCCTTAGGATGGTACCCTTTTGACCAACCTCACAGTCGGAACAATAGTAGCAGAACAAATGTTGCGCGCTCAGGTGACGAATACCATAATGCTGCTAGAAGGGCACTAGTGACAACAAATGAGTCCAACAGGCCTACGGTTAGCGCATTGAAGGGTCTCAGCATCAACATAGCTGCACTCCCGCGGGAGACCTTATATGTTCTGCAGGATGGGATAACTGTAGAACTACAGGCTAGGGAGAGCTGCGCACTGCAAGTCCTCAGCGAGTAGAAAATCAACATGGAACAGTTGAGCTTGCAGCGTGACGAAGTGGTGTTGCAACATCGATAGTTGGTATAGGTACTAGATGAAGCTTGTCAAATCATCCCTGAATTGGCCATCCCAGTAGACACACTAGCAGAGGCGCGCATCCATATGCTAGCAGTAGGGGTGCGCGAGGCATGGGAGGAAATGACAAAGGTTCCACTGGAGCTGAACCTTCAGATCGCCGAGTTGCTGTTAAAGGCACAGTCGTACACCCCTCCGAAAGTTAGAGAACAACGTGCCAGTGCTATTACAGCGAGACTGGATGAGATCAATAGTGCAGTGTGAGACTGCACCAACATGTTGGAAGAATCATTTGAGGTCCTCACGAATTTGCAGGAGGACCCCAACATCCAACACTTAGAGATAGAGGCGTGAGAACTCCAACATCAGTATGACAACGTTAAAGGAACTGTGCAGATGGTGGCTGTCACTCAGAGGCTCGTGTAGATGCAACAAGCCAAAGATTTGAAATAACAGGTGGACACGAAACGACACAAGGAAGCAGTCCTGAAGGCGCGCATTCAACCTTGGATCGACAAGGCCTTCACCATCACAACATAACTTGAAGGAAATCTCGCACAAATGCAGGGGATACAGGAACATATGCAGAGAAGTAGTTCCGACACTGCGGTCTCAGAATAACGCGTACAATAGATCTAGCAGGTAGCAGCTCAGTGCACTGCCGACCTTGCAATAGTTCGAGCAAAGTTGGAAGGACTTTGGGCGAAGATCTCCGTGCCGATAGAGTGATTCGAGGGCGAGTCACGATGTTTGTGTTGGGGGCCTGTTGGGCATGGAATCCCCCCAAGGCATGTTTTGGGGCTTAAAGCCCAAGTTTTGACCAAATCCTTTTGTAAAAGCTCCATGAATTATGGGCGCAGAGCGCGAAATCATAATAGAGTCACAGGGTTGTTTGCCCTCATTTTTGTAAAGTAATGTTGGCTTAATAGACCTACGCATGGTCCGCAGACCATGGGATTGTATAAATAGAGCGAGGCTCTAAGTGTATAAGAGGAGATAGAATAACTAATAGAAGGGAAGCATGAGAAGTCTAAGTGGACGAGTCGAAGTGTAAAATGTGTCTTTGGGTTGTAGAGTAGGAGAAGGCCCTGCAGCTGAGTGCGCAGAGTCCTAGTAGTCCGCAGCTGAATGCGCAGACCTTGCAACTGAGTGCACAGCACAGGTCAAGTCTGTAACCATTGGAAGAATCAATAAAGAGAAGTTTACATATTTTTGTGTATCTTTTCCTGTTTTAATGTATGATTGGGTATAATTTGCAAGTATACTAATTATTTTCTGCGCGAACTCATATGAATGTTTTATGTAAATAAATATAATGTAAGACATCCAAGTACAAGAAGATAATTAATTGGTATAGGAAGATAAGTAAGATCTCGGGTAATAGTGCAGAGCGCTCCTCTAGCAGCACGGAACCTCCACATCCCCTGGGTAGGGCTGTGTGAAGGTAGTATATCAGGGCGTGAGGAACAAAAAATTGCACGAAGTGACCTATGCGCAGGAACGAACAATTGGACTAGACGAACCTCTTAGACATCTCAAGGGTGTGGAAACCTGGTTCCAGCACCCTCACATACTACTTCGGGTGAGACCTTAGTCCGCGCTCCATGGACTGTTGCCTAAAGGGCTAGTAGTACATGGATTTGTTTGGCTAATTATCTCCAAACCTGGGTTAGGCCCCTACAAGCCAACAGTCTCTCCATCTCACCCCCCTGCCCAAACAAACATGCTTTCTTGCTCCATATATATCCATCCCTCCCTCTCTCTTCTTCCCTCTCTTCACCTTCCATACATACATACATACATACATACATACATACATACATACATACATACATACATACATACATACATACATACATACATATATATATATATATATATATATATACCTCCCTCTCTCTCTCTCTCTCTCTCTCTCTATCTCTCTTTTGTCTGTTTATATCACCCCCAAAACATACACACTCTTTCTCCATATTTATCTATCTCTCCCTCCCTCTTCATTTCCCTCCCTCTCCCTTTCCCTCTCTCTCTTTCTTCCCCTTCTCCCTCTCTTCCCTATTTCTCTCCTATCTCCCTCTCTTTCCATCTCCCTTATCACTCCCTCTCTCTCACTCCACCTTTCTCTCTCTAATTATTTATTCTTACCTCCCTCTTTCTCTCACTTCCTCTCTCTTTCTCTCTCCCTCACATCCAATCTCTCTTCCTTCCTCTCTCTCTCTTTCTCTCCCACATCCCTCTGTCTTTCCCCCTTATCTCTCTGTCTTTGTCTCTCTCTCTCTCCACCCTCCAACTCTGTCACTATCTCTCCTTCTCTTCCCCTCTTCTCTCTATCTCTCCTTCCTTATCTCTCTATCACACCCTAAACATATACACACTCTCTCCATCTCTCCCTTGTCACCCCCTCTCTCCCTCCCCACTTTTCTCTCTCTATGTGATTCTTCTTTCATCCCTCTCTTTCCTTCCAAATCCATTTCTCTATCCCTCCCTCTCCTTCTGTCTCTCAAGTCCTCTCTCATCCTTCCTCTCTCTCCCTTTCTTTCCCTTCCTCTCACTCCCTCTATCTCTCTGCCTCTATCACTTTGTCTTTGTTCTTCCCTCCCATATATATCTAGAATTAATATATATCATGATATATTAATATATATTATAATATAATAAATTTAATATTATATTAAATTTAATGTTTTATTAATCCTAAGTTATTAAATTTATAATATTATAATATTAATATTAATATTAGATTTAATGATATTTTTACATGGCATGATAACAAAATTTTCAAATATTACAACTTTGACATGGAAATATTTATGTCTCTAGAGAGGATATGGTTTGACTTTTAAAGATTCATTTTACAAATATTTAATTAAAATAAATATTAAAAGATTTTGGAGCAAGATTTTCGATTCTTTGTGTTGAAATAACCTTTTTACTTTATTTTAAGAAATGGTATTGAATTTAGTAAAGAGTAAAGATGTTTAAAATTTTAGCTGATTTGGAATTTTAATGTGGTAAATTTTTTTATTGCAGGTAAATTTATGATCCATTCAGATTCAACGTATGTGATAAAATAACTATTAAACACATGAGATAATTGTATAACAATACAATTATCTTATGCGTTTAATAGTTATTTGATCATATACGTTGAATTTGAATAACTATATAAAACATTTAAATTAACTATTTTTATTTTTAGATTTTATTTATTTATTTTGGCCAACATGAGAAAAATTTCAACTTTGATGACAGATGGACAAGCTTACACATCATACTGGGTTGTAGAATACGCCTCTCGATGCAATTAAATATATATGGTTTGAGTGAAAGGAACATGGGTACTTGTATAAGTATTGTTCATGGTTGTATTTAAAGATAAAGAAAATGATATCCTCTTAATTTAATGAGTGGTTATATATGGATGGTTGATTACCATTGATGATGAGTGTTTTGGAAGCCACAATAGTCTATTTTATATCTCTATCTCAAGTCTTAAAACAAAATTGAAAAAAATGCTATCAATACTTAGGGTTAGGTAAATAGGACAAGGATGAAGTTTCTTTGGTAAAGTGGAAATTTCTTGCTCAATCAAAGGCATATGGGGGTTAGGCGTTCAAATATCTAGTTCTCATTTTCCCTTACATTCAATGGAAATGAGAGACTCTTAAAGACATTGATTGTGGTATAAGGTTGTGAAGCAAAAGTATATTGAACCAAAAAATTTAGTTCACTATATAATATACCTTTCAAAGACCTCACATGAGGATAAATCACATATAAGGCTATGGTGAAGGCATTCCCTTTGGTATGTAATCCTCTAGCATGGATAATAAAAGTTGAGAATTAGGTTTGAGTTGGAAAATTTCCATGGATGGGAGTTATAGATACACAATTTTTGAAGATATTCTTGACAAAATTCATGGTAAGAACTTACAACATTAGCACATTATTATAATAGAGAGTTCATAGGAATCTAGTCAAAAGATTGTAGGTCAACCTAGGAAATTGGAGTTGAAAATGAACTTGCATTAGAATGCACTACTTTTAAGAGAAGTAAAGTCTAAGCCTTTGTCTAGACAAGGGAGTAAAATGATATTTTGGTATTAAATAGAAATAAGGAAGGTAGAATGAACATGGTCAAATCAGGATACAAGATTTATTTCTCTATACCAATTGAAAATAATATTAGTTGGAGGCACCCATCAAAACTAAATTTTTTCTTTAGTTATTAATGGAGAGGAAGATTTTACGTAGAATATATACAAAAATGAAACTAGGAAGGTCCTCTAATGTGCTATTTATGTAGAGAGTGTGATGACACTATAGATCATATCTTTCTACATTATCACAACATAAAACAAGTATGGCATGCATCTAAGAGGCTAACAACATATAAGGGAAATTAGGATGGAGCCATACTTGAGGAAGCATTGGAGCATTGGGTGAAGTACCATGAGATTAGTAGTGATCATAAGCCTCTCCTACTCTTTGTAATGTAGGTTATTTTCTTGGGTAGAAATTAAGATGTCTTGAAAGGGAATCTATAGACACATGGGAAAGTTAACTATAAAATCCAAAATGATTTTATAACTAATGAAATCCTAAAAAGGGAAAGATTAAGATGAAAATGGATATGCTAGAGAAAGAAAATACAAGATGATGTATTTTATTTGATAGTTCACCACAAGAAATCCTAAGGATCACTGGTGCATAAGCATTAATCTCTCTTTCATTTGATCATTGGTAGCAATTAAAATGCATCTTAGGGGTAGGCTTTAAAAATAGAGATGAGGTCATGGAAGTTGATTGTTATGATATTTGAACACTTAGGAGTTAGTTAAGGTCAACTTGGCCCAATGCATCTTTAGGTAAATTATATTTCTATGTTGTGATTGTATTAGTGTGCATTAGTATGCATTTGCAATTATGTAATCTAAAAATGATGATATATTTTAGACATTAAGTGGTATGGCTATTCATATTCTCCACAATACTAATATCTATATTTAACCATGGCTTAGCACAAGATTATTCCAATATATCTATTTAAGGAGTATGGAGGGTCATTTGTTGATGATCAATCATCATAAAATCTTATGTAATTTTTTTTCTTTTTGCATTAATATATTTCTTCAAGTGGTTGCATTGGTTAGGGCCATGGATTGTTTCCCTTTAAGGGTTTTAACCATGTAATACACTAGTGTACTATTGATCTTTAATTTTTTGTGTGAGAACTTGCTTAAGGTGTTTTAATTCTATAGAAATACTCTTTTATGTTGAACATGGTACCAAATCCCATATGGAGACCCGCTCTTGTTATTGATCGAAATCCTAAACTTATGTTGTCCCATGCATCAAAATATTTTTGGGTTCCATTGGGTTGATTGGCATGTTCCATTGTGACTGGAGCATTTCTTTTAGTTGGAAACACTTTTTGTTTCACTTAAAAATGTCTTTGGTTTCCCAAGATATTACAATTTTTGTCAGATTCAGAGTTATAAAGTTTCATTACAATTTTTATTTTTATTTATTTTAAATTTCATTTTATAATATGTTAATATTTTAGTTTTCTATTTATATTCCTAGTTTTCTACCCTTTCCTGGTTTGTGTGTGCTCTTTACCATGTGCCTTTTATGATCTTGGCAAACTAGAAATAGGGAAGAAATGCTTTATTTTATGCATATGCTCTTGGCTTTGTGCTTTATGCAATCTCAACGAATTAAAAACAGGAAGGAAATTTGCATTCTTAGGTAGGATAACTAAGATTTTACCTCAATCATTTTGTTTAATTTTAGATTTTATTATTATTATTCACTTATTTTTGTGTGAGGTATTTTACAAGCAAAAAAACAGATTTTTAGGTAAGCATGTATTTCAAATAAAATAGTAAAAAAATGTTCCCCTCTTCCTTTGGAACATTTATTTTATATTTCGCATTAGCTCACTAGGTTGAAAGTTACTTTATTAAATAAGAGGTCTCTAAATTTAGTGTTCTTTTTGTTATGTTACTTCCTGAAAAAAGATCATGCAACTTTAGCTCATGATTATAAAGTGCATTTCACTTAAATTATAAAATTGAATTACTATAAAGTAACGTAATTTTCTTTTTTGCAATTATGTTTTGCATGTAGTTTTAATTTATAAAGTAAATTTATTGTAAAAATAATTTTTGCTTATTTTATAAATATGGATCACTTCATGTGAAATTAATTATTTGTAAAAGTGAGCTTATAGAGAAACCTGGAAAAATAAAGAAACATTTTTTTACTCAATAAACTCATTGCGCATTCATCATCGTGTTGACCACCCATTATGTACCACGTGGAATTTTAGTTATCTTTTATGCCTTTCTTAAAAAAAGTATAACTTTGATATTTAAACTCTAGTTTTGGTGCCATTTTATTGAAACTTCCTATTTTCTTGAGAACTTTCCATTCATATAGTTAGTTTTTCTTTGAAGCCATAACATTTGTATATCTTGAAGTGATCAAACTTGTAGGTACATCTAACAAAGCCTAGTCATCTGATAGAAAGATAAATCAAAGCATGTAAAGAAGTAACATCCTCACAACGACAAGAAAAACAGGGCTCCCAAACCTTCTCAGCAAGCTTCTACTCCCAATTGTGACAAAGGATCAAAATAGAAAAGTAAGAATATTAGAGACATTATAATTTTGGGGGTTGAGATTGTCATCTAAATTTTAAAATTTTCAAGAAGATGGATGTCTTAGAATTAGCACTGAAGAAGCACACATTAGGGGAATTTTCAAGTCTAAAATGGGCCTCATGATGTAAATACTAAAATAATAATTACAAAAATAAAAGAATATTTATGGATTTTAAAGGAAAAGAAAGAAAACTACTTTTTTAATTGTATTTTTGGCATGTCTTCTTATGTGTTTATTCCAAGTGTAGGCACTTGTTGGATATTGAATTATGCATAATTGAATTATGTATCCAACAAGTACCTAATCTGCATACTTTTGAGTATAGCCACATTAAAAAAAATGAAAATACATGAAAAAATGTGTTTCTTGAAAATACATGAAAAAAACATTTTTCCTTTAAGAAACACATTTTTTTCCATGTACTTTCAATTTTTTAGTGTGCGTATACTCAAAAGTATGCAAAGTGGGTACTTATTGGATGCAAACTTTAAGGAAGATCTTTTTCATGTTTTTTCATTTTTTTTTTCAATGTGGGTCTCTCAAGAGTATGTAGAATGGGTAGTCATTGGATGCAGAATTTAATTCTGCATCTAATGGGTGCTTACACTCGACATTTGAGTAAATATGTAAAGAGATAGGTTGTAAATACAATTATAAAAAGTAGGTTTCTTGTTTTCACTCCAAAATTATTTATCCCTAGGGATGCGTAATATTTAATCTTAACTATTCTTTAAAATTGATTTTGTTGGTAAATTTGTTGTTTTGAGGCCCATTTTTGACATCATGATTCCCTTAATCACATCAATCTTGATTCTTCTTCTCCTAAATGTTTTTCTCATGGATATGCATTTTATGCTTCTATTTTTTTCTTCAATGCAATGTCTACTACTTCTAATGAGTGGATTATTGATTCTGGTGCATCTTATCACATGGATAAGGATCAAACCATTTTTTTTGCCCTTAATGAATGTAACACAATTCAATATTTGTTGGCGATAATAGATCTCTTAGTGTTGTAGGATATATAAAAATCAATGAGATGATGGTCATTTTAATGATGTATTTTGTATTCTAAGTCTCTCTTTCAATCTTCTATTAGTGTATCAAATCATTCATTTATGTTAAGGTAAAATAATATAGAGTCTTGACCTCACCAAGTTATAATCAAAGATTTAAAAGATACTTAGCATGTTTTATCAATTAGAATTGTTGATGATATTACCAGGTTCTACAGATTTGACAACTTTGGGTTATCATCTTTTCCATTAGTTTTTATCTCTCATAGTGATGACTTAAGAAATATTTGGCATGAGAAATTTGCTCATCTAAACTATTGCTCATTGCAACAACTATGTAATCAAAATATGGTGATTGGTCTTCCTCTCATTTCTTTAAAATATTGTCTTCTTGCCAGTTGTATTCTTGTAAAACATCATTATGATAGTTTTGAAAAATGTGCCTCAGCCTCCTTGTAACTTTTCCATAGTGATTTTTGTTGAAGAATCTAGGGCTAATGTAGTTAATGAGATTCTTCTTGCATAATAACTATTTGTGAGGAATTTTGTCTTTAGATTATTAGCACAATCTTTTGCTTATTATCATTAGTGTGTGTATTTCTTACTTCAACAAATAGCTATCAAAGCAAAGAGACAAGAGCACAAGATATGGAATTCTACCAGGGCCAAAACCTCTCCCTCTTGGAGAGGAAAACCCACAGAAAAATCTTCTTATAAAGACTCTTATTGACAAACACCAAGACCACACTCTTTGGCCTTCTAGGCCACTCCAAGACCAAGACACCAATCCTCTTCTTGCTGTTGAGAACATCATTATCATTGATGCTTCATGAATCTCATCCTACATCTACACTGAGATATTAATTCTAACAACGAGATCATGAATGCTGCTCCATTGTTACTGTGATCTTCACTGTTTTGTTACTGAGATCATGTCTTCACTTGAATCAATGCTATAACGATGAGATCTTGCACGAAGATATTTTTCATAATCAATACTTGTTACTAAGTCTTCGTAAAACATAGACTGAGATTATAACTTCGTCTAGAATGTATGATGTGCCATAGCGTATTACTGTGAGTTCTATTCATCGTGAATATACCAAGACTGAGTATGCTTTTGTGAGATCATCGAGATTCTTTTCATCGTAGTTAAGTTGAGGCTCTATTATGCCAAGACAAAGATTATATCAGTGATCAAGGTTATGCGTTGACTCAGAAGTAATGCCGAGATTGTATGTCGTGTCAGAGCGTGTGACTAGATAACATGTTGAGAGTGCACTGTGCGATTACTGAGATCAGAGACTTCGTTTAGTATGCCGAGAGTGAGTGTGTTCTTTTGACTGCACCGAGATCTTCATTATCTTATCAATATGAAGGACAGAGACATTCTAAGATTGTGATGTCTTAGAACTGTCCTCACTCACTTTTATTACCATCAAAATCTGTAGAGATGTTTGAGACTCTGTTTTGTACCCACGAAGAATTACAGAGAAAATTCGAGATATGTTCTCTCACTTTTGCGAAGACCTTATTGGGTATATATATATATAGTGGTATGTTCAATGTGTAAGCTGACTTGAACCATTGCGTTCTTTTATTGAGCTGACATATCATCTATATATACCTTGAAGCCAACTTGACTTCCTTTCACATATTTTGTTGGTAGTCTTCTTCTTTGGAGGATGGTGCTTGTCTTGGAGGGCTACATGACACTAGGTTGATCCATATTCTTGCTCAAGAAGAGATCTTTAACATGAATTTGATTCTTTGACTTTCCTAGACCTATGGAATGAGAAAGAAACTCATTCGAATAATTCAAAAAAATAATATTTCTTTTTCTTGACAAGTACAAATATCAAAATTGCATTGAAAAATACCGAACCTAGTTACACTTTTCTTCAACACTCCCTCTTAACTAGGGAGGTATTTGAAATGGTAATTGGTTATTCTCAACCTGAATAATTTCTCATAAGAAGAATTAAATTGGTAACCCATATGTATATCATCATAGTAACCAACATTATTTCCACAGCAAGGCCTTCACTGACAGTTCTATCTCTCATCATATTAGAGCACAATGTTGGTGAAACCAATGACTATAGACACCTTCATCATTGTCTCTCAATGTACATACCCACCTGAGTTTTCACTGAGTATGACCTTCTAGGACTATTCTTATCTTGGCTTCCCATCCGTCAAATAATATCGTTCCTTGCCTACTCTTATCTTGGATTCCCTACACATACTTAAAGAGTATCGGATGCCAAATGATTACCCAATCCTCCCATTCTTTCTTCCCAGGTGAAGACAAGAATGTTTTGTCTATCCCTACCTCTCAATTAGGGAGGATAAATCCATCATGTGTCTGCATTTCTCTTCATGGCCTTCACTAAGACTTTCATTTGTTAGTCCTGGTCTCCTGCATGACACATGAAATAGAAAACACAATTCTCACTCCTTTTTAATTAGGGGTGAACCAATCCCATCTCCCTCTTGATCAGGGACTTGTCAGAGCTCCCTCTTAACAATGGATTCTCCTTATCATTAGTAACTTCTTCTTCATGGGTCCTTCAACTGCTTGATCAACTTCTTTCCTTGATGTCATAAAATTTAGTTGAGCCTATTTTATTGTAGGGCATCATCCATCGATCACTTTCCTTCTTGGTTTGTCATGTCATTCCTTTCTTGATACATATATGGAACCTTCATCATATCGCCTTCTTGATACATATCTGGAACCTTCATCATATAGCTAATTATTTTCCATCATTCTTCTTTCCATCCACCACACGAATGCCAGTTGTACTTACAACTCTTGTTCCAGTAGCTCTGCATGCACTCATCCAGATATTATTCAAGAAATCAAAACATAACATTAAATCAAATCATACCTTACGAGATGGATCTTCATCATGACATCTTCCTGTAGGTATCAACATCCTGCATTCATGTTGACACATCTCCTAAAGATATCCATTGTCAAGGGTCTCCGTCTTTTTTCAGAATTTCGTCAGAGCCGTCATATCCTTCTGGGAGATTTCCTAGTTAAATCTTGTTGGTCTATTGGATTTTGATTGCCTTCATCATGGTTGCATATCTCATAATCTATTCCTTCCTCACTCATTCCATTCCACGAGCTTTCAATCATAGTTTCTTAACTGTAGTTAATCACCTCATACTTGATATGAAGACATATTATGTTGATTTCATCTGAATGTGACTTTATGCCTTCTTGCATCCTTTCAGAGGAGGAGATCCTTTTTCTCTTGATCATACTTCTCAAGATATAAGTAATGATCCAAGTTACCTGCAACCATACGACATGAAATTATAATTTTAAACACAAGCATACATACCTCATTTTACCTTTAGGTCATCTAGGCTTCCTCTAGTAGCTTCGCTGATTGAAGTATCTTCAATCCCTTGATCTGCTTCATCTCTTATGACATCATACCATCATCCCATAAATTCCATAAGTTGGAGTTCTTGATGAAACACTTGCTTCCTCTCTTGATTAGTGAATCCTCCGACTAGGATTCTTCCAGAGAATTTTGAGGATCTTGTATATCCTCATATGACAAACGTTTCCCCTTTGACTTGATGTATGATGAGACCTATCATAGATGACTTCTTCCTTTGCTTTAATGTCCAATGATTCCCATGGTGATGCCATGAGCTCTTTCGTCTAATGCTTTCATGATGCCGCGATGCATCTTAATTTCATAGCAATATCTAAAGATTTAGGAGCTTATGATGGGACCCATTTTGTGAGGGAGGCCATCTAATCATAGTGGAGATCTGTTTCTCCCTCTTTCCTTGGCCCTTTTCTTCAGCTTCCTCCATCTTTCCGGTGATATGAACTTCTTTCCATATTCTTTTCACAACATTGAACCTTATACTATTTGAGGACTAAACTTTCCTTTCCTTTCTGCACATGATTGAAATAATTTTGTCTGCAACTTGTCTTTCTCTATAGAGGCCAAAAATTGTCGGATGGGGTAACCTTCTTGTTCACTGACATTTTTTACCTTTCTTACCAATCATGACGACCTTCTTATCATATTTCCCAGATCTCCCAATTGAGATCTCATGAAGATATTCCTTCATTCTTTGATACCTTTGTTTTTGTGTAGGTCTAAGTGATGTGATCTTATTTACTATAATTCAGAGAGTATATCTTATAGAATTTCATATATCTCTCTTTATGTCTCCTCTTCTACTACATAGGCATGAGAGGACCTTTGAGTGATTTCCTATGTGTCTCTTGTTGCATTTCAAACAATGTTTGACTTAGAGAGACTTTTCCATAAACATCAATGAATTCTCTTTTCTATGAGGATTATAATAATCCTCCTTATTATATGTAGGGAATTTCGATGACTTATTGACCTATAGATCTCCTTGTAATCATGAAGTCATTTTACAAAATTTATTAATGAAAAATACTTACTTGATTTGTGACGAAAAAATCTTTACCTTGATCATGTTGATGAAGATTGAAGAGGGCTTCTTCTTGAATGGTCTTATTGTAGGGTAAGGAAATGATCCTTGCTTTCTTGAAGATGATGACAATGTTTTATTTCTTTTAATATGCTTTGCCTTGTAGATCATAACTGCTTCTAGGGTTTCAACTTTCTCCAAGCTGATACGATCTTTATTTTGAGGTCCTTTGAGCTATCTTGATTTGTGGACAACTTGATTAGTGTCTTGATGGAATTTTGATGCTGACTATGGAGACATGAGCTCTTGTTGTTGTACACTGCTCTTTGATCTAGGTTTTGATCAATATTAGGGTTTGATTATGCAATGTAGATCTTGATGTCCTTCAACTTGCTTTGATTCCTTGCTAGAAACTTGATCCTTGAATGTATCTTTTTTGCCCTTCCTTTGTCTGTAACCATAGCTATCATACAATGTTCAATAATATAGGGCTAATGTAGTTAATGAGATTCTTCTTGTATAATAACTATTTGTGAGGCATTTTGTTTTTAGATTATTAACACAATCCTTTGCTTACTATCATTAGTGTATGTATTTTGTAGAAATTTTGAATAATTAATCACTTATTCACATAGATTATCCCGATTATGCACTATTGTCGAATACATGCACAATACATAACCTCCTCTACGTTGATCATCAATTTAGCAGCATAAAAAACAATGAAACATCAATCGCATGCACACATTAACACAGTATGTAACCCGAGGAAAGCATACAGCTGAAAACCCCACACTATCTGTATATTATAATGATAGAGAACATGTAACAATACATAGTACAATACTCCTCACAAGTACTCAGTACTATCTCCACCTATTACACACAAAACTAGCTCAGATCTGATCAATCACAGCTCAAATCTCCTCCACTGCTTTGCCTGCCTCCACTGCGCAATCTGCAAGAGAAATCATTCACTCTGTAAAAACGAATTCCCTTGGTATACTACGCAAGCCTCATGGGCAATCTCCATCCATGCATGTGCAAATCTCATGCACAACTATAGTCACATCTATAGTCACAACTGATAGCAATCTCAACCTCTAACACCTGTCTCCACTGAACTGTACATGCACTGAGTTAACTGATGTATTCTTTAGTTGCTTTATGAGTTAATAATTAGTGAATTAATTAATATTTAATTCACACAACTCATCACTAGTGTATTCTTTAGTTAGACTAAAATACAACTAGTTCAACCAAGTCAAACTGAACACAACTCCATCAACTCCACAATCAACTCCACCAAACTCAACCACATGAGTTCTAACTGAAGTCCTGCATGCAATAGCTCAACTAACCCACAAAGAAAGCGTATTTCCTTCTGAAAGCTGCATGTGCCACTTCTGTAGCTCAAACTGAAGTGCTTCAAGAGGATAAGATAATGTTTATAGTCCAAATAATATTATGAGACAATAATATTCGACTGTTCTATTTTTAGCCTGACATTCTAAAAATAGAAACTGCCCATATGTCTAAAAATAGAAGTCCATCTATTTTTACTAACATGATCAATCATCCACAAATAGCATACTGCAACTCATAGACCATGATCCATATGTCTAAAAATAGACTTTGCGCCAAAAATAGCCTGTAGGCCCACTTAGTGAATGCGACTTCTTTCCACTAAGCTCCATCCTCTTGTTGCATTCTCAACACTCCATCTCAACAAGATATGGATTATCAACAACCCCTATCCTGCCTCGATGGTATTCGAATTTTCTCCTAGTGAGCGCCTTCGTCAAGATATCAGCATCGTGATCCTTCATTGGAATGTATGAAAGTAACATGATTCTCCGCTGCACACAATATCTGATATGATGGTACTTGATGTCAATGTGCTTAGATCTATCATGAAATACTGGATTAGCAGAGATTTTAATGCAACTCTGGTTATCACAGTAAATCATAGTAGGCTCCAAGTAAGAACCGAACAAACCGAACAGGATCTTCCTCATCCATATAGCCTCGCATGCAGCCAAACTTGCTGCCATATACTCGGTCTCTGCTGAACTGAGTGCCACGGATCTCTGCTTCCTGCTGTACCAAGACACTGCTATCGACCCGATACTGAAGACCCCTCCAGATGTGCTCTTTCGGTCCGTTGGGCTCCCTGCCCAATCTGCATCCGTGAAGCCACATAGCTTCACCTCATCCTCCTGTCTGTACCACAATCCATATCCCGATGTTCCTCTCAAATAACACAATACATACTTGCCTGCCTTCCAGAAGAGCTTGATTGGATTAACCATAGCTTGTGAAAGCTAGTTAACAGCATAGCATATATCGGGTCGTGTATTGAACAGATACATAAGCGACCCCACCAACTGTCGATAAATAGTGGCATCCACTTCTTCTGCTGAAGTGGCATCCTCCTTCCTCCAACCTCCAGGAAGAGGAGTATCAACAGGCTTGCAACCATGCATGTTGAACTTCTCCAGTATCTCCCGAGCATGCTTACCCTGAGAAACAAATAGTCCATCACTGCGCTACCAAATTTCCAATCCCAGGAAATAATGAAGGAGGCCCAAGTCCTTCATCTCAAACTCCTTAGCAAGATCATCCTTGCATGAGAGTATCAATGACTCATCACCTGTTAGAATCAAATCATCTACATAAAGTACAATGATAAGCAACTTACCCTCCACCACAATCTGGTATAGGTTAGGATCCGCCTCACTCTTGGAGAATCCAAGTCCGGTGAAATAACTGTCTATCCGTGTCTACCAAGCACATGGTGCTTGTTACAACCCATACAACGCTCTCTTGAGCCTGCACACATGAGACTCGCTGCTGAAGATCTCGAAACCTTTGGGCTGCTCAATGTACACCTCCTCCTCAATGAATCAGTTGAGGAACGCAATCTTCACATCCATCTGATGAATGTGCCACCCCATTTGCGCTGAGAGAGAAAGAATCGTCCATATGGAAGAATACCTTGCGACAGGTGCAAAGGTCTGCTCATAATCGATCCCCTCTATCTGTGAAAAACCTCGGGAAAAAAATCTTGCCTTGTACTTCTCCACACTCCCATCAGCTGCCTACTTAACTTTGTAGATCCATCTCGAACCCACCACTGATTTCCCTTCTGGTCTTGGGACAATCTCCCATGCACTGTTTTTGACAATCGAATCATACTCTTACACCATGGCATCTACCCATGCGGGATCCTCCACAGCTTCCTCGAAAGAGGATGGCTCAATCACAACACATTTTCTCACAAGAGCCATGTATCCAGTGTACCGATGGGGTGACTGTCTCTGTCTACGTTGAGTTGTAGGTGGTCCTACAACCTTCTCTGCATCTTGAGCCAATCGCTCAGCTTCTATCAAGCGCTTTCGCCCTCTGATGGTTGGCGCTGCATGAGTGGTCTCTTCCACTGCATGAACTTCGTCCTGTGGCTGATCCACATCCTGAAGCTCATCCTTAGGAACTAATAGCTCCTCATCTACATGCAAGTGTGGCTCCCTCTCAAGCGAACACTTCATGGCTTTCTCCTCTTGAAATTTTATATCCCATCGCACAACAGTCTTGCATTGTCTGGCAAATACACACGATAGTTGTGGGGCGTATCAGTGTACCCCAAAAATATTCCAACCTCTGCGGTTGGCTCCAACTTCTTCCTGGCATCCTTCGTCACATGCATGTAAACGTTAGCACCAAAAATCCTCAAATGAGAAAGATCAGGCTTCTTACTAGAATAAGCCTCCTCGGGTGTACTCATGCCAAGTATCCTGTGAGGACAACGGTTCTGCACATATACTGCAGTATTTCATGCTTCCGCCCACAAGTGAAGGGGTAGGCCCTGATCATGCAACATCGCCTGTGCAACACCCACAATCATTCTGTTCTTCCACTCAGCAAACCCATTCTACTGCGGGTTATGGGGAGCTATGAGCTCTCTTCGAATCCCTTCTGCACTGCAGAAGTCCTTGAACTCGCTAGAGATGTATTCACCACCATTATCGCTCCTAAGAGCCTTCACCTTCTTCCCCGACTCCTTCTCGACCAGTGATTTGAACTCACAGAACTTTGAGTATGTCTAGTTATTCTTCTGCATGAAAAAGATCCATCACTTTCGAGAGAAATCATCAACAAAGATCACATAATACCTGTGTTTTGCTGTCGAAGCTATTGAGAAAGGTCCACACACGTCTGTGTGAATTCTCTCAAGGATCGTCATGGCACAGCTATCCTTCTCATGAAAGGTGGCTTTCACAAATTTTCCAAAAGCACACCCCTTGCACTGATCTGACTACGCAAGAGTACCTTTAGGAAGCCCAGTAGTGATCTGCTGCAGTATCTTCAAGGCTCCATGGTGAAGGTGACCCAATCTCCTATGCCACAGCTCGCCATCATCTCGGCTCACCAATCCTTCTGCCTTGCATGCCATTGCTCGCAGCCATCTACATGCAATTGATAAAGGTTCCTCACTCGAACCCCTATCTTCCGGGTTTCTCCAGTTGTCTTACTGCGCAGGAAAGCCTTTCCCTCGCTGAAAACAACATCATATCCCTTGTCTTCTAACATCGCCACAGAGATAAGAATCTTCTTCAATCCTGGAACATGCATCACTTCCTTCAATACGAAGAGTTTACCAAACTCCCTCTCAAAGGAAATGGCACCGATACCGGTCGCACTGTATCTACCATCATCGCCCATCTCGATGTGCACTCCAAGATCTTTCTCCTCTAGATCAGAAAACAAATATCGATCTCCTGTCATGTGAAAAGACGCATCACTGTCCAAGAACCACACCGATCCCATCACACTTGAAAGCAAGCATGCGATCAATGAAAAATCAAGCTCAAACTGCAAGGCTAGAGCTTCTCCTGCTGCAGATCCAGCAGCTTGCTTGTTCTTCTTCTTCTGCGGACAATTAGTGGCATAGTGTCTGTGCTGGTGACAGTGAAAGAACTTCACCTTGGACATGTCCTGCTTCTTGTCTTTCGCACCGGAATGAGAAGCTTTCTTGTTCTTCCCCTTCTTTGCTTTGGTAGCCAAAGAGCAATTTTCTTCATCAGGTGCCTTTGATGAAGATCTGTCCCTGGTAGTCCGCCTGATATCCTCCTGCACAAGATCTGACCAAAGTCTCTCCCATCCTGACAATTTCTCCCGACCATTGACAGAGTCTTGATAGGAATGCTGACTCTTCGGAAGGCCAAGGAGAGCCAAGCTCACTAAGTCCTCATCATCGACAATCACCCCCACACTTCCCAGCTCATCCCTGCACTGAGTGAACTTCGTGAGATACTTGGGCATACTGTCTCCCTTCTCGCATTTAATGTTTCTGAGTTTATCCTTGAGTGCCAACTTCCTCTGATTGCTCTTGCTTTGGAATAGATCTGTCAATGCTTTCCACATCAAGTATGGAGAAGCCTTTCCATGCAGGCTAGACACAATGTGATCCTTCACGCCTTCCAACAGAATCCTTCGACACTTTGCTGTCTTCTTTTGCCAAACCTCAGCTTCGGCAGCATCAGTAGGCTTTGGGACCTCAGCCTCTATGAACTTCTTCAGCCCATTATCATCTAACACCGCCTCCATCCTGTCCTTCCATGCAATATAGTTCGAGCTGCCCACAAGAGCATACTCCAATCGCAATCGGTTGAAAGACATTGCCACGTTGACACTAAGAAAACACTGCTGCAAATTCGAATTCCACCAGCTCAACAACTCAACTGCCTCTGATCTAAAATTTGTTAGAATAAAGTATTTCTCGTACAGAGATTGACTGTATGGGATTTTACCAGATATCTCACCTTCCAAAGGAAGGATGAATCTAGAGGCTACCTGGCCCGATTACAGACTCTTCCTGAAGAAATAAAATGTAAACACTTTCTGAATAGTAGATCTGATGATCAACAGCTCTGATACCATGTAGAAATTTTGAATAATTAATCACTTATTCACAAAGATTATCCCGATTATGCACTATTTCGGAATACATGCACAGTACATAACCTCCTCTATGTTGATCATCAATTTAGCAGCATCAAAAACAATGAAACATCAATCGCATGCACACATTACCACAGTATGTAACCCGGGGAAAGCATACAGTTGAAAACCCCACACTATCTTTATATTATAATGATAGAGAACATGTAACAATACATAGTACAATACTCCTCACAAGTACTCAGTACTATCTCCACCTGTTACACACAAAACTAGCTCAAATCTGATCAATCACAGCTCAAATCTCCTCCACTGCTTTGCCTGCCTCCACTGCGCAATCTTCAAGAGAAATCATTCACTCTGTAAAAACGAATTCCCTTGGTATACTATGCAAGCCTCATGGGAAATCTCCATCCATGCATGTGCAAATCTCATGCACAACTATAGTCACATCTATAGTCACAACTGATAGCAATCTCAACCTCTAACACCTGTCTCCACTGAACTGTACATGCACTGAGTTAACTGATGTATTATTTAGTTGCTTTATGAGTTAATAATGAGTGAATTAATAATGTTTCATTCACACAACTCATCACTAGTGTATTCTTTAGTTGGACTAAAGTACAACTAGTTCAACCAAGTCAAACTGAACACAACTCCATCAACTCCACAATCAACTCCACCAAACTCAACCACATGAGTTCTAACTGAAGTCTTGCATGCAATAGCTCAACTGACCCACAAAGAAAGTGTATTTCCTTCTAACAGCTACATGTGCCACATCTGTAGCTCAAACTGAAGTGCTCCAAGAGGATAAGATAATGTTTATAGTCCAAATAATATTATGAGACAATAATATTCGACTGTTCTATTTTTAGCCTGGCAGTCTAAAAATAGAAACTGCCCATATGTCTAAAAATAGAAGTCCACCTATTTTTACCAACATGACCAATCATCCACAAATAGCATACTGCAACTCATAGACCATGATCCATATGTATAAAAATAGACATAGTCTAAAAATAGACTTTGCGCCAAAAATAGCTTGCGGGCCCACTTAGTGAAGGCAACTTCTTTCCACTAAGCTCCATCATCTTGTTGCATTCTCAACATATTTCTTACTTCAACAAATAGCTATCAAAGCAAAGAGACAAGATCACAAGATATGGCATTCTGCCAGGGCCAAAACCTCTCCCTCTTGGAGAGGAAAACCCGCACAAAATTCTTCTTATAAATATTCCTATTGACTAACAGCAAGACCACAATCCTTGACCTACTAGTCCACTCCAAGACCAAGACACCAATCCTCTTCTTGCTGTTGATATCATCATCAATATTGATGCTTCATGAAGGTCACCATTGATGCATCTACACTGAGATATTAATTCTAACAATAAGATCATGAATACTACTCCATTGTTACTGTGATCTTCATTGTTCTGTTACTGAGATCATGTCTTCACTTGAATCAACGCTATAACGATGAGATCTTGCACAAAGATCTTTTTCATAATCAATACTTGTTACTAAGTCTTCGAAAACATAGACTAAGACTATAACTTCTTCTAGAATGTATGATGTGCCATAGCGTATTATTGTGAGTTCTATTCATCATGAATATACAAGGGCCGAGTATGATTTTGTGAGATCATAGAGATTCTTTTCATCGTAGTTAAGCTAAGGATTTATTATGCTGAGACAGGGATTATATCAATGATTAAGTTTATGTGTTGACTCAGAAGTAATGCCGAGATTGTATGGCGTTTTAGAGCGTGTGACTAGATACATGTCGAGAGTGCATTGTGAGATTATTGAGATTAGAGACTTCGTTTAGTATGCCAAGAGTCAGTGTTTTCTTCTGATTTCACCAAGATCTTCATTATCTTATCCATCCAAAGGACAAAGACCTTATGAGATTGCGATGTCTTAGAATTGTCCTCACTCACTTTGATTACCATCGAAAGCTGTAGAGATGTCTGAGACATTGTTCTATACCCACGAAGAATTATAGAGAAAATTTGAGATATGTTATCTCACTTTTGTGAAGACCTTATTGGGTATACATATAGTGGTATGTTTAGTGTGTAAGCTGACATGAATCATTGTGTCCTTTTATTGAGTTGACATGCCATCTATATATACCTTGAAGCCGACTTGACTGTCTTTCACATCTTTTGCTGGTAGTCTTCTTCTTTGGAGGATGGTGCTTGTCTTGGAGGTGTTGGAAGTACTGAGAGGGGGGGGGGGGGGGGGGGGCGTGAATCAATATTTCTTTTCAATTGTTATTTTTACCAGTTAAATCATTTATATTTAGAACAAAAAATGAACAATAGGAATAAATGATTTTATTAATATAACCTTTACAATAAATCAAATACAATATATATAAGGCTCCAACAAGTTACCAAGCACCAACTTGGAATTTTTGTGAGGCTCCAACCTCCGGGGCACCAACCTTGGATTTCGGAGCACCAACTCCAAGGACACCAATCCTTCCAATTTTGAGGCACAAACCCCAAGGGCTCCAACCCTCTGCTATATATTATCTGGATATGTTTGGTAGTAATTATCTGCTCCCAAAATCTTCTTCACTGAATTCTGTCAATCTACAGCTTCACTGTAGTCTCCATGCTACATCATCAATTACAACCTATCTTCATATGAAGGAGTCTTCACAACTCTTCATATTGCCCACACAGGGTCCGCAAATTTACCTCATGATGATTTCAATTAGCCATCATGATCTCCGATAATGTCTCCAAGATCTGCTGATACTTATCAACAAGATATATGCGCTAGGCCTCAATGTATTTTCAAAACAACTCTGTTTCGACCCTCCGTTCTTACTGTCATAGTAACTGCTTTGGGAGTGAGGCTTCAAGAGTAACTACTTCAAGAATGACTTCTTTAGAGGAGTGATTGTCGCAGTTTCATATTGTCCGTTCAATTAAAAAACAACCCTACCCTGTTCATGCTCAGATAATATTCTTAGATCCGCAGAGTGTCCTTTTGAACTGTTATCAGAAATCACTTTAAAACATAGGTCTAAGATTTTCAATAAATAACCCAGTCAACAGAATGTTTGACGTTCGGTTTCCTTCTTCTTCCGCTGGACCCTTCGGCTTCCTTCTTCGATCGCTTGATCTTCGGCTTCCTTTGCGCTCACTCGACCTTCTTCGCTCGCTTGATCTTCGACTTCCTCTGTGCTCACTCGACCTTTCAGCTTCCTTCTTCGCTCGCTTGATCTTTGGCTTACTCTACGCTCACTCGACCTTCAGCTTCTCGATCTTCAGCTTCCTCTGTCTCTTCAAGTTCACCAATACTCAAAATACACGTTCATTTGGAAGAGAGGCTGAATTACAATAGATGTTGCATATTAAAATTATATCAGAGAGGCCCTTTTTTAATATTCATACAATAGACTTATTATTTACGGAGGATTTCATAGGAGAGACCGTACCCAATGAAGTCCCACATCCACGTCATCAATCGCAATTGCAACTTTTAACATCACTGATGTAACATGGCCAATATTCATACTGTGGATGAAATGGATGCGATATAATATTAAACATTCGTCAATAGATCTGTTGGGTCCATAGCTCCATCGCAATCTGCGTCTTTCGAGTCCACAAGTCTTATCGCAATCGTAGTTTACCATTGTTACATTTCTTCAAGACTTGCAATATGCGACAGATGTGATATTTCTTTAGGACGTATTATAATGGTGCAGCAGGCCCACATACATATCACAATTGGCGGATTTTAATATGGCAAGGCTTTAAAGAGGCTTGCAATGTGGCAGTCTTTCAATAAATTGTTGTTAATAAATTTTTCGGGTCCACAGCTTTATCGCAATCGACGGTTTGCGGGACTTCGACTGGCACATGGATATAAAATGGCCTTAAACCCCACAGTTGACCGTGATCTAAGGGTTGACTATGAGATCGATGGCTAGGATTGAGTGCGGGACTTCAGCCACGATCAAGGAAGTCCATACTTTCCTACCCCCGCTCTTCCGATAGTTGTTGCTCCTGTGACTTCTCTTCAATATTCCGCTCTTCTGATAGTTTTCTTCTTTACTCCTCTGTTATCGATGTTGCTTTACTGGATCTACTGTGTCATTTTTTGTTCAATTGACCTCCTGCTATTCAATTGCTTTTCAATTGACCTCCTACGTCATTTTCTGTTCAATTGACCTCCTGCGTCATTTGCTGTTCAGTTGTTCAATTGCTGTTCAATTGTCCTCCATCTCATCATATCATCATATATCGAACTTTCATCACTATGAGCATTATGATCAATGGGCATCAATGGACAATCATGTATCAAAGAATTTTCCATCACAAACACTGCTATATTGACATCAATGACAACCTAGATTAAAAATCTCCCCCTTTGCCATTGATGGCAATATTCTTCTTCTCTCCCCCTTTGACATCAATGGCAAAGGAGTGCACAAGGACTCCCCCTGTCGAATTGATTTTGTTATTTATGAATAGTATATTTTTATGGGTATGTTACTCCTCGTGATGTGGTGCTATTCTTTTTACTCAAGATAGAAGGATTACTGCCTCATCATCAACTAACACATTATCCCTTCTTCATGTCTCAAAAAAAAGGAAAAACTACTTTATCACGGCTTCAACAATGCTTAAAGATGCTCCACTTCAATGCTTCCAAATAGATTGCAAATAGCCACACACCAAATGTTAAAGTCCAAGTTTTTATGCTTCAATCGATATTCTATTGTCTCCACAGTCAGAATTAAGAGGCCTGCATAGTCTGAACCAAGAGAAAATTCCACTGAAATTGTCTTTCTTGCTATATTTCTTTAGATCCGAGTTCCTTTGTGTCTCTATGCTTCTCCTTAAGTCACAACCATCCAACATTTCAACATCATTGCATTTGGATGAAATGGTGAGAGGTTGTGCCTCACTGTTGCTATTTTTCTAAGTGACTAGTATCAACTTGAGTTATATTTGACTGCACAACATTCTCCTTGCTACAGTCCTTTTGATGAGCCTCCTTTTTTTTGTGTTCTTTCAAGTCTCTGCAATGATGGTGATTGAAGGAATCCCTTATTATTGTGCAATGATATGCCAAAATGATATGGAATCCTTGCTACAAAGTTGTGATAGAAAAGATCAACAACTTCAACTTGTTGACAGCGAATTCTCACTTCCAAACTGAGCCAACGATCATAACGATTTGTACAAGCCCAAAATTCAATCTACTTCTGACTTTTGGATTACAAGAAGACCCAAAATTCTTACTGTTTTCTTTGGAATAATACAATACAGTGACTATGGGCTGCTACAAAAATGTTACTCATACATGGCTCCAATCTTTAGGGTTCATAAATGAGATCTTCAACCAAGACTAATCCACTGTGGTTACAAGAATTACAAGTTGCAAAATGTACCTTGATGTTGCTACAAATCACCCTTTCTGACTGTTGCAACAATGATGATGAAGCCAACGTTTTATAGAGAATTTGCTCAGGTCGACTTTTCTTTTGGCAGGTACTGAACCAAGGGTATATGTATATATAAATATTCAAAACAATGTCATGTCCTGGAGTAGCCTTATCACTAGAAATTCTTTGCACTAGAATAACCCTGTTACTGTAGTCATGAGACTTATGCCGATATGGTTATTGTGAGAAATTGGCACTGTACACACAGGTCCACAAACTTTTATGCTCAAAACATCACACTTCACCTTTATGCTTAGGTCACCGCATTTCATAATTGCATTTTGATATTCGGATTATTTTAGTACAACAGGTCTGCAGGTCAATTAGATCTTATCTTGTTTCAAAAAGATTCAAAAGATGCGGAGATCACTGTTGGAAATCACAATTTACAGTATCCAACATCTTCAATTCAGGAATCACGACTGCTGTTAGACCAAAACCTACAAGTTATCTCCACTAGCAGATTTTGATATCCAATCTGTGACTGTCTTTTAAATTCTTTTACTGGTTGACAACTTTTTGCAATGCTTCAATTATGCTAGATTCTTCCAACTGCTCTTGCTTCAAGCTCCATTCCCAGATGTGTTTGTTTGTTTGAAGGTTGCCTCTATTACTATCCTTGATTTACCTGTTCTCACATTATATCCCTGAGTCGAGACATTCAACTTTTGTAATACCAAAAACATAGTTATTTTCCCTATTTCTCTAGCATTGGATGGCCTTCTCTATTGCTCCAATTTCTGCTTAGTGATCAAGTGGAAAGCATCTTCAACAACAGTGCAAAAAATGGTTAGAAGATCATGTTCTTCAATGTAGTCCTCTTGAGAAATGATCTTTATCAAAGGATGATTGTTAATATAGCTCAACAAGGATTTCATAAGGAACCTTTCATGAATAGCTTCTGCAATAATGATCGAGGAATCACAAGCTCCCCCTCACTGTATGCATGGTCTCTTTTTGGCAGAATCCCATCATAAAATACTCGAAATATCAAGAATATCTTCATCAAGTCAACAATATGTGTTGTTGGCTGGAGGGTTCAGGAGATTTTCAGATTGTATTTGCTTTCTTCTCCATACTTGTGTAACTTTATTTTCTGGCATGGTTCTAGCTTGAGAAGGTGCCCAAATCAAGTTACAATTACGTGCCATATGACCAATTTTATGACACTTGAAGCATTCTATGTTGTTCATGAATAATAATTCATGACTTCTTCTTGTGAAATTGCTTCTTAGAGATTGACGGGGATCATTATAAGCCCTACAATCTTTTGCCATGTATCCAAAGTTTGTACAAGAATAACAATAACCAAGAAATAAACTTTGGTACCTGGGAGATGGAGATTTCCTTGATGTACTTTTGAAGGCTTTCTGGCTTGAGATCCTTTGATGATAATTATTGCTTCTCGCATCCTTCACAACATCTACATTTCTTCTTGGAGCGGGATTTCTTCCATTGTTTCCTTGACTCTTCTCCTTGCCTTTGCTAGAACTGGGAGCATCAACATTTATTTCTAGCTTCCTCACATCCTTTTTGTTTGAAGCATTATCATTCTTGCTTGAGGATTCACCTGCATACTTGAGACCTGATTTATCAAATGGACATCTTTGATGGTTGAGCATGTCATCTAAGGCTTGAGAGCTCTTCAAGGTTTTGTCCATCCCTTCGACCTTTTTCCCGAGGGAGACAATCTCTTCTTCCAATATTTTGCAATCATTATTTTTCTTAGCAAGTTGTTTCTCAATCTCTTCCTTAATACGTATTGCTTCATTTGCTTCTAATTTAAGGGAGATGATATCTGACTTCATTTTGAAGATTTATTCATTTTCCTTTGCTAGACTGCTCTCCATTTCTTCCTTGATCCTTGTAGCTTTACATGTTTCAACGTTGAGAAGGTTGATGTTAGATTTTAATTTGAAGATTTCTCCATCCTTTGCTTTTATTTGACATATCTAATGTTTCTATCCTTTTCTGCTTCATCAACCTGTCCTTCTATGATTTCCAATGCTTCCATTGTCTTCTTAGCTCCTTGTGCTTGTTTCCTTGCTTCTTCTAGTTGTGATCTAAAGGAGGAGACCTCTACCTTGTACTGACCAATCTCTTCTTCAAGTTTGTTCAAGCTCTTGTGCCTTTGTTCAAGTTGAATTGACAAGGTATCTTCCCGTTTCTTTGCTTTATCCAATTGATTTGTCATGGATATGACTTCTTCATGATGCTTTCTTTTGCTTTGATGAAATTCCTTCTTAAGCTTGGCTAGCTCTTCATCCCTTTCTTGTACTTTAAGCTTGATAAGGTCAAATTTCTTCCTTGTTTGGTCTTGGCCACCAGCTAGTGCTTTCTTCTTAAGTTCCTCATTTTCCTTTTTCAAATTGATAATCTCTTCCATGGCAGCCATAAGTTTAGTGAGGAGATCCATTAAATAATCTTTTTCATTCTCTTCATCTTCTAGGTCTTCTTTAGCCTTGATGTCATCATTCTCATTTTCAACTTCTATGATGGGTTTTGGATTTCCTTCTTAGTTTCCATCATCTTCTTGACTGGTGGTCATGGTCAATGCCCCCTTTGAGTGAAGGTCATGAAGTTTGTCCCATATACCCTTCGCTGATGAACATTTTCCTAAATTGTTCTTTATAGAATCTGGTAGCCCATTCAAGATTGCCTTCATTGATTTTGCATTGTACTCCTTGGATTCTCTATTCATCATGTTATCAGTAATTACTGATTCCCATACTTCAATGCCTTGAGTCTTTAAGAAATTCCTCATTCTTTCTTCCCATGTATCAAAGTTTCCATTGAACCACGAAGCCTCCACAAATTGATTGAATTCTATTTCAGTGGTAGAGGGAGACACATCTTTAGGAGGATTGGAGACTCTTCCTTAGCTTCGCCATTTGTGTTCTAATGATAAACCTTCAAGTTGTTAGGCTTTGAGTGAAGGTACTGGCTTTGATACCAATTGTTGGAAATACTGAGGGGGGGGTGAATCAATATTTCTTTTCAATTGTTATTTTTACTAGTTAAATCATTTATATTTAGAACACAAAATGAGCAATAGGAATAAATTATTTTATTAATATAATATTTACAATAAATCAGATACAATATATATAAGGCTCCAACATGTTACCAAGCACCAACTTGGATTTTTTGTGAGGCTCCAACCTCCAGGGCACCAACCCTGTCTTGTCAAGGCACCAACCTTGGATTTAGGAGCACCAACTCCAAGGACACCAATCCTTCCAATTCTGATGCATCAACCCAAATGGATCCAACCCTCTGCTATATATTGTCTGGATATGTTTGGTAGTAATTCTCTGCTCCCAAAATCTTCTTCACTGAATTCTGTCAATCTACAGCTTCACTGTAGTCTCCATGCTACATCATCAATGACAACTTATCTTCATATGAAGGAGTCTTCACAACTCCTCATATTGCCCACATAGGGTCTGCAAAGTTACCTCATGATGATTTTCATTAGCCATCATGATCTCCAATAATGTCTCCAAGATCTGTTGATACTTATCAACAAGATATTTGTGCTAGGCCTCAATGTCTTTTCAAAACAAGTCTGTTTCGACCCTCTGTTCTTACTGTCACAGTAACTGCTTCGGGAGTGAGGCTTTAGGAGTAACTGCTTCAAGAATGACTTCTTTAGAGGAGTGATTGTCATAGTTTCATATTGTGCATTCAATAAAAACAACCTTACTCTGTTCATGCTCAGATAATCTTCTTAGATCCGCAGAGCGTCCTTTTGAACTGTTATCAGAAATCACTTTAAAGCACATGTTCGAGCTTTTAAATAAATAATCTAGTCAACAGAATGTTTGACGTTCGGTTTCCTTCTTCTTCCGCTGGACCCTTCAACTTCCTTCTTTGATTGATTGATCTTCAGCTTCCTATGTGCTCACTCGACCTTCTTCGCTTGCTTGATATTTGGCTTCCTCTGCGCTCACTCGAGCTTTCAGCTTCCTTCTTTGCTTGCTTGATCTTCCGCTTCCTCTACGCTCGCTCGAACTTTGGCTTCCTCTGTCTCTTTGAGTTCACCAATACTCAGAAGACACATTCATTTGGAAGAGAGGCCGAATTACAGTAGATGTTGCATATTAAAATTATATCAGAGAGGCCCTTTTTTAATATTCATACAATAGACTCATTATTGACGGAGGATTTCATAAGAGAGACCGTACCCAATGAGGTCCCACATCCATGTCATAAATTGCAATAGCAACTCTTAACATCACTAATGTAACATGGTCGATATTCATACTACCGATGAAATGGACGTGATATAATATTAAACAGTCGTCAATAGATCCATCGAGTCCATAGCTCCATCACAATTGGTGGTCTGTCGGGTCCACAAGTCTTATTGTAATCGTAGTTTACCATCGTTACATTTATTCAAGTATTTCGATATGCGACGGATGCGATATTTCTTTAGGATGTATTATAATGGTGCAATAGGTCTGCATACATATCGCAATCGACGGATTTCAATGTGGCAAGGCTTTAAAGAGGCTTGCAATGTGGCGGTATTTCAATAAATAGTTGTTAATAAATCTGTCGGGTCCACAGCCTTATCGCAATCCATAGTTTGTGGGACTTTGACTGGCACATGGATTAAAAATGGACTTAACCCCCACAGTTGACTGTGTTCTAAGGGTTGACTATGAGATCGATGGCTAGGATTGAGTGCGAGACTTCAGCCACGATCAAGGAAGTCTGTACTTTCCTACCCCCGCTCTTTCGATAGTTGTTGCTCCTGTGACTTCTCTTCACTCTTTCACTCTTCCGATAGTTTTCTTCTTTACTCTGTTATCGTTGTTGCTCTACTAAATCTACTGCATCATTTGCTGTTCAATTGATCTCCTGTTGTTCAATTGATCTCCTGTTGTTCAATTGACCTCCTATGTCATTCATTGTTCAATTGTTCAATTGCTGTTCAATTGTCCTCCATCTCATCATATCATCATATATCGAACTTTCATCAATATGAGAATTATGATCAATGGGCATCAATGGACAATCATGTATCAAAGAATTTTCCATCACAAACACTGCTATATTGACATCAATGACAACCTAGATTAACAGGAGGGCTACATGACACTAGGTTAACCCATATTCTTGCTCAAGAAGAGATCTTTAACATGAATTTGATTCTTTGACTTTCCTAGACCTATGGAATGAGCAATAAACTCATTCGAATAATTTACAAAAATAATTTTTCTTTTTCTTGACAAGTACAAAGATCAAAATTACATTGACAAATACCGAACCTAGTTACACTTTTCATCAACAATTTTTGTGGTCTACTTTCATATTATTTATTTATGTTCAATTACTTCCTAACTTAAATTGTTGACTTCTTTAAGTGCACATGGGTTTATTCTTAAAACTTAAGATTGAAATATTTGACATGGTGTTGGCAAAAAAGGCCCTTGTAGAACAAACATATAGATGCCAACTATAGAAGTTGGGAACAAATAATGTAGGAAAATATCTTAACAAAACATTTACAACCTACTACACTATACATGAGATTTATATGCAACCTACTATTTGTATGTTTCTAAAAGAAAAATCACACGTTAACTGTAATGAAAAATTGTATGATCTTATGTAATAGATTAAGTCTTCAATTTTTGTTACAAGTCATTAATTATGACAATTATATAGCCAATTTCATTCCCACAAAGGTTTTAAAAAAATAACATTGTAAGAAACATGGAGTAAAATTGAACAAGGAGTATGCTATTTCCATGTGTTTCGTATTGAAGCATGGACTCACATATTGTTGATGGTGTTGGACTTGCCAACATTCAAGGGGTCTCCCCGATATGTGGTCCCAATTAGACCTCACACCATTTGGGATAGGAGCCCCATCTGGAATATGGCACGGTTTCCAGTTATCTTAAAGATATGTGTTGGATCTAATTGTCAGCAAGAGAGAAGAGTGCGAATGTTCCTTCGAAAATAAAGTGGGTATGCCTTTTGAGTGTTCGGTCATATGTGTGTCAAAGTTCTTTCATTACAGGGGGGGAGAAGTGAGCCTCTAAGAGAGAAGTAATAGTACCGCCCCAGCAGAGACACACATAAACAAGAAGAATCCATACAACGTCAAGTGGAATAGTCCACAGGGATGTGGCAGTCATTGCAACCAATGTAACAAGGAAGATCAGTATAATATCCAGTGGAATAGTCCACAAGGATGTGGCAATGATAATAACAATTACAACACATTCTCAATATGATAATTACCAAAATAATCGAAATAGTTCAACTACTTTAACACATATGAAAGCAAACATGAATTACAAACATTCACATAATAGTCTTACAAATATTCGTAATCCATGCATGAAGAACGTGTTGGCCATAAGGCTTCTTATATTAAGTAAAAGTTCCAAGACACATGTATACAATGAATACCACTAGCTCCAATAGTGGAGTGTTTGAGCCACTCCTTTCTCCTCAAAAGAACTAGCTGGTCTCTCTAATATTTTGTGGGAGGAGGCAAGGTGAAAAGTCCTTTGATCATACAATGAGGGTGTATATATAACCAATGAGGTGATGATTCACCTTCCTTGTTACTCTTTGACTGCCCTCATGAATCTTTGACTTCCTATGAATTTTAAACTTTGTATGACTCTTCATATTCTGAATGTGTCATTTGGACTTCCACTTTACAATACATTTCGAATAGATAATTTACATCACCCACAATATGGTGTGGCATATGGCAACCATGGGGGCTTCACTGGAGGGGCAATACCATACCACGTGCATTCATATTGGGGAATATATATTGAGGTAAAAATGACATAATATATTTAGCATATTATAGGGGGTAAGGGATTTATTTATTGGTAGGTATAAAAAATGGAGCTCAAAGTTAATGAAAAAATATAAAGGTGTATAAAAAGTGTTAATGAAAAAATGGATACCTACAATATCTAGTAAAAGTAGGGGTTTTTTAAATTGGAAAGGTGTATTGGGCTCGTATTGGTAGGGGGTTAAATAATGTGATTCTCAAAGGTATTTTCCAACATGCAGTCAAATTAAGGGTATTATTTAGAATGCCATGAACGCACGTGCTACGTCAAAGTTTCATTGAGTGAAACGCCCGTGGTGGCAACTCATGACATGACATGACACTACTGACATGCACTACTTGATGATGAGGCAATGTCAAGCCACTCTTGCTACTGTGTGTTGAGTGTCTTCTTGAGAATTCTCTTCTTTCCACCTCTACATGGGTTGCTGATATGGAATCTTTGATGATCTCAATTCTTGAGTTGTAATCGTAAAATGGTATCCCTTTTCTTTCTCTCAATTGATTAGCTTGCATACTCAGGTGAAAAGATGTCTTTCAATATTTTTGCCTTGTTCATATCCTTCATCATCTCTCCATGGCATGATAAGATACTCGCATCTGCAATTCACTCATGAAGAGGCGACATTAGTTTGAAAAACCCTTAGTCTAAGATAGTGAATATTGATCCATTGGATGAGCCGGAGCTGAGTGACAAGATGGGAGAGGGGTTCAGTGATTGATAATTTCATAGTTCAAGTAGTCATGGGTGAACCTTGAGCCTTGAGATTGCGCAATGTGTAGTCTAGGCTGGACTGAGGAAGAGAAGTATGCAATTCTAGAGGTCAGTGTGACAGGCTAAGGGGATGGACACTGGGTCAACACATTGCGTAGTTCTGGGAGACAAAGGAGCTTATTCCATTGCACAATTTCTCAGCTAAGGGGTTCAAGGGATGAGCTTGATGCTAGAGATTGTGTAATTCACACTTGAGGCTAGGTTGGGAATATGGATTACACAATTCTAGGAGCCAAGGTCAGGGCTTGAGCACTGGAACTGCGTAATGCAGTAGTCCTGGAAGGCACAAACTATGCAGTGCACCATTTCAATAGGAAAGGTCACACATATAGGACTGACACTATGCAATGTGAAATTTAGGGAGGTCGGGTGAAGCTAGGTTGCTTGGTTGAGAAGCTTTTTGTAAATTGGCTAAGTGCGGGATCGGTGAGGTTGCTGTGAACATTGATAATAATTTGACTGTGATCACACACTTAGAATACTTGACGGCACAAAAACATAGATCATCTCAGACACATGAATAATGCATTCCCTCAGTACGACAACTTTACGACAACTTATGACAAGTGCGACAACCGTGACGACACTTGTGCGACAGTTCTTGAAACTTTGTAAATGAGTGTGACAGATGTTTACATGGTTAGATTAACTCATTTACATAAAGTTATCCCCTTGAAACCACCAGAACAGGCTTATACACATTGTGCGACAGCTAACATGTGAAAAGACAACATTTTTCCTATCTTACAAAAAGGACCAAAACACCTCAAGAAAACACATGGAATGAGTTTCAATGTTTGCGACGACAATGTACAAGACCAAGGAAGGCTTTGAAATTAAGCATAGGCCAAAATTTTGGAGGCTGTAGTAGTAGCGACAACACATACCTAGTAAGAAAAGTAAAGCATTACAACCGAAAAGTGAGTTGTGAATTTTTGTTGGATATTTTGAAGATGTAAAATGACATATAATTATTCAACCTAATTTCATTGAAATTATTATTATGAGTGATGTTAGTTTTGATGAAAGTTTATTGGATTGAAAACTTAATTTGATATTTGTGCCATCTTTTTTTCCCAACTTTTCTGTTAATGATCTTATTTTTGTTTTTTCTTAAGGATGAAAATCCACCTCTTCCTGCTCACCTTCCTCCAGTTGGGCCCATTTAACATGAACTTGCACCGATACCACTGCTTTCTAGATGAGTTTGAACAACATGAGAAGTAGTTGGCAATATTGTCAATTATCATATAGATCAATGCCATACATATTCATCATTCCAACAAGCTTAATTTCTTTTGGTTCAATTTTTCAAGACTCATGATTAACAAGCATTTGTAGAAGCTTTTGGCCATTCAAATAGAGATCACAATAATGAATGAAGAATATTGTTCCTTAATAATGAAGAATAATTGGGATTTTATACCTCTTCCAAATGAAACAAAACTTGTCATATGTAAATGGTTGTATATAAACATTTACATGTCAAATGGAAGTGTTAAAAGACATAAGGCCTAACTAGTTTCCAAAAGGATTTTATTAAGTTGAAGAGATTGAATATAATGAAACATTTGTTAGTTTCTTCAAAATTAATTCCATCCACCTTGTTCTAGCTTGTCATCTCACATAAATGGGAGGTTAATTATATGGATGTTAAATTTTCCTTCTTGCATAGGGATTTACAAGAATAAATTTACGTGGAATACTTTCTTGGATGTGTTTAGAACGAATCTAGCCTTTTTTGTCACATTAAGAAATTTGTGTATTGTTTTAAATAAGCACCTCGAGCTTCATATGTTTAAATGTATAGATTTTTTCCTGACATTGACTTTTCTAGATGTCATTTTGGCCTTAATATATATACCAAGAAAGTAGGTAACCATCTCATAATACTTATTCTTATGTTGATGACCTTATTCTCACTACTAGTCACCCCAAACTTTTAAACCATGTGAAATTCAACCTTGTTGGACACCTAATCCTCTAAGGGTTATGGTGTGGAAGATAAAAAGTCAAAGGGAGTACAAGAGACCTTGGAATATGGAATCCAATGGTCACTCCCATGTATTATAAATGTGTATCATTATTAATATTAAATGCATTCATGCTTTACCTCATTTGGCTGTCCACATTCCATGTGAGTTTAACATGGTATCAGAGTTGTAGGCATATTCTTGGCCTGCTTAAATTTAAGCCACTGGTTTCTGTAGCCTTTCTTTACTTGTCAGTTTCGTTGCATTTATGATCTTCTTGCTGCCCTACCTACTCTTCCTATTTTATTGCTGGGACTCTGACATTATATCCACCAATTTTATGCTATTAGTGCTGCACTTTTGAATGTTTTCTCAGCTAAACTCACACCGAATTCTCTGCCCATAGTCCCCGAAATAAATAAATAAAACCAGTTAGTGAGGAGAGCGATGGTTATTTCTCAGATTCTAAGTCGAATCCCTGAACAATCCAATGGAATTGTGCATTCTTTTATGAATTACTTCCATGGGGCGAGCACACTATGCCTTCGACATATACACACACTCTCTCCAATCTCTGCAATTCTCCACCAATTTGGAGGACACTCTCGCTTTTGCTTCCATGGGTTGTGTGAGAAGGTTATGCAAGAAGAAGTACCCAACATCTTAATTGCTATCATATTTTCGTTGTGGTTGTGGACACTAGGATCTTCTTGCCGCTCCGTTGCTATTAAGGTGCGATCGTTGGTGACACTAAATATGTTGCTACGTTCTAGCCAAAGGTGTAGAGTGCAACATTGCTCTGCTATCAGTTAAGAGTGAAGGGTTTTGGAAAGGGACTAATCCTCTTCGCTTGGGATGTCTTCCATGTCTTCAAGATGCAGTGACTGTTTTAGGTTATCCACTAGGAGGAGATACAACTTTAGTTAATAAGGGTGTAGTTTCACGTATTGACGTGACATGATATGCACATGGAGCTACTGATCTGTTTGGTATCCAAATTGACGCAACAATAAATCTTGGAAACAATGGATGATATTTTACATGGACAGAATAATAGTTGTGTGTTAGTGGGCGAATCTACCACTTTCATATTCAACTAGTTCTGCTAGTGTGTGAGGAGTGATTAACGCTCTGTGTGAATGAAAAAAATTGTCGTTTTTAGAGTAGTGCACGATTCCGTGATTCAGTTCTCTCAACATACAATCTTCTTGTTTTCTCAAAATGAAGCATAGAAGGTGGTGTTAAGTTGGTTGTACACGTCTGAGGATCACATTCATTAGTTGAAAATGGTATAGTAGCAGAAAAAGTGACCAATTGCTATAGGGCCTTGGATGCCAGTCACTAAAGAGTCTGCAATTCGAGCACGGTCCACTACTAAGGAGTGACAACTCAGAGCATTAGTCACTCGATCCCACTATACTCAAGGTCATACGTTCGAATCGCACCACGAAAAATAAGTTGAAGAAAAAAAGGAAATAAGATTGGTCAGGAGTGGGTCTCCGAACGAGCTTGGTGTTGATTGCGATTGTGGTGGTTCTGGCTATCATTGTCTCTGCTCGCGCTGGAATTGTGGGTATCAACTATGGTTTCAAACCAAACAAAGTATAAGGTGGGAGGTATTAATATTTCCACAGCTGTCTAATTGATTTTGATATGCAATCATTATTTATGTGCAAAACCATTAGTGCTGTGGATGAGCTAGTATTTGGCATATCTTCTGTATATGCTCTTAAAGTACATTTTGATAGATTCTAGGGGTATACATCCTAGATATATTGTATTTTGTGCATCTCACTAGCTTTATTTGTGTTGAAGCTTTGTTAGTTGTTTCTTTATTCCCTTTATTGGTGCTACATGGGTGTAACGTGAAATATTATTTTATTTTGCAAACTTTGAACAATGTGAGAGGATTTGCAGCGTAGCAGATTTTGAATCTCAGAAATTGAGGGATTAATGTTCGAATCGAAAAGAGATGGGAAGTTGAAGTTTTGATAGACATCGTTGTTCCTTTGAAAGTATATGCTAGAGGTTTTGATAACCTCGCATGTCAACATTAGTCATTGTATTATTGAAGTCGAAGGGAATGACAAAGTTTAGGTTTCTATCTGCTACCATACTTCGCACAAACTAAATTTTCAAATTTAATTTCAGGAGAAGATTCCTTATGTTCATATTCCAATAGACATTGCAATAGTTTTCTATCCACACATGGCTAGACTTGATGAATTTTTAGATTTATTAAACAGTCTAATGTTATCTACTTCTCATAACATAGTCCAAATCAATAAGGACACCCTTTTCGATATTCAAACTTGTTTACAAAATGAAAAAGAAAATATTGATTTTTTGCAGCTTGAATCTCTGCTACAACAACAGGAGCTACAACAGCGTAGTCATGGTTCCAAACTTGTTCCGTCCAAAGTTGACTGTAATCAACAACAAAAAATTATTTAGATCACTGAGCCTAGTACAAGAGTAGATTTGAATTCAAAAGTAGAAATTCAACCTACACTTCCCAAGCCAATCATAAAATCTTGGGAAGAGCTTGTCCATAATGAGCACAGAACAGGTCCTAGATATGATAAGGAGGTTTCCTTTCATATTCCAGATTACTCAAAGCCCATCTAGTTTTAGAGTGTTGGATTTATTCAGGACAGTTCACCTTCAACTGTTTCAAATTCTGGTCCTCTTCCATAGCAACCACAACAGATTCTTAAATGCCAATAATGTGACAGAGCTGGCCATGTGAAAGATCATTGTTTTGATCTTCATCCATGCAATAATTGTGGTCATAATACTCATTCTTCACACAGATTCTTCAAAAACAAGCTTCCTGTAAGAATAAAGATTCATCTTGGATGGATCACTTCCTGGCAATGGGCTTCAACAACCAAGAAGATATTTCAGTCATATATCAAAATTTCTTCTAGAATATTAAAAGGTCTTGCAGTTGAGTTTTCTCCATCTTCTCACCTTGTATCTGACGGGGAGGGAGTGATGGTCATCTACAAGCTTCAAAGCCACATCAAGCAAGCCTAAGCCACAACCTGTCATATCAGATTCAGAGTTGTAGCCAGAGACAAAGATGCCCCTGATCATGCCTTCGATTGATGATCAGCCTTAAACCTTTTATACGGGGTTGAGACATATCTTCAAATAATTGGGGACACTTCCTCTAGCAGAAGACTTCAACTTCTTTCTAGTTTTGAAAGAGTTCCAGGAATTGCATTAAGCATTCCAGAGTTGGTGGTCATCCTTAAACCATCACAGGTTGAGACCTCCCTTTTCAGGTTGAGGTTATCCCTTTTTATGCGGGGAGATACCTCCCTTTCAAGGTTGAAGGTTTCCCTTTTCAAAAAATGAGGAGCACTTCCTTTAGCAGAAGACCTCAGCTTCATGCTAGATTTGGAAGCGTTTCGGGAACTACACTAAGCGTTCAAGTGTTGGTGGTCATCCTTAAACCACCCCCCTTATACCAACATTTCAGAGAGCACATTCAACCTAGTGCTGCAATGCATTTTTGTACATTTTGTATTACAACTCTCTTCTTGGACTCATACATACCCCTTCAGATTAAGGGGGGGAATGTTGGACACCTAATCCTCTAAGGGTTATGGTGTGGAAGATAAACAATCAAAGGGAGTCCAAGAGACCTTGGAATATGGAATCCAATGGTCACTCCCATGTATTATAAATGTGTATCATTGTTAATAGTAAATGCATTCATGCTTTACCTTATTTGGCTGTCCACATTCTATGTGAGTTTAACAAACCTTAAGAAAAAATTCAAAATGACATACTTTGAATATTTGAATTATTTCCTTGCCCTCCAAGTGTTGCAAACCAATCAAGGAATTTCCCTTTCCTAATCTAAGTATGCATATGACCTTCTTCACCACTTTCACATGGAATATTGTAAATTGACCCTTTCTCCCTTCCAGACTAGAGTCAAACTTATTGTATCATGTATTACACCCAAACATAGGCCCTATATTGTAATACCCCTTTGTTTTCTATG
The DNA here is from genome assembly GCA_031772625.1 of Pinus tabuliformis. Taxonomy (NCBI): domain Eukaryota; kingdom Viridiplantae; phylum Streptophyta; class Pinopsida; order Pinales; family Pinaceae; genus Pinus; species Pinus tabuliformis. The sequence goes on from CM062816.1 coordinate 831,883,587, forward strand.
TTAGTGATTTACTATTTTTAGACATGGACTATTTTTAGACTTGATGGCTAGGAAATCCATGTTAGACTTGTGAATGATGTGGTCAATAAAATTATTGTGATGTAATTAGTTAAATTATTATTAATAAATAAAATTTTGGAAATTACTCAATAAAGAAGCACTAGAGTTAGAAGATTATTTCCAAGTTGGAAACAATTATTGGTGGTTTAATTCAAGATCAATATTCTCCTAAATATCTCCTAAAAAAATACCTAGGAGGAAATAGATAGGATTTAATATGATGGTAGATAAATATCTATTAAATCACTTAGTTGGACAAAGATACTAAGTTGGGTGAAACAAAACGTGGTAGGAGAGAAAGGAAGGCTTTAAGGAAAAAGAAAAAGAACCTTTTTCGAAAAAGAAAAACAAAACAAAAAGGCCTAGGCAAGTGGGTTGGCAGACCCAAAAAGCCAGAAGCTGCTAAAATTTGTTGGGGAAGGAAAAACTTATAAATATACACCATTTAGGAATCAATGGGGTTGTTGGTTCCATTAGAAAGAATATCTTAGCTCGAGGGGAACTGGTGGATTCAGTTCGTGGTCAAGACGAACATGTTCAGTTCCTAGGTATTTTCCCAATCAACGATTCAGGTTAGGAGTATGGTTACTTTTTCTTTGAGTTATAGTGCATTTTAATATCATAATTATGTTCACTTTTGGATGATAAAGGATTGTTTCATTGATTAGTACGTTTTTTCATTAGTGATAAAAGAGGCTAGACAATGTCTCATAGGAAAATAATTTGACTCTACATGTGCTGCGTATTTGTATGTGTAATAGAGATGATGAGGTTTTTGGTCATGTAAGTATATAGATGGTTTTATTTAAATTATTATGGATTCATGCAGAATCGTTAGATGAAGAAAATTCATGATGGACATAATATAGATATATATGCATATATGTAGAAAGTTAACGGAGGAAAATTTAGATTCTTTTCTTTAAGGTAATAAGGAAAAAACATGTTTATATTGGAACCTACATTTATTGACGATATGTTTATAACGAGTTCATCTAGTTTTTTTCTTCTTAAATTAGAAATAGACTTGTACACTCACGCAAAAGGGAAGAATCTAATATAAAGACCCAGAAACCTAGAAAGTGCAGAAGTACCTCCAAATATATATAGTTGGGAGAACAATTATTGTATGAGGGTTTAAGGGATTTTAATTATACTTTAGCGACTCTATTACTCATGTAGGCTTTTGGTTTTTAAAAGGGAAAGATACATAGATTTTCCTTGAACTTGAAAAGGAATGTACTTTCATTTAGTGAAAATTTTGAAAGAAATTAACAAGTGTCAGTGGTGGTATTACTGGTAAAATAGAAACCAAGTAGTTATTATTCTGCATGCATGGGATTGTAATCAGGTAATTTAAAATTTGTAGAGTGTGAGTAAATATATTTTTGTTGCTTCATAGGTTACGCCACAAATTTTAAGAAAAAATAATAGATATCACGCACCCAATACCAATCAACAAAATCTTAAGCAATTAGGAGAGTTGGAGGACAAAATTAATGCTCAGGAGGGTATTATCTATCAAACCCTTACCAAATTCAGGCATCCATAGACACTGAGTCCCTACAAGTCATAGTTAGATGATATGGCATTTAAGAGAGAAAATAATAATCATATATTTAACCCAATTAAAGTACAGTAGGAAAACAATTCAATAGTGACTGACTTGTATAAAGACTGTGACAATTTAAAATTCCGAATGAAAACCTTTAGAAATGTTGAGTCTATTTGTTGTATGGATAATTGTATAAACTAGAGGCTACATTATAGAAATGCCAAATTAGAATCCATAGTCGAAAAATGTAAATAATAAGTGAAAAAGGAAAAATATGTTTGTGTGCGATTATAAGTTCAATAAAGAGAGTATTTTTCCAATGAAAGCAAAAATTCATTCATTGGCTAAAAAATCACTTTGTTTCACATTACAAAGAAGAACTTATAGATAGAATTATGTAAAAAAATGCAAATAAGGGCACATACAGTGAAATAAGCATTACAATTAATTAGGAAAGAACAAAAAAAAAGAAACTTTAGTGTATTGGGTCCATCATGATAATATAATCCACCTCGGAAATATCTCATATTCAAAGTTTGTAAACCATTGAGGGCTTCCAGTTCAATGTATATTGATTATACATCATCAAACAAAGAGTCCAAGTGCCATGACACAAGAATCATACAAAATCTAGCATATATTCTCCCTCAAATTCATATAGAAAATAGGCGAGAGGCCACCCAACTAAACTACACGCCAACAATGTGACAATTTTCCCTAAATAAATTTCCCCATTGGGAAGAGATGGAAGTAGTTACTCTAGAGTGAATGACTATGAAGATAATTGTAGTCGTGATAGCTTTATTCTATTAATGAATGTTACTATGATCATGCATATTCATGTGTCGATGTTTGAAAGTTGTTATTACACTTACTAATGATTATATGGGATTTTATGGTTTCAATTACTAGTAGCAAAATAGAATTGCTACCCTATTTATGATTTATCAATTATTTGTACGCTTGGATCTAAGTTCCTACATGGTTGTAATTGCAAGTCAATATCTTATGAAAATTGTTGTAACTTGTAAATATCTACAAATTGACCTTGTTGTTGTTGCTTGGATGATCACTTCACATTATTCACTCAACATCCACCATATAGAGAAAATGCATAACAAAATCATTAAGAATTGAGTTGCAGGCTTGTTTAGCCTATTGGAGGCCAATGTTTAGGCCTTGTCCATCTTTAGCAATCTAGGAAAATGCCCTTATCTTAAGAAATCTTGCATTTTCATTTGCTTCTCTTCTCTTTAGAGCTTCTACAGACAAATTAAGTGATATGGAGTATCAAGGGGTGGCCTAGGATGTGATAGATCCAACCTGGGTTCCTTCATGAAAATTCAATGTAAATATTTTATAAAGTGTATTAAAAATGGATGAGTCAAAAGGGACATGGATTCTGGAACTAAGGAGGTTGCTTGCTTGGGATGTGTGAAGTTTCCTTATGCAGGAGATTTGAACTATTTTAAATAGCTACTAAAGGTTGGTTGGAAGACATTGCAAGGTAGCAAGGATAGGGGAGTAAATCCCTGTGCAGAGAAGAAAACAACAGAGGAAAAGGAGGGGATTCTTACCGCACTAATTGATTCAAGCAGGGGGAACCATTCGAGTAGAATTCATCAAAGAACAATGCATAAGGGATGAGAAGAGAAGAGAGAGGATTGATGAAGTTGAGAAAATACAGTGACAACAATTTGGTTGGAATGACTGGCATGAATATGGTATCCTTGGTGAGAAACAATGCCCCTCGAGTCCCTGTAAAGATAGAGGGTGGAGATGGTTTTCTCTAGATTCCATTAATGGTGTGGGTGGAGGATTGTGTCCTTGGATTCCTGGAGGGAGGACCTTTGAAGCCTTTCTTGCTATGATTTTGCAGTGGGTTTTAGATTCCTCAGAGTGGGTGGTGACCACTATGTTTAGGGTGGATACTTGCTTCTTTGTATTCCCTTGTCATTCTTAGGTGGATGCAGTTGGCCTTTGGATTTCCTGTTTGTGCTTGGATGGTGAAGAAGACTCTGGATACCTTGTGTGTTTGATTGGATTCCATTGGGTAGTTCTAGGGTGGAGGAAGTTGGCCTTTGGGTTCCCTATGAAATTTTTAACTGTTGAGTGGCTAGTGGGTGGAGGAAAGAGGTCCTTTGGATTCCCCATTTTAGCTGGAAATTGGTGTTTCAATCCCTTAAGCAAGCCCCTCAGTCTCTAGAATATGGCTTGAGGGTGACAACTACAAGTGAGATTGGCTATAGCCATTTATGGTTGGGTGGAGAGTCCTTGTCCCAAATTCAGTTTCCCAAAAAATTCCAAGATAAGTGTTCTTATGCATTTGCAATGTTAATGAATGTGTGTTTATATTTTTGGACTGAATTGGTGATTATGAATGTGATGAACATGTTTTTTCATTTCTGGATTGAAATGTTGTGTTGTGTGAAACAATTGATTGTGTTTTTAATGGCACACCATAAATAACATAATGAAGCATGATAATGATTGTTTTAAACACTTCTTTCATTACAATTTGATGGTTACATTAAAGACAACATGTTTGATAGGGTCGGTGTGTATATACTTGTACTTGATACAAGACTATATTAAAGTTCACATTAACGTTGAGGATTACTTCCTTTATTAACTTAATAGTATGTGACCCCATGTTAAAGGTTTATCAGCCTTGTGTTTTTAGCAGTCCTTGAGGTCTTCGACAAGCTTCACAATGTCTCAGGTCCTGACACTATAAGCCCAAGGGTGCACCTTGGCATGCAGATATTTATGAAGTGAAAATATTTGTGTGTCCCTTTTGGTCCCTTGCAACTCTTATGGACACGAGAGGAGAAATCTTATCATAAGCTCAGGAGGGGTAGCACCGTTAAGCGCTTTAGTGAGTCATAGTAGCCATGATAGAGAATTGGCATGGGTCCAGGCAGTTGCAGCACCATGGTTGTCGAGCCTTAACTAAATCCATGCTTGAATGGACATGTTATGCATAGAGATGTGTGCAACGAAGTTGGGCGAGAACTAAACTTATAATTTGATCGAATAAACCTTATCCTTCAAATATGAGGAAAACCTAGTCATGGAAGCCCCTGATTGGTGCACCTAGATTCGCCTTATTGCTATAGGATGAATTAAAATGATGTGGCCTAGAGGAAATATCTCGGAGGTATGTTCTTACAACATAAAGGAACATTCAGGATGACTGGGCACTGGGCCAACTGGACTGGCATCTCGGAGGTGGGGAGGATTCCCATTGGCCGGGATGGATCCCACATGATAGCTAATAAGTTAGGAAAGAGAAACATGCAGTGGAGCAAAGGATGACATGGGAAGGAACATGGTGGCCTCCATGTAATCCCAGAGGCACATGATTGGTGCAGGGTGGGCCATCAAACAACTCATCCTATAGAGTTTTCCCTGGAGGTTGAATGCAAAGCACAATAAGAAAGAGTTGGGATGTCTCGACATGTGATGTCATGGTACTATTACAACATAGGCTAGTCAAAAGCAAGGGTCATGCGAAGGTGTGGCCCACCATTCCATTTAAACCTAGAGGTTCTTCCCGAGAAGCCCAAAAGTGCATGCTACGGGAGTGTCAGTGTGTTGGGATCAGGATGACATGTCTTAGTGGTCCCTACCCGATGGTGAAAGAGGAGTGCCCAGGGAGAGTGTCGGGGATTTGGAATCGGGATGATGTGTCCCAAAGGGTCCCACCCTGAATGGTTGAAAAGGGCACCCGAGAGGGGGCGACAGGATGACGTGTCCTGAAGGTCTCATCCTAGAGGTATAAGTTAGAGTAGCAGATGAGAGTGTCAGGATGTAAGCATTGGGATGACGTGGTGGGCTGGTGTTGTGGGATGGGTAGGAAAGGTGGGGCCTCAACATAATGTCATGAGCGCGTAAGGAAACCCTTGTGGTTTCACTAGAAATAGGAACCTACTTCCGGAGGGTGCCCTTGGCGAGTTTGGGAAAAGGGATTGACCCACTAGAATGATAGTGAGTCGTTGATCTTGCGATCGACGGTTTCCAACTACCACCCATTTTGGGGGGTGACCCCCCTTGTAAACTTCATGCATGTTACCTTGTCATAATAAGTGTGCGATGACTCCACTGTTTGAATGTGTGGGGATCCACACAAAACCTTCACGTCCTTTATGTGATGTGGAAGATTATTAAAGGCGTCGAGAAATTAACTAGGGAAGATTCCATCATATATGGGCATATTAGCATTATCTTTATATATATGTGTGTGTGTGTGTGTGTGTGTGTGTGTGTGTGTATGTATATCCCATTATTCTAATAGATGACAAGAGGAATTGGATTATCAGTGACAACCCATTCCCCTGGGTAGGTAGGGTGGGTTCGTTACAAGCAGTATCAGAGAATCCAGGTTCAAGACTTGGACTGGATGGACTCTATCATAAGCAAGTAATTATTTTTAGAAATTAACTAAAACAATTGTTGTGTTAAAATATGGTCTAGATAAATTAATTGCAGACCTAATTGGTAGATTAAATCTATGATCTATTTAAAACAATAGTAACCTAAATGGTTGGCATGGTTGAAAAAATTAACAGTTGTAATAATTTATGGATTTTGCAGGCCTGTATTTTACAATTGGTGATTTTTTGTTTTTCTATAATCATGTACTAATTTGGATTGTTTATTGCAGATGGTCCATCACAATGGATTTGCAAAAGAGCAGGAACTTGGCATCCTTTTGTTATTCATTTATTTATTATGCACTAATAGTTGGAGTTGCTTAATACATGATTGGTGCATATCAATTATTAAATACCATGGGCATACTAATAAGGTTGTTTTTTCATAACAGGGATAGTAATGGTAGCTCCATGAATGCAAGGTTCATGATCATGCTTATATCTATTTCTTTATCACATGAATATCTAACAGTGTGTGTGATTTACAATACATCACAAGTAGCCTAAGGCAAATACAAATACAAAATGAGGACTGGTATGATGCAGTAGATCAGTCACATCCTAGAAGTGATGAGGTCTAGGCCAATGTAGAAGAAATATCAGTTGACCAAGGGGAAGGGAATCACCCTCCAGTTCGATGCATACTTTGAGAAGCCTAACATTTGAAGTTAGAAGCTTCAAGGCAAATAATGAGAGGTTGGTAAGAGCTCAAGAGAGATAAGCTGAGATAAATGTAGTCATCGTGCAAAGTATATCAGACTTGCAGAGACAAAGGCAACCTGAGATGAGGGCTAGTAATAGAGACAAAAAGAGCCTTCACTAGTCAAAAGAAAATACAAATGGGGAAGATGATAGCAATTCCAAGAAGAGGCATAGGCTTGAAAGTGATGATATTGTGTTGAGAAATGCACTATTAAGCACCCCAAAGGGAGGAAATAGCACTTATGTGCATCATTTTAGCAGACCATAGAGGTTTACTACTAGAAGGCACCACCATAGCTCTCATCATCACTATCATCATCATCTAGGAGGAAAGGAAAAGGATTACATTATAGAAGAAAAGACTCCGTCAAGGTATGTTCAGAAAAATCATCCAGAAACTCAAATTTTGGGGGAAAAAGGGGCAGGTGTGCAGACAAGAAGAACTATTGCTGAAGCCTCAAGCTATCTAGCATTACTATCTTCCACTGAACCTCAAAATGTAAATGAAGCATGCAAAGATGAATGTTGGGTCAAGGCCATGAATGAAGAACTTGAGCAAATTGAAAAGAATAATACTTGGGAATTAGTTCCTAGACCTCATGATAAAAATATCATAGGAACTAAATGGATATTCAAAAACAAGCTGAACGAAAATGGAGAAGTTATTAGAAACAAGGCCAGACTTGTTTGTAAAGGATATGCTCAACAAGAAGGTATAGATTTTGAAGAAACTTTTGCACCTGTTGCTAGACTTGAAGCCATAAGAATGTTTCTTGCTCTTTCTAGTTTTCAGAAATTCAAAGTATATCAAATGGATGTAAAATATGCCTTTCTTAATGGAGACTTAGAAGAAGAAGTCTATATTGAACAGCCAGAAGGATTCATTCTTGGAAATGATGCAAAACTTGTATGCAAACTCAAAAAAGCTCTCTATGGTCTAAAACAGGCTCCAAGGGCATGGTATTACCGTCTTGACAAATATCTCCACCAACAAGGTTTTTCAAAGGGATCAGCAGATAGCAATCTATATACAAAGATTGACACTGGTAAATTGCTAATAATTGTTGTTTATGTTGATGATATCATTTTTGGTAGCAATGAAGAATCCATGAGTCAGAATTTTGCTTTAGTAATGCAGCAAGAATTTGAAATGTCCTTGCTTGGTGAGCTCACCTACTTTCTTGGTCTACAAGTTCAGCAAAATAAAGATGGTATTTTTCTCTCACAAACCAAATACCTCAAACAGATCCTGAAAAAGTATGGCATGGAAGATTATAAACTAGTATGTACCCCAATGGTAACAAGATGCAGTCTCAGCTCAAATGATGAATCAGCAGCAGTGCATCAACCAACTTACAGATCCATGATTGGCAGTTTGCTTTATCTAACAGGTACTTGACCGGACATCATGCATGCAGTGGGAATAGTTGGAAGATTCCAAGAAAATCCAAAGGAATCACACATTCAAGCAGTCAAAAGGATCTTCAAATATCTTCAAGGAACACAGAAATTTGGTTTATGGTATCTTAGAGATATAGATCTTACACTTCATGCATATACAGATGTAGATTGGGCAGGAAGTGTTGATGACAGAAAAAGCACTAGTGGTGGTGCATTTTATATGGGTTCAAGGTTAGTGTCTTGGTTCAGCAAGAAACAAAGTTCAATTTCATTATCTACAACTGAAGCAGAATACATGGCTGTTGCATCTTGCTGCACACAACTACTTTGGATGATGCAAACCTTGCAAGACATTCAGATCACATGTACTCCACCCATCTCCATTCTATGTGATAATACAAGTGCCATCAATATTTCAAAGAATCCAGTCATGCACTCCAAGACCAAGCACATACCCATCAAATATCATTTTCTACGTGAACAAGTGCTTGAACAAAAGGTCAAATTGGAGTATGTTCCCTCCAAAGAATAGGTTGCTGATATATTCACTAAACCACTGCCCAGAGAGACATTTGAATATCTCAGACAAAAGCTGGGAGTAGTTGCATCATCATGCTGTTAAATCCTATCTTCTTCAAAGAAAGGTGGTCATACACGAGTTGCATGAAACGTAATCACGTATATACGCTGGTTTCTGTGGGTATAGTCATGTATATGATGGTTTGAGAAAAAGAAGTGGGTCAGACTCAGGAGAAAGGGGTCTGATATGGTTCAGTGAATTATCTGCTCTGCTTGATGATGGTTACATTTTGTTGATGACATGTGGAAATATGTTGCCTTTCATAAGTTGTTGATAACTTGATATATATCTGATTGATGGAGATGCCTTGATAACTCTTCTAATATATGAAATGATCAGATCTGACAGTAAACATTTGACACAGGTTCAGGGGGAGCATACGCTTCTAATAATGCATTGTTGGCATTATCTTCGAAGATTTCGGTGCATTTTTTTTTTCTCGAGTGGAACAGGTTCAGGGGGAGAACATGGTTGCTGATCTGGATGCTGATTGAAAAATGCTGCCAATGATAGTTGTTGATGACTATCATGGTCTTGTTTAAGATATTTGGTCTCTGTTATATAAGTCATGTACATATTTTAATGTAAAGGTCATGAAAAGACCTAGTTTGTAACCCCACTATGCATGGGATGGATGATGTAATGTTTGTGTTTTGACATGTATAAACAATTGTATATCCCCACTTGGTTGGGTGGATGAGTCAAATTTGGTATGAGTCTTTGATGATAGGAAGGTCATTGGTGATGTATGTATAGGGTCATATTATCCTTTTGCAGACCTTGCTTGTGCTTAGGGGGAGCATGGACTCATTCATAGGAGCTCAATTAGTACTTCAACATATCAGAGAATTCAGTAGGTACTCAGGGGGAGCATGACCCTTTGCCCTTGATGAAAAAGGGGGAGAGTGACTTGGTGTTGCCATCAAGTCCAAAGGGGGAGATTGTTGGCATTATGACATAGGTGTTGTCCTTGATGGCATCTCACTCAGATCACAGATCACAGTGCAGCAAGTCAATAGCACAGAGTTACAGATCAGACTTCACAGAATGAAGAAAGAGAAGCATACGCAGGTTCACCATTGGCCAAGCCGCGCGTACACGTAGGTTCACTGTATTTAAGGCACGTATACATACACATGCACTTTCACAGAAGGAAAGGCGCGTATACCTTGGAAAACTAAATTTTTGGTCCGAAGTATTTGGTCCATGGTATTTTGATCCATGGTATTGGTCCAAGGTATTTGATCCAAGGTATTGACCCTAGGTATTTGGTCCAAGGTATTGGTCCTAAATGGTTTTGGTCCATGGTATTGGGAAAGGCCTAAAACTATAAAAGGAGGAGAAGATCATTAGGCCAGGACACTCAAGCATTGAATATCTGATGAAGGGTGAGATCTAGTATGTAGGTTATTGGGTTATGGTGCATTGTTGGATCTGAACCAAGGACGAACCTTAGCGCTTGATGAAGGATAAGATCTAATGATGTATCAGGATCTTAAGGCTTGAAGAGAATTATCTTTATGTGGTTTGATCATTTATCTGAATAACTGGCGCATGTTGTAGTCTGTAAATGTGATGATCTGGGTATGACTGAAGTCTGGAATTGTTGTAATATTTAAATCATCATTTACAGATTTGTACGCAGGTTCACTTTAGAAAAGGCGCGTACACACGCTGGTTCTGCATATTGAAACAACGTATACATCATAAATTTGATTTGCAGATCTATACGCAGGTTCACCTTAAGGAAAGCGCATATGCACGCAGGTTTGACACATGGAAGTAGCGTATACCTTATAAAATATGTTTTAGTTGCTTCTGTTTGCTGTTGCAGTGTTTTGGGTTCTGGCTTGGGTTCTGGTTACTGTATTCTGGTGACAGTATCCTAAATGATCAGATTGATGGGCTGTCAAAATGATTGATTGATTCGGTTGTGGTTGGTTCAATAGGAGATTGGTTGATGCAGATATACTTGATGATTGAATGATGTTGTTGATGGATCTAGTCTGAAAATTTATGAAACGTGGTCCCTGAAAGAAAGAAGAAGGTTGTAGCCTTCTGTAGGTCGACACCTAGGTACTAGTAAACATATTAGCTAGTACAAGAGCTAGGGGGTTGTAGCTCCATTCCAGTAGAAGCTGGAGAACGAGAGAAGGTTGTAGCCTTCTGTAGGTAGAAGCCTGCGTACTGGGATAAGGATGCACCAGTACAAAAATTGTAAACAGAATTCTCTTATTATTAAAAGAAGATAGAGACAATTGCAACAGGTGGTTTTCACCCACATTGGGTTTCCACCTTATATCTTGGTGTCTATGTGTGTTGCTTATGTGTGATGCTTTATTCTACTTTTATTGCACTATCTAATGAATTGCTGATATACTGATTAAAGTTCACTACATGATAATTTGGGTAAATCAAAAGATCTCTGCATATACACTGGTTTCATTAAGTATAGTTGCGTATACACGGTAGTTCACTGCACTGAAGTAACGTATACAAATCAGTTTTGAAAATTAAATTATTGATCTGATAATACTGATTCCGCCCCCTCTCTATATTATTTCCAACAATTTGGTGCTCAAGTACCGCGGTTGTCTACGCAAGTACATCTAGGATGAGATGGAGTTCCTGGAATTTCCTCGCTCGGCATGGTGTATCGGTACGCTGTAAAGATTGAGAAAAAGTTTAAACAGAATAAGCGGGACTTTGGAGTTGTGAATCCAAATCAAGGAAAAGGCACTCCAAAACCACAAAACTAGGGACCAAGCCAAGGCGGGGCTACCCAGGACAACCCGCCGAAGTCGCAAACACAGAAAAACACCACAAAGATGAAGAAGGACATGGGAAAATGGTGTGAGTTCCATAAGAGCTCCACTCACAATACAAGTGAGTGTCGGGCCAAGCAGTCACTGGTGGCCGAGTTGAAGGCTTCCGAATTAGACGCAGGTTCCGACTCTGAATCAAAACTCGATAAGGGGATTAACAAAGGTAAGCATATCATTGATACAGAGCCCAGTGCCACAGTGGCCACCACAAAGATCCGGAAAATTGAGCCTGAAGATCTAGAGGAGGGGGAACGCCTCTTCCGCTCACAGATGTGGGTGAAGGGTTCTCCATTACAATTCATTGTCGACAGCAGGAGCCAAAAGAACCTCATTTCAGCAAAATTTGTGAAGCAGCTAGGCCTAAAGACTACAACACATACACAACCATACACCATTAGGTGGCTTCACCAAGGACAAGATCTTCGCGCCAGCCAGCAGTGTCTCCTTCCCTATAGCATCAAGCCCTTCACAGATGAGGTATTGTGTGACATTGCTCCTCTTGAAGTTTCTGATGTATTGTTAGGACAACCATACTTGTGGAGTCGACATGCTGTATATGAGTCTAGACCTTGCTCTGTGATTATTACTTTGGCTAATAAGTTGTACAAGATACCAGAGGTAGCCCCGCCTACCACCATCTCTTTGATCATCGTAAAGCAATGCAGTAAGATCGTTTCCCATCCAAGGAATTTTTTTTTCTTTATGATTCGCCCCAAGGCAAGAAGAAGGTTTTGTCCACGGCTTCCAGGCAGGGCTCCTCTGCATAGCAACAACAGATGGACAAGGTCATGGAGGAGTACAGGGACACTTTCGCCTCACCCTCAGGGGTACCTCTGCACTGTCAAGTCAAGCACTCCATCGATCTGATCCCAGGTGCGCCACTGCCCAAAGGACCGATCTATTGACGCTCTGTTCTAAAGAACGATGAGGTCAATAGGTAGATTTAGGAACTACTACAGAAAGGGCACATCAGGCCAAGTTCATCACCCTGTGGGAGCCTGATTGTATTGGTACAAAAGAAGGATGGAACCTCGAGGGTCTGTATTGACTAGCGGGTGCTGAACAATATCACTCTCCGGAATAGGTACCCAATCCCGCGGATTGATGACCTTCTGGACTAGTTCAAGGGGGGCAAATATTTCAGCAAGATTGACTTGAAGTCAGGGTATCACCAGGTGCCTATCGAACCCTCCGATGTGTGGAAGACTGCTTTCAAATTCAAGGAGGGCCTTTTCGAATGGTTGGCCATGCCGTTCGGATTGACGAACACCCCTGCAAACTTCACTAGACTGATGGACGACATCTTGTGTCCCTTCACCAATGAATTTATGGTGGTGTATCTAGATGACATCTTAATCTTCAGCCAGAGTTGGGAAGAACACCTCCACTAGATTCGGCAGGTCCTTCAAACCCTTCGACAACACAAGTTGTGTGCTAACTTGGAGAAATGCACCTTTAGCCTGAACCGGGTTCAATATTTGGGGTACATCATTTATGAGGAGGGTGTACATTTGGACCCATCCAAGATACAAGTCATTCAAGATTGGCCAACCCCAACCACTCTAACAGAGCTCCGCAGCTTTTTGGGTCTTGCCAATTTCTACTAGAGGTTCTTGTTGGGATTCTCTCATATCACTTGGCCTTTAAGTCAAGTCACCAAGGACGAAGCGAAAGCAAAGTTCTTTTGGTCGGAAACCCAGCAGCTAGTGTTCTTCAAGTTGAAGAATTGCCTTTGTTCCGCACAATTTCTCACATTACCAGACCTGCAACACCCATTCGAAATTGAGATAGATTCCTCTGACCATGCTATTGGGGCAGTTCTTACTCAACATGGGCATCCAGTGGATTACCATAGTGAGACACTTTCAAACACAGTCCGAAAGTACCCCACTTATGACAAAGAAATTTATTCCATTGTGTAGGCTTGTCATCAATGGAAGCATTACATTCTGGGGAAGGAAAAGGTCATCCACACAGACCACCACCTCTACAGTTCATACAGACACAAGGGAAGTTGTAGGAATATCGCCATCAGAAATGGTCCACCTATCTGCAATAGTTCCATTTTAACATTAAGTATAAGAAGGGAAGCACCAATAATGTTGTTGATTGCCTCAGCAAACCACTGTTCATGGCACTGATCGCTGTGCTCGACTCCTGTGGGAAAGAGACGTCGTGGTGGCTGCATGGTTACAAGAGTGATCTAGAATTCCGCAGCATATACCAGACACTCCTGGAAGGGAAGAAAGTTCCAAATTTTCACCTTCAAGATGCACTATTATGCCACTTGAGACACTTTCAAACACAGTCCAAAAGTACCCCACTTACGACAAAGAAATTTATTCCATTGTGAAGGCCTGTCGTTAATGGAAGCATTACATTTTGGGGAAGGAAATGGTCATCCACACAGACCACCGGCCTCTATAGTTCATACAGACACAAGGGAAGTTGTAGAATGATCGCCATCAGAAATGGTCCACCTATCTGCAATAGTTCCATTTGAACATTAAGTATAAGAATGGCAGCACCAATAATTTCGTTGATTGCCTCAGCAGACCACCATTCATGGCGTTGATCACTGTGCTCGACTCCTATGGGCACGAGACATCGGGGTGGCCGCATGTTTACAAGAGTGATCCAGAATTTAGCAGCATATACTAGACACTCCTGGAAGGGAAGAAAGTTCCAAATTTTCACCTTCAGGATGCACTGTTATGCCACTTGGGACACATATGTTTTCCTTCAAGTGAGCGTGCCAAGATTATTTGGGAGGCGCACTACAGTCGAGTCACTAGACATTTCGAAGTAGAGAAAATAGTGGCGGTATTGCAGAAGTATTTTTATAGTTGAAACTTCATCAGGATGTTGGGAAGTGCATTAGATCCTGCACTGCCTACGCCATTGCCAAACCAACCATCAAGAAGAAAGGCTTGTATACTCCTCTACCTACTCCTAGCTAGCCTTGGGAATCTGTATCCATGGATTATATGTCGGGCCTTCCTTCTACTAAGCACAGGAACGATTGTGTTTTCGTGGTCATTGACAGATTCTCTAAGATGGCCATCATGGCGGCCTGCAAGAAGAGTATCTTAGCAGAGGCCACTCCTAAGCTCTTCTTTGAGCGAGTGTGCGTACACTTTGGGATCCCACATTCCATTATCTCAGATCAGGACAGAATATTCCTAAGTGCATTTTGGTCAAGTCTCTGGTCGATGTTTGATAGAAAACTCACTAAGTCCACAGCTTTCCATCCCCAAACTGATGGCCAAACAGAGGTTGTCAACAGAATGATCGTACACATTCTGCACATGTAAAACTTGAAGCATCCACGTACATGGGATGAAATTCTCCCCTATGTCTAACACAGTTACAACAGAGCTCTCCACAGCTCAACAGGCCACAGCCCCTTTCAAGTAGGGCTGGGATTTTATCCATTATGCCTCATTGATGTGGCCATACCATTTACAGCCACTCAGTTAGATTCGGCTCATGTGCAGTCCGAAGCTGAAAGGGCTAACAACTTCATTAAGTGCATTCAAAACATCTGCCAACAGGTCCATTATATTGGAAAGGTCCAATGCTAAGTACAAGCAATGCCAAGATCAACATCGAGTGTCACACAAATTCCAGGTGGGCAACAAAGTTTGGCTTCATTTGCAGAAAGAGAACCTTGCTGGGCCCCACCGCAAGCTTCGCCTGCTCCGATATGGACCATACACCATCACCAAGGCCATCGGTGAAAATGCCTTCAAGCTCAGCATCCCACCGTTCCTTGGTCTGCACCTAGTGTTCAATGTAGATCACGTTCAGCCATACTTCACACCATTGTTGGACACATCTAACATTGCAGAACAACTCACACTCATAGAGCTAAACCCATACTGCATGGAACAGGTCACCGCTAATCGGATCATGGACACACAGGTCAAGAGCACTCGCCAGTAGAAGATCCAACTATATCGGGTTGTCAAAGTTGGCCAACTCCTTCACTAAGGCAAGTGGCTCACTAGGGACCAAGTTTAGCAAAAGTTTCCCCATCTCATGGAGGCACTCAATGCAATGGGGACCATTGCTTCCTAATGGAGGAGGAATGATCCATGTGGATGTTGGTGGCCACCTTCCTATTCCACTTGGACCCCCAACATTGTCTAGTTCAGTTTTTTGGTTTCCTTAATTGTAGCACAGTTTATTATTTTTGGCAATTTTTTGGGTCCTAAACTTCCAAAGCTGTTTTGAGGCCCTAAACAACGTTTTTAGGGAAAATGGAGAGACCAAAAACATCCCAAACCAACTTACTTATTTGGTTTTTCCCTTCTCTTTGAGATCTTCGAAATGAGGTATTATGATAGCCAAACAGAGATCATATGCCAAAGTTATGACCCCAGGAAGTTGATGTACCAATTTACCCAAACGAGGCCCACAGTTTTGGCACTTCATCTCCTACGGTTACGTTTTTGGATATTTAGGGTTTTCCATTGTTTCTCAATAATAAATAGGCCTTTGAGCCTCATTGTAACACAGTTCAGAGGTATGTAGCGACCACATCTCTCCTCAAAGATAAGCTAACATCGCTTGAGCTATCTTATTTCCATTCTGTTTGTAGGCATAGTTCAATATTTTTCCATTAATGAAATGATGTGTTTTTCTACCGCATCTCTGTGTTTATGATTATATCTGTAAGTTGTTGCGTTCCTGTTTATGTTCGGATCAGTGGTATCAGAGCAGTCTCCTCTTTCTTTCTTTTTATTTGCATGTCCCTAATGAGGTCAGGGTATAAGGAATTAGGGCTCGATCTGGTTGAACCATTGCAGGATAAGCCTCGCAAAACCTGACAACCTCCCATGGCGGAAGAAAAGAAAGACGAGGGGGCAGGAGATCCTTTCAAAATGTTGCTTGAAGAAGCTCTTGAGCGACAGAGGGACGCAATGATGGATAACTTTGCCCAGATCCTTCAACGACTACCCACAGGTGATGCATCTTCATCCAACAGCCACTCTGGAGGCACCACTCCTTTTAAGGTACAAGTTAACTTCAATATTCCCATATTCAAAGGCCTGATAGATGCAGACGTCGTAGATAAATGGTTAAATCTATTGGAAGGATATTTTTCAATTCATGACTTTTCCAATCGGGAAAATATTACATTTTCACTTCTCAAAGCCGCCCCACACATCAAGGACTGGTGGGAAACCTACTATGAACAAAAGGATGAGAGTGAACCCTCACTGTTTTTAGTTGCACCCACTTGGAATTCTTTCCGAGACGCCATCAAGGAACAGTATTACCCTGTCAGAAGCTATGAAGATAAATACATAAAGTGGACCACGCTACGACAAAGAAGGGACCAAGATGTGATGGAGTTCACAAATACTTTCCATACCCATCGCACGAAGTTGGGTATCAAGGATACTGAGCGGAATTTGGTGCTCAAGTACCGCCGCTATCTATAGAAGTACATCCAGGACGAGATGGAGTTCCTGGACATTTCCTCGCTCGACACGGTGTATCGGTACATTGTAAAGATTGAGCAAAAGTTTAAACAAAAGAAGCAGGACTTTGGAGCTGCGAATCCAAAGCAAGGAAAAGGCTCCCCCAAACCACAGAACAAGGGACCAATCCAAGGCAGAGCTACCCAAGACAACCCGCCGAAGCCGCAAGAAAAGAACAACACCACAAAGACGAAGAAGGAAATGGGAAAATGGTGTGAGTTCCACAAGAGCTCCACTCACAATACGAGTGTTGGGCCAAGTAGTCACTCGTGGCCAAGCTGAAGGCTTCCAAATCAGATGCAGGTTCCTACTTTGAATCAGAACTCGATAAGGGGACTGAGAAAGGGAAGAAGATCATTGATGCGGAGCCCAGTGCCACCATGGCTACCACAAAGATCCAGAAAATTGATCCTGAAGATCCAGAGGAGGGGGAACGCCTCTTCTACTCACAGATGTGGGTGAAGGGTTCTCCCCTGTAGTTCATTTCGACAGTAGGAACCAAAATAACCTCATTCCAGCAGAAGTCGTGAAGTGGCTGGGCCTAAAGACTACAATGCATCCACAACTGTACACCATTGGGTGGCTACACCAAGGATGAGATCTTCGCATCAGCCAGCAGTGTTTCCTTCCCTATAGCATAGCACCCTTCAAGGATGAGGTATTGTGTGATGTTGCTCCTCTTGAAGTTTCTGATGTATTGTTAGGACAACCATACTTGTGGAAGCGACATGTTGTATATGAGTCTGGACCTCGCTCTGTGATTATTACTTTGGCTAATAAGTTGTACAGGATATCGAAGATATCCCCACCCACCGCCATCTCTTTGATCACCGCAAAGAAATACAGTAAGATCATTTCCCAAACCACGAAATTTGTTTTCCTTATGATTCGTCCCCAAGGCAAGAAGAAGGTTTTGGCCACGACTTCCAGGCAAGGCTCCTCTACACAACAGCAATAGATGGACAAGGTCGTGGAGGAGTACAGGGACATTTTCACCTCACCCACAGGGGTACCTCTGCACTGTTAGGTCAAGCACTCCATCGATCTAACCCTGGTCTCACCGCTGCCCAATGGACTGATCTATCGACGCTCTATTCTGGAGAACGATGAGATCAAGCGGCAAATTCTGGAACTACTGCAGAAAGGGCACATCAGGCCAAGCTCATCACCCTGTGGGAGCCCGATTGTATTGGTACAGAATAAGGATGGGACCTAGAGACTATGTATTGACTATCGATAATTGAACAAGATCACTCTCTAGAATAGGTACCCAATCCCGTGGATTGATGACCTTCTAGAATAGCTCAAGGGGGCCAAATATTTCAGCAGGATTGACTTGAAGTCAAGGTATCACCAAGTGCCTATCGAACCCTCTGATGTGTGGAATACTACCTTCAAATCCAAGGAGGGCCTTTTCTAATGGTTGGTCATGCCGTTTGGATTGACGAACACCACTGCAAACTTCACGAGACTGATGGACAACATCTTACGGCCCTTAACCAATGCATTTTTTGCAGTGTATCTAGATGACATCTTGATCTTCAGCCAGACTTGGGAAGAACACCTCCACAAGATTCGGCAGGTCCTTCAAACCCTTCGACAACACAAGTTGTGTGCTAACTTGGAGAAATGAACCTTTGGCTTGACCCAGGTTCAATATTTGGGGTACATCATTGATGAGGAGGGTGTACATGTGGAACCATCCAAGATACAAGTCATTCAAGATTGGCCAGCCCCAACCACTCTAACAGAGCTCCGCAGCTTTTTGGGTCTTAGCAATTTCTACCGTAGGTTCCTGTTGGGGTTCTCTCATATTGCTTGGCATTTAAGTCAAGTCACCAAGGGTGAAGCAAAAGCAAAGTTCTTTTGGTCTGAAACCCAACAGCGAGCGTTCTCCGAGGTGAAGAATATCCTCTGTTCTACACCAATTCTCACATTACCAGACCTGCAACAACCATTTGAAATTGATACAAATGCCTCCGACTATGCTATTGGGGTAGTTCTTACTCAACATGGGTATCCAGTGGCTTACCACAGTGGGACACTTTCAAACACAATCTGAAAGTACCCCACTTACGACAAAGAAATTTATTCCATTGTAAATGCCTGTTGTCAATGGAAGCATTACATTCTGGGGAAGGAAATGGTCATCCACACAGACCATCGACCTCTATAGTTCATACAGACACAAGGGAAGTTGTAGAACGATTTCCATTAGAAATGGTCCACCTATCTGCAATAGTTCCATTTGAACATTAAGTATAAGAAGGGCAGCACCAATAATGTCGTTGATTGCATCAACAGACCACCATTCACAGCGCTGATCACTGTGCTCAACTCCTATGGGCACGAGACGTCGGGGTGGCCGCATGGTTACAAGAGTGATCCAGAATTCAGCAGCATATACTAGACACTCCTGGAAGGAAAGAAAGTGTTGGGTCCCTATAATACTAGTGATTACCCCATTACTATTGTAGTTATACCCCCTATTTATATTGTTGTGCCCCTATTACCCCCATATTGTTATTTCTGTGCCCCATAGAATCCCTCTATTGTTATTTTTGTGGCTTTATATTATTATTGTTAGGTCGGCTGGATTATATTGTGACTCCTTAGACTCCTATATATAGAAAGGAGGTTTTGTCATTTGTATCATCCAAGAATTGTTCATTTATGTAATGTAAAGGAGGTTTCCCCCTCGAAGAGGCTGAATTCTAAGGCGTGGATTTATCTTTTCTATCTTTTCTTGAGCTGGTTTCATAACATTTGGTATCAGAGCTTTGGATTCTAGGGTTTCGCTGCTCCAAACAGGTCATCGTGGCATTTTCGCTATAACTTTTTTCCTGTGATGTTTCAGAAGTCGAAAAAAAAACCCATTTGAGAAGAATTGGCGCTGAACCTTGGGTCCGAATTTCAGAGTTTTTCGCGTGATATTTTCGGAGATATGATCTGAGGAAGTTGGCCTTTTTGCAGACTCCTGAATTACATTCAAAACAGGTGACCTAGGGAAAATCGTCATAACTATCTCTCTGAGGATCGGATTGAAATTTCGTAAAAAGGTACAGAAAGAGGACGGACTGTAGTTTCTTGAATGTGTGTTTTAGATTCAAAGGTTGAAACAGTGACTCGTGGCACGTCGTACAAGTTCGCTCTACTGAACCTGTCTAAAAGCAAGTCACTGTGGGAGATTTCACATAACTCTTCCTTGGAGAATCCAATTTGGCTCAGACTTGTGGCATGGGAAAGAGGACGTAGAAGGCTACTTCAGGTAGAAATTTCAGAATTGGATGATCCGAAATTACAGAGATACATCAGATTCAATATCAGGCTTCTATAAAGTGAAAAAAGGTGTGTAGTTTTTTTTTAATTTTTGTGTAAGCTTGGTTTAACGGAATTCAAAGGGCATAGTAAAACATTATTATTGGTAACTGATGCCCCGAGGAAAGAAAATGCAAACACCTAGTAAGGAATCTGAAAGCCCTAGCATGACTCATGAAGAAGAGGAAGAAATGCTACATGATATATCAAAATTACAAGAACAAGTGCAACAAATGTCACGCTCACAAAAGCTAACAGAAGCTAAGATAAGTGGCGTGGAATCTAAGGTAAATGGCGTGGAATCTAAGATAAAGGGCATGGAAGCTAAGATGGATGGAATGGAAGCTAAGGTGAATGGCATGGACGCTAAAATTGATGGCATGGATGATAAGATGGATGAATTGAAGAAGTTGCTACAAGAAAGGGTCACTAATGGTGAAAAGGTAGTAAAGGAAACTCATGATGAGAATAAAAGAAATGTTAATCATGATTTCATAGACTCTAATGTTGGATCGAAGACTCACCATGTTCCAAAAATCGATATGAGGAAGTTTGATGGCAAGGATCCCGCCACATGGATATTACAGATGGAGCAATTCTTCGATCTCAATAATGTGCAAAACACACAAAAGGTACGTATGGCAACTTTATATTTGGAACCAAATCAGTTTGTATGGTATCAATGGCTTTGTTCTCGTAAACAATTTATCACTTGGGCAATTTTTACGGAAGAATTGATAGCACATTATGAGGATACAAAAAGCAACACTTTTTTTAGCCAATTGATAAGTCTCAAACAAAAGGGTTCAATAATGGAGCACATTGAGGAGTTCCAAAAATTGAACATAAGGGTAAAAGATATTCCAGAGGAGCATAGGATTGATGTGTTCATAGGGTCTTTAAAGGATAATATCCAACATGATGTGCGCCTTTGGGAACCTGATTCATTAGAGAAGGCATTCAGGTTAGCAAGAAAAATGGAAAGCAAAATTATGGCAACTAGGAAGCATACCGTTCACAACTATAAAGACGGAAGTGTTGTTGCCCATAGTCTTCCACAACCTACAAGGTTGACACCACAACAATTGGAAGAAAAAAGAGCAAAAGGGCTTTGTTACAATTGTGATAGCAAATACACAAAAGGTCATAAGTGTGCTGAGAAGAAATTATTCTACATAGATTGTGAAGAGGAAGAAGAAAAGGAGCAAGAAAGGTCAAAAGAAGAGGATATATTCCAGGAACAAAGCCTAGATGAAGAACAAATAAATCCGACCATATCTTGTAATGCATTGGTGGGAATTACCACTCCTCAAACCATCAAGATAGAAGGACAAATCAAGAAGAAAAAGGTAATAGTGTTGATTGATTCAGGAAGCACCCACAATTTTATTCATTGTAGGGTAGCAAAAGAATTGAATTGCTTCCTATATTCAGCACCAGAGTGTCAAGTGATGATTGCAAATGGAGGAACAATAAATTGTTCTGGAAAGTGCCATAATATCAAGCTATCCATGGGAGAATATGTATTGACTAGCCCAATGCTTTCCATTCCAATGGGAGGTGCTGATGTTGTACTAGGAGTCCAATGGCTACAATCCTTGGGTACAATAGCTTTTAATTTTCAAGAACTTTTCATGAAATTTTCTGTGGAAGGAAAGGAAGTTGAATTAAGGGGTATTGCAGGGAAACCAGGAAAGATAATCAGCTCTAATGGCATGACAAAGCTTCTAAAAAAGGAGCAAAGAGGTGTAATTGCACAATTATGTTCGCTAGATGTTTCCACATTGGAATCATCTATTTCTCCAGATCTCCAAAAAGTCCTGGACAATCATTCCAAGGTATTTGAGACTCCCAAAGGTCTCCCACCTATGCGTGATCATGATCATGCTATTCATCTGATTCCAGGAAGTGTTCCTCCAAACATCAGGCCGTACAGATATCCATATGTCCAAAAAAGTGAAATTGAACGTATGGTTGCAGAAATGCTAGAGGCTGGTATAATTCAACCGAGTCAAAGTTCTTTCTCAGCTCCAGTAGTATTGGTGCACAAGAAGGATGGATCATGGCGCATGTGTCCAGATTATAGGGAGCTCAACAAGCTCACTATTAAAGATAAGTTCCCCATTCCTGTTATTGATGAATTACTGGATGAATTGCATGGATCAATTTACTTCACCAAGTTGGATCTTCGTTCGGGATATCATCAAATTAGAATGAAGATTGAAGACATTCTGAAAACAGCATTTAGAACTCATGAGGGTCATTATGAATTTTTGGTCATGCCTTTTGGCCTTACCAATGCACCTTCAACATTTCAAGGTTTGATGAATTCAATTTTCAAACCATTCCTTAGAAAATTTGTGTTAGTATTTTTTGATGATATACTAATCTACAGCAAGTCTTGGAAGGATCATGTTGAACATGTTGACAGGGTGTTACAACTATTGGAGGAGAAACAATTATATGCAAAAAGATCCAAATGTTTCTTTGGAGTCCAGGAGGTGGAATATTTGGGTCATATTGTATCTCATGAAGGAGTTAAGGTAGACCCTAGCAAAATTAAAGCCATTAAGGAATGGAAAATCCCCACATCCATAAAGCATCTGCGAGGATTTCTTGGGTTGACAGGGTATTATCGCAAGTTTGTTAAGAATTATGGGAGAATAGCAGCACCTCTAACAACATTATTGAAGAAAGATTCATTTTCATGGACTTCGGAAGCAACAAAGGCCTTTGAACATCTTAAAGAGGCAATGTGCCAAGCACCGGTCTTAGCTACGCCGGACTTCACAAAAACCTTTATTGTGGAATGTGATGCTTCAGGAAATGGAATTGGTGCTGTTCTAATGCAAGATGAAAGACCCATTGCTTTTGAAAGTCGTCCAATCAAGGGAAAGTTTTTAAACAAAGCTATTTATGAGAAGGAAATGTTGGCAATACTCCATGCACTTAAGAAATGGCGACCCTACCTAATGGGAAGACACTTCAAGGTAAAAACGGATCATGATAGCCTTAAATACTTTTTAGAACAAAGATTATCCTCTGAAGAGCAACAAAAGTGGGTCACAAAGATGTTGGGTTATGACTTTGAAATCATCTACAAAAAAGGGAAGCAAAATGTGGTGGCAGATGCACTCTCAAGAAAGGATGAGGATGTGGAAGCATTGTTGTGTGCCATTTCTATTATCCAACCAGATTGGATAAACGAAGCAAGGGAGGAATGGAAGAATGACGAAGAAGTGTGGGCACTTATTCAAAAGCTACAACAAGATTCCAGTACTTCTGATACATTTAGCTGGCAAAATGATTCGTTATGGTACAAAGATCGCTTATACCTCTGTAAGAATTCCCAGCTAAAACAAAAGATTCTTATGGAATTGCACACTTCTCCCTTAGGAGGGCACTCAGGATTTTTAAAAACTTACCACAGGGTTAAGAAGGAATTTTTTTGGGATGGCCTTAAATCAGATATTCAAAAGTTTGTGGCGGAATGTTTGGTTTGCCAGCAAAATAAAGTTGAAACAATTAAGACACCAGGTCTATTACAACCTTTATCCATTCCAAGCCAACGTTGGGAGGAGGTTTCAATGGATTTTATCACAGGTTTACCCAAGTCTGAGGGAAAGAGTGTCATCATGGTGGTAGTTGACAGACTTACCAAGTATGCACACTTTTGTGCATTATCACATCCATTTAAAGCCAGTACAGTTTCTACTGCATTTATGGAAACAGTTCAAAAGCTACATGGAAACCCAAAGATTATTGTAAGTGACAGAGATCCCATTTTCACTGGAAATTTTTGGACAGAATTATTTTCTTGTCTTGGTACTCAGTTAGCTCATAGCTCATCTTATCATCCTCAATCTGATGGGCAAACTGAGATAGTAAACAAATGTTTGGAAGGATATCTTCGTTGCTTTGTATCTGATAAACAGACACAATGGGTCAAATGGTTGCCTCTAGCTGAATGGTGGTATAACACTTCCTTCCATACAACAACAAAAATGACCCCATTTATGGCACTTTATGGGTATCAACCACCATCCATCACATCATATTTAAGAAAAAATTCTAAGGTTCAGGCAGTGGAACATCACATCGAACATCAACAACAAGTCCTCCAACTCTTAAAGGATAACCTCGTGTTGGCACAAAATAGAATGAAACAACAGGCAGATCAACATCGCAGTGAAAGAAGTTTTGATGTAGGTGATTGGGTATTCCTACGGCTACAACCATATAAGCAAATGTCCCTAAAGCAAGCTAAGAAGGATAATAAATTATCACCAAAGTATTATGGTCCGTACAAGGTGTTGGAAAAGATTGGTACTATGGCATACAAATTGGAGCTTCCTGCAGCTTCTCGATTGCACCCAGTTTTCCATGTTTCATGTTTAAAGAAGGTTATAGGTGACAAGCTCCCAATTCAAACAATATTTCCAGAACTTGACGAGGAAGGAAAAATTATATTGGAACCGGAAGCAATCACAGAAACAAGAACTCGACAGCTACGAAATCGATCAATTTCAGAGTATCTTATCAAGTGGAAGAACTTATCCGCTGAAGATTCCACATGGGAGGATGAGAATTTTATGCAGAAGTATCCAGAACTGCTCAAGCGTTGAGGACAACACTTTTTTAAGGAGAGGGGCATGTTGGGTCCCTATAATACTAGTGATTACCCCATTACTATTGTAGTTATACCCCCTATTTATATTGTTGTGCCCCTATTACCCCCATATTGTTATTTTTGTGCCCCATAGAATCCCTCTATTGTTATTTTTGTGGCTTTATATTATTATTGTTAGGTCGGCTGGATTATATTGTGACTCCTTAGACTCCTATATATAGAAAGGAGGTTTTGTCATTTGTATCATCCAAGAATTGTTCATTTATGTAATGTAAAGGAGGTTGCCCCCTCAAAGAGGCTGAATTCTAAGGCGTGGATTTATCTTTTCTATCTTTTCTTGAGCTGGTTTCATAACAGAAAGTTCCAAATTTTCACCTTCAGGATGCACCGTTATGCCACTTGGGACACATATGTTTTCCTTCAAGTGAGCGTGCCAAGATTATTCGGGAGGCACACTACAGTCGGGTCGCTAGACATTTCGAAGTAGAGAAAATAGTGGCGGTATTGCAGAAGTATTTTTATAGTTGAAACTTCGTCAGGATGTTGTGAAGTGCATTAGATCCTGCACCGCCTACGCCATTTCCAAACCAACCATCAAGAAGAAAGGCTTGTATACTCCTCTACCTACTCCTAGCCGGCCTTGGGAATCTGTATCCATGGATTATATGTCGGGCCTTCCTTCTACTAAGAATGGGAACGATTGTGTTTTCGTGGTCATTGACAGATTCTCTAAGATGGCCATCATGGCGGCCTGCAAGAAGAGTATCTTAGCAAAGGCCACTCCTAAGCTCTTATTTCTGCGTGTGTGCGTACACTTTGGGATCCCACATTCCATTATCTCAGATCAGGATAGAATATTCCTGAGTGCATTTTGGTCAAGTCTCTGGTCGATGTTTGATAGAAAACTCACTAAGTCCACAGCTTTCCATCCCCAAACTGATGG
Source organism: Pinus tabuliformis (assembly GCA_031772625.1). Classification (NCBI taxonomy): domain Eukaryota; kingdom Viridiplantae; phylum Streptophyta; class Pinopsida; order Pinales; family Pinaceae; genus Pinus; species Pinus tabuliformis. Next base: position 831,909,526 of record CM062816.1, read on the forward strand.
CCAAACAGAGGTTGTCAACAGAATGATCGTACACATTCTGCACATGTAAAACTTGAAGCATCCATGTACATGGGATGAAATTCTCCCCTATGTCTAACACAGCTACAACAGAGCTCTCCACAGCTCAACAGGCCACAGCCCCTTTCAGGTAGTGCTGGGATTTCAGCCATTATGCCCCATTGATGTGGCCATACCATTTACAACCACTCAGGTAGATTCGGCTCACGTGCAGTCCGAAGTTGAAAGGGCTAACAACTTCATTGAGTGCATTCAAAACATCTGCCAACAGGTCCATGATATATTGGAAAGGTCCAATGCTAAGTTCAAGCAATGCCAAGATCAACATCGAGTGTCACACAAATTCCAGGTGGGCAACAAAGTTTGGCTTCATTTGCAGAAAGAGCACCTTGCTGGGCCCCACCGCAAGCTTCGCCCACTCCGATATGGACCATACACCATCACCAAGGCCATCGGTGAAAATGCCTTCAAGCTCAGCATCCCACCGTTCCTTGGTCTGCACCTAGTGTTCAAAGTAGATCACGTTCAGCCATACTTCACACCATTGTTGGACACACCTAACATTGCAGAACATCTCACACTAATAGAGCTAAACCCATACTGCATGGAACATGCCACCGCTGATCGGATCATGGACACACAGGTCAAGAGCACTCGCCAACAGCAGATCCAACTATATCGGGTTGTCAAAGTTGGCCAACTCCTTCACTAAGGCAAGTGGCTCACTAGGGACCAAGTTCAACAAAAGTTTCCCCATCTCATGGAGGCACTCAATGCAATGGGGACCATTGCTTCCTAAGGGAGGAGGAATGATCCATGTCGATGTTGGTGGCCACCTTCCTATTCCACTTCTACCCCCAACATTGTCTCATTCAGTTTTTTGGTTTCCTTAATTGTAGCACAATTTATTATTTTTGGCAATTTTTTGGGTCCTAAACTTCCAAAGCTGTTTTGAGGCCCTAAACAACGTTTTTAGGGAAAACGGAGAGACCAAAAACATCCCAAAACAACTGACTTATTTGGTTTTTCCCTTCTCTTTGAGATATTCGAAACGAGGTATTATGATAGCCAAACGGAGATCATATGCCAAAGTTACAACCCCAGGAAGTTGATGTACCAATTTACCCAAACGGGGCCCATAGTTTTGGCACTTCATCTCCTACGGTGACGTTTTTGGATGTTTAGGGTTTTCCATTCTTTCTCAATAATAAATAGGCCTTTGAGCCTCATTGTAACACAGTTTAGAGGCATGTAGCCGCCACATCTCTCCTCATAGATAAGCTAACATCGCCCGAGCTATCTTATTTACACTCTGTTTGTAACCATAGTTCAGTATTTTTCCATTAATGAAATGAAGTGTTTTTCTGCTGCATCTCTGTGTTTATGATTATATATGTAAGTTTTTGCGTTCCTGTTTAAGTTCAGATCAGTGGTATCAGAGCGGTCTGCTCTTTCTTTGTTTTTATTTTCATGTCCCCAATGAGGTCAGGGTATAAGGAATTAGGGCTCGATCTAGTTGAACCATTGCAAGATAAGCCTCGCAAAACTCGACGACCTCCCATGGCAGAAGAAAATAAAGTAGAGTGGGCAGGAGATCCTTCCAAAATGTTGCTCAAAGAAGCTCTCGAGCGACAGAGCGATGCGATGATGGATAACTTTTCCCAGATCCTTCGATGGCTACCCACAGGTGATGCATCTTCATCCAGCAGCCACTCTGGAGGCACCACTCCTTTTAAGGTACAAGTTAACTTCGATATTCCCATATTCGAAGGCCTGATAGATGCAGATGTCGTAGATAAATGGTTAAATCTATTGGAAGGATATTTTTCAATTCATGACTTTTCTAATCGGGAGAAGATTATGTTTGCAGTTCTCAAAGCCGCCCCACACTTCAAGGACTGGTGGGAAACCTACTGATGAGCCCCAAATTTGGTAACATTTTGGGCTAATTTGGTCTACTTACCCTTGCTCAACCCTTCATTTTTCATCACTTATGCATCATTTTTTAGTATATTCATGTTATTTGTAGGAAGGAGGGCAATCACTATTCCTAGGTGGCTAATACATGTTTATTTCAGGTTTTTTTGACATTAAATGGAGCAAAACCACGCAGATGAAGGCAAGGAGACAGCCAAGGTGGCATTGCGGTTTTGTAGGAAGGTTGTCCACAACCTTGAATGACCTTCCTCGTGATCTCCACCCCAACTCCGAGCTCCAACAGCTATCACCACCGAGCTAGAAGGCAGCCAACGGATTTTAAGGGAACAACAATTTACTTTTAATTGGTCAGCCAAGCCCCACTAATTTAGGAGGCCAGCTTGATCCTCATAATGTATAAATATTGAGGCTGTAGCCTTCGATGAGAACTTTTGAACCTTTGTTGCAGATTCTGAATTACGAGCTATAGCTCTGTTTTGCTTTTTGTAAGCCATTTTTGGCATGTTGTTAGACTTATGACTATGATCTTTTAATAAAAGGCAGGCAGATTCGATTTCAGTTCTGAGTTCTTAGAGGAGCTATAGCTCTCAGGGTTAGGCCCAACCTGAGAGCAATAGGCCTCCTTTCTTTGTATTGTTACTTGTCTTTCTTTCAACATTATATTTCTTTTCCTTTACATGCATTTGGAAACACAGTTTGCTGATTCGGATTTCTTGGTGTGGTTACATAGGTTAGTGTTATGAAAAAAGTTGCTTTCAGTAGTTTAGATTAGAGTAAGGATTGGAGTTAATCAGAGTTCCAAAAAAGGGTTGATTGCACACTCACTTCCACCTCTGTTTAGAGATTGGGATTGCAGCCCGTGCCACCCACCAAAAATATAGTTTTACATATTCATGCAAGTCTTGAGGTAATGTTTTCAGTTGTAGAAGTGTCCATGCATTTAGATCTTGTAGAATAACTCTTTGTTTCAGCACCATGCACGATTTCCCTTTAAACTACATCGCTGTTCTTTGGTTTCTAATAAAACAGTTAGAGTAGGTTGATGACATTTCGGTTATACGCAAGACAGAGGTGATTTGTTTCATTTACACTGCGCAACACCACTCCATCGTTTCCTTATCCTTCGAAGCTGTGCCCAAGCCATCTACTTATCTCCCAGTTAGATCATTTGCCTCCCAACTCTTCTATGATCCACGTTGTTTTATCTTTTCGGCCTTCCATTTCCTCTACCCTCCTACCGACCAGCCAGCTTACACACCCCCTCTCCATCTCATCTCTCTGTCCATAAGCCATCACAAGCTCCCCTCTCATCCTCCCTATCCACCCATACAGCTCATTCACTCATCCATCACCCAAAACTCTGATTGCAGAACATCCTGTAGAAATTAGCAAACTTCCTGTAGAAATCCTGAACTTCCTGTAGAATCCCCTGCAGACATCCTGTAGAAGCTTACAAACACGGTTTCCAGGCATCTGAACTTTGTGAACTTCTGTGGAATGATGTTAGGGATCCCTTGGACCCTCTCAGAAGTCCTCCTGACCTTTTCCAAGCCTTCCTCCCCTTGATCTACCCCTGCACAGTCAAGACCCAGTAAGAAGCACAGTCATAATAACTCCAACCACTTGAGAAAAAATACAAAAACATGTTCTCTTCAGATGAAAGTAGTTTAGACACATGCATCTCATCTCAATAGAAGTAATGGCATCACTTTTAGAAGTTGCATTCCCACCATTGCATCGTAAGGATTAAGCTAGTAAAATTAGGGTTTACTAGGGTTTCCATGTTTTGTTGGCTTTCAGTTCATTCTTGCAAAGTAGGTTAATTTCCTTTGAGATAGCTTTCGTTCATCACTTAAAAAGCTTCTTCTGAGAACATATAGAAGTTGGCTTGAGCCCTAGCGGACTTGTGCCAGCTGACCAAGTGACAGTTGCGACAAGAGCTAGTACTTGTGCATACAACACCGTCGCTTCCAAGTTTGTTACGAACTACTGGGTTGATAAAATTAGAGAAGGAAGCCCCAGGAGTTGTAGCATTATTGCTACAATACTGGAGCCCACCATCTTTTTGGCGCCGTTGCCGGGGAAGCGTCAGAGTATTAGTAATTGTTGCTTTTCTTCTATTTTCCTACTCTCGCCTTCTGCCAAGTAGTTTATTTCATTTCCATTCTGCAAAAGTAGCATAGACATTTTCTGCTTTCATAGATTAACATTTCAATTCCGCAATTTCAATTTTGCAAGCATAGATTAGCATTTCAATTCTGCAAGCGTAGACTAGCATTTCCATTCCTGCAATTCCATTTGAGCAAAGTAGATTAGTTCTTTCCTGCTTTCATTTCAATTCTGCATTTTTCATTTCAGCAAGATAGTTAGTTGTAGATCAATATGTTTCAGTTTTTACAGGTACCAGAAAAAACAAAAGCAATCAAAAAAGTCTTTCCATTTCATGCCTCGTAGGAATCGAGATAAAACAGGCAAATTCTTACCCAACACCCCCACCACATCACTGAGTCACCCTTCTCTCTTCTTCGGTGACAGTGATCTAGAAGAACCTATAGGTGAACCTCCTGAGATATACGAAGATCTTATAGCAGAAGAAGAATTAGAGACCATCCCATCTGAAGCTATGGCTGACAATAGAGGAGAAGATGAGAGAATAGAAGGTGCCTTCCCCATCCGAGAGACCAATGGAGACATGAAAATGAAGAACATTAGCCCCTCCGCTTTACCTCACTTCCATGGAATGACTACTGAAGATCCTGATACCTTCCTGTTTGAGTTTGCTGTCCTTTGTCGAACCTATGACTATACTGAAGATGAGCAGAAGCTGAAACTCTTCCCTTCAACTCTTAAGGATGCAGCATTATGCTGGTTCATGGGCTTACCTGGGAACAGTATCACCACTTGGGCTCAGATGCAGCAAGCTTTCAATACCAAGTACCGGGACTACTGTAGGTCCAAGGAAACCAAGGGAGAAATCTTTCGGATGACCATGGGAAATGATGAGTCCTTAGAGGATTATGAGGAAAGGTTCCAACTTAGCTATAAACGGGCCAGGTGCACACTTGACCCTGAATCCCTCAAGTTGGTCCTGCTCCGAGGAGTCCCTGAAGACCTCTTAGATACCCTTCACATGTTAGCTGGAGGAGATATTTACCAACTGCCTTATGAGGACATAAAGACTGTGTTTAGAAACCACTCTAGGGCAGCCCGGAAACGAGGTAGAGGAAACCTCCTCTCAGCTGGTATTCCTTTCTCCAAACATGAGTTTGCAAATCAATTAGAGGATCTCAAAAGTGAGGTGAGACAGACCATTGCCATGCAACTTGATACATTCAGGATCCAGCAGAAGAAGGAAGAAGCTGAGAGGGCCTTGGCTATCTTCTGCCCTAGATGTACAAGGAGACACCCTAAGAACGAATTCCCATTGCATTCGGTTGAAGTATGTTTCGTTTGTGAGGAGGACCATCCCACAAATCAATGTCCAACCTTACCTGGGCTTAAAGCCATGTACCAAGGGACAGAAGCCCCCACTGAACCTCTCTATTTCCTCAACCAAAGGAGGCCACAAGGACCTAGACCTTACCAGCAGGGGATGCAAGTGGCACCCCAAGCTTATTACAGCCCCAACCAATCTACTCCTATGCCTTCCTGGGGTCCCCCTGCTCATCCTTCCTGGTCCGTGCCCCCTCCATGGTCTTATCCACCTCAGTACCATACTCAACCCACTACTCATTCATATCACTCACATGCCCAGCCACAGCCTCAGTGGAATGCACCTCAGTCGGGGTGGAGGCCTAGTACAACACTCCTCCCGCCATTTTGCCTCCACCACCAGTTCAACCTCAACCATTACCTCCTGCTCCTCCAAGGCAACCTCAAATGCCTGCTCAACCGAACCCGAACCCCAACAACAGACAGGTCCAGCAGGTATACACTAGGGAAACATCATGCCCTACCTATGCTGTGGAGATCCAGGAGATCAATCTTCAATCTGGAAAGACTCTTCCGGATCGCCAACCTCCTCCCCCAGAGGACGAGGAAGGCAAACAGGAAATTGAACCAAAGGCCATTCCACCCTTTCCTGAGAGATTAACAACCACCACACAACCCAACCCAGAGGAGGATGAGCTTCTGGGGGAGCTCAAGCAGTTGTGTGTGAAAATACCACTTCTCCAAGCCATCAAAGATGGATATACAACAAACTGGTTAAGGAAAAGTGTTTCAAACACCCAGGCAGGTGAAAGAGAGATGCTTCAACCATCAATGTCTTAGGATATCTGTCTGACCTTATGTTGGGACAAGTCATCTGCCCAAAGTATTTAGATCCTGGGAGTCCTGTAGTAGATGTCCACATCAATGGCACCATCATACCTCACACCTTGATTGATCTGGGGGCTGCCATTAATGTGATGACCAGGGATACCATGCTCAAACTCAACCTTCAGGGTTCCTTGAGGAAGACCTCGACAGTCCTACAACTAGCAGATCGCTCCACCGTGACTCCCGAAGGGATTATGGAGGATTTCTTGGTCTCTGTTGACTCTTGGGAATACCCTGCATATTTCTTGGTTCTGCAACCAAAGGCAAAACTTACTGGATATCCTCTTATTTTGGGAAGGCCTTGGTTAGCCACTGCAGATGCTTACATAAGTTTCCGTGCAGGAAACATGACCATCAAAAATGGTCCTATGTCCAAGCAGCTAGTCCTATACCCTCCTGCCCAACCCTCCTTAGAGCATGACTTACCACTTTGGTTGGAGGAAGGAGAAGAAGATGAGGTGTACTCAGCACCTTTGTGCACCCTAGACACCACTAGAAGAGACCCCCCAACCGAGGATGACTTGATTGAGACCTTGATCCAGAATCCACCTCCCAGTGCACTATCCTTAGAGAAATTGGTGGAGGATGCCCAAGCCAGCACCTCAGTGGACCTTTGTGCAACCAACCCTGTCACTCCCAGAGTCAAGAATGTGGAGTTCGGCCCTGAGAGGACATTAAAGATCAGCTCCTCCCTATCTCCTTCTCAGGAAAAGGAGTTGTGTAGCCTGTTGGCCAGTCATCTAGATGCTTTTTCTTGGAGCTATAAGGAGATGAAAGGAGTCCATCCTTCGGTCTGTACCCATCACATCTACATCAAAGAGGATTGTAAACTGGTTAGGCAACCCCAGAGGAGAATGAATCCAGCCCTTAAGGACATTGTCAAGGAAGAATTGCAAAAATTGTTGGATGCCGGATTCATTTACCCCATCTCAGATAGCGAATGGGTGTCCCCTCTGGTGTTGGTTCCCAAGAAAAATGGGAAGTGGAGAATCTGTGTGGACTACCGAGAACTGAACAAAGCTACCAAGAAAGACCATTTTCCTCTACCTTTCATAGATCAAGTGTTGGATGGACTGGCAGGAAAGAAGTTCTTCTCTTTCCTAGATGGGTTTAGCGGGTACAACCAAATCCAAATCAGCCCGGAAGACCAAGATAAGACCACCTTCACTTGTCCTTGGGGTACCTTTTCCTACCTAGTTCTTCCCTTTGGGCTATGCAATGCTACTGCTACCTTCCAGAGAGCCGTCTTGAGCATCTTTTCTGAGCTGGTCCATGATGCGGTGGAAATCTATATGGATGACTTCACTCCTTATGGGTCCAACTTCCAGGAAGCATTGTCCAATATGGGAAAAGTCCTAACCAAATGCATTAAGATGAACCTGTCCCTTAGTCCTGAAAAATGTGAATTCTTGATGACTGAAGGGACCGTGCTAGGCCATACCATTTCTTGCCAAGGGTTACAAGTGGATCCTAACAAAATTGCTCTCATCAAGAAGGTTCCACCTCCCCAAAAGGTAAGGGATGTTCGGAGTTTCTTAGGATTAGCAGGGTATTACAGGAGATTCATTAAAGACTTTAGCAAGCTAGCCTCGCCATTGTTTGGCTTGTTGGCAAAAGATGTGGAATTTAAATGGACTGACGATTGTCAGAGGGCTTTGAATGAATTAAAGGACAAGTTGGTGTCTGCCCCGATCTTGAGAGGTCCAAACTGGGCCCTACCTTTCCACATCCACACTGATGCATCGAACAAAGCCATAGGGGCAGCTTTAGGACAAGTTGAACAAAAACTTCCATATGCCATTTACTTTGTTAGCAAAAACTTATCCAAAGCTAAACTGAATTACACTGTAACCGAGAAAGAATTCTTGGCTGTGGTCCATGCACTGAACAAGTTCCGACATTATATCACTGGCTATCAAACATTTGTACATACTGATCATGCTACAATTAGATATTTAATGAATAAACCAGATGTGAATGCTCGTATTATTAGATGGTTACTTTTGTTGCAGCAGTTTGATTTGACTATCGTTGACAAACCAGGTAAAGAAAATGTTGTTGCTGACTTTTTATCTAGATTGGATCTATCTGCAGATGAGGATGGAACAGTGGATGACCAGATGCCCGATGAACATCTGTTTGCTATCTCAGTACTCTCTCCATGGTTTGCTGATATAGCGAACTACCTTGTTTCAGCACAGTTCCCTTCACACCTATCTTCAAGAGAGAAGAGCAAAATCATCAGAAAAAGTGCCTCATTTACTTGGATCGGGGGCAACCTGTTCAAGCTTGGCCCTGATCAGATCTTAAGGCGTTGTGTAAGGGAGGAGGAAGTCATTGATATCCTCCTCACCTGTCATGATGGGCCTTGTGGAGGACATTTTGCAACAAAGAGGACTGCCTTCAAAATCCTGCAGGCAGGCTACTATTGGCCCACACTTCATCAAGATGTCAGAAGGTATATCAGCCAGTGTGACCGATGCCAAAGAATGGGGAAACCGAATCAAAGGGATGAGATGCCTCTCCAACCTCAAGTGACTCTTGAGCCATTTGAGAAGTGGGGTATGGACTTTGTGGGTCCAATCAACCCTCCTTCGAGGCAAAGGTCTTACATCATTGTGTGCACTGACTACCTGACAAAGTGGGCAGAAACTAAGGCAATGAAAGCAGCAATAGAAGAAAAGGTGGCTGAGTTCTTAAGAGAGAACATCTTCTACAAATTTGGCTACCCAAGAGAGCTAGTCACCGATCAAGGAAGCCAGTTCACATCCAACTTAATTGAAGACCTACTAGCTCATCACAAAATCAAGCATAGGACTTCCACCCCCTATCATCCACAGGCAAATGGGCAAGTGGAAGTCACCAACAGAGCATTGGAAGGGATTTTGACTAAGGTGGTGAGCAGCAGTAGGAAAGATTGGGCAGATCGCCTGGTTGAGGCCACATGGGCTTACAACACCACCTGGAAGACCACAACCGGCTTCACACCTTGTGAGCTGGTCTATGGGAAGAAAGCTTTGCTTTCCATTGAATTTGAATACAACACTTTGAGGATGGCAGCTCAGCTGGATCTAGATCTCAGCCATGCACAACAAGAAAGGTTATTGCAGCTGAATGGACTGGACGAGCACCGAATGTAGGCCCTCCTTCACTCAGAAGTGGTTCAACTTCAGAGAAAGGTGTGGCATGACCAACACCTCAATGACAAGCAATTCCAGCCAGGAGATTGGGCACTGTTGTATGACTCCAGGCACAAAGATTTCAAGGGGAAGCTGAGAACCAGATGGCTAGGACCATATGCAGTGGAAAAATGTCATGATAATGGATCTGTTCTTATTCGGACCATTGATGAGGAGGCCATCCCCATGCTTGTCAATGGGCATCGACTGAAGATCTACAGGAAACCTCTCTCAAGACAAGAGTTCATCAAAACTGTGGAGAAATCAGTGCTGGTCATAGAGAAGGGTTCTGCCTCTGCTTTGGGCATACCCTGAAAGATCTAAAATAAAAAATAAAAATAAAAATAAAGATAAAAAATAAATAGGGGTGAAAAACTTTCTGAGGCTCCCAAGGCAGGTGGTAGGGGTGAAAACCTCATTGAGGCACCCCTATTGTCTTTCAAAAAAACAAAAAACAAAAAAAAGGGGATTTGAAAAAAGATCCTTGAGTGAAAACCTCTCTGAGGCGCTTAAGGCAGATGGCAAGGGTGAAAACCTCATTGAGGCGCCCCTGCTATCTTTCAAAAAAAAAAAAAAGAGAAAAGAAAGAAAAAACAATAAGCAAAAAAGACAGGGACAGCAAGTTTATAATGTGGAAATGCATGCAGGTTGCAGGTGTTCTATGAAGGAGAGGAGGTCTCTCAACTCAAATTCAAGGATCCTTATCATGCTGCCAGGAGACCTCACCAGCACCTCCTCCAAGAATACGCATCTTCTCCAAGGTATGGGCATGATTTCATCACAGCTTAGTCTTCTACAGGAAGTTACAGACTTTCTACAGGAAGTTACAAACTTTCTACAGGAAGTTCTGTATTTCTACAGGAAACTTCCTGTAGAAGTTTTGGACGGCCCAGAACTGATTATATGAGGAGATCTAACGACCAAGGTCCGGTATGGACGCATGCAAGCTACCATTTTCTCCCTCACACACTACTGTCACCTCCTTCTACCACCCCTATCGACATGCAATGAAGATACCTGCACAATCAAAGCAGATCATTGAGTTATCAAGAGAAAGCAATTTTTAAATGAAAAAGACGTTGAGATGCCATGCCATACCCATCCCAGCTATCCAAGAGCTCTGTGAGCGTGATCGTGAGGCCACTGTCTTCGTCGTGCAGCATGCACCCGAGGAGGAAAAACTGCTACAGGACATCCTGCAGGAGTCCCGTAGCAGTTAAGCCAACTAGAGTGTACACCATTCCATCGCCTGCAACATGCAAGGATAACGCAGGCACATGCAGCCGAATCATAAGATTCATCGTCAGCGGCCTGTGAAGAGGAACCTCCGGGCCTGTGCAATCCACCAGCAGCAAACAAATCTACTCATCATCGTCCAAAAGCCCGAAGAATCATGTCGCGGCCGCACAGGTAAGTGCCTCGCCCTTTCTTCCATCGAATTGCATGAATTTTACTTTGAAATGTTTGCAAGTGTGAAGTGAATGGGTTGATTGGTTGTATGGCTAGTCGACTGGCCACGTCGACCAGTCAGATGGTCTAGTCGGATGGTAAACGGTGGTCGTGGCAAAAGGAACGGGCAGTGCACATGTGAGAGCCATCCAGTCGGGGAGAAACGAGTTGTAACAGAAATGACGATGGCGGATCTGCGGGGAATGATGTGGCAGTAAGGGAACTTGCAGAAGAATGATGGAGTGACGTCGTCCAACGGTCCGGCAGGGATAGCTCACCCCCGTGCCACGGATTCTGCTGGATTCAAATCTAATCGGCTAGATTGCCACCCCACGCATTTATCATTCGCCGTTTGAAAGTCGAGTGAGCATCCGGATTCCTCTGAAGCTCGACACTCCAAGTCTTCGGCCGTTCGAATGCCTGTTAAGCAGCACAGAGAGCGCAGACCCACTGCAGTATCCTCCAGAATTCGTGCGCTGCTTCTACAGGAAAGCTGCTTCTACAGGAAATTGGGTTCCTCACGTCAAAAGGTGGCGGATTAAAAAGGTAAGCCTGAACCTTCCATGCAATTGGTTTCGAGGGTGGCAGAGTCGACGTTCCACAGTCTGGTCGTAAAAAAAAAAAATTTGCAAGTATTGTCTGCCGTTGCATGAATTGTCGTCCTACAGGATGTCAGTATAATTAAGCTGTGTTAAGGTCCTCGGGAGATAAGTTTTCGTGAATTGTATGTGTGGCAGAGGCGTAATTCTACGCTCTGTCCCAGTAGGCCAATTTTCTTCCGCACTCGCCACCTCCAGCTAACGCAGCAGTTTTTCACCATGCCGAGTGGGTTCATCAGAAGGGAACCAACTGACTCAACCAAGCTAAGAGAAAATCCTGAGGTGGTGGAGCTGTTCACGCAAGCGCAATGGATGTCGTTCTGCGACAAGTTGCAGGGCTATGACGATGAGGTGGAAGAGGAGTTTTTGCAAGCTCTGAAGCCGAAATCCAAAACATTGGCCACCGTTAACTTCAGGGGTTTGAGTCTCAGACTCACCCCACAATTCATCAGCCGAGTTACTGAGCTCCCAATGGGATTGTTAAACTCACATGGACAGCAAGACTAGTATGAAAGATAAATCAGTGAGTTCAATTTTTTATTAACAATAGATGTACATTTATAGTACAAATATGTGACTCTTGGGTTTCAGATCCCAAGGTCTCTTGGACTGCTTAGTCTTTTCGGCTTCCACACTAACCCTTTAGGATTAGGTGTCCAACATTCCCCCCCTTAATCCGAAGGGTTATGTATGAGTCCAAGAAGAGAGCTGTAATACAAAATGTGCAAAAATGCATGGCAGCACTAGGCTAAATGTGCTCTATGAAATGTTGGTAAAAAAGGGCAGTGGTTTAAGGATGACCACCAACACTGGAACGCTTAGTGCAGTTCCCGGAACTCTTCCAAAACTGGCAAGAAACTTAAGTTTTCTGCTAGAGGAAGTGATCCTATTGTTTTAAAGAGGGAAACCTTCAACCATAAAAGGGAGGTCTCACCCCGCATAAAAGGTAAAACTTCAACCTGAAAAGGGAAGTCTCAACCTGTGATGGTTTAAGGATAACCAACAACTCTGGAATTCCTGGAACTCTTCCAAAACTGGCAAGAAGCTGGAGTCTTCTGCTAGAGGAAGTGTCCCAGATTGCCAACTGAAGGCATGTTCAGGCATCTTTGTCTCTGGCTACAACTCTGAAACTGGTGTGGCAGGTTGTGGCTCAGGCTCGCTTGATGTGGTTTTGAAGCTTGTAGATGACCATCATTTTCCCCCCTGTCAGGTACAAGGTGAGAAGATGGAGAAAACTCAACTGCAAGACTGTTCAATATTCTGGAACAAGTTCTGACATGTGTTTGGAATATCTTCTTGGTTGTTGATGCCCATTGCCAAGAAGCGATCCATCCAAGATGAATCTTTGTTCTTGCAGGACGTTTGTTTTTGAAGCATCTGTGTGAAGAATGACTGGTTTTATGGCAGTGCTTACATGGATGAAGATCAAAACCGTGATCTTTCAGATGGCCAACTCGATCACAGTGTTGGCATTTCACGATCTGTTGTTTTTGTTGTTGTTGTTGTTGCTGTAGAAGAGGGGCAGAATCTGGAACAGCTGGAGGTGAACTGTCATGAAGAGCTGGTGAACTGTCATCAATGAATCCAGCACTCTGAAACTGAATGGGTTTGGCATAGTCTAGAATATGAAAGGACAAGTCCTTGTCATATCCAAGACCAGTTCTGTGCTTGTTGTGGACAAGCTGTTCCCAAGGTCTGATGATGGGCTTGGGAAGTGCAGATTGAGTTTCTGCACCTGCATGTTCAACTGCTGCTTTATTTGAATGAACAGTAACATTATTGACTTGTTGTTCATGGGAGTCTGTTTCATTGTTCTGAACAGAAACAGGTTCAGAATGATGACTCCACTGCTGTAATTCTTCCTGCAGTAGCTTTGTTTCAAGCTGCAAAAACTCAATATTCTCATGTGCAGTTTGCAGAGAGGTTTGGATGTCAAAGAGAGTTTCTTTGTTAACTTTGACCATCTCATCAACAGTGGAATGAATTAGGATATTCAATAACTTTAATGCATCTTCAAGTCTGGCCATTTTTCTTCAATGTCACTTAAAAAACACAACTGAGGCAACAGCAACAGAAAAATAATGTTGTACTCTTACTACAAGGTATTGTAAGGGCTTATCAAGTGGCAACAATGTCGCAAAAATGGTTGATGGAGCAGGACCTGAGTAAGCTGGATGTTACCAAGTTAAACTACAATAAACATTTCTCGTCAAGCTACAATAAACATTGGTACAATTGGGCACATGGTAAATCAACAGTCCACAGTTTGTTTCAAGAATGAACTGGAGCATAACATCACCAATGCAAAAAAAATATATAAATGTGAAGATGAGCGCTGTCCTCAACTTCAAACTTCAGAGCATCTAGCTGCTATGGAAATCATGCAAAATCTCTACAAGAAACTGCTCCAAAATCTCTACAAGAAACTGCAAAAAAAAGACTTCCAAAAATGTCTTCAAAAATGCTTCAAATTCACTTCACAATGCTGATCACTTCTCCACGAATCACTTCACTCAGAGGTTGTTTCAAATTGTTCCATGGACAACACCAAATCTGCTTCGAGGTGGCTTCAATACTGCTCTTATTCCCACCGTTTCGACCAGCTCTAACACATCCCAATGTTCCAGTGCCCACACACAGTGCTAATAACTGGCAACTGAATAAAAAACTAAAATATTAACTGCAGAAAACTAAATATTGATATTCCATGGTACAATGAAACAATGGAGACTTTAAAATCATGTACAGTAATATAATCCGAACATTGGTTGAACTCTCAGACATTACAACAATACCTTAATCACTTTCTCTTCCTGTTTTCTATCGGGCTTCCACTCAGTTAAAGGGAAGCTACCGCAATTATTTGACAACTCTGATAAATATCCAAAATTGGGGAAAACAGTGAATAAATATGAAAATCATATCAAGGTTGGAATTTTGAACAGCACATGCCTCTTGAGTCTGACAGAAGTCTCCATTCATTTTGTAACTTTTAGATCCTCCAACATTACTTTTAGATAGAAGTACTGGGGATCAAGTAAATGTCAAAGTGTTCTGACAAAGCACGACCAAATTGCGCTGCCACCCATGACATTATAATCTGGATCCAACTTGCGCTGCCACCCCTCGAGAACCAATGTTGTGACCATTACAGTACATACATTCCCATCAATATTCACTTTGTGGCGTCTCACTTGTTCAAGCAATTCGTTCATGCAATCTGCTGGATGTACCACATCACCTTCAGGTGAACCCCAAAATTTGAATGAAGCCTCGACTTCCTGTATGAAGGCATTTGGATCTGGACAGCAATGGTTGAAATCAGGAATTATCGGAGGCGCTCTGGACAATTTCCAACCACTTAAGAAGTTCTATCCGGTCTACGGTGAAAAGAAATTCGCCATGGGTGATGAAGTATCAGCCTCTGATGTGCACTGTGAGCCTGAATTTCTTGATTATGACGCCATTGATATCGATACGGAGGCGCAAGAAATCTTTAAGCACTCCAGACTCGTATTAGATACAGCCAATGATGCCACACCCTCTTACGCAACCGTAGTCATATATAAGTATATAATAGTCATGGTTTATGAATGGAGCACACACTATACAGAATTATAGAACCTTTTTATACATACAACAGGCATAGAAATAGCAAGTTTCAAATGGTTATTAGCCATACGCATACAATACGTAGACAGTATATATATATCCACTTACGCCATCCTCAGTAGGTTCTCCCCTCTTATCTGATATCGCGACGGTTATAGACTGGCTTCACCATGGACAAAGCTCGTATATATGGACCGACGCTGTCTATGTATATCTCTGCTCTCGGCTATATACCCCGCCTTCTCAGACTCTTACACACGATAGTCGCAGGGAATCCCGCGCCTCCAGAACGGTCCTTAAAATAACTATCTATCAATGTTCGCCTCCTTCACGGCAAGCCCGGTCTTGTCTACTTTGTTTTCGCAGTCCCTGCACAGGCAAAGATGGCGGAGAGCAACAACAATATGGACACATCATTCATTGGCATCGAAATGATGTTGGAACATACACACTGAAGGAGCTCGTGAAAGAAAATGAGAATAAATCTCAGAAAATCCTGAACAGAAACTCTATGCCCGCATGATCACAACGGTCCTGTGGAGTAAGGTAGCCGGAAAAAGACAGAGCAACGCTATCATATGGAGGGAGGCGATCATAGATTATGTGAAAAAATGGCCTCTGGGAAGAAACGCTGAGATTGTATTATCAAATGCAACGCGCCGGCATCAAACTCGACAAGTTTTATGTAAACAATTCATGCAGCAGCCTATCAGATACAGTGATATTTGCTATTCAAATGGAGGAATAAAATGCGCGGAAAAGTCTGAGAGCAGATGCGTTATGTAAACAATTCATGCAGCAGCCTATTAGATACAGTGATATTTGCTATACAAATGGAGGAATAAAATGCGCAGAAAAGTCTAAGAGCAGATGCGTTTCTCAGAAATTATAATGAGACAATGGCAGTCGAGCAGACCTGAGACAGGCGTTAGGGCGCAGTTATGGACAGAGGCGCAGTTATGAACAGAGGCGCAGTCTCTGGCAGTCAGAGAGCGCAGCGAATTCAGGTCAGAGGGGCAGCGAATTCAGGCAAAGGCAGAGACAGAGAGGACAGATACAGCGCTTAGGAGAATGCGAACGTTTAGGCAGGGCCAAGCATTGATTCTTTCTGCGCCAGGCACAGGCAGAGCAGCGCATGGACAGAGGGGCATTTCGAATCAGGTCAGCACAAAATTATGGGCAAAATTATGAGCAGAGGTGCAGGACTGACATGCACATAACAGGCCACAGGAAAACAAGCGGCTCTGATACCATGTTAAACTCACATGGACAGCAAGACTAGTATGAAAGATAAATCAGTGAGTTCAATTTTTTATTAACAATAGATGTACATTTATAGTACAAATATGTGACTCTTGGGTTTCAGATCCCAAGGTCTCTTGGACTGCTTAGTCTTTTCGGCTTCCACACTAACCCTTTAGGATTAGGTGTCCAACAGGGATTACCATGGGATAAAGAAGAGAGGAAATTGGGCCAGAAGGCTAAGAAAGAATTCTTTCCCCCAGAGGAGGAATTCTCAGAAGATAAAAACGAGGTTTGTAGAACCAGCTTACTGCCACTTTGGAGTGAAGTTAGCCTTCAGATTATGAAGTACATCACCTGCGAAGGTCGGTTTAGCATTGTATATGGGTACCATTTTCGGTTACTCACGGAATTAAGGCATCAGATGGACCTACCTGTAGAAAACAAACTAAGTATCCCCTACTTTCTACTACAGTCTATGATTGAATGTGCCACCAAGTTGAAAGAAGGCACACCAGACCAGGTAGCCCACCATGGACTCATTAAACTCCTCGTGGAGGATGCGCTCCACACATACAAGGTTCCTCTCTCATGGGAAGCCTTCAGAAATTTGACCAAGGATGGTGATATAAAGATGTTGACCGAAGAGCTCGGTTCATCTAGCAGTAAGGAGAAGGAGTCAGTGCTTGCAGGGAAGAAAGAAAAAGGCCAGAAGACCACGACCACGGAGCAGAAGAAAAAGCAAGAGAAGAAACAAGAGAAAAAGGGTGCCAAAGAGAAGGATGACACACCCATGTTGACGGCCAGAGAGAAAAGATTACAAAGAAGAGTGGACAAGGCTGAGCAGGTCCACGTCAGCAAAGGCACCTCGACAGCAGCCACAACCAAGTCAAAAAGTAAAACACCCTCAGCAAAGCAACCTAAAGTGGTGCCACCTGTTCCTACAGGAAAACCGAAACCGGCTTCTACAGGAAGCCAGAAATCAACTGAAAAAGGGTCTTCTACAGGAAGCCCTGAGAAAAGAGAACCAAGGGAAAAGAAAGTCGATGTTCTTGCAAGGGAGGCAGCAGCTGTGCTGGCCGCCCTCAGTACACCTCCTAAGCCCAAGGAGAAGAGAAAGAGGGAGACCCCTCTATATTTTAAAGCTAGGAGAAGTGTGAGAATAAAGACGGGCAAGCCACAGCCTCCGTCCAGCAGCCCAATCACTATAGATGATGCCCCTACTTCGCCCAAGGAGAGGTCCCCCTCAAGGATATCAGTCACCTATGAGAGGGGGAGCCCGAAGAAAACTACTTGGAAAGAAAGGTTAGACCAATTGGCTTCAAAAGCTCGGCTACAGGATGCTGAGGATGCTCTACAGGAAACCTTAGCCCGACTTAAGGAAACGGAGAGAATGGAAGGAGAAGCACCCTCATCACCACCGAGGGAGGGCGAAGTAGAGCCACCAAAAGAAGTGGAGAAAGAGCATATTCCAGAGCCTAGCCCTCAGCCAAGTCTGAGTTCATATTACAACTTCTTAGAGGCTGGCAAAATTATACCTCAGAAATTCACTGTGCCACTGTTCTTTGCATTGGAGGAAGAGAGAGTACGTACACACACGTGGATGAAAATAGCCAAGTCAAAAGGTGTGGCGGACATAGGCCCTTTGGAGGAGCAGCTCAAGGAGGCCAGAAGTGAATTAGCCATGGCTAAACACGTGGCAAATTGCCAACGAGTGTTCCTACAGGAAGAAAACGAAAAGCTTAGATTGCAGCTACAGGAGCTGAGGACATGAACAGGTACATCCTCCAATGACACCACAGCAGAACAGCAAGGCAAAAAGGAACTGCAAACCGGTCTTGGGGAGCCAACCTTGCATCTACAGGAAGCTGAACAACAAGCACAAATTGAGGTGCAAGCTCTCAGACAACAGCTGCAGCAGAAAGAGGCACAATTGGCCTGCATGGCCAGTTGGGCCATGGATGCTATACAATGCAGACAGCCGCCCAAATCCTATGGCCTGTACCTGAAATACCAATGGCTACAATTTCAAATCAATACCTTGGCGCAAAGAGGTATCTCTCAGCTCCAAGACCCACAGCAATTCACTGAAGTATGCAATACTAGTTCATCAGAGGATAAGGCCAAATTAGCAAGTTCTACCTCCATAATTTGGCCCTGCCTAATGTAATTTCATGGGATCCCAATACGGCCTTAGGAGATATGCAATTAATGGCATTTGCCTCATGGTTGAACCATGAGGACAAAAGAGCAGCAGAAGCCAAAGCGGTCATGAACCGGGAGCTGAATGAGCCATTGCTAATTCGAGCAGAACCAGGGGATCCAGTTGCACTAATCTCAGCACACCAACACTTGTCCACTGACCCTCAAGCTTCATTGAGATATATGGATCAGCAGGCCCAAGCCATAGCGCATTTTGAGGACATGGAGAGACTTTTAGGAGACAACGCTGTCCAAGCTTGCACCCGCCGATGGAATACATTGGCCCACAGTCTGAAAATCAGAGAGTATCATACCCCAACTCGGATGAGGGAAGCTCTAGTACGGGTGGCCCTCTATAAGAAATCCATGCAAAACCTCCAGGCCAGCTGGATTGGCCTCAAGCTAAGCCCACCACTGCTGCTAGGATTGATGGAAGGTAGCACAGAGAAGGATGATAATGAACAGTGGGAAGAGGTGAACAGAAAGGATGGGTTTCATATCAGCAAGGAGGACACTACTACAGAGGCTTGGGATGTAAGGGTGGCAGTAAAGGCAATGAAGGATGAGGAGCTGGACTAGTTGCTCAAGGATGAGCAAATATTTTAGCTGGGGGGTGATGATGAGCCCCAAATTTGGTAACATTTTGGGCTCATTTGGTCTACTTACCCTTGCTCAACCCTTCATTTTTCATCACTTATGCATCATTTTTTAGTATATTCATGTTATTTGTAGGAAGGAGGGCAGTCACTATTCCTAGGTGGCTAATACATGTTTATTTCAGGTTTTTTTGACATTAAATGGAGCAAAACCACGCAGATGAAGGCAAGGAGACAGCCAAGGTGGCATTGCGGTTTTGTAGGAAGGTTGTCCACAGCCTTGAATGACCTTCCTCGTGATCTCCACCCCAACTCCGAGCTCCAACAACTATCACCACCGAGCTAGAAGGCAGCCAACGGATTCTAAGGGAATAGCAGTTTACTTTTAGTTGGTCAGCCAAGCCCCACTAATTTAGGAGGCCAGCTTGGTCCTCATAATGTATAAATATTGAGGCTGTAGCCTTCGATGGGAACTTTTGAACCTTTGTTGCAGATTCTAAATTACGAGCTATAGCTCTGTTTTGCTTTTTGTAAGCCATTTTTGGCATGTTGTTAGACTTATGACTATGATCTTTTAATAAAAGGCAGGCATATTCGATTTCAGTTCTGAGTTCTTAGAGGAGCTATAGCTCTCAGGGTTGGGCCCAACCTGAGAGCAATAGGCCTCCTTTCTTTGTATTGTTACTTGTCTTTCTTTCAACATTATATTTCTTTTCCTTTACATGCATTTGGAAACACAGTTTGCTGATTCGGATTTCTTGGTGTGGTTACATAGGTTAGTGTTATGAAAAAAGTTGCTTTCAGTAGTTTAGATTATAGTAAGGATTGGAGTTAATCAGAGTTCCAAAAAAGGGTTGATTGCACACTCACTTCCACCTCTGTTTAGAGATTGGGATTGCAGCCCGTGCCACCCACCAAAAATACAGTTTTACATATTCATGCAAGTCTTGAGGTAATGTTTTCAGTTGTAGAAGTGTCCATGCATTTAGATCTTGTAGAATAACTCTTTGTTTCAGCACCATGCACGATTTCCCTTTAAACTACATCGTTGTTCTTTGGTTTCTGATAAAACAGTTAGAGTAGGTTGATGACATTTCGGTTATACGCAAGACAGAGGTGATTTGTTTCATTTACACTGCGCAGCACCACTCCATCGTTTCCTTATCCTTCGAAGCCGTGCCCAAGCCATCTACTTATCTCCCAGTTAGATCATTTGCCTCCCAACTCTTCTATGATCCACGTTGTTTTATCTTTTCGGCCTTCCATTGCCTCTACCCTCCTATCGACCAACCAGCTTTACACACCCCCTCTCCATCTCATCTCTCTGTCCATAAGCCATCACAAGCTCCCCTCTCATCCTCCCTATCCACCCATACAGCTCATTCACTCATCCATCACCCAAAACTCCGATTGCAGAACATCCTGTAGAAATTAGCAGACTTCCTATAGAAATCCTGAACTTCCTGTAGAATCCCCTGCAGACATCCTGTAGAAGCTTGCAAACACGGTTGCCAGGCATCTGAACTTTGTGAACTTCTGTGGAATGATGTTAGGGATCCCTTGGACCCTCTCAGAAGTCCTCCTGACCTTTTCCAAGCCTTCCTCCCCTTGATCTACCCCTGCACAGTCAAGACCCAGTAAGAAGCACAGTCATAATAACTCCAACCACTTGAGCAAAAATACAAAAACATGTTTTCTTCAGATGAAAGTAGTTTAGACACATGCATCTCATCTCAATAGAAGTAATGGCATCACTTTTAGAAGTTGCATTCCCACCATTGCATCGTAAGGATTAAGCTGGTAAAATTAGGGTTTACTAGGGTTTCCATGTTTTGTTGGCTTTCAGTTCATTCTTGTAAAGTAGGTTAATTTCCTTTGAGATAGCTTTCGTTCATCACTTAAAAAGCTTCTTCTGAGAACATGTAGAAGTTGGCTTGAGCCCTAGCGGACTTGTGCCAGCTAACCAAGTGACAGCTGCGACAAGAGCTAGTACTTGTGCATACAGCACCGTCGCTTCCAAGTTTGTTACGAACTACCGGGTTGATAAAATTAGAGAAGGAAGCCCCAGGAGTTGTAGCATTATTGCTACAATACTGGAGCCCACCACCTACTATGAACAAAAGGACAAGAGTGAACCCTCGTTGTTTCCAGTTGCACCCACTCGGAATTATTTTCGAGACGCCATCAAGGAACAGTATTACCCTGTCGGGAGCTATGAAGATAAATACATAAAGTGGACCACAATACGATAGGGAGGGGGCCAAGATGTGCCGAAGTTCACAAATACTTTCCATACCCTTCACACGAAGATGGGTATCAAGGATACTGAGCGGAATTTGGTGCTCAAGTACTGCAGATGTTTACACAAGTACATCCAGGACGAGATGGAGTTCCTGGACATTTCCTCACTCAGCACGACGTATCGATACACTGTAAAGATTGAGCAGAAGTTTAAACAGAAGAAACAGGACTTTGGAGCTGTGAATCCAAAGCAAGGAAAAGGTGCCCCTAAACCACAGAACAAGGGACCAAGCCAAGCCGGGGCTACCCAAGAAAACCCACTAAATCCACAAGAAAAGAACAACACCACAAAGATGAAGGACACGGGAAAATGGTGTGAGTTCCATAAGAGCTCCATTCACAATACAAGTGAGTGTCAGGCC
This sequence comes from Pinus tabuliformis, assembly GCA_031772625.1. NCBI lineage: Eukaryota > Viridiplantae > Streptophyta > Pinopsida > Pinales > Pinaceae > Pinus > Pinus tabuliformis. The sequence goes on from CM062816.1 coordinate 831,931,344, forward strand.
AAGCAGTCACTGGTGGTTGAGCTGAAGGCTTTCGAATCAGACGCAGGTTCCAACTCTAAATCAAAACACAATAAGGGGACTGACAAAGGGAAGCAGATCATTGATGCAAAGCCCAGTGCCACCGTGGCCACCACAAAGATCTAGAAAATTGAGCCTGAAGATCCAGAGGAGGGGGAACGCCTCTTCCACTCACAGATGTGGGTGAAGGGTTCTCTACTGTAGTTCATTGTCGACAGCGAGAGCCAAAAGAACCTCATTTCAGCAGAAGTCATGAAGCAGCTAGGCCTAAAGACTACAACACATCCACAACCATACACCATTGGGTGGCTTCACCAAGGACGAGATCTTCGCGTCAGCCAGCAGTGTCACCTTCCCTATAACATCAAGCCCTTCACGGATGAGGTATTGTGTGACGTTTCTCCTCTTGAATTTTCTGATGTATTGTTAGGACAACCATACTTGTGGAAGTGACATGTTGTATATGAGTCTAGACCTCGCTCTGTGATTATTAATTTGGATAATAAGTTGTACAGGATACCGAAGGTATCCCTTCCTACCGCCATCTCTTTGATCACTGCAAAACAATGCAGTAAGATCATTTCCCAGACCAGGAAACTCGTTTTCCTTATGATTCGCCCCTAAGGCAAGAAGAAGGTTTTGGCCATGGCTTTCAAGTAGGGCTCCTCTACATAGTAGCAACAGATGGACAAGGTCGTGGAGGAGTACAGGGACATTTTTTCCTCACCCACAGGGGTACCTCTGCACTGTCAGGTCAAGCACTCCATTGATCTGACCCCGGGTGCGCTGCTACCCAATGGAAAAATCTATCAATGCTCTATTCTGGAGAATGATGAGATCAAGAGGCAGACTCAGGGACTACTACAAAAAAGGCACATCAGGCCAAGCTCATCACCCTACGGGAGCACGATTGTATTGGTACAGAAGAAGGATGGGACCTAGAGACTTTATATTGACTATCGGGCACTGAACAAGATCACTCTCCTGAATAGGTAACCAATCCCATAGATTGATGACCTTCTGGACCAACTCAAGGGGAGTAAATATTTCAACAAGATTGACTTGAAGTCAAGGTATCACCAGGTGCCTAGCGAACCCTCTTATGTGTGGAAGACTACCTTCAAATCCAAGGAGGGCCTTTTCAAATGGTTAGTCATGCTGTTCGGATTGACGAATGCCCTTGCACCCTTCATGAGACTGATGAACGACATCTTACGACCCTTCACCAATGCATTCGTGGCGGTGTATCTAGATGACATATTGATCTTTAGCCAAAGTTGGGAAGAACACCTCTACCATATTTGGCAAGTGCTTCAAACCCTTTGACAACACAAGTTGTGTGCTAACTTGGAGAAATGCACCTTTGGCCTGACCTAGGTTCAATATCTGGGGTACATCATTGATGAGGAGGGTGTACATGTAGACCCATCCAAGATACAAGTCATTCAAGATTGGCTAGCCCCAACCACTCTAACAGAGCTCCGCAGCTTTTTAGGTCTTGCCAATTTCTACCGCAGGTTTGTGTTGGGGTTCTCTCATATCGCTTGGCCTTTAAGTCAAGTCACCAAGGGAAAAGCGAAAGCAAAGTTCTTTTGGTCGGAAACCCAGCAGTGAGCGTTCTTCGAGTTGAAGAATCGCCTCTGTTCTGCACCAGTTCTCACATTACCAGACCTGCAACAACCATTTGAGATTGAGACAGATGCCTCCGACTATGCTATTGGGGCAATTCTTACTCAACATGGGCATCGAGTGGCTTACCATAGTGAGACACTTTCAGACATAGTCCGAAAGTACACCAATTATGACAAAGAAATGTGTTCCATTATGCAGGCTTGTCATCAATGGAATCATTACATTATGGGGAAGGAAACGGTCATCCACATAAACCATCGACCTCTACAGTTCATACAGACACAAGGGAAATTGCAGAACAATCGCCATCAGAAATGGTCTACCTATCTGCAACAGTTCCATTTGAACATTAAGTATAAGAAGGATAGCACCAATAATGTCGTTGATTGCCTTAGTAGATCACCGGTCATGGCGCTGATCACTGTGCTTGAATCCAGTGGGCACGAGACGTCGGGGTCGCCGCATGGTTAGAAGAGCGATCTAGAATTCGGCAGCTTATACCAGACACTCCTGGAAGGGAAGAAAGTTCCAAATTTTCACCTTCAAGATGCACTGTTATGCCACTTGGCACACATGTGTGTTCCTTCAAGTGAGCGTGACAAGATTATTTGGGAGGCGCACTACAGTCGGGTCGCTGGACATTTCAAAGTAGAGAAAACAATGGCGGTATTGCAGAAATATTTTAATTGGCTGAAACTTCGTTAGGATGTTGGGAAGTACATTAGATCCTGCACCACCTACATCATTGCCAAACCAACCATCAAGAAGAAAAGGCTTGTATACTCCTCTACCTACTCCTAACCGGCCTTGGGAATCTATCTCCATGGATTATATGTTGGGCCTTCCTTCTACTAAGCACGGCAATGATTGTGTTTTCATGGTCGTTGATAGATTCTCTAAGATGGCCATCATGGCGGCCTGAAAGAAGAGTATCTCAACAGAGGCCACTGCTAAGCTCTTCTTTGAGTGAGTGTGGGTACACTTTGGTATCCCACAATCCATTATCTCAAATCAGGACAGAAGATTCCTGAGTGCATTTTGGTCAAGTCTATGGTCGATGTTGGATACAAAACTCACTAAGTCCACGGCTTTCCATCCCCAAACTGATGGCCAAACAGAGGTTGTCAACATAATGATTGTACACATTCTGCACATGTTCAACTTGAAGCATTCATGCACATGGGATGAAAGTCTCCCCTATGTCCAACACAACTACAAAAGAGCTCTCTACAGGTCAAAAGGTCACAGCCCCTTTCAGGTAGGGCTAGGATTTCAGCCATTATGCCCCATTGATGTGGCCATACCATTTATAGCCACCAAGGTAGATTCGGCTCACGTGCAGTCCGAAGTTGAAAGGGCTAACATCTTCATTGAGCGTATTCAAAACATCTGCCAACAGGTCCATGATATATCGGAAACTTCTAATGCTAAGTACAAGCATCGCCATGATCAACATCGAGTGCCGCACAAGTTCCAGGTGGATGACAAAGTTTGGCTTCTTTTGCAGAAATATTTCCTTGCTAGGCCCCACCACAAGCTTCGCCCACTCCAATATGGGCCATACACCATCACTGAGGACATCGGTGAAAATTCCTTCGAGCTTAGCATCCCACCGTTCCTTGGTCTGCACCCAGTGTTCAATGTAGATCACCTTCGGCCATACATCCCATCATTGTTGGACACATCAGACATTGCAGAACAGCTCACACCAACAGAGCTAAACCCAAATTGCATGGAACATGCCACCACTGATCGGATCATGGACACACAAGTCAAGAGCACTCGCCATTAGAAGATCCAACTATATCGAGTTGTCAAAGCTGGCCAACTCCTTCACTAAGGCAAGTGGCTCACCAGGGACCAAATTTAGCAGAAGTTTCCCCATCTCATGGAGGCACTCAACGCAATGGGGACCATTTCTTCCTAAGGGGGGGAGGAATGATCCAGGTGGATATTGGTGGCCACCTTCCTATTCCACTTGTGCCCCAAACACTGTCTCGTTCAGTTTTTTGGTTCCCTTAATTGTAGCACAGTTTACTATTTTTGGCAGCTTTTCGGGTCCTAACCTTCCAGAGCTATTTTGAGGCCCCAAACAGCATTTTTAGTGAAAACGGAGAGACTAGAAACGTTCCAAACTAGCTTGCTTGTTTTTTTTGGCCTTCTCTTTATTGGGTTGTGTTATATTCTTTCCATGACTAGCCCACGTAGTTAACTGGGGGTTAGAGGGGTGGAGGTCACGGGGGGTTTGAGGTGTACCCGTAACCCCACTTTATGGGGTCTGGGGCAGCACCTCGGAAAAGTTTGGTTTTGGACCCTATGTTAGGTTGGGTGGACCCACCTATGGTTTTATGCATGATTTTCACACATGTTTTTTGGACACGATGGTTTTAGGTCCATGGTATTGGATGCTTCAGCATGTATAAATATGTATTATAACATTGAAAGGAACATAATGAAAAATCAAGCTGGTAGTCCTGGTTTTGGGATCCAGGGGAAAATCTCTGTGTATATGTGTTTTATGTGTTATGCTCTCGCATTGTTTATTTTCTGTGTTTTAGAATTCGTATGCAGGTAATTTCTGTACGGGGTTAAAACCTACATTTGGTATTAGAGTTGTTTTGGCTTCAAGGGACGCCTTTGTTACTGAGGGGTTTTGCTCAGGCCTATGGTAGACCCTATTCAGTGGGAGATCTGCGAGATCGATTCTAGTGGTAAAAGAAGATGGCGAGCAGTGGAAAGATAGAGATCGAGAAATTTAATGGTCAAAGTTTTGAGTTGTGGAAACTCAACATGGAGGATCTGTTGGTGGAAAAAGATTAGTGGATCGCAGTAGATCCAGGTACTGCACCAACGGGAGTGTCCGATGAAGAATGGAAGAAGTTGGATCGGAAGGCAAAAAGCACAATACGATTTTGTGTCTCAGATTCAGTATTGCTGAATGTATCAGGGGAAGCAATAGCAAAGGCTTTGTGGGACAAGTTAGGGACTTTGTACCAATCTAAGTCTCTGGTGAATAAACTGTTCTTACGGAATAAGCTGTATAACCTGAGGATGAAAGATGGAGACTCGGTGACAGAGCATCTAAATGCACTTAACACTGTGGTAAGTTAGTTAGCATCTGTTGATATTAAAATTTCAGATGAAGATAAGTGCATCAGTTTGTTGTGTTCTCTACCAGATTCGTGGGATAGTCTAGTTATTGCAATAGGTAGCAATGCAACTACCTTGCAGTTTTATGAAATAATCTCAGCCTTGCTGACAGAGGAGATGAGACGGAAAAATATGGAGAGCCAGAATGGTGATGCCTTGTCTGTACGAGGACGGTCCCAAAATAGAAACAAAAATAAGTCATCGAGTGGGAGATCTAAATCTCCAAGAAAACCTGTAAAGGTGGTGTGCTGGAAATGCGGAAAGGAAGGGCACTTCAAAAGGGACTGTAAATCTAAAGCTCCTGATAAAGGAAAGGGATCTAATGATTCTCCTTTTGCAGAGGTGAAAACCACCTCAAATGAAGGTGGGGATGTGTACTTGGCTTCTTCAAGTACACATGTAGATCATGAGGCATGGTTGATTGACTCAGGTGCATCCTTTCACTTCACTCCCCATAGAGAGTGGTTCTGCGAGTATGAGAAATATGATGGTGGTGATGTCTTCTTGGGGGATGACAGGAAGGCTAGAATCATTGGTCATGGAAAAGTAAAGTTGAAGCTGTGAGGTGGAAGGGTTAGAACACTTCCGAGTGTTCTGCATATTCCTGCATTTGCAAGAAATCTGATTTCTGTAAGCAAGTTGGATGATGCGTGTGTAAAAACAGTGTTCGAGAAGGATACCTGCAAAATGGTTCGGGGAGCACTGGTATTGATGCGGGGAGTTTGGATTGGAACTCTGTACAAGCTACAAGGTAGCTTGTTATTGATGGGTGCAACAGTTCTGTGGTTCCAAAAAGTGGAGCAGAAAATATAGTGGTCTTTGGAGAGAAGACTATGTTGTGGCATCAAAGGCTTGGACATATTGGAGAGAAGGGCCTTCGAATACTTCATGATAATGGTATGGTAGAAGGTATGAGTAATATCTCTCTGGATTTTGATTTCTGTGGAAATTGTGTATATGGGAATCAGAATTGAGTGAGTGTCCCCTCTGGTGGTAAGAGGGCGAAACAGATATTAGAGCTTGTGCACAATGATGTGTTTGGACTTGTGAAGGTTCCATCACTGGGTAAGTCTGTGTAATATGTATCATTTATAGATAACTTCTCAAGGAATACATGGATATATTTACTTAAGAAGAAGATAACTTCTCAAGGAATACATGGATATATTTACTTAAGAAGAAATATGAAGTCTTTGACAGGTTTAAATAATTTAAGGCTCCCGTGGAAAATCAGATAGAGAAGAAGATAAAGGTGTTGATGACAGATAATGGTGGAAAGTTTTGCAGCAAGGAATTTGAAGAATTCTGTAAGAAGTGTAGTATAGCACGGCAGAAGAATACTCCATATACACCTCATCAAAATGGAGTTGCAGAAAGAATGAACAAGACGTTGATGGAAAGGGCAAGAAGCATGCTCAATGGTGCCGGGTTAGGACATGAATTCTGGGTAGAGGTGGTGGATACTGCATGTTACCTAGTCAATAGGTCACCTTCATCAGTGTTGGAGGATAGGACTCCACAAGAGGTATGGACTGGTAAGAAACCCTCTCTTTCACATCTGAGGGTATTTGGATGTGATGCATATGTACATGTTCCAAAGGAGAAACGAACCAAGTTGGATAGTAAATATAAAAAGTGCATCTTTATTGGGTATAAGGATGGTTTAAAGGGTTATAAGCTTTGGAACCCAGTAACAAGGAAGATTGTGTACAGCCGAGATGTGGTGTTCAGAGAGGTGAAATATGTTATTAAACATGAAGTTCAACCAAAGGAACCTGAGAAGATAGAGTTTGAGCTAAAGGAGGAAGAATCAGACTCTACAGTAGAGGAGGAATCAGAAGATGAAGAGCCACAAACTCCGAGTGTGAGAAGATCAGTTCAAGAAAGAAGGCAGCTAGAAAGGTATATTCCATCTGCTTTCTGTTCAAATTTTGCTTTATCTATTACTGACGATGATCCCAGAACTGTGAAGGAAGCAGTAGATTCAGAGGATGGCAAACTCTAGAAAGAGGCCATGGTTGATGAAATGGCATCTTTGCACAAAAATGAGGCTTGGGATCTGGTGGAGTTGCCAGCTGAAAGGAAATCCATTGGCAGCAAATGGGTGTTCAAGAAGAAGACAAATACAGAAGGAAAGGTGGAGAAATACAAAGCTCGGTTGGTAGCAAAAGGTTATTCCCAGGTGCTGAGAATTGATTTTGGTGATATTTTTTCTCCTGTTGCCAAGGTAACTTCTATTAGATTACTTTTATCTGTTGCTGTTGCTTTTGATTTTGAGGTAGAACAGACGGATGTGAAGACAACATTTCTTCACGGGGGTCTGGAAGAGGAAATATACATGAAGCAACCTGAAGGCTTTGCGGTGAAGGGTAAGAAAGAACTGGTATGCAAGTTAAAGAAGTCTCTGTATGGGTTAAAACAGTCACCAAGGATGTGGTATCATAAATTTGATACATTTATACGGGGACTTGGCTTCACCAGAAGCAAAGCATATCACTATGTGTATTTTAAATTAATTGGTGACCATGTTATTTATTTGGTCTTGTATGTGGATGATATGTTGCTGGTTGGAAATGACAAAGAAATTATCCAGGATTTAAAGACCCAATTGTCCTCCAAATTCGACATGAAATATCCTAATGCTGCAAACTATATTTTGGGCATGGAAATTAAAAGAGATCGAGCAAAGAGGAAGCTCTAATTAAACCAGAGGAAGTATGTCGAGACAATACTGCAGAGGTTTAATATGCAGGATAGTAAACCAGTGAAGGTTCCTATTCCTGTAGGTGTGAGGTTATCTACTAAACAGTGTCCCAAGACACAAGAAGAGGAAGAGGACATGTCCCGTGTTCCATATGCAAGTGTAGTCGGTAGCTTGATGTATGCAATGGTCTATACTAGACCAAACATTGCACATGCAATGGGAGTATTGAGCAGGTTTATGTCAAAACCAGGGAAGGAGCACTAGACAGCAGTGAAGCAGGTTTTCAGGTATTTGCGTGGTACTAGTGATTATGGTTTGTGCTACCAAGGAAGACTAGGATTGGACAGAGTGTTGGATATTCATGGCTTTGTTGATGCAGACTGGGCTAGAGATCTGGATCAGAGAAGATCTACAAGTGGGCATGTGTTTAACCTATTTGGAGGTGCAGTCAGTTGGATGAGCAAGAAACAATCTGTAGTGGCACTATCAACTATAGAGGCAGAATACATGGCGGCCACTCATGCAAGCAAGGAAGCAGTTTGGTTGCAGAGATTGTGTTCAAGTATGGGGTTAGTACAGGGAGCTATAAGGATAGACTGTGACAACCAAAGTGCAATTTTCTTGGTAAAGAACCTTGCATATCATTCAAAGACAAAGCACATTGATGTTCAGTATCACTTTGTGAGGGATATGATAGAAGACAAAAAGGTGTTGCCGGTAAAGGTGGACACTTTGAAGAATACTGCAGATGCATTGACAAAATTTGTGAGCCCTGAGAAGTTATCTTGGTGTAGAGAGACAATGGGCATTTCAGGGCTGGATAAATGACTAAGCTCTCTTGTGGCCCCTTGTGGAAATAAAACAACAAGTGGGAGAATGTTGGGTTGTGTTATATTCTTTCCACAACTAGCCCACGTAGTTAACCGGGGGTTAGAGGGGGGGAGGTCACAAGGGATTTGAGGTGTACCCGTAACCCCACTTTATGGGGTATGGGGTAGCGCCCCGGAAAATTTTGGTTTTGGACCCTATGTTAGGTTGGGAGGACCCACCTATGGTTTTGTGCATGATTTTCGCACATGTTTTTTGGACGCGATGGTTTTCAGTCCATGGTATTGGATGCTTCAGCATGTATAAATATGTATTATAAAAATTGAAAGGAACATAATGAAAAATCAAGCTGGTAGTCCCAGTTTTGGGATCCAGGGGAAAATCTCTGTGTATATGTGTTTTATGTGTTTTGCTCTCGCGTTGTTTATTTTCTGTGTTTTAGAATTCATATGCAGGTAATTTCTGTATGTGGTTAAAACCTACATCCTTTGCGATCTTAGAAACAAGGTATTATGATAGCCAAACGGAGATCGTATGCCAAAGCTATGACCCCGGGAAGTTGATGTACCAATTTACCCAAACGAGGCCCACAGTTTTGGTGCTTCATCTCCTAGGGTTAGGTTTTTGGATGTTTAGGGTTTTCCATTGTTTCTCAAAAATAAATAGGCCTTTGAGCCTCATTGTAACATAGTTCAGAGGCATGTAGCCACCATATCTCTTCTCAAAGATAAGCTAACATCGCCCAAGCTATCTTATATCCATTCTATTTGTAAGCATAGTTTAGTATTTTTCCATTAATGAAATGAAGTGTTTTTCTGCCGCATCTACATGTTTATGATTATATCTGTAAGTTTTTGCATTCCTGTTTAAGTTTGGATCAGTGGTATCAAAGTGGTATGCTCTTTCTTTTTTTTTCTTTGCATGTCCCCAACAAGGTCAGGGCGTAAGGAATTAGGGCTCGATCTGGTTGAACCATTGTAGGATCAGCCTTGCAAAACCCGACGACCTCCCATGGCGGAAGAAAAAAATGATGAGGGGGGCAGGAGATCCTTCCAAAATGTTTCTCAAAGAAGGTATCGAGTGACAAAGGGACATGATGATGGATAACTTTGCCCAGATCCTTCTATGGCTACCCACAGGTGATGCATCTTCATCTAGCAGCCACTCTGGAGGAACCACTCCTTTTAAGGTACAAGTTAACTTCGATATTCCCACATTCGAAGGCCTGATAGATTCAGACGTCATAGATAAATGGTTAAATCTATTGGAAGGATATTTTTTAATTCATGACTTTTCCAATCAGAAAAATATTACATTTTCACTTCTCAAAGCCGCCCCACACATCCAGCACTGGTGAGAAACCTACTGTGAACAAAAGGACGAGAGTGAACCCTCGTTGTTTTTAGCTGCACCCACTTGGAATTCTTTCTAACACGCCATCAAGGAACAATATTACCCTGTCGATAGCTATGAAGATAAATACATAAAGTGGACCATGCTATGGTAGGGAAGGGACCAAGATGTGTCGGAGTTCACAAATACTTTCCATACCCTTCGCACGAAGCTAGGTATCAAGGATACTGAGTGGTATTTGGTGCTCAAGTACCGCAACTGTCTACACAAGTACATCCAAGACGAGATGGAGTTCGTGGACATTTCCTCACTCCAAAGCAAGAAAAAGGTGCCCCCAAACCACAAAACAAGGGACCAAGCCAACACGGGGCGACCCAGGAAAACCCGCTGCTATGGGGTAAAATGCACGGTGGATATGGAATGAAAACTACCCTTAAAGGCCTTCCGTGGACCTTCGATAGACTGTAAGATTATCTGCAAAAGCTACCAAGTTATGCACATGTTCATCTATCAAACATAAATTGACAAGATATGGAAAGAGGATCACCTTTATTTCCTTCTAGATTTGTTTGGAGATCTCTATGTGGCAAGAAGAACTCCTTCAAGGCTGGGTCCAAGACAATTCCTGCACAAATGAAAAGGCAAACCAATCACAGTATACGCTCTTAAAAACTAATGTAAGAATGCACAATAAACATATATTAGTGTATAACTTAACTACTCATCTCGACAAGCATCAGAATGAACAAATAAATTAACAACATTACCGACACTATGGAGTAGGGAACACAACTGCAGTTCTATATTTATAGTGGAAGACTGATTACAACCATCCATTGTATCAGCCTTCCTCTACCCCTTCTTCCTCTCTCTCTCTCCCTCTTTCAGCGCACTTCTTCAAGTTTATGACGGTTCACAACAGCTCAATGGGCTATCCTTCCAAATGCTCTGAACCCTTTTGCAATGGCCCTCTCACTGCTTATGTAGCAATCAAATTAGGGCTGCCAAGCTCCTCCTAGAGTTCATTAGGGCAAAAGCCATGAACATGCCCTATTGACAATCTTTTTCCCATTTTCCTTCATTCTCAGAATGGAATTTCTCCAAATATCTTGATTTTTGGAGTTTCCTTGTTTTTCTTGAGCAAATTTAGGGATTTAATATCTAGATATTTATGAGCAGATTTGTTGGCCTAACCTTCTAAACATCCCTTAGGTTCACTAACGCTCCCCCTAGTCTAACAACATGAGTTAGCAGGGTGACTAACGCTCCTTTATGCTTGGTAACAAGCTTTATAAAGCAAGTTGATAGTGTGTAGAGAGCGTTAGTGTGGATTCCAGGCCTGCAATTGTGGTCTTTGCTTTAGTCATCTTGTCTTTCACCTCTGAGTTGATGAGGAGGTCAATTTGTCCTATAACAGATGCCCCCTAAAGTATGAGATCAAAGGCAGAGAAGATGGCCGAAATACTTTATGAAAAACAAACTATAATTTGTTGTCAAAATCTTTGTAGAGAGAGAGAGAAGTTTCAGGAGGCAAGGAAAACCTAATACAACACAGATACATATATATAAACTGCTAAAATCATGTCCTGAGTCGGGCATTCCCATGCTCAGTAGCTATGTCAGAGTAATTTTCTCATCTAAGATATAACAATGCTGGCCGCCAATATGGCACAGAGCGGATCCAGTGTCATAATAGATCATCCTGAAATAGTTGTCTCCAAAGAACAATATTCGCAGCTTGGGAGAGGAAACAAGGCTGAATGATGCAAGCCTCTACCCAAGGTCTTGATTTCCACTTCACCGAACAACATAGATCGATACATGTGATAAGATGTGTTGACATCAAACATGCACAAAATCATCTGATTACCAGTCAATAATGGAGACCGTTAACAGATGCGAGGACAACCACCGATAATGGTGATGGTCTCCAAGATGCACAGTGCAAACTAGCGAGTGTGAAAAATTTCTTTGTCGTCGAACACTCATAGAATCGCTTAACTAGGAGCCAATAATGAAAACCCGTGATCAAACACAAGGTAACCTGCCACTAATGTCTGCAAGTACCAAGGCACTGAATGTGTTTCTAGGTTATCTTCCTAGATAGAGTGTTGAAGTCGATAGGAAGAAACCTGTTGAAAGGTAGGCAATGATGTGTCCTACATCAGTCAACACGAAACTGGACAAGAATGATTTTGTTTTTTGAGGAATCTTTTGAGCATTTGGGTCTAAACAACGGAGGGCATGATGAAAGGATATGTAGGATCGGTTGATAGAGGAAACAAATGGGGACCCTTGAACAATAGAAGGCACAACAATGGTTTTAACCAAACATCACTAGACTCATGAACGCTACAGAGTGTTAAGATACAGAGATGCAATTAAATCGAGGTATATAGGCTAAAACTCATAGGTTGGTAGGGTTCATATTGAGAGGCTATCAAAATGAAGGCTTATCTGAGGGAGTGCCATGTTCAAGGGAACGATTGCTGCCAAACCACGCTTTCAAATATGGAATACAGTTGTATTGTCCACTTTCCCCGTCTGATTAATTTAAGGAATCTAGACGGGTAAACTCATAGATTTTTTCATGTTTAAAAAGTCTGAAAAGGATCGCAAAAAGAATGACTCTTTGCCCTATCTAATTAGTTTAATGAGTCCAGACAGGAAAACTCGTCGATTTTTTCATGTTTTAAGAGTCTGAAAAGTATTGTAAAAAGAATGACTCTATATCTTGTCTGTGTAATTTAAAGAGTCTAGACTAGACAACTCGGTGGTCTTTTCATATTTAGAGAGTCTGAAAAGATCGTAAAGAGAGACTCCATGGTGGTCCCTTTGTCATAGTTGTTAACCGGGTGCGACAAAAGGTTAATAGTATACCCGGATCGGTTACTTTTCCGTATTTTAATCTATTGAAAATAGATAAAGAGAAACCTTTTTTCAATAGATGTCGACCTCATTTTGTTACGAGTACGAGGCGATGAACTAAACTCGTGTTTTGTCATGAATCTTTAACGAGCTCAGTAACAAAAACTCAGGCTTTTTCAGTTTAACGAGTGAGAAAAGTACCTAAAAGAATGCTCGGGTCATCTTTACCAAGTTTAACGAGCAGCAAGACATAGCTCGGGATTTTTTCAGTTTAAATAGCGAGAAAAAAGTGCCTAAAAAGAATGCTCCTTTGGTCTTTCTCTATTTAATGAGCTGGAAAAAGATCAAAAAAGAGTTGCTCAAAGAATCGTTGCATGTATTTAACGAGCGTAACGATGAAAACTCGGAGATGTTTATATTTTTTAAAGACCAATAAAATATCACAAAAAGTGCTCTGACCATCGTCGTACAGATTTAATGAGCGCAACGATGAAAAATTGGAGATGTTTATATTTTTTAAAGAGTAATAAAATATCTCTAAAAGTGCTCTATTGATCACGGTATATGTTTAACGAGTCCCGCGACAAAAAACTCGGAGATTTTTATATTTTTTAAAGAGCAATAAAATATCTCCAAAACTGCTCTATCTATCGTTGCATAGATTTAATGAGCGCAACAATGAAAACTCGGGGATGTTTATATTTTTTAAAGAGCAATAAAATATCCCTAAAAAGTGCTCTATTATCTTCGTTGTAGTAGTTTAACGAGCCCAATGAAGGAGGCTCGAGGTTTTTCGAATTAACGAGCAAGAAAAATACCATAAAAAGAACGCTTGACCTTCCTTAATCTCATGCTTGACAATAGAAGGGTCTATTCCATGCATTTCCTCATAAGACCAAGGAAAAACATCGCGGAAGTCCCTAAACGGGTAGGTGAAGCTCACAATTTCCTCAGGATTGGATTGGCTCCACTCTGTATGTTTCCACAATGCCTGTCATGGCAGAAATATCGGGGAGCAATTTTTGTGAAATATTTCCCCTGTTTCCTTCTGAGTCCAAAAGTTGGATAGTTGTATACGGTGAAGAAACGATTTCATGTGTGCCAGGTGACAGGATTTGAAGAGGCATCATGTCTAAAGCAGATATCGAAACATGATGGTGCAAATCCTCCCAAGGTCGCTTTTCTAACCTCGTGATCTCTCTAAAAAGCTTCGTCCATCGGTAGGACTTAATTGAGTGGGTCAAAAGAAAGAGCGGTTATGGGAGGGGTAGTGGTACCAATGACCGAAACCAAAGTGATCAGAGATTCAGATGCAAATTGAATGGCTTGGTAGGCCGATTCAACTGGTGACATCGGAATTTTCTCTCCGTATGTGTCAATGTCTGAAGGAGCCAGTAGGATCCATGGATCGGTCTTTTCATGAGGAATAGATGAAAGCATATTGACCATCTGTGAAACCTGCGGTGGCTAAAGAGGGAAACAACCCATGAGGGAAGAAGCCTTCAGTAGACCAGTACCTACATTGACGTAATTGTCAGTTCCACCTCCTACTAGGGGTATGGAGCCACTTGGTAATGGTAAATAATCAGGGGTGCAGAAAGACAACTGATCTACTGTAATAACCTTTCCATCCAATGGAAATTGGATGATTCAAAAGATAGTAGATACAATGGTCGTCATGGCATATGTCCAACTACGACCCAACAAGGGATTATAGGCAAGTTTTTTGTCTACGACTTCTACGTCCACCATTACAGTTTTCCTAGCCAAAGTGTGCGGAAAACCGGCTAGGTATCCTTTTGGGATAAAGTTGTGGCCATCGAAAGCTTTAAGGGAGTTCAACGGGCGGGATAGGGTTAGGAAACCCAGGCCAAGCCAACATGAAGCTGACATGACACAGGTTGAAGCACCTTTGTCGATGACAGTTCTGTGTATACCCTTACCTTTCGAAGTTATATGCACCTAGAATGCAAGCTGGTGGGAAAGGGGGGGTTTAAACTTGTCTATGTCGAAAATAGCAAGCATGGAATCCGTAGGGTCAATACCTCCAATAGACGAAAGCAAAGCTTTCCGTTGGGTGGGGCATGTTTGTAATACTTCGAGCACCGACATAGCCGATGGCACTTGCGCCAAATCCTCTATGATGTTGTAGTGTTGGGCGACACATGCAGATGTATTGTGCATTGTGTGTCGAAGTGCCCCTTTTGGGGGTCGAATTACAAAGTCCTCAATCGGCCTTTCGATATGCAAATCGTTTGGCAGCAATGGGTTTTGACTTGAGGATGGTTCTGCTGCCGGAGCGACAGGAGCTCCATAAGATTTGGCTCTTGTGGCGAGTTCTACCATTTCAAATGTGTAAACGGTAGAACTTCCTTCACCAGCTGAAGGATGTTGCAAACCGTCGCTGCCCCCTGACGTGGGTTGTGGTTGGTTGGCAATGAGATTTTGCTGCTGTTGAGTAGGAAAAGGATTTCTAAGGACAGCAGGTGCCTTACCAAAATCTCTCTTAGCAAGGTAATATGTGCATTCTTGAAGACACAGACAACGCCAGGTTACGTGGTCTTCAAGACAGAGTTTGCACGGATATTTGGTGCCTTTATCCTTTTCTTCATCAGTAGGCGCAGCGGCCTTCTGTTTCTGGATGGGCTGCTTGGATGACTGCTCTTCAGAAGGAGCGTTCTTGCTCTTATTCTTCTTGTTATTGCCACCAGATTTTTGTGTAGACTACATAGATTTTATCGCAGTGGCAAGAAGAGCAGTCGCTTTGGTAGAGGGGTCCACTGCCAGCTTGGCAATGGAACCACTGAGTTGTTTTACAGTGACCCCAGAGGTTGCGCCAACAATCCCGTCGGCGTGCGCTCCAGGGTGCTGAGTGGTGGGAGGATTGGGGTTACCGGGAGCATGGGGGATTATGTCGTAGAGAGTGCCAGACTATGAATAAATCAAATCTAAGTGTTGGGCATGACATATGCATTGGTCTTCTGTGATGCACCACCTAGAGCGACATCTCTAGCGATTTGTGGGAATAAGGACTTACAGAACCAGTCTGTTAAGAGAAAATCAGGGATGGGAGCTTCGACCAACCTCCACCTACGTCTCCATTCATGAATATGATCGGAGATGTGGGTGGTGGTATCCTAACAAAATGAAGTAAGGAGCTCTATCCCTGTCTCATAGCGGATAGGTAACTAAAAGTGCTTTAGGAACTCCATCGCTAAAGCATCAAAGGTATTTACTGACGCGCGTGGTAACTCAATATACCATTTTGCAGCATTGCCAGTGAAGGTGCAGCGAAAAAGACGTAATCGGACACTATCATCCACCATAGAGTTTGAAACACACCAAAGATGGTAGGTGGTGATATGGGTGCCCGGATCCTCCCCTTGTTTTTCGTCAAACTTTGGAATGTCCGTCGATATTTTATGCGGGATCGGTTGCCATTGTAAGTTGTGGTAGATGGGGTCGTTTGTCAATTTGTATAAGTTGGGAATATCCAACATTGCCAAAAAAGGTAGATTGTTGGGTGCCCCTGATTCGGACCATGGTGACGACAGATGACCTGAGGAGCTCTGTGCTCCTCCCATCGTTTGGTTCCCCCATAATGTACATGGGTTGCATGTTGTAGCAGTTTCTTTGCGGTACGGTGCTGTAGAGTGGATTTCCATGAGGATTTTGATACTGGGGTATGAAATTGCCCCCAGTATAAGCGGTGCCCCCTTGACTCATTTGAGTTTGTGAGTAGGGTGCCCCCATGGATTGGTTGGGAATCCCTTGTGGATGCCTAACCGAAAAAAAACTAACCATATGGCTTTGATTGACAAAGGGAACACTCATGTCAATTAGCAACTGCCCATGCATGCCTGAGAATGAAGGGGGAACTGTGACATTCCCCACTGGCATGTGCATATTGGGAACCCCCCCAGATATTTGAATCTAGGGTTTGAAACTGTACATTGGCGGCCGACCTTATTGTTGGTAAATGGGAACCACACCCATAGTGCTGCATTGAGTGTTATATGGAGCACTATATGTGGCACTAGTCAAAGGTATGCATTGTGGCACCATAGGAGTGGAACCTGGCATCTGTTGGGTTCCACTTATAGAGGGTGTTATATGAGTTGCCATACCTGGGACAAACGGGATAGCGGGATTCCACATTATCTATGTTGTGATGACCGTCGACTGGGGAAGTGGTAGAGGACCAACAGTGTCTCTATAATTCCACAACCCTTGAGGCATCAACTGGATAGATGGGAAAGTTCCACCTACTGAAGAAGGAAGTACAGGTACCATGGAAGCAACAATAGGATCAAATGGATTTGTAAGCGAAGTGTTAAAGTGAGGAAGAAATCCTTCCATGAAGAAATCCTTCAGCAAACTGGAATCGTCGATCGTCCACACAGATCCCATGTGAGATTTAGGAGGCTAATTCCTCGAAGATGAGGAATCCGAGTCAGTGGAACTCGGCAGATCCTCCACAATGAGTGGAGGAAGTCCTAACAATCGTCTAGATTGACGATGAGGGCCGGATGTAGCCACAATGACTGTTAAGTTTTATCAAATAGATTTTAATGTGATATTCTTTAAAGTCTCGAAAATGATAGCACTCAAGTACCTAAAAAGAAAAAATACACTAAATATATCAATCAGCAAACAAAGGGAAATTACCTCATCTGATAAGCACCGATTACTGGAGATGAAACCCAGTCTCTCAATGAATAACAGAGAAGGATGGCCAAATGTACGGTTACGGTTACTTTTGAGCTTCGCCCGAACCTCAGATTGAGGGGCCAAGTACTCTCGTGAAGATGAGCACCCTCCCAAAAACTGAAGACAAAGTAGATCCGTCCGTTTTAGGTACCAAGACAGCCCGTCCCAGTCACCTTGTGTAAGTACCTAGAAGTTTTGGCCACTAGAGATACCTCAAATCACAGACATTACCAGGGGGGACATAGTCATAGACAGCACGTTGTGTGGGCAGGATACCTGAGTCCCCAACTCAGTTTCAAAATCCCCGAAGGGATCCCCAATACATAGAATGCCCAAAGGATTTGTAAGAGAAGGCGGGCTACCTTCAATTACAGTCCGATGTTGTCTCGTATTTCGCTCCATTGTCAGTGGAGTGGTTCAGGTAATATGAGTGCAGAAGGATTTTTCAGTCGTTAATGACACTAGTTTTGATTTTCAACCTTGGGCAGTTCACTCACATGCTTATCCCAAGGTCCTAATCTAGCTAATATTGGTTTGCTCAAAAGAGTAACTGATTGATTTTAATGTAAATTTTAGTGTACTTGATTATTTGTCTTCAGTAGGTGTGTTGACGTATGAATATGGTGAGACTCTCGACTCAATAAACCATGCAGAACAATGCTCTAAAAAAAATTTCAATTTCTTATGCAAACAAGTCCTATTCTACACATTCATATTTTCACATATTCATGGATTCATCCATGCATCTAAAGCCATTCAACACTTGCATAGCCGAAAGATTATTTTCCCAATATTCCCTAACAACTACTAAAAACCAAAATGAAGCAGCTTACAACTATTTCGACAGAGGGATGAATACAATTTATCAGTCTTTCTTTCAAAAAAAATGTATTTTAAGAGAGAAAAACTAAAACATTTTCTTAAAAATAAATTTTCAAGACACCAAATTTTTTAACATAATACAGTTACAGATCTTACTTTAGTCTCTGAGACAACTTTCCTCCCCTTTTGGTCCATATAATCTTCTGGAAAACATGGAAATGGGAAACTAACGCTCTGTTTCAGTGTAAACAGAGAGTTAGTTGGGCCACTAACACTCCCTGTACACAGGCACAAAGCTTTATAAAGCTCTGTTTAGCTTGGCAACCTGCGTTAGTGAGGGAAATAGCTCAAACAAAGGGCCTTTAGGATCAGTTTCTGAGGAGAATGAAACTAGTAGGATGTCACAAGAGAGTTGGTGGATTAGAAAAGGATTTGAAGAAGTAGGAAGCTCATAGAAGAAAGAGAAGAACTGAGAGGAGTCTAGGTTGACCGGGAACTAGATGTATAGTCCCCAGCAGAGTCGCCAATTCTGACATGGGGTAAAATGCACGGTGGATATGAAATGAAAACTACCCTTAAAGGCCTTCCCGGGACCTTCGATGGACTGTAAGATTATCTGCAAAAGCTACCAAGTTATGCACATGTTCATCTATCAAACATAAATTGACAAGGTATGGAAAGAGGATCACCTTTAGTTCCTTCTAGATTTGTTTGGAGATCTCTATGCGGCAAGAAGAACTCCTTCAAGGCCAGCTCCAAGACAATTCCTGCACAAAGGACAAGGCAAACCAATCACAGCATATGCTCTTGAAAACTAATGTAAGAATGCACAATAAACATATATTAGTGTATAACTTAACTACTCATCTCGACAAGCATCAGAATGAACAAATAAATGAACAACATTACCGACACTATGGAGTAGGGAACACAACTGCAGTTCTATATTTATAGTGGAAGAGTGATTACAACCATCCGTTGTATCAGCCTTCCTCTACCCCTTCTTCCTCTCTCTCTCTCCCTCTTTCAGCTCACTTCTTCAAGTTTATGACAGTTCACAACAGCTCAATGGGCTATCCTTCCAAATGCTCTGGCCCCTTTTGCAATGGCCCTCTCGCTACTTATGTAGCAATAAAATTAGGGCTACCAAGCTCCTCCTAGAGTTCATTAGGGCAAAAGCCATGAACCTTCCCTGTTTACAAGCCTTTTCCCATTTGCCTTCATTCTCAGAATGGAATTTCTGCAAATATCTTGATTCTTGGAGTTTCCTTGCTTTTCTTGAGAAAATTTAGGGATTTAATATCTAGATATTTATGAGCAGATTCGTTGGCCTGGCCTTCTGAACATCCCTTAGGTTCGCTAACGCTCCCCCTGGTCTAACAACATGAGTTAGCAAGGTGGCTAACGCTCCTTTATGCTTGGTAACAAGCTTTATAAAGCAGGTTGACAGTGTGTAGAAAGCGTTAGTGTGGACTCCAGGCCTGCAATTGTGGTCTTTGCTTCAATCATCTTGTCTTTCACCTATGAGTTGATGAGGAGGTCAATTTGTCCTATAACACCTACCGAAGCTGCAAGCAGAGAAAAACACCACAAAGATAAAGAAGGACATGGGAAAATGGTGTGAGTTCCATAAGAGCTCCACTCACAATTCAAGTGACTGTCAAGACAAGCAGTCACTGGTGGCTGAGCTGAAGGCTTCCGAATCAAACGCAGGTTCCGACTCTGAATCAAAACCCGATAAGGAGACTGATAAAGGGAAGCAAATCATTGATGCAGAGCCCAATGCCACCGTGGCCACCACAAAGATCCAGAAAATTGAGCCTGAAGATCTAGAGGAGGAGGAACACCTCTTCCACTCACAGATGTTGGTGAAGAGTTCTCCGCTGCAATTAATTGTCGACAGCAGCAGCCAAAAAACCTCATTTCAGTAGAAGTCATGAAGCGGCTGGGCCTAAAGACTACAGTACATCCACAATCGTACATCATTGGGTGGCTTCACCAAGGACAAGATATTCGCATCAGCCAGCAGTGTCACCTTCCCTATAAAATCAAGCCCTTCATGGATAAGGGATTGTGTGACATTGATCCTCTTGAAGTTTCTGATGTATTGTTAGGAAAACCATACTTGTGGAAGCGACATGTTGTATATGAGTCTAGACCTTGCTCTGTGATTATTACTTTGGTTAATAAGTTCTACAGGATACCGGAGGTAGCCCCTCCTACCGCCATCTCTTTGATCACTACTAAGTAATGCAGTAAGATCATTTCCCAGTCTAGGAAATTCGTTTTCCTTATGATTCACCCCCAAGGCAAGAAGAAGTTTTTGGCCACGGCTTCCAGGCAGGGCTCCTTTGCACAGCAACAACAGATGGACAAGGTCGTGGAGGATTACAGGGACATTTTTTCCTCACCCACAGGGGTACCTCTGCATTATTAGATCAAGCACTCCATTGATCTTACCCCGGGCGCGTTGCTGCCCAATGGACCGATCTCTCGAAGCTCTGTTTTGGAGAAAGATGAGATCAAGCGGCAAATTCAGGAACTACTACAGAAAGGGCACATCAGGCCAAGCTCATCACCCTATGGGGGCCTGATTATATTGGTACAGAAGAAGGATGGGACCTGGAGACTCTGTATTTACTATCAGGTGCTAAACAAGATCTCTATCCGAAATAGGTACCCAATCCCACGGATTGATGACTTTCTGGACTAGCTCAAGGGGGCCAAATATTTTAGCAAGATTGACTTGAAGTTAGGGTATCACCAGGTGCCTATCGAACCCTCCAATGTGTGAAAGATTGCCTTCAAATCCAAGGAGGGCCTTTCGAATGGTTAGTCATGCAATTCAGATTGATGAATGCCCGTGCAGCCTTCATGAGACTAATGGACGACATCTTGCGGCCCTTCCCCAATGTATTCATGGCAGTGTATCTAGATGACATCTTGATCTTCAGCCAGAGTTGGGAAGAACACCTCCACCATATTCGGCAGGTCCTTCAAACCCTTCGACAACACAAGTTGTGTGCTAACTTGGAGAAATGCACCTTTGGCCTGACCCAGGTTCAATATCTGGGGTACATCATTGATGAGGAGGGTGTACATGTGGACCCATCCAAGATACAAGTCATTCAAGATTGGCCAGCCCCAACCACTCTAACAAAGCTCCACAACTTTTTGGGTCTTGCCAATTTCTACCGTAGGTTCGTGTTGGGGTTCTCTCATATTGCTTGGCCTTTAAGTCAAGTCACCAAGGGCGAAGCGAAAGAAAATTTCTTTTGGTCGGAAACCCAGTAGCGAGCGTTCTCCAAGTTGAAGAATCACCTCTGTTCTACACCAATGCTCACATTACCAGACCTGCAACAACCATTTGAGATTGAGACATATGCCTTTGACTATGCTATTGGGGCAGTTCTTACTCAACATGGGCATCCAGTGGCTTACCACAGTGAGACACTTTTAGACACAGTCTGAAAGTACCCCACTTACAACAAAGAAATGTATTCCATTGTGTAGGCTTGTCGTCAATGGAAGCATTACATTCTAGGGAAGGAAATGGTCATCCACATAGAACACCGACCTATATAGTTCATACAGACAAAAGGGAAGTTGCAAAACAATCGCCATAAAAAATGGTCCACCTATCCGCAACACTTCCAATTGAACATTAATTATAAGAAGAGAAGAATTAATAATGTCGCTAATTTCCTCAGCAAACCACTGGTCATGGCGCTAATCACTGTGCTCGACTCCTGTGGGCATGAGACGTCGGGGTGGCCGCATGGTTACAAGAGTGATCCAGAATTCGGCAGCATATACGAGACACTCATGGAAGGGAAGAAAGTTCCAAATTTTCACCTTCAGGATGCATTGTTATGCCACTTGGGACACATATATGTTCCTTCAAGTGAGCGTGCCAAGATGATTTGGGAGACGCACTATGGTCCGGTCGCTGAACATTTCGGAATAGAGAAAATAGTGGCGGTATTGCACAAGTATTTTAATTGGCCGAAACTTTGTCAGGAATTTTGGAAGTACATTAGATCCTGCGCCACCTGTGCCATTTCCAAACCAACCATCAAGAAGCAAGGCTTGTATACTCCTCTACCTACTCCTAGCTAGCCTTGGGAATTTGTCTGGATGGATTATATGTCGAGCCTTCTTTCTACTAAGCACGGCAACGATTGTGTTTTCGTGGTCGTTGACATATTCTCTAAGATGACCATCATGGCGGCCTGCAAGAAGAGTATCTTAGCAGAGGCCACTCCTAAGCTCTTCTTTGAGCGAGTGTGGGTACACTTTTGGATCCCATAGTCCATTATCTCATATCGGGATAGCAGATTTTTGAGTGCATTTTGGTCAAGTCTCTGGTCGATGCTAGATACAAAACTCACTAAGTCCACAGCTTTCCATCTCCAAACTAATGGCCAAACAAAGGTTGTCAATAGAATGATCGTACACATTCTACGTATGTACAACTTGAAGCATCCACACAAATGGGATGAAAGTCTCCCCTATGTCCAACACAGTTATAACAAAGCTCTCCACAGCTCAACAAGCCATAGCCTCTTTTAGGTAGGGCTGGTATTTCAGCCATTATGCCCCATTGATGTGGCCATACCATTTACAGCCACTCAGGTAGATTCAGCTCACGTGTAGTCTGAAGCTCAAAGGGCTAACAGCTTGATTGAGCGCATTCAAAATATCTGCCAACAGGTCCATGATATATTGGACATGTCCAATGCTAAGTAAAAGCAGTGCCATGATCAACATCGAGTGCCACACAAGTTCCAGGTGGGCGACAAAGTTTGTCTTCATTTGCAGAAAGACCGGCTTACTGGGCCCCAACGCAAGCTTTGCCCGCTCCGATATGGGTCATACACCATCACCAAGGCCATCGGTGAAAATTCCTTTGAGCTCAGCATCCCACCGTTCCTTAATTTGCATCCAGTGTTCAATGTAGATCACCTTCGGCCATACTTCTCACCATTGTTGGACACATCCTACATTGCAGAACAGCTCACAGAGCTAAACCCAAACTGCATGGAACAGGCCACCACTGATGGGATCATGGACACACAGGTCAAGAGCACTCGCCATCAGAAGATCCAAATATATCGGGTTTGCAAAGCTGGCCAACTCCTTCACCAAGGCAAGTGGCTCACCAGGGACCAAGTTCAACAGAAGTTCCCCATCTCATGGAGGCACTCAACGCAATGGGGACCATTGGTTCCTAAGGGGGAAGGAATGATCCAGGTGGATATTGGAGGCCACATTCTTATTCCACTTGGACCCCCAATGATGTCTCATTCAGTATTTTGGTTTCCTTAATTGTAGCACAGTTTACCATTTTTGGTAGTTTTTCGAGTCCTGAACTTCCAGAGTTGTTTTGAGGCCCTAAACGGCGTTTTTAGGGAAAATGGAGAGAGTGAAAACGTCCTGAACTAGCTTTCTTATGTCTTCTTGGCTTTCTGTTCGAGATCTTCGAAAGGAGGTATTACAATAGCCAAGTGGAGATCGTATGACAAAGTTACGACCCCGGGAATTTGATGTACCAATTTACCCAAATGGGGCCCACAGTTTTGGCGCTTCATCTCCTAGGGTTAGGTTTTTGGATGTTAAGGGTTTTCCATTGTTTCTCAATAATAAATAAGCCTTTGAGCCTCATTGTAACACAGTTCAAAGGCATGTAGCCACCACATCTCTCCTCAGAGATAAGTTAACATCGCCCAAGCTATCTTATTTCCATTCTATTTGTAAGCATAGCTCAGTATTTCTCCATTAATGAAATGAAGTGTTTTTCTGCTGCATCTTTGTGTTTATGATTATATCTTTAAGTTGTTGTGTTCAGGTTTAAGTTCGGATCAGTGATATCAGAGCGGTCTACTCTTTCTTTGTTTTTCTTTTCATGTCCCCAACGAGGTCAAGGTATAAGGAATTAGGGCACGATCTGGTTGAACCATTGTAGGATCAGCCTCGCAAAACCCAACAACGTCCCATGGCGGAAGAAAAGAAAGAAGAGGGGGCAGGAGATCCTTTCAAAATGTTGCTCAAAGAAGCTCTCAAGCAATAGAGGGACACGATGATGGATAACTTTGCCCAGATCCTTCGATGGCTACCCACAGGTACAAGTTAAATTCGATATTCCCGCATTCGAAGGCTTGATAGATGCAGACGTCGTACATAAATGGTTAAATCTATTGGAAGGATATTTTTCAATTCATGACTTTTCCAATCGGGAAAAGATTATGTTTGCACTTCTGAAAGTCGCCCCTCATGTCAAGGAATGGTGGGAAACCTATTGTGAACAAAAGGATGAGAGTGAACCCTCACTATTTTCAACTGCACCCACTTGGAATTCTTTCCAGGATGCCATCAAGGAACAGTATTACCTTGTCGGTACCTATGAAGATAAATACATAAAGTGGACCACTTTGCAACAAGGAAGGGACCAAGATGTGTCGGAGTTCACAAATACTTTCCATACCCTTCGCATGAAGCTAGGTATCAAGGAATAAGCAGCATTTGGTACTCAAGTACCGCAGTTGTCTACACAAGTACATCCAGGACGAGATGAAGCTCCTGGACATTTCCTCGCTCGGCACAGCATATCGGTGCATTGTAAAGATTGAGTAGAATTTTAAATAGAAGAAGTGGGACTTTGGAGCTGTGAATCCAAAGCAAGGAAAAGGCGCCCCCAAACCATAGAACAAGGGACCAAGCCAAGGCGATTCTACCTAGGACAACCCGCCGAAGCAGCAAGCAAAGAACAACACCACAAAGATGAAGAACACGAGAACATGGTGTGAGTTCCATAAGAGCTCCACTCACAATACAAGTGAGTGTCGGGCCAAGTAGTCACTGGTGGCTAAGCTGAAGGCTTCCGAATTAGATGCAGGTTCCAATTCTAAATCAGGAGTCGATAAGGGGACTGACAAAGGGAAGAAGATCATTGATGCGGAGCCCAATGCCACTGTGGCCACCACAAAGATCCAAAAAATTGAGCCTAAAGATCCAGAGGAGGGGGAACGCCTCTTCCACTCACAAATGTGGGCGAAGGTTCTCCACTGCAGTTCATTGTCGACAGCGGGATCCAAAAGAACCTCATTTCAACAGAAGTCATGAAGCGGATGGGCCTAAATACTACACCACATCCACAAAAATACACCATTGGGTAGCTTCACCAAGGACGAGATCTTCGCATCAGCCAGCAATGCCACCTTCCCTATAGCATCAAGCCCTTCACGGATGAGGTATTGTGTGATGTTGCTCCTCTTGAAGTTTTTGATGTATTGTTAGGAAAACCATACTTGTGGAAGCGACATGTTGTGTATGAGTCTAGACCTCGCTCTGTGATTATTACTTTGTCTAATAAGTTGTACAGGATACCGGAGGTAACCCTGCCTACTGCCATCTCTTTGATCACTGCAAAGCAATGCAATAAGATCATTTCCCAGACCAGGAAATTTTTTTTCCTTATGAATCACCCCCAAGGCAAGAACAAGGTTTTGGCCACAGCTTCCAGGCAGGGCTCCTCTACATGGCAGCAACAGATGGATAAGGTCATGGAGGAGTACAGGGACATTTTCGCCTCAGCCACAAGGGTATCTCTACACTGTCAGGTCATGCACTCCATCGATATGACCCTGGGTGTGCCACTGCCCAATGGACCGATCTATTGACACTTTGTTCTGGAGAACGATGAGATCAAGAGGCAGATTTAGGAACTACTACAAAAAGGGCACATCAGGCCGAGCTCATCACCCTGTGGGAACCCGATTCTATTGGTACAGAAGATGGGACTTGGAGACTTTGTATTGACTATCGGGCACTGAATAAGATCACTGTCCGGAATAAGTACCCAATCCCACGGATTGATGACATTTTGGACCAACTCATGGGGGCCAAATATTTCAGCAAGATTGACTTGAAGTCAGGGTATCACTAGGTGCCTATTGAACCCTCCGATGTGTGGAAGACTGCCTTCAAATCCAAGGATGGCCTTTTCGAATGGTTGGTCATGCAATTTGGATTGAAGAACGCTCCTGCAACCTTCATGAGACTAATCGACAACATCTTGCCGCCCTTCACCAATGAATTCATGGCGGTGTATCTGGATGACATCTTGATCTTCAGCTAGAGTTGGGAAGAATGCCTCCACCATATTCGGCAGGTCCCTCAAACCCTTCAACAAAACAAGTTGTGTGCTAACTTGGAGAAATGCACCTTTGGCTTGACTGAGGTTCAATATCTGAGGAACATCATTGATGAGGAGGGTGTACATGTGGACCCATCCATGATACAAGTCATTCAAGAGTGGCCAGCCCTAACCACTCTAACAAAGCTCCAAAACTTTTTGGGTCTTGCCAATTTATACCACAGATTCATGTTGGGGTTCTCTCATATCGCTTGGCCTTTAAGTCAAGTCACCAAGGGTTGAGCGAAAGAAAAGTTCTTTTGGTAGGAAACCCTGCAACAAGTGTTCTACGAGTTGAAGATTCGCCTCTGTTATGCACCAGTGCTAACATTACCAGACCTGCAACAACCATTTGAGATTGAGACAGATGCCTCCAACTATGCTATTGGGGCAGTTCTCACTCAACATGGGCATCTAGTGGCTTACCACAGTGAGACACTTTTAGAAACAGTCTGAAAGTACCTCACTTACGACAAAGAAATGTATTCCATTGTGCAAGCCTATGGTCAATGGAAGCATTACATTCTGGGGAAGGAAACAGTCATCCACACAGACCACTGGCCTTTACAGTTCATATGGACACAAGGGAAGATGTAGAACGATCACCATCATAAATGGTCCACCTATCTGCAACAGTTCCATTTGAACATTAAGTGTAAGAAGGGCAGCGCCAATAATGTCAATGATTGACTCAGTAGACCACCGGTCATGGCGTTGAACACTGTGCTCGACTCTTGTGCGCACAAGATGTCGGGGTGGCCACATGGTTACAAAAGTGATCCAGAATTCGGCAACATATACCAGACACTCCTAGAAAGGAAGAAAGTTCCAAATTTTCACCTTCTGGATGCACTATTATTCCACTTGGGACACATATGTGTTCCTTCAAGTGAGTGTGCCAAGATAATTTGGGAGTCGCACTACAGTTGGTTCATTGTATATTTCAGAGTAGAGAAAATAGTGGCGGTATTGAAAAAGTATTTTTATTGGCCGAAACTTCATAAGGATGTTGGGATGTACATTAGATCCTGCACCGCCTGCGCCATTGCCAAACCAACCATCAAGAAGCAAGGCTTGTATACTCCTCTACCTACTCCTAGCCGACCTTGGGAATCTGTCTCCATGGATTATATGTCGGGCCTTCATTCTACTAAGCATGGCAACGATTGTGTTTTCGTGGTCGTCGACAGATTCTCTAAAATGGCCATCATGGCGACCTGCAAGAAGAGTATCTCAGCAGAGGCCACTTCTAAGCTCTTCTTTGAGTGAGTGTTGGTACACTTTGGCATCCGACAGTCCATTATCTCAGATCAGGATAGAAGATTCCCAAGTGCATTTTGGTTAAGTCTCTGGTCGATGTTGGATACAAAACTCACTAAGTCCATGTCTTTCCATCCCCAAACTAATGGTCAAACAGAGGTTGTCAACAAAATGATCATACACATTATGCGCATGTACAACTCGAAGCATCCATGCACATGGGATGAAAGTATCCCCTGTGTCCAACACAGCTACAACAGAGCTCTCCACAGCTCAACAAGCCACAGCCCCTTTCAGGTAGGGCTGGGATTTCAGCTATTATGCCCCATTGATGTGGCCATACCATTTATAGACACTAAGGTAGTTTCGACTCACGTGCAGTCTGAAGCTGAAAGGGCTAACAACTTCATTGAGCGCATTCAACACATCCGCCAACAGGTCCATTATATATTGGACAGGTCCAATGCTAAGTACAAGCAGCGCCATGATCAACCTGAGACATCATTTGTCGACGCGTTTCGAACCAACCAGTGTGGTTCATCGTCAGGACAAGTTGAAGAAACAGATCCAGCTTAGCAGGTTAAATAGACAGAGCAAAGCCTCCAACGGCTAAAAAGACAACAGCTACTTTTGACTAGGTCCAGGGATCAAAAACCCTATTATTAACCTTGGGGGCTAGACCAATAAATAAAATAATAATATGATAAAAAAATATTAATAAATAATAAAAATAATTAAACAGTTATGTACGATTAGTACCTAAAAATAATTCCTAATAATAGTTAGTTAAAGATAAATAATAAAAATTATATCTAGGAAAAAATAAATAAATAAATAAATAATAATAAATTAATTAATTAATTAATTAATTAATAAAAATTAATCTAGAGAGGGACCAGTCCCTTAAAAATAATATTATGATAATAGTTAAGTACCAATATTAATAAATAATTTTTTTATTTTTTTATTTTTTTTTTAAATAATTAAAAAGCAAATAAGTCCCATCGGTAACTAAAATTAATTCAGAATTAAAATTCTATTCAATTATTAAATATAATTAAAATTATATAAAGTTATAATATATTTATTTAGTTATAATTAATTAATTAATTAATTAATTATATAAAATTATATAAATTAGTTATAAATAAATAAATAAATAATAAATAATAAATAAAAATTAATCTAGAGAGGGACCCGTCCCTTAAAAATAATATTATGATAATAGTTAAATACCAATATTAATAGAAAATTAAAATTTTTAATAAATAATTAAAAAGCAAATAGGTCCCATCAGTAACTAAAATTAATTCAGAATTAAAATTCTATTCAATTATTAAATATAATTAAAATTACATATAATTAATATAATTTTAATTAATGATGATGATGATGATGGTTAACGTCCGCTGAGACCAAATAATGATCTATCGGACCTAAAAAGACAAATTATTTATTTTGATTTAAGATTTTATTCCTATGCTCAAAAAGCTTGGAGAGAAGCCTCCCGAGTTCACTATAATTTTGGCATTGTAAAAGGCTAGGAAGGTCAGTATTGTAACAAAGGTTGTGAAATTGAGATCTAATGTGGTTGTATGCAGGGCACTCTAAGAGGAAGTGGTTTTCATCCTCGATGCTCCTATTCTCACAAATATGGCAGATCCTTTCCATCCATGGCGTTTTAGGAACTGCCCAGCGGCCAGTTTCACTATGGAGCTCATGAGAATTCGTTCTAATCTTTGCTATGTTAATTTTCTTCTTTGAGCTAGTTAGAATAGAGAGATACTTTTGATCTTCAAGGGTGGGGTTGATGACCTTCTTATAATAACTTAATTTTCTTTTAGACGCTAAATCTTTCTCACACCACAATTTTTCTTTGAACTTAGAAGTAACAATATCTTTAATGTTATTTATGTTTTGCAAAGCATCATTCTCATTGATCTCCCAATAGTTTAGCCAGGCCCTTGTGTCCTTATGCCATCCTCGGTTAAGCCTTAGATGGTTTTGGCTGGAATTTAAAGCTAGCTTAGGAAGTCTATGATTGTCTATGTTATTGAGCTTGTGCTTGTACAACAGAAACCTGCGCATAGCTAGGCTCTCAATAGGAGAAAGACCTGCTTCAATAAGGAGAATAGGATAGGGTGTATTACTTTTAATTTTCAGGTTATAAGTTATAAAACGCTTCTGGATTTGCTCAATCTTCCTCCATGATTCTCTGGAGATGCTGCAGCCCCAAACTTCACAGCCATATAAGATAACAGGAGTGACTAAAGTTTCAAAGAGGAACTTCTTTTTATCCCACATTACGAGGTTTGTTGTTTTACAATTATTTTCAAGACCAAAATAAGCTTTCCATCCCCCATTGATCCTTTTCTCAATGCTATGGTTCCAGTTGAGCTTGTGATGGATATCAATTCCTAGGTACTTGTAAGAATACACTTCCTCCAAGTTATTATTGTCATACATAAAATTAGCACAAGTGTCCTTCTTGGATTTGATAATCATAACTTTTGTTTTGTATGTGTTAACAGTCATACCCATGGTAGAGCAGAAATCCTTAAGAAGCTTGAGTTGCTTATCAAGATCAGAAGGGCATCTTGCCAAAAGAACAATATCGTCAGCATAGAGAAGAAGGATAATAACTATCCCAGCTAAGATTGTGCCACCACATCCTGCTTCTTCTAAATAACCTTCGAGCTTATCGATGTAAATGCCAAATAGAGTAGGGGAGAGGGGGCAACCTTGTTTAACTCCGATGTTACACTTAATATCTTTTGACCACCCCTCATTGTTCTTTAGCTTGGCAATATAATATATATATAATTAAAATTATTTTAATTAATATAATATAATTAAAATAACTTTAATTATATTATATTAATTAACCTTATTATATTATTTAAAATTATATGAAGTTGTATTAAAATTAAAATATAATTAAAATTATATTTAAAATAATATTTATATTAAAATTATGTTTTAGAATTAAAGTTATATTATCCTAGGGGTACCAACCCCTAAAAATGATTTAAAAAAATATAACAATAAAATAAATAAATAAATAAAATAATAAAAATAAATAAATAAAATAAAATAAAATAATACTAATGATAATAATAATTCAGAATAATAATAGATAAAAAAAAAAAAAAGACTAGGACGAGAGTGCTGGGACCCAACACCGACTGATTTTCCAGCCATCATCTCTATTGAGATTACTCGGCCTCTTTTCAATCTCAAGCGCCTCCCTAAATTTCCGATGATGGAAGTGCGAAACCTTCGCAATAACACTAGCTTCCTCAATACAAACATGATGCTTGGTTTTCTCGGCGTGCTCAGCTAAAGCGGAAGACTTAGTACGCCTATGCTTGAGATCTGCTACATGCTCACTAATCCGTTGATTAATGGAGCGACCAGTTTCCCCGTCCGCGCGTTCATGACTGTCTCCCTACGGTGAGCACGCTGTCTCCTATTGACTTTGGTGATAAACGCTTTGTCAGCTTTGATAATCTGTTTGATGGTAATAATAACGGCTCTATTATAAACGATAAGAACGATTTACTTATTAATAATTCGATTAATATGAATGTTAAGGGTATGTATAATAGTAATAATGTTATGAAAAATATTTTTGATATGAATGATACTATTTATAATAACGTTGATACGATTAATAATAATAACGATAAGAATTATTTACTTATTAATAATTCGATTAATATGAATGTTAAGGGTATGTATAATAGTAATAATGTTATGAAAAATATTTTTGATATGAATGATAGTATTTATAATAACGTTGATACGATTAATAATAATAGTAGCAGTAATATCTATGGTAATAATATTAATAGTAATAATTTTTATAATAAGAATATTAATAATATTAAAATTTTTAATAAAAATATTAATATTAATAATAATCAATTTAATAATAAATATAATAGTAATAAATTTATTAATAATAAAAATTCGATTAATAGGTTTTCTGGTTCTAATGCTAATATGTTTAGTAAGGAGAACAATAAGAATGAGACTTTTAATTGCCTTTCTTCTCATTCTAATAGGGTTTTAAACCTTTCCAGTTTCTCCTTTCCCCCTTCTGTTTTTAAAGTTTTAGGCAAAGGTTTAAATTTTGCCGTGGCTCCTAAGAAAATCCCGGTAGATGATATTATCTGTGACATTGAGTTTGGGATCCGAAATTTACCTGATAGGGTCAAGGACACCATCAGGCAAGATTGTGCGGTTGTCTTGAGAAAGGCTAAGCCCCCTAGGAGCAACCTTAGCAAGGAAGAATCTGTCGCTCTCAGATCCTTAAACCAGAACAAGGATATCATTGTTTTAAAGGCGGACAAGGGTGGTGCTGCCGTCATTCTTAACATGGCTGATTACCGCAGCAAGATGTTGGATCATCTTCATAATAGTGGTAGCTACAGAAAGCTTCCTAAGAATCCGTTAAAGAAGGTTGCTAGGAAGGTGGCGCTTGCCATTAAATCCATTAGCTCATTGAGTTCCCTTCACCATAAACTCATTGAGAGCAACCCTATCACGCCTAGAATCTATGGTCTCCCCAAGATTCACAAGGAGGGGGCTCCCCTGAGGCCCATTGTCAACACCATTGGTGGTCCTACCTACCTCCTTGCTAAGTTCCTTGCGTTAAAGCTTAAGCCCTTGGTTGGTCGTACTGAGTCCTTCGTAAAGGACTCTGCTTCCTACATTAAGGAGCTCAAGGACATTAAGCTCGACCCTGGGGACATTCTTGTTAGTTTTGATGTTGTTTCCCTCTTCACTTGCATCCCTATTGGTGAGGCCTTGGAGGTGATCAACCGCCTAACAGATCCTGACACTGCTAAGTTAGTGGAGATCTGTCTCACTTCTACGTTTTTCTGTTTTGAGGGAGAGTTCTTTGAGCAAACCTGCGGGGTTGCCATGGGCTCACCCCTTTCCCCTGTTGTTGCTAATCTTTTCATGGAAGATTTTGAGTCCAAGGCTCTAAACTCTTCCAGGCTCCTGCCAAAGCATTGGAGAAGATATGTGGATGACACCAATGTTATCTGGCCTCACGGCCAAGAGGAATTAGATCTCTTCTTCAATCATCTCAATAATCAATCCTCTGCCATTAAGTTCACCATGGAGCAGGAGGTCGATGGTTGCCTGCCGTTCCTCGATATTCTGATTTCTAAGAATAGTGATGGTTCCCTCGGCCACCAAGTTTTTCGGAAGAAAACGCATACTGAGCAATACCTTCATGCCAGCTCCCATCATTTCCCGGCTCAAAAGATGGGTGTTCTCAATACCCTGGCTACGCGGGCCCTAAGGATCTCGGATAAGGAGAGTTTTGAGAAGGAGAAATCCCATCTCCTTGATGTCTTTGTTGAGAATGGTTATAGTAGATTCCTGGGTCAGAGGGCTTTCCTTAAAGCTTCAAAGAATTCATTGTCTCATCGTGAACCTAAGGAGCGAGTTCCTGGCGTCCTTCTTCCGTATGTTCAAGGGACTACTGATAAGATTGGTAGGATTCTCAGGTCACATGATGTCCTTGTGACCTTTAGGCCCTTGAACACTATTCGCATGTCCCTCAGATCAGCGAAGGATCCTATCGACCCTAAAGATATGAAAGGTGTGTACTTGATCCCCTGTTCCTGTGGGACCCCCTACATTGGGGAAACTGGTCGCTCCATTAATCAACGGATTAGTGAGCATGTAGCAGATCTCAAGCATAGGCGTACTAAGTCTTCCGCTTTAGTTGAGCACGCCGAGAAAACCAAGCATCATGTTTGTATTGAGGAAGCTAGTGTTATTGCAAAGGTTTCGCACTTCCATCATCGGAAATTTAGGGAGGCGCTTGAGATTGAAAAGAGGCCGAGTAATCTCAATAGAGATGATGGCTAGAAAATCAGTCGGTGTTGGGTCCCAGCACTCTTGTCCTAGTCTTTTTTTTTTGTTTTTAATCTTTTATTATTTTGAATTATTATTATCATTAGTATTATTTTATTTTATTTTATTTTATTTATTTATTTATTTTTATTATTATTATTTTTTTTTTTATTATTATTATTTTTTTTGGTTATATTTTCTTTAAATCATTTTTAGGGGTTGGTCCCCCTAGCATAATATAATTTTAATTCTAAAACATAATTTTAATATAAATATTATTTTAAATATAATTTTAATTATATTTTAATTTTAATATAACTTCATATAATTTTAAATAATATAATAAGGTTAATTAATATAATATAATTAAAGTTATTTTAATTATATTATATTAATTAAAATAATTTTAATTATATATATTATATTAATTAAAATTATATTAATTATATGTAATTTTAATTATATTTAATAATTGAATAGAATTTTAATTCTGAATTAATTTTAGTTACTGATGGGACCTATTTGCTTTTTAATTATTTATTAAAAATTTTAATTTTCTATTAATATTGGTATTTAACTATTATCATAATATTATTTTTAAGGGACTGGTCCCTCTCTAGATTAATTTTTATTTACTTATTTATTTATTTATAACTAATTTATATAATTTTATATAATTCATTAATTAATTAATTTATTTATTTATTTATTTATAACTAAATAAATATATTATAACTTTATATAATTTTAATTATATTTAATAATTGAATAGAATTTTAATTCTGAATTAATTTTAGTTATTGATGGGACTTATTTACTTTTTAATTATTTATTATAAAAAATAAAAATAAAAAATTATTTATTAATATTGGTACTTAACTATTATCATAATATTATTTTTAAGGGACTGGTCCCTCTCTAGATTAATTTTTATTTATTTATTAATTTATTTATTTATTTATTATTTATTTATTTATTTTTTCCTAGATATAATTTTTATTATTTATCTTTAACTAACTATTATTAGGAATTATTTTTAGGTACTAATCATACATAATTGTTTAATTATTTTTATTATTTTAATTATTTATTAATATTTTTTTATCATATTATTATTTTATTTATTGGTCTAGCCCCCAAGGTTAATAATAGGGTTTTTGATCCTTGGACCTAGTCAAAAGTAGCTGTTGTCTTTTTAGCCGTTGGAGGCTTTGCTCTGTCTATTTAACCTGCTAAGCTAGATCTGTTTCTTCAACTTGTCCTGACGATGAACCACACTGGTTGGTTCGAAACGCGTCGACAAATGATGTCTCATGTGATCTTCGCCGAAAAATCCTTTGTAAACTTGATATGGATCACAGAAGCCTAAACTCTGCCATGATCAACATCGAGTGTCGCACAAGTTCCAGGTGGGCGACAAAGTTTGGCTTCATTTGTAGAAAGAGCGCCTTCCTAGGCCCCACCGCAAGCTTCACCCGCTCCGATATGGGCCATACACCATCACCAAGGCCTTCAGTGACAATGCCTTCGAGCTCAGCATCCCATCGTTCCTTGGTATGCACCCAATCTTCAATGTAGATCGCCTTCAGCCATACTTCCCATCATTGTTTGACACATTTGACATTGCAGAACAACTCACACCAACAGAGATAAACCCAGACTGCATGAAACAGGCCACCACTGATTGGATCATGGACACACAGGTCAAGGGAACTCGTGAGCAAAAGATCCAACTATATCGGGTTTTCAAAGTTGGCCAAGTCCTTCACCAAGTCAAGTGGCTCACCAGGGACCTAGCTTAGCATAAGCTTCCCCATCTCATAGAGGCACTCAACGCAATGGGGATCATTGCTTCCTAAGGGGGGAGGAATGATCCAAGTGGATATTGGTGGCCACCTCCCTATTCCACTTGGACCCCCAGCACTATCTTGTTCAGTTTTTTGATTTCCTTAATTGTAGCACAGTTTACTATTTTTGGTAGTTTTTCAGGTCCTGAACTTCCAGAGCCGTTTTGAGACCCTAAACAGCGTTTTTAATGAAAACGGAGACACTGGATATAACACAAATTACCTTATTTATTTACTTTTGGCCTTCTCTTCGAGATCTTCAAAACGAGGTATTATGATAGCCAAACGGAGATCGTATGCCAAAGTTACGACCCCGGGAAGTTGATGTACCAATTTACCCAAACGGGGCCCACAGTTTTGGTGCTTCATCTCCTAGGGTTAGGTTTTTGGATGTTTAGGGTTTTCCATTGTTTCTCAATAATAAATAGGCCTTTGAGCCTCATTGTAACACAGTTCAGAGGCATGTAGCTGCCACATCTCTCCTCAAAGATAAGCTAACATCACCCGAGCTATCTTATTTCCATTCTGTTTGTAAGCATAGTTCAGTATTTTTCCATTAATGAAATGAAGTGTTTTTCTGCCGCATCTCTATGTTTATGATTATATATGTAAGTTGTTGCGTTCTTGTTTAAGTTCGGATCAATGGTATCAGAGCGGTCTGCTCTTTCTTTGTTTTTCTTTGCATGTCCCCAACGAGGTCAGGGTATAAGGAATTAGGGCTCAATCTGGTTGAACCATTGCAGGATCAGCCTCGCAAAACCCGACGACCTCCCATGGTGGAAGAAAAGAAAGACGAGGGGCAGGAGATCCTTTCAAAATGTTACTCGAAGAAGCTCTTGAGCTACAAAATGACGCGATGATGGATAACTTTGCCTAGATCCTTCGACAACTACCCACAGGGGATGCATCTTCATCCAGCAGCCACTCTGGAGGCACCACTCCTTTTAAGGTTCAAGTTAACTTCGATATTCCCACATTCAAAGGCCTGATATATGCAGACGTCGTAGATAAATGGTTAAATCTATTGGAAGGATATTTTTCAGTTCATGACTTTTCCAATCGGGAAATGATTACGTGTGCACTTCTCAAAATCGCCCCACACATCAAGGACTAGTGGGAAACCTACTATGAACAAAAGGATGAGAGTGCACCCTTGCTATTTTCAGTTGCACCCACTTAGAATTTTTTTCGAGATGCCATCAAGGAACAGTATTACCCTGTTGGGAGCTAAGAAGATAAATACATAAAGTGGACCACGCTACAGCAGGGAAGGGACCATGATGTGCCAGAGTTCACAAATATTTTCCATACCCTTCGCACGAAGCTGGGTATCAAGGATACTGAGCGACATTTTGTTCTCAGGTACCGCGGATGTCCACACAAGTACATCCAGGACGAGATGGAGTTCCTGGAAATTTCCTTGCTCGGCACGGCGTATCGGTACGCTGTAAAGATTGAGAAGAAGTTTAAACAGAAGAAGCGAGACTTTGGAGCTATGAATCCAAAGCAAGGAAAAGGTGCCCCTAAACCACAGAACAAGGGACCAGGCCAAGGCGGGGCTGCCTAGGACAACCTATTGAAGCCGCAAGTAAAGAAAAACACCACAAAGACGAAGAAGGACATAGGAAAATGGTGTGAGTTCCATAAGATCTCCACTCACAATATAAGTGAGTTTCAAACCAAGTAGTCACTGGTGGTCGAGCTAAAGGCTTCTGAATCAGATGCAGGTTCCAAATCTGAATCGAAACCTGATAAGGGGACTAACAAAGGGAAGGAGATCATTGATGCGGAGCCCAGTGCCACCGTGGCCACCACAAAGATCCAGAAATTTGATCCTGAAGATCCAGAGGAGGGGGAACGCCTCTTCCACTCATACATGTGGGTGAAGGGTTCTCCACTGCAGTTCATTGTTGACATTGGGAGCCAAAAGAACCTCATTTCAGCAAAAGTCATGAAGCGGTTGGGCCTAAGACTACAAAACATCCACAACCGTACACCATTGGGTGGCTTCACGAAGCACAAGATCTTCGTGTCAGCCAGTAGTGTTGCCTTCCCTATAGCATCAAGCCCTTCATGGATGAGGTATTGTGTGATGTTGCTCCTCTTGAAGTTTTTGATGTATTGTTAGGACAACCATACTTTTGGAAGTGACATGTTGTATATGAGTCTAGACCTCGCTCTGTGATTATTACTTTAGCTAATAAGTTGTACAAGATACCGCAGGTAGCCCCACCTACCGCCATCTCTTTGATCACTGCAAAGGAATGGAGTAAGATCATTTCCCAAACTAGGAGGAGTATAGGTACATTTTCACCTCACCCACAGGGGTACCTCTGCATTGTCAGGTCAAGCACTCCATCGATCTGACCCCGGGTGCACCACTGCCGAATGGACCAATCTATCAAAGCTCTATTCTGGAGAACGATGAGATCAAGAGGTAGATTCAATAACTACTGCAGAAAGGGCACATCAGGCCAAGCTCATCACCCTGTGGGAGCCTGATTGTATTGGTACAGAAGAAGAATGGGACTTGGAGACACTGTATTGACTATCGAGTGCTAAAGAAGATCACCATCTGGAATCGGTACCCAATCCCATGGATTGATGACATTCTGGACCAGCTCAAGGCGGCCAAATATTTCAGCAAGATTGACTTGAAGTCAGGGTATCACCAGGTGCCTATTGAACCCTTCGACGTGTGGAAGACTGCCTTAAAATCCAAGGAGGGCCTTTTCAAATGGTTGGTCATGCAAGTCGGATGGATGAACGCCCCTGCACACTTCATGAGACTGATGGAAGACATCTTGTTGCCTTTCACCAATGCATTCATGGCAGAATATCCAAATGACATCTTGATCTTCAGCCAGAGTTGGAAAGAACACCTCCACCATATTCTGTAGGTCCTTCAAACCCTTCGATAACACAAGCTCTGTGCTAACTTAGAGAAATGCACCTTTGGCCTGACCCAGGTTCATTATCTGGGGTACATCATTGATGAGGAGGGTGTACATGTGGACCCATCCAAGATACAAGTCATTTAATATTGGCCAGCCCCAACCACTCTAAAAGAACTCCACAGAATTTTGGGTCTTGCCAATTTCTACCGCAAGTTTGTGTTGGGGTTCTCTCATATCGCTTGGCCTTTAAGTCAAGTCACCAAGGGCGGAGCGAAAGAAAATTTAGTTTGGTCAGAAACCTAGAAGCAAGCGTTATTCGAGTTGAAGAATCACCTTTGTTCTGCACCATTTCTCAGATTACCTGAACTTCAAAAACCATTTGAGATTGAGACGGATGCCTCTGACTATGCTATTGGGGCAGTTCTTACTCAACACAGGCATCTAGTGGCTTACCACAGTGATACAATTTAAGACACAGTCCTAAAGTAACCCACTTACAACAAAGAAGTATTCCATTTTGTAGGCCTGTCGTAAATTGAAGCATTACACTCTGGGAAGGAAACAGTCATCCACACAGACCACCGGCCTCTACAGTTCATACAGACATAAGGGAAGTTTCAAAAAAATCACCATAAAAAATGGTCCACCTATCTGCAACAGTTTCATTTGAACATTAAGTATAAGAAGGACAGCACCAATAATGTCATTGATTGCCTCGGCAGACCACCGATCACGGCACTGATCACTGTGCTCGACTCCTGTAGCCACGAGACGTCGGGGTGGCCGCATGGTTACAAGAGTGATCCAGAATTCAGCAGCATATACCAGACACTCCTGGAAGGGAAGAACATTCCAAATTTTCACCTTCAGGATGCACTGTTATGCCACTTGGGACACATATGTGTTCCTTCAAGTGAGCATGCCAAGATGATTTGGG
Organism: Pinus tabuliformis; assembly: GCA_031772625.1. Lineage (NCBI taxonomy): Eukaryota > Viridiplantae > Streptophyta > Pinopsida > Pinales > Pinaceae > Pinus > Pinus tabuliformis. The sequence continues at coordinate 831,970,441 of CM062816.1, forward strand.
AGTCGCACCACAGTCGGGTCACTAGACATTTCGAAGTAGTGAAAATAGTGGCGGTATTGCAGAAGTATATTTATTAGCCGAAACTTCGTCAGGATGTTGGGAAGTACATTAGATACTACATCGCCTGCACCACTGCCAAACCAAACATCAAGAAGCAAGGCTTATATACTCCTCTACCTATTCCAAGCCAGCCTTGGGAATCTGTCTCCATGGATTATATGTCTAGCCTTCCTTCTACTAAGCACGACAACGATTGTGTTTTCGTGGTCGTCGATAGATTCTCTAAGATGGCCATCATGGTGGCCTGCAAGAAGAGTATCTCAGCAAAGGCCACTTCTAAGCTCTTCTTTGAGTGAGTGTGGGTACACTTTGGAATCCCACAGTCCATTATCTCAGATCGGGACAGCAGATTCCTGAGTGCATTTTTGTCAAGTCTCTAGTCGATGCTGGATACAATACTCACTAAGTCCACGGCTTTCCATCCCCAAACTGATGGCCAAACAGAGGTTGTCAACAGAATGATTGTACACATTCTACGCATGTACAACTCAAAGCATCCACGTACATGGGATGAAAGTATCTCCTGTGTCCAACACAGCTACAACAGAGCTCTCCACAGCTCAACGGGCCACAACCCCTTTCAGTTAGGGCTGGGATTTCTACCATTATGCCCCATTGATGTGGCCATACCATTTACAGCCACTAAGGTAGTTTTGGCTCACGTGCAGTCCGAAGCTAAAAGGGCTAACAGCTTCATTGAGCGCATTCAACACATCTGCCAAAAGGTCCATTATATATTGGACAGGTCCAATGCTAAGTACAAGCAACATCGTGATCAACATCGAGTGTCGCACAAGTTCCAAGTGGACGACAAAGTTTGGCTTCATTTCCAGAAAGAGCACCTTGTTGGGCCCCATCGCAAGCTTCACCCGCTTCAATATGGGCCATACACCATCATCAAGGCCATCGGTGACAATGCCTTTGAGCTTAGCATCCCACCGTTCCTTGGTCTGCACCCAGTGTTCAATATAGATCGCCTTCGGCCATACTTCACACCATTGTTGGACACGTCCGACATTGCAGAACAACTCACACTAACAGAGCTAAACCCAAACTGCATGGGAAAAGCCACCACTGATCGAATCATGGACACATAGGTCAAGAGCACTTTCCAACAGAAGATCCAACTATATCGGGTTTTCAAAGTTGGCCAACTCCTTCACCAAGGCAAGTGGCTCACCAGGGACCAAGTTCAGTAGAAGTTTCCCCATCTCATGGAGGCACTCAACGCAATGGGGACCATTGCCTCCTAAAGGGGGAGGAATGATCTAGGTGGATATTGGTGGCCACCTTCCTATTCCACTTGGAACCCCAACACTATCTTGTTCAGTTTTCAAGTTTCCTTAATTGTGACACAATTTACTATTTTTGGCAGTTTTTCGGGTCGTAAACTTCCAGAGTCGATTTGAGGCCCTAAGCGGATTTTTTAGGGAAAACGAAGAGACCAGTAATGTCATAAAATGAATTGCCTATATTTTTTTGGCCTTCTCTTCAATATCTTTGAAACGAGGTATTATGATAGCCAAATGGAGATCGTATGCCAAAGTTACGACCTCGGGGAGTTGATGTACCAATTTACCCAAATGAGGCCCACAGTTTTGGTCTCCTAGGGTTAGGTTTTTGGATGTTTAGGGTTTTCCATTGTTTCTCAATAATAAATACACCTTTGAGCTTCATTGTAACACAATTCAATGGCATGTAGCCGCCAAATCTCTCCTCAAAGATAAGCTAACATCGCCCGAGCTATCTTATTTCCATTTTGTTTGTAAGCATAGTTCAGTATTTTTCCATTAGTGAAATGAAGTGTTTTTCTGCCGCATCTCTATGTTTATGATTATATTTGTAAGTTGTTGCGTTCCTGTTTAAGTTCGGATCAGTGGTATCAATCCGGTCTGCTCTTTCTTTGTTTTTCTTTGCATGTCCCCAACAAGGTCAAGGTATAAGGAATTAGGGCTCAATCTAGTTAAACCATTGCAGGATCAGCCTCGGAAAACCCGACGACCTCCCATGGTGGAAGAAAAGAAAGATGAGGGGGAAATAGACCCTTTCAAAACATTACTCAAAGAAACTCTCAAGCAACAGAGGGACACGATGATGGATAACTTTGCCCAGATCCTTCGATGGTTACCCACAAGTGATGCATCTTCATCCAACAGTCACTCTGGAGGCACCACTCCTTTTAAGGTACAAGTTAACTTCAATATTCCCACATTAGAAGGCCTGATATATGCAAACATCGTAGATAGATGGTTAAATCTATTGGAAGGATATTTTTCGGTTCATGACTTTTCCAATGAGGAAAAGATTATATTTTCACTTCTCAAAGCTGCCCCACACATCAAGGACTGGTGGGAAACCTACTGTGAACAAATGGAGGAGAGTGAACCCTCGTTGTTTTCAGCTGCACCCACTTGGAATTCTTTTCGAGATGCCATCAAGGAATAGTATTACCCTGTCAGGAGATATGAAGATAAATACACAAAGTGGACCACGCTATGGCAGGGAAGCGGCCAAGATGTGTCGGAGTTCACAAATACTTTCCATACCCTACGCACGAAGATGGGTATCAAGGATACTGAGTGGAATTTGGTGCTCAAGTACTGCGGCTGTCTACACAAGTACATCCAGGACAAGATGGAGTCTTGGACATTTCCTCGCTTGGCACAGCATATTGGTATGCTATAAATATTAAGTAGAAGTTGAAATAGAAGAAGCGGGACTTTGGAGCTGCGAATCCAAAGCAAGGAAAAGGCGCCCCTAAACCACAAAACAAGGGACCAAGCCAAGGCAGGGCTACCTAAGACAACCCGCTGAAGCCGCAAGCAAAGAACAACACCACAAAGATTAAGAAGGACACAGGAAAATGGTGTGAGTTCCACAAGAGCTCCACTCACAATATAAGTGAGTGTCGGGCCAAGCAGTCACTGGTGGCCAAGCTGAAGGCTTCCAAATCAAATGCAGGTTCCGACTCTAAATCAGAACCCAATAAGGGGACTAACAAAGGGAAGCAGATCATTGATGCGAAGCCCAGTGCCACCATGGCCACCACAAAGATCTAGAAAATTGAGCCTAAAGATCCAGAGGAGAGGGAATGCCTCTTCCACTCACAAATGTGGGTGAAGGGTTCTCCGCTACAGTTCATTGTCAATAGCGGGAGCCAAAAGAACCTCATTTCAGCAGAAGTCATGAAGCAGTTGGGCCTAAATACTACAACACATCCACAACCATACACCATTGGGTGGCTTCACCAAGGACAAGATCTTCGCGTCAACCAGTAGTGTCGCCTTCCCTATAGCATCAAGCCCTTCACAGATGAGGTATTGTGTGACGTTGCTCCTCTTGAAGTTTCTGATGTATTGTTAGGACAACCATACTTGTGGAAGAAACATGTTGTATATGAGTCTAGACCTGCTCTATGATTATTACTTTGGCTAGTAAGTTGTACAGGATACCATAGGTAGCCCCGCCTACTACCATATCTTTAATCATTGCAATGCAATGTAGTAAGATCATTTCATAGATGAGGAAATTCGTTTTCCTTATGATTCACCCCGAAGGCAAGAAGAAAGTTTTGGCCACGGCTTCCAGGAAAGGCTCCTCTACACATCAATAACAGATGGACAAGGTCGTGGAGGAGTACAGGGACATTTTCGTCTCACCCACAGGGGTAACTCTGCACTGTCACGTCAAGCACTCCATCGATCTGACCCCGGATGCGTCACTGCCCAATGGACTGATCTATCGATGCTCTATTCTACAAAACAATGAGATCAAGAGGCAGATTTAGGAACTACTAAAGAAAGGGAAAATCAGGCCAATCCCATCACCTTGTGGGAGCCCAATTGTATTGGTACAGAAGAAGGATGGGACCTGGAGACTCTGTATTGACTATTGGGCGCTGAACAAGATCACTCTTCGGAATAGGTACCCAATCCCACGGATTGATGACCTTCTAGACTAGCTCAAGGGGGCCAAATATTTTAGCAATATTGACTTGAAGTCAAGGTATCACCAAGTGCCTATCGAACCCTCTGATGTGTGGAAGACTGCCTTCAAATCCAAGGAGGGCCTTTTCGAATGGTTGGTCATGCTGTTTGGATTGACGAATGCCTCTGAAACCTTCATGAGACTAATGGATGACATCTTGTAGCCCTTCACCAATGCATTCGTGGTGGTGTATCTAGATGACATCTTGATCTTTAGCCAAATTTGGGAAGAACACCTCCACCATATTCGGCAGGTCCTTCAAACCCTTCGACAACACAAGCTGTGTGCTAACTTGGAGAAATGCACCTTTGGCCTGACCCAAGTTCAATATCTGGGGTACATCATTGATGAGGAGGGTGTACATGTGGACCCATCCAAGATACAAGTCATTCAAGATTCGCCAGCCCCAACCACTCTAACAGAGCTCCACATCTTTTTGGGTCTTGTCAATTTCTACTACAGGTTCCTGTTGGGGTTATCTCATATCGCTTGGCCTTTAAGTCAAGTCACCAAGGGCAGAGCGAAAGCAAATTTCTTTTGGTCAGAAACCTAGTAGCGATCGTTCTCTAAGTTGAAGAATCACCTTTGTTATGCACTAGTTCTCACATTACCAAACCTGCAACAACCATTTGAGATTTAGATAGATTCCTTCGACTATGCTATTGGGGCAGTTCTTACTCAACATGGGCATCCAATGGCTTACCACAATGAGACACTTTCCGACACAGTCCGAAAGTACTCCACTTATGACAAAGAAATGTATTCCATTGTGCAAGCTTGTCGTTAATGGAAGCATTACATTCTGGGGAAGGAAACGGTCATCCACACAGACCACCAGCCTCTATAGTTCATATAGACACAAGGGAAGTTGTAGAACGATCGCCATCAGAAATGATCCACCTATTTGCAACAGTGCCATTTGAACATTAAGTATAAGAAGGGCAGCAACAATAATGTCGTTGATTGCCTCGGCAGACCAACAATCATGGCGTTGATCACTGTACTCGACTCTTGTGGACACGAGACATCAGCATGGCTGCATGGTTACAAGAGTGATCCAGAATTCGACAACATACACCAGACACTCCTGGAAGGGAAGAAAGTTCCAAATTTTCCCCTTCAGGATGCACAGTTATGCCACTTGGGACACATATGTGTTCCTTCAAGTGAGTGTGCAAGATGATTTGGGAGGCGCACTATAGTCGGGTCGCTGGACATTTCGGAGTAGAGAAAATAGTGGCGGTATTGCAGAAGTACTTTTATTGGCCGAAACTTCGTCAGGATGTTGGGAAGTACATCAGATCCTGCACCGCTTACACCATTGCCAGACCAATCATCAAGAAGCAAGGCTTGTATACTCCTCTACCTACTCCTAGCCGGCCTTAAGAATCTATCTCCATGGATTATATGGCGGGCCTTCCTTCTACTAAGCACAGAAACGACTATGTTTTTGTGGTTGTCGATAGATTCTCTAAGATGGCCATCATGGCGGCCTACAAGAAGAGTATCTCAGCAAAGGCCACTTCTAAGCTCTTCTTTGAGCAAGTGTGCGTACACTTTGGGATCCCACAATACATTATCTCAAATCAGGATAGCAGATTCCTGAGTGAATTTTGGTCAAGTCTCTAGTCGATGCTGGATACAAAACTCACTAAGTCAACGGTTTTCCATCCCCAAACTAATGGCCAAACAGAGGTTGTCAACAAAATGATCGTACACATTTTGTGCATGTACAACTTGAAGCATCCACGCACATAGAATGAAAGTTTCCCCTATGTCCAAGACAGCTACAACAAAGCTCTCCACAGCCCAATAGGCCACAGCCCCTTTTAGGTAGGTCTGGGATTTCATCCATTACGCCCCATTGATGTGGCCATACCATTTACAGCAACTAAGGTAGTTTTGGCTCACGTGCAGTGCGACGCTGAAAGGGCTAACAGCTTCATTGAGCGCATTCAACACATCTGCCAACAGGTCCATTATATATTGGACAGGTCCAATTCTAAGTACAAGCAGTGCCATGATCAACATCGAGTGTTGCACAAGTTCTAGGTGGGCGACAAAGTTTGGCTTCATTTGCAGAAAGAGCACCTTTCTGGGCCCCACCGCAAGCTTTTCCCGCTCTAATATGGGCCATACACCATCACCAAGGTCTTCGGTGACAATGCCTTCAAGCTCAGCATCCCACCGTTTTATGGCCTGCACCCAGTGTTCAATGTAGATCGCCTTCAGTCATACTTCCCACCATTGTTGGACACATCTAACATTGTAGAACAACTCACACCAACATAGCTAAACCCAGACTGCATGGAATAGGCCAACACTGATCGAATCATGGACACACAGGTCAAGAGCACTCGCCATCATAATATCCAACTATATCGGGTTGTCAAAGCTGGCCAAATCCTTCACCAAGGCAAGTGGCTCATCAGGGACCAAGTTCAGCAGAAGTTTCCCCATCTCATGGAGGCACTCAACATAATGGGGACCATTGCTTCCTAATGGGGGAGGAATGATCTAGGTGGATATTGGTGGCCACCTCCCTATTCCACTTGGACCCCCAACATGGTCTCGTTCGGTTTTTCAGTTTCCTTAATTGTATCACAGTTTACTATTTTTGGCATTTTTTGGGTCCTAAACTTCCAGAGCCATTTTGAGGCCCTAAACAACGTTTTTAGGGACAATGGAGAGACCAAAAACGTCCTAAACTAAATTTCTTATCTTGCTTTGGCCTTCTCTTCGAGATTGTCGAAATGAGGTATTATGGTAGACAAACGGAGATCGTATGCAAAAGTTACGACCCCGGGAAGTTGATGTACCAATTTACCCAAACGGGGCCCACAATTTTGGCGCTTCATCTCCTAGGGTTACGTTTTTGGATGTTTAGGGTTTTCCATTGTTTCTCAATAATAAATAGGCCTTTGAGCCTCATTATAACACAGTTCAGAGGCATGTAGCCGCCACATCTCTCCTCAGAGATAAGCTAACATCACCCGAGCTATCTTATTTCCATTCTATTTGTAAGCATAGTTCAGTATTTTTCCATTAATGAAATGAAGTGTTTTTCTGCCGCATCTCTGTGTTTATGATTATATCTGTAAGTTGTTGCGTTCTTGTTTAAGTTCAAATCAGTTGTATCAGAGCGGTCTGCTCTTTCTTTGTTTTTCTTTGCATGTCCCCAACAAGGTCAAGGTATAAGGAATTAGGGCTCGATCTGGTTGAACCATTGCAGGATCAACCTCACAAAACCCGATGACCTCCCATGGCGGAAGAAAAGAAAGACAAGGGGGCAGGAGATCCTTCCAAAATGTTGCTCGAAGAAGTTGTTGAGTGACGATGATGGATAACTTTGCCCAGATCCTTTGACGGCTACCCACAGGTGATGCATCTTCATCCAATAGCTACTCTGGAGGCACTACTCCTTTTAAGGTACAAGTTAACTTCGATATTCCCACATTCGAAGGCCTGATAAATGCAGACGTCGTAGATAAATGGTTAAATCTATTGGAAGGATATTTTTCAGTTCATGACTTTTCCAATCGGAAAAAGATTACGTTTTCACTTCTCAAAGCCGCCCCACACATCAAGGATTGGTGGGAAACCTACCGTGAACAAAAGGACAAGAGTGAACCCTCGATGTTTTCAGCTGCACCCACTTGGAATTCTTTCCAAGATTCCATCAAGGAACAGTATTACCCGGTCGGGAGCTATGAAGATAAATACATAAATTGGACCACACTATGGTAGGGAAGGGACCAAGATGTGTCGGCATTCACAAATGCTTTCCATACCCTTCGCATGAAGTTGCGTATCAAGGATACTAAGCAAAATTTGGTGCTCAAGTACCACGGCTGTCTACACAAGTACATCCAGGATGAGATGGAGTTCCTGTACATTTCCTTGCTCGGCACGATGTATCGGTACGCTGTAAAGATTGAGTAGAAGTTTAAACAGAAGAAGCAGGACTTTGGAGCTGTGAATCCAAAGCAAGGAAAACGCACCCCCAAACCACAGAACAAGGGACCAAGCCAAGGCGAGGCTACCCAGGACAACCCACCGAAGCCACAAGAAAATAACAACACCACAAAGACGAAGAAGGACATGGGAAAATGGTGTGAGTTTCATAAGAGATCCACTCACAATACAAGTGAGTGTCAGGCCAAGCAATCACTAGTGGCCAAACTGAAGGCTTCTGAATCAGACGTAGGTTCCGACTCTGAATCAGAACCCGATAAGGGGAGTGACAAAGGAAAGAAAATCATTGATGCTTAGCCCAGTTCCACCGTGGCAACCACAAAGATCCAAAAAATTGAGCTTGAAGAGCCAGAGGAGGGGGAATGCCTCTTCCACTCACAGATGTGGGTGAAGGGTTCTCCACTGCAGTTCATTATCGACAATGGAAGCCAAAAGAACCTCATTTTAGCAAAAGTCGTGAAGCGGTTGGGCCTAAATACTACAGCACATCCACGATCATACACCATTGGGTGTCTTCACCAAGGACAAGATCTTCACACCAGCCAGTAATCTCGCCTTCCCTATGGCATCAAGCCCTTCACGGATGAGGTATTGTGTGACGTTGCTCCTCTTGAAGTTTCTGATGTATTATTAGGACAACCATACTTGTGGAAGAGATATGTTGTATATGAGTCTAGACCTCACTCTGTGATAATTACTTTGGCTAATAAGTTGTAGAGGATATCGGAGCTAGCCCCGCCTACCACCATCTATTTGATCATTGCAAAGTAATGTAGTAAGATCATTTCCCATACCAGGAAATTTGTTTTCCTTATGATTCGCCCCAAGGCAAGAAGAAGGTTTTGGCCACGGCTTCCAGGCAGGGCTCCTCTGCACAGCAGCAACAGATGGACAAGGTTGTGGAGGCGTATAGGGACATTTTCGCCTCACCCATAGGGGTACCTCTACACTATCAGGTCAAGCACTCCATTGATTTGACCCCAAGCGCGCCACTGCCCAATGGACTGATCTATCGACACTTTGTTCTAGAGAATGATGAGATCAAGAGGCAGATTCTGGAACTACTGCAGAAAGGGCACATCAGGCCAAGCTCATCACCCTATGGGAGCCCAATTATATTGGTACAGAAGAAGGATAGGACCTGGAGACTCTGTATTGACTATCGGGTGCTGAACAAGATCACTATCCGGAATAGGTACCCAATCCCGCGAATTGATGACCTTCTGGACTAGATCAAGGGGGCCAAATATTTAAGCAAGATTGACTTGAAGTCATGGTATCACCAAGTGCCTATCGAACCATCCGATGTGTGGAAGCCTGCCTTCAAATCCAAGGAGGGCCTTTTCGAATGGTTCGTCATGCTATTAGGATTGAAGAACGTCCCTCCAACCTTCATGAGACTGATGGACAACATCTTGCGGCCCTTCACCATTGCATTTGTGGCGGTGTATCTAGATGACAACTTGATCTTCAGCTAGAGTTGGGAAGAACAACTCCACCATATTCGGCAAGTCCTTCAAACCCTTCGATAACACAAGATGTCTACTAACATGGAGAAATGCACCTTTGGCCTGATCCAGGTTCAATATCTGGGGTACATCATTGATGAGCAGGGTGTACATGTGCACCCATCCAAGATACAAGTCATTCAAGATTGGTTAGCCCCAACCACTCTAACAGAGCTCCGTGGCCTTTTGGGTCTTGCCAATTTCTACCGTAGGTTCTTGTTGGGGTTATCTCATATCGCTTGGCCTTTAAGTCAAGTCACCAAGGGTAGAGCAAAATAAAAGTTATTTTGGTCGGAAACCCAGCAGGGAGCGTTCTCGGAGTTGAAGAATCGCCTCTGTTCTGCACCAGTGCTCACATTACCAGACCTGCAACAACCATTTGAGATTGAAACAAATGCCTCCGACTATGCTATTGGGGTAATTCTTACTCAACATGGGCATCCAATGGCTTACCATAGTGAGACACTTTCAGACACATTCTGAAAGTACCCCACCTACGACAAAGAAATGTATTCCACTATGCAGGCATGTCATCAATGGAAGCATTACATTCTGAGGAAGGAGACGATCATCCACACAGACCACTAGCCTCTACAATTCATACAGATACAAGGGAAGTTACAGAACGATCCCATCAGAAATGGTCCACCTATCTGCAACAGTTCCATTTGAACATTAAGTATAATAAGGGCAGCACCAATAATGTCATTGATTTCCTTAGCAGACCACCGGTCATGGTGCTGATCACTGTGCTCGACTCGTGTGGGCACAAGACGTCAGGGTGGCCACATGGTTACAAGAGTCATCCAGAATTCTGTAGCATATACCAGACACTCCTAGAAGGGAAGAAAGTTCCAAATTTTCACTTTCAGGATGCACTGTTATGCCACTTGTGACACATATGTGTTCCTTCAAGTGAGCGTGCCAAGATGATTTGGGAGACGCACTACAGTCGGGTCGCTGGACATTTTGGAGTAGAGAAAATAGTGGCAATATTGCAGAAGTATTTTTATTGGCCGAAACTTCGTCAGGATGTTGGGAAATACATTAGATCCTGCACCGCCTGCATCATTGCCAAACCAACCATCAAGAAGCAAGGCTTGTATACTCCTCTACCTACTCCTAGTCGTCCTTGGGAATCTGTCTCCATGGATTATATGTCAGGCTTTCCTTCTACTAAGCACGGCAACGATTGTATTTTCGTGGTCGTCGACAGATTCTCTAAAATAGCCATCATGGCGGCCTACAAGAAGAGTATCTCAACAGAGACCATTGCTAAGCTCTTATTTGAGTGCGTGTGGGTGCACTTTGGGATCCCACAGTCCATTATCTCAAATCGGAACAGTAGATTCCTGAGTGCATTTGGTCAAGTCTCTGGTCAATGCTGGATACAAAACTCACTAAGTCCATCGCTTTCCATCCCCAAATTGATGGCAAACTCGAAGCATCCACACACATGGGATGAAAGTCTCCCCTATGTCCAACACAGCTACAACAGAGCTCTCCACAGTGCAACAGGCCACATCCCCTTTTAGGTAGGGTTGGGATTTCAGCCATTGTGCCCCATTGATGTGGCCATACCATTGACAGCCACTCAGGTAGATTCGGCTCACACGCAGTCCAAAGCTGAAAGGGATAACAACTTCATTGAGTGCATTCAACACATCCGCCAATAGTTTCATGATATATTGGACAGGTCCAATGCTAAGTACAAGCAGCGCCATGATCAACATTGAGTGTCGCACAAGTTCCAAGTGGGCGACAAAGTTTGGCTTCATTTGCAGAAAGAGCGCCTTGCTTGGCCCTACCACAAGCTTCGCCTGCTCCGACATGGGCCATACACCATCACCAAGGTCGTCGGTGACAATGCCTTCGAGCTTAGCATCCCACCGTTCCTTGGTCTGCACCCAGTGTTTAATGTAGATCGCCTTCATCCACACTTCCCGCCATTGTTGGACACATCTGACATTTCAGAAGAGCTCACACCAATAGAGCTAAACCCAGACTGCATGGAATAGGCCACCATTGATCGGATCATGGACATATAGGTCAAGAGCACTCGCCAGAAGAATATCCAACTATATCAGGTTGTTAAAGCTGGCAAACTCCTTCACCAAGGCAAGTGGCTCACCAAGGACCAAGTTCAGCAGAAGTTTCCCCATCTCATGGAGGCACTCAACGCAATGGGGACCATTTCTTCCTAAGGGGGGAGGAATGATCCAGGTGGATATTGGTGGCCACCTTTCTATTCCACTTGGAACCCCAACACTGTCTCGTTCAGTTTTTCAGTTTTCTTAATTGTAGCACAGTTTACTATTTTTGGCAATTTTTTGGGTCCTGAACTTCCAGAGCCATTTTGAGGCCCTAAACAACGTTTTTAGGGAAAATGGAGAGACTAGAAACATCCCAAAATAGCTTACTTGTTTGTTTTCGGCCTGCTCTTTGAGATCTTTGAAACGAGGTATTATGATAGCCAAACAGAGATCGTATGCCAAAGTTACAACCCCGGGAAGTTGATGTACCAATTTACCCAAACAGGACCCATAGTTTTGGTGCTTCATCTCCTAGGATTAGGTTTTTGGATGTTTAGGGTTTTCCATTGTTTCTAAATAATAAATAGGCCTTTGAGCCTCATTGTAACACAATTCAGAGGCATGTAGCCACCACATCTCTCCTCAAAGATAAGCTAACATTGCCCGAGCTATCTTATTTCCATTATGTTTGTAAGCATAGTTCAGTATTTTTCCATTAATGAAATGAAGTGTTTTTTTGCCGCATCTTTGTGTTTATGATTATATCTGTAATTTGTTGCATTCCTGTTTAAGTTTGCATCAATACACAAAGTCTTGAACACTTTCGCACAAGTGTCATCACGGTTGTCCTAAAGCCTATCTTAAGTGTTGCACTTGTTGTATCTTGTCATGAGGTAGTCACGCGAAGGGAAACGCTTTGTTTACATTTTCTGATGATCTATGTTGTCATGTCATCAAAGTATGATAAGTGTGTGATCACATTCAAGGTTCATCACAGTTCATTACCCATCGCACACTTAGCCATTTTCGGAAAATCTTCCCAATCGCGCAACTTAGCTTCATCGGGCCCCGACTGAACTATGCACTGCGTAGTCTTAGCCCTCTAAGTTGTGATGTTACTGCTTGGAATTTTGTAATGTGTAGTTCCTATCCTCCGGGGCTGCTTCTCTGCACAATTCCTGAGCCCATCTCCCGATCTTGACCCCTAGAATTGCGCAGTTGTGTCTCCCAGTCTACCTTCAACTACGCACTTCGCATCTTCAACCCTCAAGCTTTTACCTTGTCTACTAGAACTGCAAAATGAACAAAATCCTATCTGCCCTTGGCATTCAAAACTGCACATATGCTTCTTTCAGTGCCATTTCCCTCAGTCAGACCCCACTACCTCCAGAGACTATGCAGTTCTGTCCTTCAAGCCCCCCTAAGATGTGCATTGCGCAGTCTCAGAGCCCAAGCTCTACCCTTGACTGTTGGAACTGTGTAATGCGCATTCACCAGGCCCCTCTCCCCAGTCTGTGACTTGTCCCCGGCTCAATTCATGGATAAGAATGCATCATCTTAGACTAGGGGGTTTTCAAATTGATGTCATCCCGTCATTAGTGAATTGCAGGAACAGGTACACTATCAAGTCATGGCAAGATGATGAATAAGGAGAAAAGCATGACTAAGTATTCTCTTATAATTTAACTCACAAGTGGATAAATCAAGAGAAAGAAAATGGACACAAGTTTGCAAGTTCCATCCAAGACTAAAGATCATCGAAGACTTTGCATCACTATTGTGGACCATGTATATTGTATTCAAATGTATTGTAAAGTGGAAGTCCAAAGGAAACACATGAATATGGAGATTCATGTAAGTTGAAAATTCATAGGAAGTTGAACAATGATGAGGGTATTCAAAGAGTCACAAAGAGGAAGCATAACCCCTTGGTTACATATACCCCCTCATCGTATGAGCAAAGGACTTTTCACCTTGGCTCCTCCCACAAGGCATTAGAGAGATCAGCTAGTTCTTTGAGGAGCAAGGAGTGGCTCCAATGTCCCACTATTGGGGATAGTGATGTAAATTGTAAACATGTGTATTGGAATTTTTTCTTAATAATATAAGCCTTTACGGCCAACACGTTCTTCATGCATGGACTATGAATGTTTGTAAGACTATTTTGTGGACGTTTATATTTCATGTTTTATTTCACATGTACTAAGATAGTTGAACTATTTTGGTTATTTTAGTTCTTATCTTATTGAGAATGTGTTGTATTCGTTTTTATTGTTGTCCCATCATTGTGAACTATTCTGCGGGATATTAGACAGATATTTCCCTGTTTGTTGGTTGTAACGACCCTCGCATCCATTGTGGACTATTCCACTGGATGTTAGACAGATCCTTCTTATTCATGTGTGTCTCTTCCTAGCTGGTACTATTACATCTCACAGAGAGGCTCACTTCTCTCCCCCCTTTTCAATAGAATAAACTTGACACAATTGCACCTACACACTCACCAGGAACACCCCCGTTGTTTTTTTAGGACACCATTGCATCCCTCTCTTGTGCTGATAGCCAGAGCTAAGGAAACTATTTAAGGATTTGGAAACCAGGCCTTTATACCGGATGGGACTCCTACACCAAACGGTGTGAGGTTTGATTGGGACATCATATCGGGGATATCCCCTGAATGTTGGCGGGTCCAGCACTGTCAACAGGTACTTGTACAAGTATTGTCCATGGTTGTATTAAAAGATAGAGAAAATCGTATCCTCTTAATTTAATGAGTGGTTATATATGGGTGGTTGATTACCATTGATGGTGAGCGTTCAGGAAGTCACATTAGTCTATTTTCTATCTCTATCTCAAGTCTCAAAACAAAATTGGAAAAAATGCTATCAATACTTAGGGTTAGGTAAATAGGACAAGGATGGAGTTTCTTTGGTAAAGTGGAAATGTCTTGCTCAATCAAATACATATGGGGTTTAGGCATTCAAATATATAGTTCTCATTTTCCCTTGCATTCAATGACACTAAGAGAATCTTAAAGACAATGATTGTGGTATAAGGTTGGGAAGAAAAAGTATATTGAACTAAAAAAATTAGTTCACTATATAATAGACCTTTAAAATACCTCACATGAGGATAAATCACATATAAGGCTATGGTGAAGGCATTCCCTTTGATATGTAATTATCTAGCATGGATGACCGAAGTTGAAAAATAGGTTTTATTTGGAAAAGTTTCATGGATGGGAGTTATAGATACGCAATTTTTGAGGGATTCTTGACAAAATTCATGGTAAGAGCACACAACATTAGCACATTATTATAACAGATATTTCATAGGAATCTAATCAAAAGGTTGGAGGTCGACCTAGGAAATTGGTGTGGAAAATGAACTTGCATTAGAATGCACTACTTTTAGGAGAAGTAAAGTCTAAGCCTTTGTCTAGACAAGGGAGTAAAAGGATATTTTGGTATTAAATAGGAATAAGGAAGGTAGAATGAACATGGTCAAATCAGGATACACGCTTTATTTCTCTATACCAATTGAAAATAATATTAGCTGGAGGCACCTATCAAAACTAAAAAATTCTTTAGTTACTAATGAAGAGGAAGGTTTTGCATAACATATATACAAAAATTCAATTAGGAAGGTCCTCAAATGTGTTATTTATGTAGAGAGCGTGATGACACTATAGATCATATCTTTATACATTTTCACAACATAAAATAAGTATGGTATGCATCTAAGAGGTTAACAACATATAAGGGAAATTAGGATGGAGCCATACTTGAGGAAGCATTCGAGCATTGGCTGAAGAGCCATGAGATTAGTAACGATCATAAGCCTCTATTACTCTTAATAATGTAGGTTATTTTCTTAGGTAGAAAGGAAGATGTCTTGAAAGGGAATCTATAGACACATGGGAAAGTTTTCTATAAAATCCAATTTGTTTATATAACTAATTAAGTCCTAAAATGGGAAAGATGAAAATGACATTGGATGTGCTAGAGATAGAAAAGACAATATGATGGATTTTCTTTGACAATTCACCACAAGAAATCCTAAGGATCACTGGTGCAGAAGCATTAATCTCTCTTTCATTTGATCATTGGTAGCAATTCAAATGCATCTTAGGGGTAGGCTTAAAAAATATATATGAGGTCATGGAAGTCGACTGTTATGATATTTGAACACTTAGGAGTTAGTTAATACCAACTTGGCCTAATGCACCTTTAGGTACAATATATTTATGTGTTGTGCTTTTATTAGTGTGCATTAGTATGAATTTGCAGTTATGTAATCTAAAAATCATGATATCTTTTAGACATAAAGTGATATGGCTATTAATATTCTCCGCAATACTAATGCTATGTTGACCCATGGCTTAGCACTTGATTAGTCCACGATCTCTATTTAAAGAGTATGGAGGGTGTTTTGTTGATGATCAATCATCATAAAATCTTATGTAATTTTTGTTTTTTTTGCATTAATATATTTCTTCAAGTGGTCGCATTGGTTAGGCCCATGGATTGTTTCTCTCTTTGAGGGTTTTAACCATGTAATACACTAGTGTATTGATCTTTGATTTTTTGTGTGAGAGCTTGCTTAAGGTGTTTTACTTCTGTAGGAATACTCTTTTATGTTGAACATGGTACCATATCCCATATGAAGACCCACTCTTGTTATTGATCATGGTCCTAAACTTATGTTGTCCCATGCATCAAAATATTTTTGGGTTCCAGTATTTTTGTACATTTATTGGTTGATTGACATGTTCCGTTGTGACTAGAGCACTGCTTTTAGTTGGAAACAATTTTTGTTTCACTTAAAATTGTTTTTGGTTTCCCAAGATATTGCCATTTTTTCAAATTCGAAGCTATATAGTTTCATTACACTTTTTGTTTTTATTTTTTAAAAGTTCGTTTTACAATATTTTAATAGTTTAGTTTTCTATTTATATTCCTAGTTTTCTGCCCTTTTTTGGTTTGTGTGGACTCTTTACCATGTGCTTTGCATGATCTTGACAAACTAGAAATAAGGAAGAAATGCTTTCTTTTATGCATATGCTCTTTGTTGCATGCTTTATGCAATCTCAACAAATTAAAATCAGGAAGGAAATTTGCATTTTTAGGTAGACTAACAGAGATTTTACCTCAACCATTTTGTTTAGTTTCTGATTTTATTATTATTATTATTATTTTGTGTGAGGTTTTTTACAAGAAAAAAAATGTTGGATTTCAAGGTAATCCTGTATTTCAAATAAAATAGTAAAAAAATGTTCTCATCTTCCTTTATAACATTTATTATATATTTTGCATTAGCTCACTAGGTTGAAAGTTACTTTATTAAATAAGAGGTCTCCAAATTTAGTGTTTCTTTTTATTAAGTTACTTCCTCGAAAAAAGAAAAAAAAGATCATGCAACTTTAGCTCATAATATAACTTTATTGTAAAGTGAATTTCACTTATATTTTAAAAATGAATCACTATAAAGTAACACAATGCTCCTTTTTGCAATTACGTTTTGCATGCAATTTTAATTTATAAAGTAACTTCATTGTAAAAGTGATTTTCACTTATTTTATAAATGTGGATCACTTCATGTGAAATTAATTATTTGTAAAAGTGAGCTTAGGAAAACCTGGAAAAATAAGGAAACATTTTTTTTACTCAATAACCTCATTGCGCATTCATCACTGTGTTGACCACCCTTTATGTACCACGTGGGATTTTGGTTATCTTTTATGCCTTTCTTAAAAAAGGTAGAACTTTGATATTTAAACTCTACTTTTGGTGCTATTTATTTGAAACTACCTATTTTCTTGAGAACTTTCCATTCAAATAGTTAGTTTTTGCTTTTGAAGACATATTATTTGTGTATCTTAATATGAATAGTCAAATTTGTATTTTGCTTGCCAACTCAAACTAATTCTCATGAAAATATTGAGTGGAGGATGCGTTATGAAATAAAGGATTGTATCATATTACCTTGCAAAAAGTAACTTCCCCCATTGATGCTTAAAAGTAAACAAAATAGGATAATAAAAATGATGAAGCATATAGATTAATTATAATTTCCATCTCTAATGATTTACAGTTTTGCATTCAAAGAATGATCTACATAAACCTTGGGAAAGGATGGAAATCGTAGTTGGAAAAGACAATGAGATTTGATCCAACCAGCTTGAAACCCAATTGATTGTTTATACCCTAGTGATTTCTTTTTCATTGGATGTTATATATCTAATTTCAAAACACTTTCTTGACTATAAGATATAAAAAAAGGGATGCTCAGTATAGGTATGCTATTATAGGTCAACTTTGTCATGCATAGTTTTATATCTATTTTTCACTTTACCAAAAGATCCACTTGCACATCACCCTTTATTGAATATTTTTGTTATTATTTAATTAGAGAACAAGGTAAGTCCTTGTATCTTGAAGTGATCAACCTTGTAGGTACATCTAACAAAGCCTAGTCATTTGATAGAAAGATAAATCAAAGCATGTAAAGAAGTGACATCCTCGCAACAACAAGCAAAGCAGAGCTCCCAAACCTTCTCAACGGGCTTCAACTCCAATTGTGACAAAGTATCAAAATAGAAAAGTAAGAATATTTAGAGACATTACAATTTTGGGGGTTGAGATTGTCATCTAAATTTTAAAATTTTCAATAAGATGGATGTCTTAGAATTAGCACTGAAGAAGCACACATTAGGGTAATTTTCAAGTCTAAAATGGGCCTCCGGATGAAAATACTAAAATAATAATGAAAAATATAAAAGAATATTTATGGATTTTAAAGGGAAAGAAAGAAAACTATTTTTTTAATTGTATTTTTGGCTAATCTTCTTATATGATTATTCCAAATGTAGGCAGTTGTTCAATATCGAATTATGCATAATTGAATTATGTATCCAACAAGTACCTAATCCACATACTTTTGAATATATGCACACTAAAAAAAATTGAAAATACATGAAAAAATGTGTTTCTTGAAAATACATGAAAAAAACATGTTTCTTTCAAGAAACATATTTTTTTTCAAGTACTTTCAATTTTTTCGGTGTGCGTCTACTCAAAAGTATGCAAAGTGGTTACTTGTTGGATGTAAACTTTAAGAGATATATTTTTTATGTTTTTTCATTTTTTTTCAATCTGGGTATCTCAAGGGTATGTATAATGGGTAGTCATTGGATGTAGAATTTAATTTTGCATCCAACAAGTGCTTGCACTCGACATTTGAGTAAATCTGTAAAGAGATAGGTTGTAAATACAATTATCAAAAGTAGTTTTTTTTTCTCTCCAAAAATATGTATCCCTAGGGATGCATAATCTTGAATCTTATTGTTTCTTTAAAATTGATTTTTTTTGGTAAATATCTTGTTTTTAGGCCCATTTTTTACATCAAAATCCTGTTAATCACATCAACTTTGATTCTTCTTCTCTTAAATGTTCTTCTTATGGATAGGTATTTTATGCTTCTATTTTTTCCTTCAATGCAATGTCTACTACTTCTAATGAGTGGCTTGTTGATTCTGGTGCACCTTATAATATGGCTAAGGATCAAACCATTTATTTTACTCTTAATGAATGTAATACAATTGAATATTTGTTGGTGATAATAGACCTCTTATTGTTGTATGATATATAACAATTCAATGAGATGATGGTCATTTTAATGATGTGTTATATCAGTATATCAAATCATTCATTTAGGTTAAGGTAAAATAATGTAGAGTTTTGACCTCACCAAGTTGTAATCAAATATTTAAAAGATACTGAGCATGTTTTATCAATTAGAATTGTTGATGATATTACCAAGTTCTACAGATTTGACAACTTTGGGTTATCATCATTTCCATTAGTTTCTATCTCTCATAGTGATAACTTAAGAAAACTTTGGAATGAGAAATTTGGTCATCTAAACCATTGCTCATTGCAACAACTATGTAATCAAAATATGGTGATTGGTCTTCCTCTCGTTTCTTTAAGAGATGGTCTTTGGGCCAATTGTATTCTTGGAAAACATCATTATGACAATTTTGACAAATGTGCCTCTTCATATGCCCCGACCTCCTTCTAACTTGTCCATAGTGATTTATGTGGTCTATTTTCATATTCTTTCTTTATGTCCAATTACTTCTTAAATTTAATTCTTGATTTCTTCAAGTGCACATGGGTTAATTCTTAAAACCTAAGAGTGAAATATTTGACATGGTTTTGGCCTACAAGGCCCTTGTAAAACAAAAATATAGATGCCAACTATAAAAGTTGAGAAAAAATAATGTAGGAAAATATCTGAACAACAAATTTACAACCTAATACACTCTGCATGGGATTTATATGCAACCTACTATTCGTATGTTTCTAAGAGAAAGAATCACACATTAAATGTAATGACAAATTGTATGATCTTCTGTAATATATTAAGTCTCCATTTTTTGTTACAAGTCATTAATTATGCCAATTACATTCCCACAAAGGCTTAAAAAAAATAACATTGTAAGAAACATGGAGTAAAATTGAACAAGGAGTAAGCTACTTCCATGTGTTTGGTACTGAAGCATGACTCACATACCTAATGAGAAAAGTAAAGCATTACAACCTAAAAGTGAGTTGTGAATTTTTGTTGGATATTTTGAAGATGTAAAATGGTATATAATTATTCAACCTAATTTCATTGAAATTATTATTATGAGTGATGTTAATTTTGATGAAATTCTCTTGGATTACAAACTTAATTCAACATTTGTGCCCCCTTTTTTTTCCCAAATTTTTGTTAATGGTCCGATTTAGGTTTTTTCTTAAGGATGAAAATCCACCTCTTCCTACTCACCTTCCTCCAGTTGGGCCCATTTAACATGAACTTGCACCAACACCATTTCTTTCTAGATGAGTTTGAATAACATGAGAAGTAGTTGGTGATCTTGTCAATTATCGTACATATCAATGGCATACACATTCATTGTTCCAACAAGCCTAATTTCTTTTGGTTCAAGTTTTAGAGACTCGTGATTAAGAAGCATTTGCAGAATCTTTCATCCATTCAAATCAAGAACACAATAATGAATGAATAATATTTTTCATTAATAATGAACAATACTTGGGATTGCGTACCTCTTCCAAAAGGAAGAAAACTTTTCATATGTAAATGGTTGTATAGAACCAAGTACGCATCATATGGAAGTGTTGAAAGACATAAGGCCTAGCTAGTTTCAAAAGTATTTTCTTAAGTTGAAGATATTGGCTATAATGAAACATTTGTCTTTTTAGACAAAATTAATTCCATCCTCCTTGTTCTAGCTTGTCGTCTCACATAAAGGGGAGGTTCATTAGATGGATGTTAAATTTTCCTTCTTACATAGGGATTTACTAGAATAAATTTACATGGAATAATTTCTTGGATGTGTTTAGAATGAATCTAGCCTTTTTTGGCACCTTAAGAAATTTGTGTATTGTCTTAAATAAGCACCTTGAGCTTCATATGTTCAAATGGGTAGCTTTCTTCTTGACATCGACTTTTATAGATGTCATTTTGACCTTAATATATATACCAAGAAAGTGGGTAACCATCACATATTACATGTTCTTATGTTGATGACCTTATTCTCACTGGTAGTGACCCCAAACTTTTAAACCATGTGAAATTAAACCTTAAGAAATAAATTGAAATGACATACTTCGAATATTTACATTATTTCCTTACCCTCCGAGTGTTCCAAACCAATGAAGGAATTTCCCTTTCCCAATCTAAGTATGTATATTCCCTTCTTTACCACTTTCACATGGAATATTGTAAATTGACCCCTTCTCCCTTCCATACTAGAGCCAATTTGCTATATCAAGTATTAAACCCAAACTTGGGCCCTATATTGTAATACCCTTCAATTTTCCATGTTAATGATTTACTACTTTTATACATGGACTATTTTTAGACTTGATGGCTAGGAAAGCCATGTTAGACTTGTGAAATGATGTGATCAATAAAATTATTGAGAAGTAATTAATAAATTATTATTAATAAATAAAATGTTGGAAATTACTCGAGAAACAAGCACGAGAGTTAGAAGACTCTTTCCGAGTTGGAAACAGTTATTGGTGGTTAAATTCAAGATAAAATTTCCCCTAAATATCTCCTAAAAAAATCCCTAGGAGGAAATAGATAGGATTTATTATGATGGGGGAGAAATATCTATTAAATAACTTAGTTGGAGAAGGATACTAAGTTGGGTGAAGAAAAGCGCTACGAGAGAGAAAGGAAGGCTTTAAGGAAAAAGGAAAAGAACCTTTTTCGAAAAAGAAAAACAAAACAAAAAGGCCTAGGCAAGTGGGTTGGTAGACCCAAAAAGTGGGAAGCTTCTAAAATTTGTTGGGGAAGCAAAAACTTATAAATATACACCATTCAAGAATCAATGGGGTTGTTGGTTCCATTGGAAAGCATATCTTAGCTCGGGGGGAACTGGTGGATTCAGTTCATGGTTGGGAGGAACGTGCTCAATTCTTGAGTAATTTACCAATCAGTGATTCTAGTTAGGATTATGTTTACTTTTTCTTTGAGTTATGGTGCATTTTAATCTCGTAATTATGTTCATTTTTGGATGATAGAGGATTGTTTCATTGATTAGTATGTTGTTTCACTAGTGATAAAAGAGGCTAAGCAATCTCTCATAGGAAACTAATTTGACTTTGCATGTGTTGTGTATTTGTATGTGTAATAGCAATGATGAGGTTTTTGTTCGTGTAAGTATATAGATGGTTTTCTTTAAAGTATTAAGGATTCGTGTGGAATCCTTAGATGAAGAAAATGCAAGATGAAGGACATAATATAGATATAGATGCATATATGTAGAAATTTAATGGAGGAAAATTTATATTCTTTTCTTGAAATTAATAAGGAACAAACAAGTTTATATTGGAATCTACATTTATTGAAAATATTTTATAACGAGTTCATCTAGTTTTTTTCTTAAAAATTATAGCTAGTCTTGTACACTCGAGAAGAGAGGAAGAATCTAATATAAAGACCCAGAAACCTGGAAAGTGTAGAATTACCTCCAAATATATATAGTTAGGAGAACAATTACTGTATGACGGGTTGAGGGATTTTAATTCTACTTTTGCAACTCTATTACTCATGTACGCTTTTGGTTTTAAAAGGGAAAGATACATAGATTTTCCTTGAACCTTAAAATAAATTTACAAGCCATGAAAAGGAATGTACTTCATTTAGTGAAATTTTTTAAAGGAATTAACAAGTGTTAGTGGTGGTATTACTGATACAATAGAAACCAAGTAGTTATTATCTTGCATGCATGGGACTGTAATCAGATAATTTAAAATTCACAGAGTGCGAGTAAATATATTATGTTACCTCATGGGTTATGATAAAAAATTTAAGAAAAACAAATAGATATCATGCAACCAATACCAATCAACAAAATCTTAAGTGATTATGAGAGTTGGAGGACAAAATTAATGCTCAGGAGGGTATTATCTATCAAACCCTTACCATATTTGGGCAACCATAGACATGAAGTCCCTACAAGTCGTAGTTAAATGATAGGGCATTTAACATAGCAAATCGCAGTCATATGTTTCACCCAATCAAAGTACAGTAGGAAAATAATTCAACAGTGACTGCCTTGTATAAACAATGTGACAATTTGAAATTTTGAACGAAATCGTTTAGAAATGGTGAGTGTTAGCTGTTGTATGGAGAATTACATAAACCGAAGGCTACATTATACAGACTCCAAATTAGAAGCGATAGTCCAAAAATGTAAATAATAAGTGAGAAAGGAAAAATATGTTTGTGTGTTGTTATAAGTTCAATAAAGAGAGTATTTTTCCAACGAAAGCAAATATTCATTCACTTTCTAAAAAATAACTTTGATTTTTATTACAAAGAAGAACTTATAGAAAGTATTGTGTAAAAACATTCAAAGTAGGGAACATATAGTGAAATAAGCATTAGAGTTAATTAGGAAAAAAAAAAACTTTAGCATATTGGGCCAATCGTGATAATATAATCCACCTCAGAAAGATATCATGTTCAAAGTTTGTAAGCACTTGAGGGCTTCCATTTTAACATATATTGATTACACATCATCAAACAAAGAGTCTAGGTGCCATGAAATGAGAATCATACAAATTCTAGCAGAAAGTGTCCCTGAAATTCATATAAATAACAGGACAGATGCCACCCTACTAAACTGCATGCGAACAGTATGATAAATTTCCCTAAATAAATTTCCCTATAGGGAAGAGTTGGTAGTCGTTACTCTAGAGCGAACGACTATGAAGAGAATTGTAAACCAAATCTCAATGTGCCTTGAATTTAATAATAAGAAGCCCATGAGAAATGTGATAGAGACTGACCTATAGCATAGTGAGTAGGAGTTAGAGGTGGGAGGCATGTCCTCTGCCATATGAATTTAAAGTGACCATAGCTTCAAACATACCTATATAAATTATTCAAAGAAGGTAGTGAGTGAGAGTATACTTATGGAAATTCATCTTAATACAATTTAGAAATCACTACCAAATAACGAAAGTATACATGCGGCGAAGACTATTCCAAGCACTCTCCTCCTATACATTATAGTTTGACCACCATTAATGATGTGAGACTTTACAAGGGATTATATGTACCATGAGGAGAGATGGTAAATCATCAAAAACAAATAAAATGACATATAATAAGAGAATGGACACTACAACGGCTTCAACCTTCTCCCGAGACAAACACAGAAGGTGTGCGTCGAATTCGTTGGGCCATGACAACCATTTGTAAAAATAAATGAAAACCCCCCAAAAGAAGATTACCTGGGCCCCTGACAGAGTAAATATCACTCCAGGAGAAGCCTTCCCAACCCTGCATGGTAAGTATTGGCACCTTAAGCTAACTAAATAAACGAAAAAGTGGAAATCAAGTAAATTACAAGCAATAAATCTACATTAAAGGAGAAAAACAATGATTACCTATAGGAACCGTTGTGGAAGAATTCCCATGAAAGTTGCAATGACACCCATAAACCGGTGTTGAACTCACATTATCACGATAAGGTTGAGAGCAAACCTAAAATGACATAAGAAGAACTTAGTCAAAATAAATAAAAATAGATTATCTTGAGCTACTAATAGAGTGGCAAAGAAGAAATGATTTAATCATTACTAGATTCCTTCTAGAGCTAAGCACAGAATCTAGGAGAGGATATCACTGCCATGAAACCCTAGTAAGAAACCACAAATGCCAAGATGCCAGTAACTCTCATGGAAGTGTTATGCAAGCACGACACAACCCAATTTACGAGAAAAACAAATGAAATGGAAACCAACTTAGATTCTTAAGTTAGGGTTTTGGGAAACGAATTCCCACCCTTGGATTGGTAAATAAAATCCCCACCATTCATATGAGTAAAGTAATGATAGTCACATGAAGTTCATGTGGGCCATGAGGACGTGGCCACTACCAGTTCCTATCATGAAACTCTATGACCATCTACCCATTGATCCCCTTAATCCCACGTGATTTTTTGTGGTTGGAAGAACCATATTATATAAAGTTAGTAACCAACATTTCTTAATAAAGTTTGAGTAAAACCACTAACCA
The DNA here is from genome assembly GCA_031772625.1 of Pinus tabuliformis. Lineage (NCBI taxonomy): Eukaryota > Viridiplantae > Streptophyta > Pinopsida > Pinales > Pinaceae > Pinus > Pinus tabuliformis. Next base: position 831,995,615 of record CM062816.1, read on the forward strand.
AATCCTTTGTTGTTTCTGCACTAATGTATGGAACCCATATATATAAACCATATAATTCATATATGTGCATTAAAGGGAATAATAACATTATTGTTTTTAGTTGATTCAATTAGTCCAGGAGAAGTCCTATTGAAATTGAGGTAGGGGACTATTAAATGAGATAGAAACCTTTAGATGTATCAACCATAAGTGGAAAAAAATTGAAAAAAAATAATAATAGTTATTGTGAAACTAAGGTACATGACATATGGTATCAGAGTACCAGTTTCAAATCTTAGCCTATTGGGAACCACTACATTTGGAATATAGTTATGAGTATAATTGTGAATCAAGTTTAATATGGGTATATTAACGTTGAAATGTGTTGACTATAAGGTACTCAAGCGAAGCAGGGTTACAACACAAATGGCAGACGATTCCAATCCACCTATGATAAAGAGAGAAGGAATCTGTGGAGTTAGGAGGAGGAACTAACCACCAACAACTCAACTTATGGAGTTTGAGAATTTTACAATAGGATTTGATTAAGCTCAAAATCATTAATGAGCTTTTTTTGTTGGAAATAATACTGAGAGGGGGGGTGAATTAGTATTATCAAGTTCTTATAATAAATCTTCCTTATTTATACTTTGAATTATTTTTGCATGTCAGTACCATAAAATAATGAGCATGAACAAAGAAAACAGATAGTCACACCAAATAACACCAGATGTAAGGTGGAAACCCAATGTGGGTGAAAACCACCTGCTGCAATATGTCTCTATCTTCTTTCAAATTAGAAACTCCTTTTACAATGGTTTTGTACTGGTGCAGTCCTTTACCAGTACGCAGGCTGCAACCTGCAGAGAGCTACAACTCTCTCTCGTTTTCCAGTCTCTCCTGGAAGGGAGCTACAACCCCCTACTTCTTTTCTTTCAAGGACCACTTTTCATAAATTTTCAAACTGGATCCATAAACATCAAGAGATCATCAAGTACAAGTAAATCACCCAGTCAACTACAGTAACCAGATCAACAATAACAGTAAAATAAACCCAGAACACCTTATCAACAGAAAAATTCAGCCAACAAAAGGTCTTAAGACAAATACACAGTTTTTATTTCTCTGGTCTGCGTGCATATGCACTTCACCTTCTACTCCCCTGCGTATACCCATAGAGACCCTTCTGCCACACCGCGTACCCACGCACTGTTTCTTCAATCGCGCTGCGTACTGTTACTGTAGGCACGCACCCACAGATACTATCGCGCTGCGTACTTCTACTGTAGCCACGCACCCACAGATGCTCTGTCGCACTGCGTACCCACGCAGTGCGCCTTCTTCTGCTCTGCGTACCCACGCAGTTCGCCTTCTTCTGCTCTGCGTACCCACGCACTTGCACTGTTAATCACCTGCGTACCTCTGGTTAGGGCCGAATTGGCATTCCACCAGTCTGCTACAGATCGTCAGATGCCCAGATGCGCTCGAGAGATCACCCTTCATAGATTCGCTTTCAACTTCACTTTTATATAGATCAAGCTTTTAGAACAATAACCCAATATTTCAGATCTTAAGATATTCAATTTGCAAAAGATGCTTAGCCAAGTGATCTCCTTTGCTTTATATAGGCAAGCTCTTCCTAAAATCATGGATCAATACCATAGATAACCAATACAAGGGGCCCAAATACATGGGGCTCAATAATAATAATAGTATAAAACAATACCACGGGCCAAAACCATAGAATCAAGAACGGCGGGCTAAAAACCACGGGCCAAACATAGGAAACCCCACGTGAACGCGCTTCTCTGCCTTGAAGTAAGTGAACTGGGGTACGCACCTTCTGAACGGGTGACCTGCGTGTCTGGTCGCAGTCCCTTCACGGCGTACTTGCGTGTATGCACCTTTTGAACTATTCTCCTGCGTACCTATTAATTTTCAACATTTTGAGAGCCTGATCAGAGCATTGCCACTTGAGGGTGTCGCCATCAAGTACAACATCTGTAACATAGAGCCATACCAGAATCATAATGCCAACAATCTCCCCCTTTGGACTTGATGGCAACCTCAAAATCTTCAACGTCATTCTCCCCCTTTGACATCAAGGGCAAAGGGTTATGCTCCCCCTAAGAACATGCTCCCCCTGACTATGAACCAGATCTGCAAAGAAGAACCATAATCCACCAACCACCATAAATGACCATGAAAGAGATAGAGACATATTGCAGCAATATTCAGACCAGCATCCATGATGTACTATAATGCCAACAATGCATTATATGCTCCCCCTGAACCTGTGCCATTCGATCTTCAACCAATCCGCAACCCAGAAAATGTACGCATATACCCCAAATGAACCTTGCGTACAACCAACCATCAGAAGAGATTCAACAAGATGATGCATCAACAACCCCCAGCTTTTGCCTGAGGTATTCAAAGGTCTCCCTGGGCAATGGTTTGGTGAGTATATCAGCAACTTGTTCCTTAGAAGGAACATACTCCAACTTGACCTTTTGTTCAAGTACTTGTTCCCGGAGAAAATGATACTTGATCGGTATATGATTGGTCTTTGAATGCATGACTGGGTTCTTTGAAATGCTGATTGCACTTGTGTTATCACATAAGATGGAGATGGGTGGTGTACAAGTGATTTGAAAATCCTGCAAGGTCTGCATCATCCAAAGGAGTTGAGTGCAGCAAGATGCAGTAGCAACATATTCTGCTTTAGCTGTAGACAAGGCAATCGAACTTTGTTTCTTGCTGAACCAAGATACTAATCTGGAACCCATAAAGAATGCACCACCACTTGTGCTCTTCCTGTCATCCACGCTTCCTGCCCAATCTGCATCTGTATAAGCATGAAGTGTGAGATCTGTATCTCTAGGATACCATAAGCCATAATTTTGAGTCCCTTGAAGATATTTAAAGATTCTCTTCACTGCCTGAAGATGAGCTTCCTTCGGATTCGCTTGAAATCTTCCAACTATTCCCACTGCATGCATGATGTCTTGTCGGGTACCTGTCAAATAAAGTAGACTTCCAATCATAGATCTGTAGGTTGGTTGATGCACTGCTGCTGATTCATCATTTGCACTGAGGCTACATCCTGTGACCATGGGTGTACATACTGGTTTTGCATCTTCCATGCCATATTTCTTCAAAATCTGCTTGAGATACTTGGTTTGAGACAAAAAGATTCCTCCTTCCTTTTGTTGGATTTGCAAACCAAGAAAATATTTCAGTTCTCCCAGCAAGGACATTTCGAATTCTTTCTGCTTCACCAAGGCAAAGCTTTGACTCATAGCTTCTTCATTGCTGCCAAAGATAATGTCATCTACATACACAACAAGTATTAGCAATTTGTCATTTTCACCTTTTATATAAATATTGTTGTCTGCTGATCCTTTTGAAAAACCTTGTTGATGAAGATATTTGTCCAAACGATAGTACCAAGCCCTTGGAGCTTGTTTGAGACCATAGAGAGCCTTTTTCAATCTGCATACAAGATTTGGATCATTTCCAAGAATGAAACCATCTGGCTGCTCAATGTATACTTCTTCTTCCAAGTCTCCATTCAGAAATGTTGATTTCACGTCCATTTGAAATACTTTGAAGTTTTGAAAGCTTGAGAGAGCAAGGAACATTCGGATGGCCTCAAGTCTTGCAACAGGAGCAAAGGTTTCTTCAAAATCTATTCCTTCTTGCTGCGCATACCCTTTACAAACAAGTCTGGCCTTGTTTCTAATTACTTCTCCATTTGCATACCCATTTTGTCCCTATAACATTCTTATCCTTTGGTCTAGGAACCAGCTCCCAAGTGTTGTTCTTTTTTATCTGCTCAAGTTCTTCATCCATTGCTTTGACCCAAAATTCATCTTTGCATGCCTCTTTCACATTTTGTGGTTTAGTGGAAGAGAGTAATGCAAAATAGCTTGAAGCTTCTGCAACTGTTCTTCTTGTTTGTACACCTGCTTCTTTCTGCCCCAAAATCTGAGATTCTGGATGATTCTTCTGAACATATCTGGATGGAGTCTTCTCTTCTATCCTTATCTGCTCTTCTGGTTCTTCTTGAGGTTCTTCCTCTTCATCATTCTGTCTTTGAGGGTAGTTTTCATCTTCCTCGATATCTTCATGATTTACTTGCCTAGGAATGTATCCCTTCTCATCAACTACTACATCAATGATGTCAACAATTCTTCCAAGTCTATTGTAGCACTTGTATGCTTTGCTGTGTGGAGAATAACCAAGAAGAATGCCTTCATCTGCTCTAGGTTCAACTTTGCCAAGTTGCTCATCAGTATTCTTAATATAGCATTTGCTCCCAAAGATTTTGAAGTGCTTTACCGAAGGAGTCTCACCATACCAGAGCTCATGAGGAGTTTGAGTGTTGTTCACCCGAACATTTGTTTTGTTGAGAATAACAACCACAGCATATGCAGCTTCACCCTAGAAAGTTGTGGGAGTTCCAGACTCATCAAGCATAGCACGAGCCATTTGTTGGACTGTTCTGTTCATTCTTTCCACTACTCCATTTTGCTGAGGGGTTCTAGCTGTAGAGAATTCCCTTCTTATCCCATGTTCTTCACAGAAATCGAAAAATTCATTTGAGGTAAATTCCCCACCTCTGTCGGATCTGAGGCACTTAATTTTGTATCCTGATTCATTTTCAACCAAGGCTTTAAAGGATTTGAATTTTTCGAATGCTTCATCTTTGTGCTTCATAAGTCCTAACCAAACAAACCTGGAGAAATCATCATTGAATAATATCAAGTATTCTTCCCCTCGAGGTGTCCTTTTCCTGAATGGTCCACATACATCTGTATGTACAAGCTCAAGAGGCATGCTAGCTGATCCTTCCTTCTCTGGAAAGTTAGTTCTGGTTTGCTTTCCAAACTGACATGATTTGCATATGGTGTTGTCTGGAATTTTTATATTTGGAAGGTCGCGAACTGCCTGATATTTGCATGCTTTCCTTATCTGTGAAAATCTTAGATGCCCCAACCTCCGGTACCATAACCAGTGTTCATCATCCTTGCTTAGATAGCATTGTTGTTGTCCTTATTCAAATATGTATATATTATTTGGAGTTCTTTTACCTTTGATCACCGTTTTACCTGTATCAAGATCATGAACAAAACATCCATTTGTTCTAAATATCACCTCGGTTCCTTGATCACACATCTGGCTGACACTTAGAAGATTATGTTTCAATCCATCAACATACAAAACATTTCCAGCTTTGACCTTTTCTTTTAACTGAGCAGTGCCTTTTCCTTTTATAGCTGTAGGAGTATCATTTCCAAAAGAAACTTTCTTTCCCTTTTCTAGAGCAGAATATGATTCAAGTTTTTCTTTATCACCTGTCATATGCTTCGAACATCCACTGTCAATGTACCATAGATTTTCTTGTCCCTCTGCATAAAATGCTATTCCACATCTTTCTGTTTGTGGTTCCTTTATTCTCCATGTTTTGGTGCTTGAGGCTTGTTCCTTTGTCTGCTGAAACCTGCTCCTGCATTCAGAATCTTCATGACCAAAGTTATTGCAAATAGAACATTCAACTTCATTTTCAATAACCGAAAAGTTGTTATAGGTCCTTTTTGTAATCCCGGTCATACTTCTTTGTTTTTGAGCTTCTCTAGTCATGATCGTTTTATATGAAACACATTGAGCTACTTTGTGACCAAAGTTATGGCAAGAAAAGCATTGTCCATTGAAGAAACTTCTGCAGTTATCCAATCTTCCAGCCAAACGATTGTAATTTCTATTGTCATTCATTCTTGAAGCAAATTGAGAGGATTTTACCTGTGGCTGGTTGTAGCTTTTGTTCATCCTTAAGACGGATTGCCCCTGATTTGCCTGATAGTCTTTGTTTGTAATTGGTCCCTGCTTTACCTGGTGATCTCCATTGTGCTTTTGCTCATTCCTTCTTGTTGCATCAAGATAACTCCTTGAGGTGGATGCTTGAGAAGTTTCTCCATTATAGCCCAGACCTGTCTTGTTTAGTGGAGAACGTTGTACATTGATGATCTCATCCAAAGTTTCAGATCCTTTGACAAACTTAAGATTAATAGCCTTTGTTTTCTCAATCTCTTTTCTAAGACCAACAATTTCACCTTCTAACTTTTCAAGATATTTTTCTTTTTCATCAATCTGAAATTGTAGAGTATCAATGATCATATTCTTTTCTTCTATACATGTCTTGAGTCTAGAAATTTCTTCATGAAAGCTATCCACATCTATAGCATCCATGTAATCATCATCTTCAAATGCCATTAAAAGTTTATAGTCATTACCTCGTTCATCTTCATCACTATTTGATAGACCATCACTATCTTCATGAGTGTAGTAGCTTTTCTTATTTGCATTCTGTTTCTTGCTCCATCTAGCAGGTTCCTTTCCTTTGTCAATCTTATCCTTATGAGGACATTTCGCAGCATAATGACCTACTCTTCCACAAGAAAAGCATTTAAAAGGTAGCTTACCTCTGAACCTTCCAGTACCCCTTTGAAGATTTCTGACAAAATTTGATTCTTCTTCTTCTTCTTCTGGTACGTGACTTGCTTCATAATAGTTTCCTTTGCCTGAAGCCTTGAAAGAAGCTTCTCTTCTGTCTGATGGACCTCCCTTTCTCATTTCATAAGCAGTTAGAATTCCGTGTAGCTGAGACATAGTAAGAATTCGCAGATTTTCTTTTTCTTCTATTGCAGACACTTTAGATTCAAACTTGGGGGACAATGATCTTAGAACTTTTTCAACCACAATAGCCTCTTTTATTTCTTCACCCAAGTTTTTCATGCAATTAACAATCTCGTCTACCCGAAGGAAATAGTTAGCCACACTTTCATCATTATACATTCTGAGATTCTCATACTGAATCCTGAGGGTTTGAAGTTTAGCATGCTTTACCTGTTCATCTCCTTCGTAGCTCAAGACAATCTTGTCCCATATTTCTTTTGCGGATTTATATTGCATAACCTTCACGAATTCTGTTTGAGATAAGCATCCCAGCAGAGTATTGATTGCTTTAGCATTTGTTTCATATTTCTTCTTTTCGGCCGTATCTGTAGGAGTAGCTGAAGGAAAAGTGTAGTCTGTATCTATGATATCCCAAACTTCTGTACCAAGAGATTGAAGATAGGCAGTAACTCTTACCTTCCAATAATTGAAGTTTTTCCCATCAAAAATTGGTGGCCTGATTGATGCTTCCCTCTCGTAGTTGCTCATGATGAATGATCTTCCTTCAAGCGATCAAGCTTCTCTGAAGGACCTGCTCCGATACCAATTGTTGGAAATAATACTGAGAGGGGGGGTGAATCAGTATTATCAAGTTCTTATAATAAATCTTCCTTATTTATACTTTGAATTCTTTTTGCATGTCAGTACCATAAAATAATGAGCATGAACAAATAAAACAGATAGTCACACCAAAGAACACCAAATGTAAGGTGGAAACCCAATGTGGGTGAAAACCACCTGCTGCAATATGTCTCTATCTTCTTTCAAATTAGAAACTCCTTTTACAATGGTTTTGTACTGGTGCAGTCCTTTACTAGTACGCAGGCTGCAACCTGCAGAGAGCTACAACTCTCTCTCATTTTCCAGTCTCTCCTGGAAGGGAGCTACAACCCCCTACTTCTTTTCTTTCAAGGACCACTTTTCATAAATTTTCAAACTGGATCCATAAACATCAAGAGATCATCAAGTACAAGTAAATCACCCAGTCAACTGCAGTAACCAGATCAACAATAACAGTAAAATAAACCCAAAACACCTTATCAACAGAAAAATTCAGCCAACAAAAGGTCTTAAGACAGATACGCAGTTTTTCTTTCTCTGGCCTGCGTGCGTACGCACTTCACCTTCTGCTCCCCTGCGTATACCCGCAGAGACCCTTCTACCGCACCGCGTACCCACGCACTGTTTCTTCAATCGCGCTGCGTACTTCTACTGTAGCCACGCACCCACAGATGCTCTGTCGCGCTGCGTACCCACGCAGTGCACCTTCTTCTGCTCTGCGTACCCACGCAGTTCTCCTTCTTCTGCTCTATGTACCCACGCACTTGCACTGTTAATCACCTGCGTACCTCTGGTTAGGGCCAAATTGGCATTCCACTAGTCTGCTACAGATCGTCAGATGCCCAGATGTGCTCGAGAGATCACCCTTCATAGATTCGCTTTCAACTTCACTTTTATATAGATCAAGCTTTTAGAACAATAACCCAATATTTCAGATCTTAAGATATTCAATTTGCAAAAGATGCTTAGCCAAGTGATCTCCTTTGCTTTATATAGGCAAGCTCTTCCTAAAATCATGGATCAATACCATAGATAACCAATACAAGGGGCCCAAAAACATGGGGCTCAATAATAATAATAATATAAAACAATACCACGGGCCAAAACCATAGAATCAAGAATGGCGGGCTAAAAACCACGGGCCAAACATAGGAAACCCCACGTGAACGCGCTTCTCTGCCTTGAAGTAAGTGAACTGGGGTACGCACCTTCTGAACGGGTGACCTGCGTGTCTGGTCGCAGTCCCTTCACGGCGTACCTGTGTGTACGCACCTTTTGAACTATTCTCATGCGTACCTCTTAATTTTCAACATTTTGAGAGCCTGATCAGAGCATTGCCACTTGAGGGTGTTGCCATCAAGTACAACATCTGTAACATAGAGCCATACCAGAATAAAAACGCCAACATTTTTTTAGGGTTAGTGAAGAACAAGAATATGATAATATATTTAACTAAAAAATCTAGTTGTAGAATAGTAGAAACAAGAGAAGATGAAGAAAAAATAGAACCAATGAAAAGAAAAAATGTTGATACCGAAACAGAAAAGTATGAAAGTGGGGATGAATCAAATAAAAATTATCCAAAAACACAGAAAAGGAAGAATAAAGTAGAGTTGCAAGGAGAGTTCAGAAAAATAAACCCCCCTACATTTGATAGTAAAAAAGAAGAGGATGTGGAATCATGGATTCTCAATATTACAAAGTACTTTCAATTTTATGAGTATCAGAGTAATTTTAAGGCCATATTTGCCATTTATCAACTACAGGGGAAATCTTCCCTCTGGTGGGAGCAGGTTAAATCAGTGCACTCTGTTAGGTTCCTATACCAATAGGTTTCATTTTTCATAATTGACCTGGGAAGTGCCAAATATGTTCATCTTTTCATGCTGCAAAGGTTCCATATTTTGTAAAAGCATTAGAGGAAAATTAAAAAATGTAAAGAGGGTATGCCCTAAAAGAAAAATCAAAGGGCAAGAAAAATCAATTGGTCAGAAAAATAATAGAAATGAACCCCAAAGAAAGACCAGGAAAGTGGCTAGCCAAAATGCCACTGCTAGCTTGATGGATGGTCCAACAGTTCAATCTGGACCATGCCATGTTTTAAATTGCTTGTTCTAGACTAGAGAATGAATATCTGTCCAAACAGTTCAAGCTTGGCAGATGAGTAGATAGGCAGAGAAATGAAGGAGCCCAACTACCTAATCTGGGCCCTTGGAAGAAATAAGGGTAGATTTAGATAGGAGGACAATCAAAAGAAAAGAGGACAATCAGGGTTTGCTAGTTCAAATGCACCCAATCAAATGGAAGAAAAAATGCTAGGTATATTAGGTTGGGTAGGTAATTTGAGGTTGCAGAAGCAGGTGGGTGCTCATTATTGACTTATTAAGCGAGACTCATATCATCAGTGACATAAGCACTAAGGCAAAAAAAATTTGAACTGAGGAACAATGGATGCATGACTAACCTCCCCTTTCCTCCCTCACAACAAACACTTACTAACATCCCTTAAAGAGATTGATATCTGCTCAAAAACACTTAAAACTTCACTCCTTTTCCATGAAAAATTTAAGTAAAACTTTTAGTTTGCTTAAAAGCTCAAAGCCACATTTCTTGTGTAAAATCATCATTCCAACTTCCTCTCATGCCTAAGTTCACCTTATAAGCTTGGCATTCATCCATACAAATTCAATCCATAAAGTCAATATTAATTTCTAACTCTATTATGTAACCCCCTAAATCATTTTCCCTACCCCTAGTTCTACAAAAATTACATAAAAATCCAAAAATAGTAAATATCCCACCCCTTGGCACTATAGCCATATGACCTAAGTTCGGGGAAATGTTAAGTCCATCTGGGACTTATATTTAACCCTTCCGCGTATGTACCTTGGCATTAGTTTAACCTTTGGTTAAATTAATAACCATGTTAACTCTCCCTCCTAAACCATACTTTAGCAAACCCCGCGCTCATATGTTGTGTTGGATTGATTTAATACAATGTTTTTTACCAACAACCATGTTTATGCTGTATATTACATATAAAACCCGCTTTCCAAAGGTTTGAACCCCCGCCATAATAAATAAATAAATATAATATGCAGCGGGCCCCGTACATTAACATGCCACCAGCGTGCAGCTCCGTCAACCCTCCAATCCACCCTCCTAGATCTGACGGCCCTCGCCGATTTCGGAGCGACCCCTGCGTACGGGAGTTAGCGCCTGATAGCACGGCGCTTTTCCCGTCATAAAAAAGACGCGTGTCCTTTTTTGATTGCGTCGGGCGGGCTCTGTCACATACCGCCCTCGTACCAAAGGTGGTCCAATAAAACCATTTACCGCCTTCTGTACCCGCGCCCCACGTCATACACCGCGCCGGCTCCCATGTCATTGTTCTGTCCGATGTGTCCGCCTCATCACCCGTCCATGTCAGTGCCCACATCGGTTGCCACGTCACCGCACCGTACCCGCTACCCGCCAAATGACGTCATGCTGACGTCATCCCGAAAAAGCGTCAAAAGTGCCAAATTTTCATAAAATATGCCAAATCGACCGTTTTTGTTCATTCTCATTGGACAATTCGGAAGCTCTATGCATGTTGTTTTACGTCGTTTGTCCGCCCAAGTGCAAATTCGATCATCCGAGCCACTGCCGCCTGCAATTTCGACTCCATTGTTCGCCATTGAACCAGCTCAACACCCTCGGCGCCATAAATCCAGGTATTTGCCCGAAATTTCACCTGTTAACCCTGTTTTTCGCCATTTTTCTCCATTTTAGCTACGTAAACACCTGCAAATATCCAAACCAAGGACATTTTTGCACCTAAATTCTGCCCAAAATTTACTGAGTCACCCCCTGTTCAAAAGAAACCATGCGAACCCGCGACCATTTGCAAAATTCACCATCAAAAAATCATTTCTAAGTTGGTTTTGCTGAGAGAATATTCATACTGCCTGTGCATTGGCTCCTTTTGCCGATATCCCCTACAGGAACTTCCCTCATTTGGCGAAAATCATCCTCTTTTCCCTCTGCAAGTCGCCCACAGTCTCTTAATCCAGGGAGTCGATTAACCCAAGGCAAGTCTGTCTGAACTCTGCCAAAATTTGCCTCTTTTATCATAACTACAGACAGTAAAGACCATTGCCCTATTTAAACTCAGTCTACAGCTCTTTTGCAAATCCTCAGCAGCTCTTTCATCAGTCTGTTGTTGTACTAATCCTGGTTCCAAGTATAAATACAAATAAAACTTCAAAATGGCCACTCCCATAGCTTTAAATATTGCCCCCTTGAATGCACCACATAGGAACTTGGAATGGCTGCCCCTTGCTGACAGGGATTACCAAATGAAGGAAACAGTGGAATTGACCAACAAAAATCACATTGAAATCTTCTGTGAGATAAGGAAAAGATACAGAAGCAATGCTGATATCCTTGGTATCTAGGAGTCCAATCTACCAATTTATTATCTCCCACAAGTAAATGTATTCCCTGACCTTATCCATTAGTGTTGTGAGAATTATGAGCCCACTCAAAGAGCAGTTTTGGCTCCATCTGGGACTATTTTGTTTCACATCACCCCTCAAGCCATAAACAAGATGCTAAACTTTGAGCCAACAAAGCCTCTGGTTCCTCTCTCCATGAAACTTCTGCTTGACCAAGGTGCCAAGCTGCCCAGCTCAGAGATCACAAGAATTTCCCAGCTGTTCATGCAACCAGATTTTCAGCCCCGGCAGCCTCCTCCTTATCTACATGTGTGGTTTAATGAAATAGGGAGAATGCTGGTAGACATCATATCCTGCATCTTAGGATTCAATACCAGTGAGTATGTTGATGAGACAGTTTTGGTAATGTTGTCCATGTTTGCTCCAGGACAGCCCCCTGTTGTCCAGTATGATTATGCCACCTTCATAGCTGATAAGATTCATGAGCAATTCATGAACCTGGAGAGAGAAAGGGTGTTCAAACATACCTCCTACATATATCATTTGTTGTTGTACTATCAACCTGATAGTTTCGCAGTTTTTCTTAGAAAATTAGATGCCAAGGGGGAGCGAAGGTCTGTAATATTTTGGTCATCAGTCTGCCACCATGTTTATTACTCTCCATATACCTACTGCGAGTTTATTGACCTATTTATACACCCAGCTTCCTCCTTACTGGTGAGCACTCCTCTTCCTAGACTCATTGATGAGATGCAAAATATTCTGCAGCTTTCCAAAAGCTATAGCATTAGTGACTGGTATTTTTACCAAAACCACACAGTAATCAGGATTTATGGCTGTGAATTGGCCCCTTACAGACTGCCCAAATATGTCCCCATGAGACTCTTTGCCTTGGAATACTTCCGGCAATTTGGTAATGCAGATATGATTCATTTCTATGGCAAAAGCAAAAAGGCACAGCTCAAGATTAGGCATCAATTGGGCCCATTTATTTTCAATAAGAGAGAAGAAGCCTGGGTGGAGGTAGACAAGATGTTGAAAAATTTTCTGTTACTAAAAACAAGCTTTTATTGGGCACCATATGACCCCAATCACTTTATAAGCCTTAGAAGAGTCAAATACAGCCTTGCAGCATATGAACACTGCAATATCCCTCAAATTGAACAATATGCTAATCAACAAGAATGGGTAAAGGGCACACTAGTTGAAGAATTTTCTGAGGAAGAGATAGCAGAAAAAGCAATCAAAGACCTTGAAAAAGTAGTTGACTGAATCTTTTGGACAAGTGTTTTTAGCAGCCCCTCGGCACCTTGGAGAAGGCACCTCATCTGCCACTGCCTCCCAGCAACCTACCCAAGTAAGTGCCCCAACAGCAACAACAGATAAAGGTAAAGGGGTGCAGCATTCAGAAGAGCAAGTAGACAATTTGGAACAACAAGAAACGATGGTAGATCGGCCTACTTCTACAGATGAACAAAGTCAAGGGCAAGACCCTTCTACTCAGGCAAAGGCGACAGAAATCCCAGTGTTACAGACACCTCTTAATGAGGAAAGGGCAAAGAAAAGGGATAGACAAGAAGAAACCCCTCCAGGGACATCCACCGAGCAGCAAGGGGAAAAAAGACAGAGATTAAATCCTTTTTCAGAAGAGGAAATGCCAGAAGGACAAACAGAACAGCAAATTCCCCCAAGCATGGAGACATCGGCCAGCTCCTTTCAGCAGGAGCAAGAGAGACAACAGGGGGTGGAAGTAACATCCACCAGGCAACAGAGCCGATAGGGCTCTGACATCAAAAAGGCATTTACTGAGATCAAGGCTAGAAATGAGCCAGTGAGATACCAGCTATACAACCAGTTGCTAAGGATGGCACCCACCAATCAGCAAAGGCTAATGTCAGCCTATGACATCCAGGAAGGCAAAATGACTCTCAGTCATTTCAGACCTACAATGCAGCAACCCCAATCAGCTGCTGACTATATTAGAACCAATCTGGAAGTGTTCGCCAAAGATATCCATCCCATGGACCAGATTGAATTGCACAAGCAGACCGGGGAAATGGTATATTCTACCTTGGCAGATAAAACATTGTTAGCCCATAGATTGCAAAACTCTTTGCACAATACTTCTGCCCAACTAGAATTGGAGAAAGCTTCATCACAGGCCAAGGACAATAGAATCAAATCCTTGGAGGAAATCATTATAGAGCTGGGACATGATCCCACTGATCCCAAGGGCGTGCAAGCTTTGATAAAAAAGAAGGACGAAGACATAGCCGCCCTTAGAGGACAAATCAAGCCGTCATCTACATTGCATCCTCAAACTGCAGAGGTAGCACAACAAAAAGAAGAGCAGGATGTGGTAGCTTTGCTTATGACCTTGCATAAAAGGTTGATAGAGACAGAGAGTGCCTTGGAGGCATCATTACAGGGAAGACAGGGAGAGTTGGCCTCTCAGCCAATTCAAACGGCTCAGATCCTTACAGCTGCTCCTCCTACGGCCACCACAACAGTCCCTCCCATTACTCCAGCATCAGAAGTAGGTACCTCAAGTTCAGCACCAATTTCAGCAACTACTACAGCACCTGCAGAGCAAGACACCAGCCTGAGAATGGACAATATGATGAAAGAAATAGAAGCCCTGGAATTGCAAATGGCGGAATTGAAAGAAACCAAAGAAAAGCTAGCTAAAATTGAGGAAAAATATGACAAGTCAAAGCAGGAGGTAGCTGAGAAGACAAGGGAAGTGAAAGCCCTGGAAAAAAGGATAAAGGAACTGGAGAAAGAGCTCACTTTTGATAGAACTCTAGCTGATATCAAGAAAATTTTGTGGGCCAAGATTGGCCAATCCATTACAGACCAATGGCAATCCATTGAAACCATGCATGAGCAAATGGATTTGATAGGCATAGCTCAATTTGAAAATCAAAAGGCTAGAGCATCTTTGGGTAATATTCCTGAGCAAGATAATAGGATGATCCAATTCCTGAACACTCACACCAAAGAGTAGTTGGAAACAATAGGAATCAGGAATAGGACTGACACTATCTTGCTAATAAAAAGGGTGTTGACCCTAAGGAATTTTGTGCAGACCTTGGAAAGAAAGTGCCAAGAGATGCAGGTAGAGGTAGATGAGTTCAAAATAAAGATCATGACATTACAGAGCAGAGGGCTGCCCAGCCTAGTAACCAACGCCGGAAGACTACTGTCACATGAGCATTATGCCAACAGGGTAAACAATTATGCTTCCAATCAAATCACAGCTTCCTCAAGCACATCAGAAGAAACAGGACCTCCATCTAGACAGAGTGTCTTTGATAAGCTAGAAAATCTATTTTACATTGCACACGAAATAAACCATCTCTTTGAAGTCCAGCCAAACTTTTATAGATATACCGAAGCTGATGAGACACTGATCAAAATACAAAGGCATCAGCTACCTACAGAGGATTGGTGGAGAGGAATGATGGAAACATTGCTCAGGTGATTTTGATTATTAATTCTTTTTGTAAGCTATAGGTCAGCACATACAAATGGTATGCTCCACCTGTCAAAAGGGAAGAAAAGGCAGTGCAAGGCAGAAATAGAATGACCACTACAGCTCAATAAATGCAAAGAAGCTGAGCACCGATGATGAAGACAAAGACAAAGACATCACACGTAGAATAAATACGCAGCAAGCAGCCGACTCATTCAGCCCAGAAAGTCAAAACTCCAATGACAAAATTGGACAGCTAGCGCACTCATATTTACTACAGCATTTATTCCTTCACTTACTACTTCTTAGATAGTTGGTAAAAAAGTTATGAGTTAAAAGCTTATCCTCATGATATTTTGTATCCTCATTTTGTATAAATACCCCCCCACAACATGTATTTGGGGTTGGTAATTTCATTTCTTAACTGCGTTGTAAGTTATCAATGCTATATAATACAAAGGTTGCTGGAATTTCACTGTGCTGAAGCTTCTGAATGTGGAACTGAAGTTCTGGGAACGCTACAGAATTCTTGCGTCTTTTATGGATCAATAAGTCCCTCTTCTCTGTGTTTTTTATGCTTTCTATGTTTGCAATTTCGTGTATGTTCCATAAACTCAGTAGCAGGGAAGAAGAATAGCACAGAATTTTCTTAAGGATACTCTGTGTTCAATCTCAGTTACTGTATATGTTTTCTTCAGAATTAATCATAAATAGGAATTCTTAATTGCTCCTATTTGCATTAGTTCTTTCATTCTGAATATTGCTTAGGAATTCTTCATTGCTCCTTAGTAATCTTCATGCACTTTCCCTCTGCCAGCATAATGAAAGATTCTTGAGTGCCTTTCATTCTCTGACTTAATTTCACCATTTCAGATATCAAAATTGCTCCTAAATTGACTACCCTGCTCTGTAGCAAACTCCTTTACCCAAAGAGCACTTCAACACTTCACCAGTTCATTCACTCTGACTCCATCTACCCAATGGAAGAAACTGTTTCCTACTTGCATTCCTGTTCCACCTGAAATTACCCTCCAACAAATTCAAAACAAAAATTGTGCATAATAGCTAGCCTAAAATACTCCATAAACAAAGCTAAAATTACAAAGAGAGAGCCCTCTCTGGTTGCAGGTAGGCTAGGACCTGCAACTAAAAGATTGGTTAGTGGTTACCTCGACCGTATTCCCTTCAGGAGGCAGGGAACGACCTGAGTGATAACATCATTCGCGACTACATTGGGGACCGAACGTTTATTTGTAACTACTGTCTATTTTCTAAAACTACAGATGGAGCCTGAAGTTAGCCAGGTAGCCTCCGAAACTGTTCTTGTTGTGCATTTACAGGAGTAAGTAAAAGCTGCTTCAGTCAATCTCCACCATAGTTCTAGACTGTAAACAGCTGGTCCAAACATCTGATCAATTTCCCTATTTTAACATATTCAAAGGGAAAACCCAAAGCATCCCATATTTCAAAGAAAATACCAAAACAGATTTAGAAGCTGGCTCCAAAGAAGAAAACTCAGTACACCAGGTCAAATCCTGACCCAGATCCTCCAGGTGTTTTTGGAAATCCCAATTTGATCCCCAAGACCCTTAGGAAACGAGAGGAACGAGAAGATTTTGTTGATTCAAGCTCTCAAACAGTTCAGCAAAACTATATTCCAACCCCTGCTAAAGCTTCAGTCTGTCCTCACATTTCTCCTACTTCTCCTTCTTCCTCATCCACCTCTCAAAGCACTTTCCCTACTCCTCCATCCACTGCACATATTTCAACTCCAGTCCCTGCAGTTCCAGCCGTCCCATTTCTTCCTGTTGTCCCATTTGTCCCTGTAAATATGGCAAATAGATATGCTCCTTTACAGTTACCTGGAAATCCTGGGGCTATGCCTCAAGATTATCAAAGTAAGATTACTTATTTTGATGGTACTGGTACATATACAACCCAACAGCATACAAAGAAAATGCAAGACTATTTTGAGAACTATGAAATTGACGATGATGATGTAAGAATGAAGATTTTTGTCCAAAGTCTAACTGGTGATGTTAGGACTTGGTTTAGAGCACTTGCTGTCAACTCTATAGCCAATCCTGATGCCCTTTATCAGTCATTTTTGAATAGGTGGGAAAAGAAGAAGGATCCATTGCATATCCTATCAGAGTATGACAGTATAAAAAGAGGCCCACAAGAAACTGTCCTAGACTATTGTGCAAGATTCAACAATGTTTACAATGCCATTCCTCAAAACCTTAGACCTCCACCTGATTTAGCTTTGATCAAATTCCCTGATGGATTTGATTCCGACATGGCATATCAACTGAGGGAAAGAGCCCCTCCAACCTTAGCAGACATGCAGAATATAGCTGTTAGTGTAGAGGCAAATCTCATTGCCAAACGAAACCGAGCAAGAGCTGAAAGAAGAACAACATTCAAAGAGGAACCTTCAGCATTTGAACAAAAGCTTGATGCAATCATCAAAGGCATGGACAGACTTGGAGATAGAGTAAAGACCATTGAAAGGAAATCATCTTGGGAAGGGCAGCCAAGTAACACAGCAAGGAACCCAAACTTTAGAAAAAACCAAAATCCAAATGTTGGAAGGGCAGGCCCTGATCAGAACATCAGACCTCCATTTCAAGAAAACTATGTCGAAGCCTCAACATCTAGTGAGCCAACAGAGGACCCTCATATCAACTTGATGGGTTTGGACAGTGAACACCAAGTCTTTCTAACACAAGAAGATCAAGAGGCCCATAATTTCAATCAATTTCAAACCAAATCAGGAGAGTCATTCGATTTTAGAGAAGGTTATGATGCAGTGGTCTATGAGGTTCATAAACAATACAAATTAAGAAGTAGAACCATAGATGTGCCTGAAACTACCAAGTTCAAGGATACTAAGCAGCCAAAGAAAGTAAAGGATAAAGCTGCGCTCACAGAATCCTCTGATAAAACAGACCCAAACCCAAGAGAAGTTAATGTGGAAGATATATCAGATGTTCAGCCCACAAAAAGTCAGACATTTATATATCCTCCCACAAAATCAAATTCAAACAGTGTTCCTGAAAATATTTCTAAAAAAGAGGTACTTCAAAACAACATTCAAAATCGAGAGAAGATCATTGAAAATCCAGCTGAAAAAGAAAATTTTGTTGTCCACAACACAAAGCTGCAGACAAAAAAACCCTTTAATTTAGAAACAGAAATTGATAAGCTGAAAATAGCTATTCCTCTTTCTGAATTGGCCAAACATGAAGTATATAGACAGCAAATCAATAGGTCACTCCAAATGCCAGACAATAGGGATGCTGTAAATGTTTTAGATGATCAACCTGGATTACTTTTTGGTCCTGAAGTTAATGGAAAGACAGCAAATGCAGGAGTTCCACCTTTTTATGTCAGTTTAAACATTCATGACAAGGTGTTACACAATGCAATGTTTGATTCAGGAGCCTCACATAACCTAATGCCTAAATCTGTGATGGAAAGACTAGACCTAGATATCACAAGACCATACAAAGATTTGTTTTCATTTGATTCCAGCCAAGTCAGATGTCTAGGCCTAATTAAAGATTTGTGTGTCTCCTTGGTCCAATACCCAACCAAAACAATTCTGATGGATGTGGTGGTAGCTGACATTCCACCCAAGTATGGCATGCTGTTATCCAGATATTGGGGTGCAAAACTCCAAGGATGTTTGCAATTAGACATGTCCTATGCCACTATTTCAGTCTTTGGACAGCCAAAAAGATTGTACCGTGAAACACTGATGAAATATGTGGTGAGTAGTCAAGAAAAGCACCAAAATTTCCCCATCTATGCAATACATTCTGACATGGATTCATTCATTTTATATAATGCTGACATGTGCCCCAAAGCTGATCTCAAACTCTTAGAAGCAGCACAAACACAAGGCATAGATGAACAATCTAGTGGCCAAGATCAAAAAATCCTTGATATGGTTGATGCAACAAATGAAAATGACATAACAAATGACTTACAAGAACCCAATCTGCCCATGGTGCAACTTTCTAAAACTCTCAATGCTAGTCTTGACCATGAAATCCTATGGTATTTGGAGTTTGATGGCTCAGTCAACAAATTAGGAGTAGGGGCAGGGGTTTGGGTACACAATATGCAGAATAATCATGCAGAAGGTCATGCATATAGATTAAATTTCAGATGTACAAACAATATGGCCGAGTATGAAGCCCTTTTGTTAGGTCTCAAACTGATTAAGAGTCTAGGGGCAACCAAAGTTTCAATTCTAGGAGATTCAGATCTGATCATACAGCAGATGAAGGGAAATTTTGTCACAAATGATCTTAGGTTGAGGGCTTACCGAGGGGCAGCCATTGAAATATTTGACACCACCTCAGAATTTCAACTCACCAAAATTCCTAGAAAGCATAATTTACATGCACATAGCTTGGCAACCTTTGCCAACACATGCAAGCTACCATTTGAACACAACCACAATTTCACTGTTGAAATCAATCATAGGCCTGCAGTCCCAGATAATGTCAAAAATTGGCAAGTCATTGAAAGTGACACACAGATAAATAACTTCCTGACTTTGAAGGAGGAATTCTCCAGCATCAACATTGATGCTATCACTGTGGATGATCAACAACAGACAGACAGAATTCAGCAGAATATATCAGCTGAAACAGCAAGTCTGATTTTGCATCCAACCACTTTTGATGACAAGAATGTACAACAGCTGAAGCAAACAGATTTTGATGAAATAGTTGAGGGAGAAGCTGAAGTAATTGATCTAAAAGACAATTTTCTACCCACAGGTTTAACCCCTTTGGAGGATTTATTCGATTCAAATGACATTTCAAGGAAGCCAAAAATACAACCGCTGAACGCTGAAATTGAGGACTGTAACATTGGAACCACACAAAATCCCAAAATGGTAAAATTATCCAAAGCATTGCCTACTGATCAGAAACTGAAATACATTGACTTGTTTAAGGAATTCCAAGATGTGTTTGCTTGGGGTTATGAAGACCTCAAATCCTATGATACTTCAGTCATCCAACATACTATACCTTTGAAAGAAAATCAAAAACCGTTTAAACAAAAGCTTAGAAGGGTGAACCCTGTCCTTCTTCCCCTGATTGAAAAAGAAGTTAAACGAATGTATGAAGCAGGAATCATTGCTCCAATTAGGTTCTCATAGTGGATTTCAAATCTAGTGCCTACTAGGAAGAAAACGGGAGAGATAAGACTATGTGTTGACTTAAGAAATTTGAACAAAGTCTCTCTCAAAGACCATTACCCCTTACCAAAAATGGACCATATCCTACAAAGGGTAGTGGGAGCCTCTAGGATCTCATTGTTAGATGGATTCTCAGGATTCAATCAGATTTTAGTACACCCGGATGACCAAGACAAAACTGCCTTTACAACACCATGGGGAACCTTCAAATATGTGAAAATGCCTTTTGGACTCAAAAATGCAGGGGCCACTTTTCAAAGAGCAATGGAGATAGCCTTTTCCAAAGAAATCCATGATTTCCTAGTCATATACCTTGATGATCTTACTACCTTCTCAAAATCAGACCAAGCACATTTAGAACATCTCAGACAAGTGTTCCTAATTTGCAGAAAATATGGCATATCATTGAATCCAAAGAAATCATTGTTTGGTCTAGAAGAAGGCAAGCTCCTAGGTCATATAATCTCAAAAGATGGCATTAGGATTGACTCGGACAGAATTCAAGCTATCCTTCAAGTGCCTCATCCAAGAAACATCAAAGAACTACAAGCTTTTCTCGGAAAGATTAATTTCCTAAGAAGGTTCATTCCCAATTTGGCTGAGCTAATTAGACTGTTAAACAATATGCTGAAGAAAGATTCTAAAGTCAAGTGGACCATGGAAGCCAAACAAGCCTTTGAGGACATCAAAAGAGCTTTGACAAATACACCAGTCCTCACAAGTCCCAAGTTTGATAGAGATTTCATTATTTTTTCCTTTGCATCTGAGCATACAATTGCTGCTGTCCTATTGCAAAAAGATGACCAAGGGTGTGAGAAGCCCATTGCTTTCTTCAGCAAAGCTCTTAGAGATGCTCCCTTAAAATATCAGATCATGGAAAAGCAAGCTTATGCCCTTGTAAAGGCCATCAAGGATTTTAGAATTTACATTTTATACTCTCATGTGATTGCCTATGTCCCAAATGTTGTGGTTAAAGACATTTTAACTCAAGAAGGAATTGAAGGCAAAAGGGGCAAATGGATTGCCAATATCTTAGAATATGACATTGAAATCAAGCCTACAAAACTGATAAAAGGACAAGGGCTAGCCAAACTAATGACTGAAACCAATTTCCAAGCCCTTGATATCAATGAACTGGATAATGAACAGGAGATGGCGACTCCGCAGATCAATCAAGCCTTTTTACAATCCCCTTGGTATGATGATATATGTTTTGTACTGCTAAACCTGCAAGCTCCTCCAGGGTTGTCCAGAACTAAAAAGAGATTCTTGAAAATGAAGGCATCAAAGTTTTGCATTATAGACAATGTTTTGTTTTGGAAAAATCATGAAGGAATTTTACTTAATTGCCTAACATTGGATGAAACTGACAATGTCCTCAAGGAATTTCATGCAGGTGACTGTGGAGGACACTTATACTGGAAATCAACAGCTGATAAAATCCTAAGGGCTGGATTTTATTGGCCCTCCCTGTTTGCTGATGTGAAAAAATTTGTAATGTGTTGCCATAAATGCCAGATCTTTGAAGGCAAGAGAAAGCTGTTACCTTTACCACTCAAACCTATTTCAACTGAAAGACCATTCCAACAATG
The DNA here is from genome assembly GCA_031772625.1 of Pinus tabuliformis. Classification (NCBI taxonomy): domain Eukaryota; kingdom Viridiplantae; phylum Streptophyta; class Pinopsida; order Pinales; family Pinaceae; genus Pinus; species Pinus tabuliformis. Next base: position 832,017,620 of record CM062816.1, read on the forward strand.
GGGTTTAGACTTCATTGGTGAAATCCACCCTTCATCTTCTGGCCAACATAGGTGGATTTTGACTGCCACAGACTACTTTACCAAATGGATAGAAGCCATCCCTTGTAGGCAAGCCAATGACTCCATTATTATGCAATTTTTAGAAACCAACATCTTGTCCAGATTTGGCTGTCCAGATAAAATTATTACAGACAATGTTGTTGCTTTCAAATCCAAAAAAATGATCAACTTTTGCCACAAATACCACATGACCTTGGGCCATTCCACAACCTATTACCCTCAAGGCAATGGCCTAGCTGAGTCCTCCAACAAAAGCCTCATCAACATCATCAAAAAGGTCTTGGAGGAGAACAAAAAGAATTGGCATAAGAAGCTGGTAAATGCACTATGGGCAGACAAATTGACCACTAAAAGATATATTGGTACAAGTCCCTATGAATTGGTTTATGGAATGGAGGCAAGATTTTCTTCATCTTTGGGAATCTCTGTGATCAAGTTACTACAAGAAATACAAGCAGAGCCTAATGATATTCAAAGAAGGGTCAATCAAACTATTCACTTGCAGCAGACAAGAGAAGAAGTATATAGAGAACCCAGGTCCTACAAGATAAACTCAAGAAGATCTTTGACAAAAGAACGAAGGCTGAATATTTCTTCATAGGAAACAAAGTGCTGAGATGGGACTCTAGGAGGGAAGACAAAGGGAAACATGGCAAGTTTGATTTCCTATGGAAGGGGCCATATATTATTCAAGTTGTACAAGGTAATAACACTTATTTTTTGAGGAGTTTGGATGGCACAAATACTGAAGAAGGCCCAATCAATGGGAGAATGCTCAAACATTATTTTGATCCCCTTTGATGAACACAACACAGCTATATATTGTACATAAATATTTGTATTTCCAGCATTTTTATTTACAGCAATTTGATAAGGAACAGCATGCAGCAGACTTTGATGAAAAAGTCAAGGAATTACATTACTTTTAGTGTATATTTTGAAATTACAACAAAGGATCAAGAACAAGACTTGGGAAGGCTAAAGATGTTGATAAGCAGTCAGAAAAATCAGCAAAGACTAAGTTGTAATTTTTCACAGAGTAGCTCAAAAAGGTACTACATACAGGTTACAAAGATTCAGATCATTGGTCTCCAAAAGAAGGGAGTTTTAGGCCACGGCAAAGGTTGAAAAATAAGGCAATCTGACCTGCTGTTCTTGGCCTTTCACAAGGAAAGGCCATCCCCAAGTGGAGCCACTGTTAGGTTCCTATACCAATAGGTTTCATTTTTCATGATTGACCTGGGAAGTGCCAAATATGTTCATCTTTTCATGCTGCAAAGGTTCCATATTTTGTAAAAGCATTAGAGGAAAATTAAAAAATGTAAAGAGGGTATGCCCTAAAAGAAAAATCAAAGGGCAAGAAAAATCAATTGGTCAGAAAAAATAATAGAAATGAACCCCAAAGAAAGACCAGGAAAGTGGCTAGCCAAAATGCCACTGCTAGCTTGATGGATGGCCCAACAGTTCAATCTGGACCATGCCATGTTTTAAATTGCTTGTTCTAGACTAGAGAATGAATATCTGTCCAAACAGTTCAAGCTTGGCAGATGAGTAGATAGGCAGAGAAATGAAGGAGCCCAACTACTTAATCTGGGCCCTTGGAAGAAATAAGGGTAGATTTAGATAGGAGGACAGTCAAAAGAAAAGAGGACAATTAGGGTTTGCTAGTTCAAATGCACCCAATCAAATGGAAGAAAAAATGCTAGGTATATTAGGATGGGTAGGTAATTTGAGGTTGCAGAAGCAGGTGGGTGCTCATTATTGACTTATTAAGCGAGACTCATATCATCAGTGACATAAGCACTAAGGCAAAAAAAATTTGAACTGAGGAACAATGGATGCATGACTAACCTCCCCTTTCCTCCCTCACAACAAACACTTACTAACATCCCTTAAAGAGATTGAGATCTACTCAAAAACTCTTAAAACTTCACTCCTTTTCCATGAAAAATTTAAGTAAAACTTTTAGTTTGCTTAAAAGCTCAAAGCCACATTTCTTGTGTAAAATCATCATTCCAACTTCCTCTCATGCCTAAGTTCACCTTATAAGCTTGGCATTCATCCATACAAATTCAATCCATAAAGTCATATTAATTTCTAACTCTATTATTTAACCCCCTAAATCATTTTCCCTACCCCTAGTTCTACAAAAATTATATAAAAATCCAAAAATAGTAAATACCCCACCCCTTGGCACTATAGCCATATGACCTAAGTTCGGGGAAATGTTAAGTCCATCTGGGACTTATATTTAACCCTTCCACGTATGTACCTTGGCATTATTTTAACCTTTGGTTAAATTAATAACCATGTTAACTCTCCCTCCTAAACCATACTTTAGCAAACCCCGCGCTCATATGTTGTGTTGGATTGATTTAATACAATGTTTTTTACCAACAACCATGTCTATGTTGTATATTAAATATAAAACCCGCTTTCCAAAGGTTTGAACCCCGCCATAATAAATAAATAAATATAATATGCAGTGGGCCCCCATACATTAACATGCCGCCAGCTCGCAGCTCCGTCAACCCTCCGATCCGCCCTCCCAGATCCGACGTCCCTCGCCGATTTCAGAGCGACCCCTGCGTACGGGAGTTAGCACCCGATAGCACGGAGGTTTTCCCGTCGTACAAAAGACGCGTGTCCTTTTTTGATTGCATCGGGCGGGCTCTGACACATACCGCCCCCGTACCAAAGGCGGTCCGATAAAACCATTTACCGCCTTCTCTACCCGTGCCCCACGTCATACACCGCGTCAGCTCCCATGTCATTGTTCCGTCCGATGTGTCTGCCTCGTCACCCGTCCATGTCAGCGCCCACATCGGCTGCCACGTCACTGCACCGTAACCGCTACCCGCCAAATGACATCATGCTGACGTCATCCCGAAAAAGCGCCAAAAGTGCCAAATTTTCATAAAATATGCCAAATCGACCGTTTTTGTTCATTTTCATTGGACAATTTGGAAGCTCTGTGCATGCTGTTTTACGTCGTTTGTCCGCCCAAGTGCAAATTCGATCATCCGAGCCGCTGCCGCCTGCAATTTCGACTCCATTGTTCACCATTGAACCAGCTCAACACCCTCAGCGCCATAAATCCAGGTATTTGCCCGAAATTTCACCTGTTAACCCTATTTTTCGCCATTTTTCTCCATTTTAGTTGCGTAAACACCTGCAAATATCCAAACCAAGGACATATTTGCACCTAAATTCTGCCCAAAAATTTATTGAGTAACCCCCTGTTCAAAAGAAACCCTGCAAACCCGCGACCATTTGCAAAATTCACCGTCAAAAAATCATTTCTAAGTTGGTTTTGCTGAGAGAATATTCATATTGCCCGTGCATTGGCTCCTTTTGCCAATATCCCCTACAAGAACTTCCCTCATTTGGCCAAAATTATCCTCTTCTCCCTCTGCAAGTCGCCCACAGTCTCTTAATCTAGGGAGTCCATTAATCCAAGGCAAGTTTGTCTAAACTCTGCCAAAATTTGCCTCTTTTATCATAACTACAGACAATAAAGACCATTGCCTTATTTAAACTCAGTCTACAGCTCTTTTGCAAATCCTCAGCAGCTCTTTCATCAGTCTGTTGTTGTACTAATCCTGGTTCCAAGTATAAATACAGATAAAACTTCAAAATGGCCACTCCCACAGCTTTAAATATTGCCCCCTTGAATGCACCACATAGGAACTTGGAATGGCTACCCCTTGCTGACAAGGATTACCAAATGAAGGAAACAGTGGAACTGACCAACAAAAATCACATTGATACCTTTTGTGAGATAAGGAAAAGATACAGAAGCAATGTTGATATCCTTGGTACCTGGGAATCCAATCTGCCAATTTATTATCTCCCACAAGTAAATGTATTCCCTGACCTTATCCATCAGTGTTGTGAGAATTATGAGCCCACTCAAAGAGCAGTTTTGGCTCCATCTGGGGCTGTTTTGTTTCACATCACCCCTCAAGCCATAAATAAGATGCTAAACTTTGAGCCAACAAAGCCTCTGGTTCCTCTCTCCATGAAACTTCTGCTTGACCAAGGTGCCAAGCTGCCTAGCTCAGAGAGCACAAGAATTGCCTAGCTGTTCATGCAACCAGATTTTCAGCCCGGAAACCTCTTCCTTATCTACATGTGTGGTTTAATGAAATAGGGAGAATGTTGGTAGACATCATATCCTGCATCTTAGGATTCAATACCAGTGAGTATGTTGATGAGACAGTTTTGGTAATGTTGTCCATGTTTGCTCCAGGACAACCCCCTAATGTCGAGTATGATTATGCCACCTTCATAGCTGATAAGATTCATGAGCAATTCATGAACCTGGAGAGAGAAAGGGTGTTCAAACATACCTCCTACATATATCATTTGCTGCTGTACTATAAGCCTGATAGTTTCCCAGTTTTTCTCAGAAAATTAGATGCCAAGGGGGAGCCAAGGTCTGTAATATTTTGGTCATCAGTCTGCCACCATGTTTATTACTCTCCATATACCTACTGCAAGTTTATTGACCTATTTATACACCCATCTTCCTCCTTACTGGTGAGCACTCCTCTTCCTAGACTCACTGATGAGATGCAAAAGATTCTGCAGCTTTCCAAAAGCTACAGCATTGGTGACTGGTATTTTTACCAAAACCACACAGTAATCAGGATTTATGGCTGTGAATTGGCCCCTTACAGACTGCCCAAATATGTCCCCATGAGACTCTTTGCCTTGGAATACTTCTGGCAATTTGGTAATGCAGATATGATTCATTTCTATGGCAAAAGCAAAAAGGCACAGCTCAAGATTAGGCATCAATTGGGCCCATTTATTTTCAATAAGAGAGAAGAAGCCTGGGTGGAGGCAGACAAGATGTTGAAAAATTTTCTGTTACTAAAAACAAGCTTTTATTGGGCACCATATGACCCCAATCACTTTATAAGCCTTAGAAGAGTCAAATACAGGCTTGCAGCATATGAACACTGCAATATCCCTCAAATTGAACAATATGCTAATCAACAAGAATGGGTAAAGGGCACACTAGTTGAAGAATTTTCTGAGGAAGAGATAGCAGAAAAAGCAATCAAAGACCTTGAAAAAGCAGTTGACTTGGAATCTTTTGGACAGGTGTTTTTCACAGCCCCTCGGCACCTTGGAGAAGGCACCTCATCTGCCACTGCCTCCCAGCAACCTGCCCAAGTAAGTGCCCCAACAGCAACAACAGATAAAGGTAAAGGGGTGCAGCATTCAGAAGAGCAAGTAGACAATTTGGAACAGCAAGAAACGATGGCAGATCGGCCTACTTCTACAGATGAACAAAGTCAAGGGCAAGACCCTTCTACTCAGGCAAAGGCGACAGAAATCCCAGTGTTACAGACACCTCTTAATGAGGAAAGGGCAAAGAAAAGGGATAGACAAGAAGAAACCCCTCTAGGGACATCCATCGAGCAGCAAGGGGAAAAAAGATAGAGATTAAATCCTTTTTCAGAAGAGGAAATGCCAGAAGGACAAACAGAACAGCAAATTCCCCCAAGCATGGAGACATCGGCCAGCTCCTTTCAGCAGGAGCAAGAGAGACAACAGGGGGTGGAAGTAACATCCACCAGGCAACAGAGCCGACAGGGCTCTGACATCAAAAAGGCATTTACTGAGATCAAGGCTAGAAATGAGCCAGTGAGATACTAGCTGTACAACCAGTTGCTAAGGATGGCACCCACCAATCAGCAAAGGCTAATGTCAGCCTACGACATCCAGGAAGGCAAAATGACACTCAGTCATTTCAGACCTACAATTCAGCAACCCCAATCAGCTGTTGACTATATTAGAACCAATCTGGAAGTGTTCGCCAAAGATATCCATCCCATGGACCAGATTGAACTGCACAAGCAGACCGGGGAAACGGTATATTCTACCTTGGCAGATAAAACATTGTTAGCCCATAGATTGCAAAACTCTTTGCACAATACTTCTGCCCAACTAGAATTGGAGAAAGCTTCATCACAGGCCAATGACAATAGAATCAAATCCTTGGAGGAAATCATTATAGAGCTGGGACATGATCCCACTGATCCCAAGGGCGTGCAAGCTTTGATAAAAAAGAAGGACGAAGACATAGCCGCCCTTAGAAGACAAATCAAGCTGTCATCTACATTGCATCCTCAAACTGCAGAGGTAGCACAACAAAAAGAAGATCAGGATGTGGTAGCTCTGCTTATAACCTTGCATAAAAGGTTGATAGAGACAGAGAGTGCCTTGGAGGCATCATTACAGGGAAGACAGGGAGAGTTGGCCTCTCAGCCAATTCAAACGGCTCAGTTCCTTACATCTGCTCCTCCTACAGCCACCACAACAGTCCCTCCCATCACTCCAGCATCAGAAGCAGGTACCTCAAGTTCAGCACCAATTTCAGCAACCACTACAACACCTGCAGAGCAAGACACCAGCCTGAGAATGGACAATATGATGAAAGAAATAGAAGCCTTGGAATTGCAAATGGTGGAGTTGAAAGAAACCAAAGAAAAGCTAGTTAAAATTGAGGAAAAATATGACAAGTCAAAGCAGGAGGTAGCTGAGAAGACAAGGGAAGTGAAAGCCCTGGAAAAAAGGATAAAGGAACTGGAGAAAGAGCTCACTTTTGATAGAACTCTAGCTGATATCAAGAAAATCCTGTGGGCCAAGATTGGCCAATCCATTACAGACCAATGGCAATCCATTGAAACCATGCATGAGCAAATGGATTTGATAGGCATAGCTCAATTTGAAAATCAAAAGGCTAGAGCATCTTTGGGTAATATGCCTGAGCAAGCTAATAGGATGATCCAATTCCTGAACACTCACACCAAAGAGCAGTTGGCAGCAATAGGAATCAGGAATAGGACTGACACTATCTTGCTAATAAAAAGGGTGTTGACCCTAAGGAATTTTGTGCAGACCTTGGAAAGAAAGTGCCAAGAGATGCAAGCAGAGGTAGATGAGTTCAGAATAAAGATCACGGCATTACAGAGCAGAGGGCTACCCAGCCTAGTAACCAGCGCTGGAAGACTGTTGTCACATGAGCATTATGCCAACAGGGTAAACAATTATGCTTCCAATCAAATCACAGCTTCCTCAAGCACATTAGAAGAAACAGGGCCTCCATCTGGACAGAGTGTCTTTGATAAGCTAGAAAATCTATTTTACATTGTACACGAAATAAACCATCTCTTTGAAGTCCAGCCAAATTTTTATAGATATACCGAAGCTGATGAGACACTGATCAAAATACAAAGGCATCAACTACCTACAGAGGATTGGTGGAGAGGAATGATGGAAACATTTCTCAGGTGATTTTGATTATTGATTCTTTTTGTAAGCTACCGGTCAGCACATACAGATGGTATGCTCCACCTGTCAAAAGGGAAGAAAAGGCAATGCAAGGCAGAAACGGAATGACCACTACAGCTCAATAAATGCAAAGAAGCCGAGCACCGATGATGAATACAAAGACAAAGATAGCACACACAGAATAAATACACAGCAAGCAGCTGACTCATTCAGCCTAGAAAGTCAAAACTCCTCTGGTAAAATTGGACAGCTAGCGCACTCATATTTACTATAGCATTTATTCCTTCACTTACTACTTCTTAGATAGTTGGTAAAGAAAGTTATGAGTTAAAAGCTTATCCTCATGATATTTTGTATCCTCCTTTTGTATAAATACCCCCCAACAACATGTATTTGGGGTTGGTAATTTCATTTCTGAACTGCACTGTAAGTTATCAATGCTATATAATACAAAGGTTGCTGGAATTTCATTGTGCTGAAGCTTCTGAATGTGGAACTGAAGTTCTGGGAACGCTACATAATTATTTCGTCTTTTATGGATCAATAAGTCCCTCTTCTCTGTGTTTTTTATGTTTTCTATGTTTGCAATTTCATGTATGTTCCATAAACTCAGTAGCAGGGAAGAAGAATAGCACAGAATTTTCTTAAGGATACTCTGTGTTCAATCTCAGTTACCGTATATGTTTTCTTCAGAATTAATCATAAATAGGAATTCTTAATTGCTCCTATTTGCATTAGTTCTTTCATTCTGAATATTTCTTAGGAATTCTTCATTGCTCCTTAGTAATATTCATGCACTTTCCCTCTGCCAGCATAATGAAATATTCTTGAGTGCCTTTCATTCTCTGACTTAATTTCACAATTTCAGATATCAAAATTGCTCCTAAATTGACTACCCTGCTCTGTAGCAAACTCCTTTACCCAAAGAGCACTTCAACATTTCACCAGTTCATTCACTCTGACTCCATCTACCCAATGGAAGAAATTATTTCCTACTTGCATTCCTGTTCCACCTGAAATTACCCTCCAAAAAATTCAAAACAAAAATTGTACATAATAGCTAGCCTAAAATACTCCATAAACAAAGCTAAAATTACAAAGAGAGAGCCCTCTCTGGTTGCAGGTAGGCTAGGACCTGCAGCTAAAAGATTGGTTAGTGGTTACCTCGGCCGTATTCCCTTCAAGAGGCAGGGAACAACCTGAGTGATAACACACTCATTGGAGGAAAGGGGTTTTTCTTGGGAAGGGTTTCAGAAACAGTTCAAGTCTAGATATTTAAATGAACAATATTATCATAATCGAGCAAAGGAATTTCATGATTTAAGAATGGGATAGTTAACTAAGTATGAGTTTGTTGCTAAATATACCAATTTGCTGTGTTATGTCCCCTACATTAAGGAAGAGAGACCCAAAGTGAAAAGGTTTCTAAACTACTTACTGGTTTGTTATAAAGAAATGACTGAGTTTGACAATCCTAAAACAATGGACGAAGCAGTAAGAAAATAAATATTGTGTTATCAACAATTTAAAAATAGAGGAGAAGGTTCTGTTGGAAAATACTGAGAGGGGGGGTGAATCAGTATGCCTTAGAAATTATTACTTTTAACTCTTTTCAGAACATTAGTTAATCTTCAATTATTATTAATGTTTATGCAGTAATAACAGTAAATAAAAGAACCCAAGAGGCACAAATATTTTAGGTGGAAAAACCCCTCTGGGTCAAAAACCATTAAACGTTTTTCTAATAAACTATTTAATCTTCAGCCCCAACTGGAATGAAAGCAACAACTTCCTAGAATTCTAGAAAAGCATTCTTCTCCATATTCCACTGGATGGATGCTCCAACACCCAAGATTCTTCAGTAGTCAACTGAATGGCTACTCCAACACACAATGAGCTACAACTCACCCTACCACCACCCTACCACCCTGAAGTTTTCACGGGCTTGAACCTGTTGGTGACTTCATGCACCAGCCTAGCACCACCCTACCACCCTATAGAAGAATAAAAGAAGAATGGACTCCCGTACCAGGGAAAATGGTCCACTTTACAATGATATAGAATGATGTAGAAGAAGAAGACACACTAGACCATAACCCCAACTATGACACAACCACCTAATGATGATCCTAGACCTCCCAACACTGCCTCTTCAACTCTTGGAAGATAGACACTTGTATAAATTTTACAATGATGATTTTACAATTATTGTATGTAGTGCATCCCACTTGAAGACTTCATATGGTGAACTTCTTGATGTTGTTCTACACATTGATTATTGCTCTTGTCATGCTACCTTTTCTCACTCTTCATAACATCATATTATGCATTGAGTCTTCTCTTAATGAATATATAATACCCGCAAAAAGTATTCAAGGAAATACCCACGACATGATAATATCAAAACTTACCTCGTCTTGTAGAGAATATGTCAGTGCTTTGCTGCATCATTTTGCTGCACCTTGCTCTTTGCTGCCCTAGAAAGTCTGGTCCTTTGCACCCCTTGACAGCACTTGATCTAGTTTTTCTCGCCTTCTAGGAGCACGATATTTAATATGATGTGTCTTTGTGATTTCAGATCCTCAATATGTGATCTTCATTCTAGTAGTATCCCTCTGAGTCTTCTTTCCAATGCCACAGGTCTGACCCGATTTGGACTCTTCAAGTCAAAGCTATGCCCAATCTCTCACAATGACCTAATTATGAACTAGTTTAGTAGAGAGAACTTGTACAGCGTGCCACGTGTCATTATTTCCTCCTTCGGCTCTGAAATTGATACACAAAAAACTACATTCCGTGCACTATCTGCCACTTTTTACAGAATTCCAATCCTCTTCTCAGAGAGAGAGTTATGACGATTTTCCCAAGGTCACTTCTTTGAGATGAAATTCAGGAGCCTGCAAAAACCCTAACTTCCACAGATCATATATCCGAAAATATAGTGAACCAAGATCTGAAATTAGGTCACGACGTTCAGCAAGATTGCAAATCAAATTGGTTTGCATTTCAGAATTTAAGGCTTCACAAAAATGAAGTTATAGTGAAAATTCCACGATCACTTAATTCGGAGGATATATGAGATTTCTTTTTATAGAGTTGAGAGGGGCTTATATAGAGAATGTTGGAGGGATTTTAGGATCCTAAAAAAATTATTAATTAATGACTATTCAATGACCAAAACCAATATGATTGCCATGCCACAACCCCATATGGTTTTAGCCCACTAACTGGGGTTACTAACTTCAAACATGAATATCTCTCAAATCGTGAAGAATTACTTTGTGTGCCATATATCAATGGAAACATCTCGATGAGTAGAATCTATCTAGAAGAACCTTGACTCAAAATAGAGTAATTTGTCTAGTCAAAATTCCCTTGCAATATTAGGGTAGACCCTGGTGCTGCTTGGGTTGACATCAATGACAACCTCAGATCATCTTTGGATCAACAATCTCCCCCTTGGGCATTGATGGCAACACAAGTACTCCTCTTGCAATTAGGGCACCTCTTCCTACTATCTTATCTCCCCCTTTGACATCAGTGGAAAAGGGTAAATCCCCCTGACACACAACCATCCTGCGGACCTGTACACACTTCCACTCCCCCTTTATTTTCTGAATAAGGAAAATCTAATGAGAAATTGGGAGAATCCCAAGCTTCTGGCGAAGATATTCAAATGCTTCATGAGGTAAAGGTTTAGTGAAAATATCAGCGATTTGTTCTTTTGTACCAACATATTCAAGCTTGATATTGTTTTCGGCGACCTGCTCTCTGACGAAATGATATTTAATCGGAATGTGCTTCATTTTGGAATGCATCACAGGATTCTTGGAGATACTGATGGCGCTAGTGTTATCGCAAAATATGGGAATAGTCTCATCAAACTTGACCTGAAGATATTGAAAAGTTTTCTTCATCCAGAGAACTTTACTATAGGATGTTGCCGTGATATATTCTACTTCTGTTGTGGATAACAAGATTGAGGTTTGCTTTTTACTCAATCATGATACAAGACAACCACCTAGATAGAATGCTTCTCCACTAGTACTCTTACGATCATCAATGCTTCCTACCCAATCTGCATCTATAAAGGCTTGAATAATGAGATTGTTGCCCTTGGGATACCACAAGCCATATTTTATTGTGCCCTTTAGATATCGAAGAATTCTTTTGATGGCAATAATATGTGATTCTTTTGGTGCTGCTTGGAATCTTGCTACTTGTCCAACTGCTTGCATAACATCTGGTCGGGAGGCTGTTACATATAGAAGACTACCAATCATAGATCTATACAACCTTTGATCCACATCCTTAGATGCGTCATCTATGCTCAATTTGAAACATGTTACTATCAAAGTAAGGATGGGTTTGTAATCTTCCATTTTGAATTTCTTGAGCATTTCCTTGATATATTTGGCCTAACATATAAATATTCCTTTCTCTTGTTGAGATATTTGAAGCACTAAGAAATATGTCAACTCACCAAGTAAAGACATCTCGAACTCACTTTGCATCTTTGTAGCATAGTCCTTACTTAGTCGATCATCATTGCTACCAAATATTATATCATCCTGTTGTGCTTTACAACAACCCCCCATTTCTTATCATTATTTCTTTAGAAAAACTATCATATGAAATGGGTCCCTTTTAGTTTTGATTGGTATCAATATTGTATTGTTCAAAAAGGTCCGAAAACAAAATGAAAAACATTATGAAAACCTTTTTGATAAACCCATTTTGATCATAATAATACAAATAATCAATCTTTTATCATTGCGATAAAGCGATCGCAAGATCGCATATCGCAATGACATAGGGAGCATAAGTTAATGGCCCATTGGTTTTCGCCGATGCGATATCGCTATCGGCTATCGGCAATGTTCTATGCATGTTCTTAAAGCGCCCCAGGCCATTCACCCCGATGCGATGCGATTTCGCTATCGGCGATCGGCGGTATGCTATCCATATTTTCATAGAGCGCCCATACTCCCGATGCGATGCGATATCGCTATCGGCGATCGGGGATTTCAAAAAGTGTCAACATAAGGAGTTAAGTTTTCCCCGACGCCCGATTGCGATAAAGCCAAAAGCGCAGATTTCAAAAAAGCCGTTAAGACAGAGGGATATTACGATCAATTCATATTAAAAGCTTGATCTGTCGAACAGTGATTTACCTGCGCTCAATCGCCAAAACATCCAAGGCATGCTTAAACGAATCATTCGGCTGATTAATGATATGATGGGCATTTAAAGGATTCGCAGGTTTTAATGGCCATTTAATGTAATAATAAGTCCTGAAATCTTCCCATAGATTGTATTCGCAGCCATTTTAAAAGCTAATCCCTCACCACGCATTGATCAATTTATCTTTCTCATATTGGGTTTTCATTGCCAATTCTCTGTGTTACGTTCATTTTCACTTATGTGCAGAACTCATCCAAAGAAGAAAACTCAAGCAGAATGGGGAAGAAATCTAAGAAAACCACAGTCGCTTCTGGTCTCGGCAGAACTACTTGGCAAAGTACCTACAATCTGATTGAAGTCGAAGAACCTAAAGTGACAACAGTACAAGCTTCTACAGATTCAACTCGGAAATCTGATGGTACCTTAAAAGACCTGGCTGACTCCTTCCTTCATCGGATAGCAGCTCGGGAGCAAATTCTCCCATATACAGATGTAGTGCGATGGGCAATTGAGGAAATCCCGATCATGGACAGAACCTTCTGCACCAGAGACGGGAGAATTTTCGGGTCATTCAAGGCTGATGATTTAAGGCAAATGTATCATTTGCCTGAGCCAGAGAAGAAGTACAACAAGGCATTTTTGGAGAAATTCCGAAAAGAGAATGAAGTGGAATCCGAACCCATCCGGGATTGGAGACAAAATCCAGCAAAACACAAACATGAATCTTCCGGTAAGTACTCGGTTGATTCCCTATGTTCTCCTTATTGTTATGCTGGAATAATGATGTGTAGATTGTGGGGGTTGCACGACTCTTCTAATTTCACTATAGAAATGGTTCCCTTGATGGAAGCGGCGTGCAACAGTGAAATAATGGATTGGGCCACTATTCTCTCAGATAAACTAGCAACAGCTGTTCTTGAGTTTAGAAATAAGACCCGCGTTACTGAAAGGCTAATTCCCCCATTCTATTACAGTGCCTATATTTTAGATACCTTGTGTTTTAATTCTGAATTTCCTGTGCTCGGCTGGAGGTGGATGCCACAAGACCCCATGCCTATTCACATATACCATCAGAAATTATGGAAATCCTCTTATAAGCACCATTTATACCAAGTCTGCAATGGCTTTATGTTACCTATTCATTATTCTATTTTTGATAAACCTGCTCCCAAGATTTCCTACCAAGTTGGGATTGATTTAACATCAGTAGGAAGATGGTTCGGGGAGGAAAAGTTCACTTATATAAGAGTTTTCAGTAGCCAAGCCGAACCTCACGTCCTTCCTTTGTACATACCTGATAAACTGCTAGCGAGGGAAATAGCTTACCATATCATTGCTGAGAGTGTCACACGGACTCTCAAGAAAAATAAGAAGCAGGGTTGGCCCTCTTTTCCTTTGAGATGCGGTGTCTATACCTTGCATGATCTCAAACATGCAGAGAAAGAAGCTACAAAGATGAAATCATTAACTCTAGCAACTCTCCCTAATAGGCAATTTGATCCCAACAAAGTCGCCCATAATGCACTCGAACAGGCCAAATTGTCAAAATTTGATCATAAAGAAGATATGTTTGATGACCTGTTCTCCTTAGCTAAGTCAATAATGCAGGTTAAGGCATTTGCCAGAATGAAATATCAAGATGAAGGGTTGGTTGAATTTAACAGACTTAGAGAAGGTTGCAAACTCTGCCTCTAGATCTATTAGCAACAACCCCAACAACATCGTCAAGCGAGCCTGAACGGCAACAGTCAAAGGAGCCTCCGGTTACAACAATAGAACCAGAAAAGCCACAGGAGGAAACTCAGACTAAAGAGCAGGAGAAAGTGCGGGAGGAGACCCAGAGTAAAGAGCATAAACAGACCAACATTGAAATAAATGTGGATACTCATATTGACCCAAAATTGCTCCAGGAATGGCAGCAATTTGATTCTATTATCAGTGGTCTGGAATGTTCAAAGGACACTGAAACTTCAAAAGCAGCAGACACACAGGAAACCACTTCACAACAGGTTCTAAGTGGAACCAGCGGCCCACCCATTTCACAAGAAGTAAAAATAATACCAAAGGACCCCTCCGATCAAATCATTTTGCAGGTAGAAGAGATTCCTCCCTTGGATGTCTTCTACAACCCAAGGCATAAAGTTGTAGTAAAACGATAGAGGAAAAGAAGAAGGACTGATCAACCTTCCCTTTTCCCAGAACAGAAGGTCACGGGCAATGTGGTTTGGAAGGAGGAATTTGACCCCTCTGATGACCTGACAAAACTGTCACAATATGCTGGAGCCTATTCGGTAGCAACAATAGATAAGGCATCGGAGGTGAGTCTTTTACTGAAAACAAAAGACCAGGAAATTTTCTTATTACAGGCACAGCTGACTGAAGCAAAGCAGAAAGCGGAGCAGGCAAAACAACAATTGTTGACACAACAGCAATTAAACAATCAACTAACTCAACAATTGCAGGCAGAAAAACAAAGGATTGACCACAGTGCAATCCAAAAGCAGAAAGAATTGTCAGAGGCCTTGGCGCAATTGAAGGCAGCAAATGAGAAAATGCTGAAATCAAAAGATGAGCAAATTGCTCAACTATCAGCACAGCTTGAGAAGACAAAGGGCATTCCACAAGTAACTGAATTCAGAGTAGAAGCACTACAGATAAATACTGCATTGATAGCCCAAATTAAGCTTCTATGTCAACAAATCGCCTAGGCAGAGCCACTATGTGAATTAACGACATCCATCAGTGATAAAGTAGAAAAGGCTAGGACGGAATTGGATCAAGCTGAAGAAATGATAGCTGCATTTCTTGACTGGCAAGATACTGATCAAGGACAAGCGGCGAATTTACCAAGAATTTTAGAGTCACATAAAGATATACTCTTTACAGAATGGCAGTCCCAGTTAATGAAAGCAGAGAGGGCAGTTTCAAGATGCAAATCAACTTCAAGCAATTTGGTTGAATTAGTTAATAACACTCTCTACTTGTCAAACATGATTTCCCAATGCACACCAGGAAAATTGACAGCAATGAAAACATTGGAGCAGTCATGTTATCTAGATCTAGAGGAAAAGGGAAGATTAATTGCGTGAATTAACAATTTAACGTGGGACACCTATTGGTTCTTCTTGGTAAAACCACACACTCAGAGAGCCGCCCTCAAGTGCCTTACAGATGCAATCGGGTATATTATTCCCGATATTCAGGATGCCACCTATGCCGCCCAGCTCAGATCTCGCCTCAACAGACCACCCGAAGTGGAGCCGATGCTTGCGATAAGTCAGCTCATATTTAAAGGCAAACAGCCTACTTGATGATTCATGTTGCCGATTGCCAGATTGCTGAGAAAAATACTATCAAAATCAATTGATACCAATTAAGTAGGATTTCAGTTTCGTAGATAGTTAGATTAATTAAGTATTTATAGACCCTTTCATTGTTTTGGAAGGGGTCGTAAAGTTTTGTACTTGACTTAAAGACTGAAGTTGCACTATTGTGCTTCAGCCATATTCTTTTATGAAACTGGACCAGTTATTCTAATTTTGACAAGGAAGCTTTTATGCAAATGTGCACTACTGTCTTTGTTTGAAAGTATTTCTGCGTTGAAGGAAGAATCTCAGATAGCGATTGATATTGGGAGTGTCTAGCAGCTCATATGGTACTATTATCTATGTCTGAATTCATTCTTTTCATATGAATTGTTATTTGATTACCTTTGCTATTATCGCATATATGTATGTGTTTTAACAGCATTTCTTTATTCTTTCCACTATTGGATGTTTATGGGATGCCTTTCCTTTGATCATATATGTATCGATGATATATAAAGTGTAGCAATATTGCGCTGATCCCTTTGTTTAACGATTTAAGCAAAGTAATTCTTGAATGAATAAAAGTCCATGTTTATTAAATAGAGTCATCTACATGCCTGTTTATAAATATAGATCATCAAGCGCTACACTTTAAAAGTACAATAGTTCCCGGGATTAGTAGTAGTTCTTTTATTTCGCCAATAGATCAAGTTATTCGCCTATCATTAGATTAGTCAACCAATCATTCATTCATTCCGTTTATCCATTTCTGGGAAACTGGTCCCATTATCCCCAGTCGGAGCCACCATTCCAAACGGAAAAGGAGTTGTACTAAGGTCCGGACCGGGTGGTTATCCCCCAATGTTGATACAACGATTTTCGGGGCATCAACACATCCACATATACCTCAACGATTTTTAAATTATCTTTATCTATTTGTACGTAAAGATTGCTATCAGTAGTACCTTTCTTGAACCCTTGTTGACATAGATATCCGTCAAGACGAGCATACCATGCTCTGGGAGCCTGCTTGAGACCATACAGAGCCTTCTTTAACCTGCAAACATAGTCTTCTTTTTCTGATAGTAGAAAACCTTCAGGTTGTTCAATGTAAACTTCTTCTAATTCTCCATTCATAAATGCTGACTTAACATCCATTCAGTAGACTTGTATTTTTCTTGAACATGCATAGGTGAGAAACATCCGGATGGCTTCCATTCTGGAAATTGGTGCAAATGTTTCGTCGAAATCAATACCTTCCCCTTGTGCATATCCTTTGCAGACTAATCTTGTCTTTTTCCTAGTAACCTGTAATCCTTCAACTATTTTGCTCCCCCTGAACCTTTAATGAAACTACCATCTTGTTCAAACTACCTTTCTGTCAATCATAGACTTGTGCCATATACTACTACATAGACTCCTCTTGTACAAACATTAAGGAGTCAACAAGCCATATTTTTCAAAATAGTGAGTCACCTAACGGGCCATCTTGACTTAAGTCATTATTTGAAGCAACTGCTAATTCCTCATGACCTTTTGCTTTTACAAATCCTGAAAGTATAACTGCTGAAACCTTGTTATCTACTTTGTCTTCATGTGCCTATTTCCTTTTCCAGACCTTCTTATTCCTACAATCTCGAGCCATGTGACCATAGTTATGACACTTGAAGCATCCAATGTTGTCCATAGGCGATTCCATATGATATCTGCAACCACGAGCGCTATGGCCATAGTTATGGCATTTGAAACATTCAATATTTGGCCCATCTAGCACGTATTCTCTTTTGACAAAATCATCGTGGAACCTGTCTCGTGATCCTGCAAACTTGCTTCTAGGGTTTTGCAAATAATGATTGTACCTGTCAAAAACTTCACAATCCCTAGCCATATGTCCATAGTTAGCACATAAAAAGCAATAACCATTAAATAAACGAACATACCTGGAAGATTTTTCATTCTTCTTTGGAGGTGGTGTTGTAGTTTCTTGTGGTCCTTTGTTCTTGATTGCTTTGGTCTTGTTCTTTGGAGTTGCAACATTCTTCTTTAGCTTTTCACTTTGATCAACTTCCTTCTTAGAATCATCCTGCGAAGTTGTGGAGCTTGTACCTTCATCAACTGGAGCTTTACCATCTTTAATTACCTTCATTTTCGCTTCTTCATCTGTCTTATCTTGTAAGTATTCTTTTTGCGATCCCTTGAGTTTGTTGATCTCATCACGAGTTACATCAAGTTCTTCTTTCTTTTGAACAAGATCTTCTTGAAACCATCTTTTCAATATCTTCCCTCTTTTTTCTGCCTCCTCAACCTGTAGCTTGAGAAGAGTGATCTTCTCTACTTCTCTGTTGAGAACCTGTAGCTTGAGAAGAGTGATCTTCTCTACTTCTCTGTTGAGAACCTGTAGCTTGAGAAGAGTGATCTTCTCTACTTCTCTGTTGAGAACCTGTATCTATTCCGTCTACTTCTCATTTTCAATCCTAAGCCTACTTATTTCTATTGAATATGTTTCTAATTCCTTTTGATTTTGGTCAACGGCGGATATGTATCTTTGATCAGATTCCTTCCTTTCAATTCCTACTTCCTGCATCTATTGTGTGATCCTGCTAATCTCTGCAAATGCTGTGTCGAGTTCTTGTTGCTTATGTTGGACTTCTCTCTTAATGTCTGTCACTGTATTATTGATTTCTTCCAACTTATTTTGAAGTGACTCTTCAATACATTTGTTTTCTTCAACTTCAATTTTGAGACCTTGAACTTGTTCTTCAAGAGTATTGGAATGGATCTTCTCAGCCTTGAGCTCTTTTATAAGCTTGATTGCCTCCTTAGAAAATTATTCTATGGTCAACCCTTCTTCATCATACTCAGAAGGATCTGAGTTTTCAATAACATCTTGACCTGATTTCTTTGTTGAATAGAGATTATGAAGCTTTTCCCAAAGAGCTTTAGCTGTTGAACATTGACCAACTTTTGTTTTCACAGAATTTGGCAAAACATTCAAAATTACATTCATGGCCTTTGAATTGTACCTTTTAGCTTCGTTGGTATATGTGTCTCCAAAAACAATTGATTCTCATACTCCATGTGCCTGCAAAGATACTTCCATCCTAGATTCCCATATCCAGTAATTATATGCATCAAAATCAAGGGTTGGTACACAATACTCACTTTCTTGAGATTTTGTTGTACTTGTACCTTCCTTTGAAATCCTTGTAACCTACTTCTTTGACTTTCCCATCTCTATGCTCTAAAAACTGACTTCCAGTGGTTAAGCTATTACTAAAGGAACCAAGCTCTTATACCAATTGTTGGAAAATACTGAAGGGGGGGTGAATCAGTATTCCTTATAAATTAGCACTTTTAAATCTTTTCAAATCATTAGTTAATCTTCAATTATTATTAACATTTATGTAGTAATAATAGTAAATAAAAGAACCCATGAGGCACAAATATTTTAGGTGGAAAACCCCCCAGGTCAAAAACCACCGAACACTTTTCTAATAAATTCTTTAATCTTCCGCCCCAACTGAAATGAAAGCAACAACTTCCTAGAATTCTAGAAAATCATTCTTCTCCAATTCACACTGGATGGACACTCCAACGCCTAAGATTCTTCAGTAGTCAACTGAATAGATGCCCCAACACCCAATGAGCTACAACTCACCCTAACACCACCCTACCACCCTAAAGTTTTCACATGCTTGAACCTGTTGGTGACTTCATGCACTAGCCTAGCACCACCCTACCACCCTATAGAAGAATAAAGAAGAATGGACTCCCGTACCAGGGAAAATGGTCCACTTTACAATGATATAGAATAATGTAGAAGAAGAAGACACACTAGACCATAACCCCAACTATGACACAACCACCTAATGATGATCCTAGACCTCCCAACACTACCTCTTCAACTCTTGGCAGATAGACACTTGTACAACTCTTACAATGATGCTTTTACAGTGATTGTATGCAGTTCTTCCCACTTGAAGACTTCATATGGTGAACTTCTTGTTGTTGTTTTGCACCTTGATTGTTGCTCTCGTCATGCTACCTTTTCTCACTCTTCAGAACATTAGATTATGCATTGAGTCTTCTCTTGATGAATATATAATACTTGCAAAAAGTCTTCAAGGAAATACCCATGACATGATGATAGAAAAACTTACCTCATCCTGCAGAGCATATTTCAGTGCTCTGCTGCATCATTTTGTTTCACCTTGCTCTTTGCTGCCCTAGAAAGTTTGGTCCTTTACACCCCTTGACAGCACTTGATCTAGTTTTTCTCGCCTTCTAGGAGCACGATATTTAATCTGATATATCTCTTTGATTTCAGATCCCCAATATGTGATCTTTGGTCCTATAGTATCCGTCTAAGTCTTCTTTCCAATGCCACAGATCTGACCCGATTTGGACTCTTCAAGGCAAAGTTATGCCCAATCTCTCACAATGACCTAATTATGAACTAGTTCAGTAGAGAAAACTTGTACGGCGTGCCACGTGTCACTATTTCCTCCTTCAGCTCTAAAATTGATATACAGAAAACTAAATTCCGTGCACTATCCACCACTTTTTACAGAATTCCAATCTTCTTCTCAGAGAGAGAGTTATGATGATTTTCCCAAGGTCACTTCTTTGAGATGAAATTCGGGAGCTTTCAAAAACCCTAAATTCCACAGATCATATCTCCGAAAATATAGCAAACAAAGATCTGAAATTCGTTCAAGACGTTCATCACGATTCTGAATCAAATGGGTTTCATTTCAGAATCTAAGACTTCGCAGAAATGAAGTTATAGCGAAAATTCCACAATCACTTCATTTGGAGGATATATGAGATTTCTTTTTATAGAGTTGAGAGGGGCTTCTATAGAGAATGTTGAAGGGATTTTAGGAGCTTAAAAAAATTATTAATTAATGACTATTCAATGACCAAAACCAATTATGAGTGCCATGCCACAACCCCATAGGGTTTAGCCCACTAACTGAGGTTACTAACTTCAAACATGAATATCTCTCAAACCGTGAAGAATTACTCGGCGTGCCATATATCAACGGAAACATCTTGACAAGTAGAATCTATCTAGAGGATCCTTGACTCAAAATAGAGTAAGTTGTCATGTCAAAATTCCCTTGCAATATCAGGGTATACCCTGGTGCTTCTTGGGTTGACATCAATGACAACCTCAGATCATCTTTAGATCAACAGGTTCAAAAACTTGGCAAGGTAAGGACCAAAAGAGAAGGCCAAAGTACAAAGTTTTCTAAATGTTGGAAAATTGTAAAGGCAGAAATATTTTATCTATGTTGATAGTTACTTGTGATATTCTTATGTTCTTATTAACTTTCTTGTGTTATTATTTTAACTTAGTTCATCAAGAAATTACCAAAAACCATAACACGAAGGTCAAAGACACCAGATGTAAACAGACAGCAAGGGAAAAACCCCTATCTAGGGGAAAACCCAGTCAACAAATCTTCATTTAATATTTTCACAAGATGATCCAAGACTCCTTGACCTAGACACAGACTTCCTCTAATCAACAAGTCATCCCTTCCTTTCTTTTGTAGATGATAACCTTCCAGCAACAACTTTGACCTTGATGCAGCAGTAGAATTTCGACTTCCCCAACAATAGAACTTCTACCTAGCAGAACTTCAACCCAGCAACACAACTTCGACCTTCCCAGTAGCAAAACTTCAACCTTCCCAACATCATAACTTTGACCTTCCTAGAAGTAGAAACTTGACCTTCCCAGCAACAGAACTTCGACCCAACAAATACAGAACTTCGAACTTCTTAGCAACAGAATTTTGTTCTAGTAGATAGCCTAGTAAATCCACACAAGTGAGAGAGATACAACCCAGAAACATTTATTTTCCTTCTCCAACAAATATTCTCCTTCTTCTGCAACTTTGCACTTTTTATGCTTCCTCTTCTTGGATATCAAACCTGTGAGAGAGATATCTTCCAAATGAATCAATTACTTGTATATATAGCCTCTTCTTGACTTTGAATTACCCTCATGTGGGCCGACTTGATCAGGTAATGACCGAATTGGTGTGGAGGTGAAAAATGACTTATTTTACTCAATAATAATTATTTTTACATGATTTAAATGCCCAAGAAGGATCTTATTAAATGGACAATGACTAATGACTTAAGACAAAATCTAGAATTCCTCAATGGGGAGTTTGAACTGAAACATGATGACCCAAGCATGAAACCCATGCTTTAATAAGTCATAATAATAATAATAATAATAATAATTCTTTCATTTAATAAATACATTTCATTATGACTCAAATACAATTATGAAGACTAAACCTAGTTACATTCTTTAACACTCCCTCTTAACTATGGAGGTATTCATACATACAAGTACATGGAAGATCTCAAAAAACATGAACCATGAAGATTTTAGGAACTTAGGGTGCCACGGGCTAGATTCTTGACCAGAGAAATCTATCCGGGTGGGGCTAAGATGGACTAAAGCTTTCAGCCTCTCTACATACCATTAGGCTTACTTGTTAACCATAAACCTAGGGAACCAGGTACGTAATGCAAGGTCAGAGCTTTATGACCAACGCCACCCTCCCTACTTTGGGAACTAGACATCAACGCACAGGTCAGCCACATTTCCTCCTAGGAATTTTACACGCAATGGCTCAACACATCAAATATCTCCCAATCAAACAGATCGGTAACATTGAGCATGCTTCCAAAAACTTTGATATATTTACTTGAACAATCACAACCCAAATAAGTAACAACCTTTCAAATGAATAAACACAAACCTTCGGGGTTTTCAATCATCTTGATTATGCTTCAAAATTTAACATAGTAGGACTTAGAGGCTTCCCAAACACATCTTGACAGAAGATTCCTCAATCATTTAGGTTCCTTTCCTAATTCATATGCAATAACATATAACCAACTCCTTCTTTCCTTCTTTCAACAGCACCTCAATATGCATTCTCCAATTTCTTCTTCAAGTTATCCATCATGACTATAATATGCCATCCCTCTCAACTTGGGAGATATACTATTTCTTTTATCCAGTCTCCCTCTTAACTTAGGGAGATCAACTACTTTCTATGACATTGGAGAATTTTTTATGGCTTCATTCCTTCAAAGTCATCTTGATCATTAATTAGGGGAATTTTGAGGTATAAAAAGGGCCTCCTACATAAATTATAAAATAATAGTGGAAATAATAAAATAATATTAGATTACATCATCAAATTTTAGAGGGAAACAAGAAAAAACTAATTTTTCAGCTCATATTTTCAACTTATCTCCCTATGGGTTTACTCCAATTTTGAGCGGAAACACTTGTTGGATGCAAAATTTGATTCCTCATCTAAGGAGTACCATGTTGCATACTCTCAATGGACCCTACTACACGAAAAATGAGAAATACATGAAAATCATCATTGCAATCACATTTTTTCATGTATTTCTCAATTTTCTTGTAGCAGGGTCCATCGAAAGTATGCAATATGGGTACTCCTTGGATGAGGAATTAAATTTTTCATCCAATGAGTACTCCCGCTCAAAATTTGAGTAAGTTTAAAATACGAGTTGAAAAAGAAGTTTTATTACTTTATTATTTTTTAATATTTTTACTTTTTTTACTCCAAAAATGGTGAATCATCCCCCATGGTTGACATCATCATCTTGAATCCTATTGGTTCTTATAAAGTTTATTTTGGTTGTACATTTTTCTTAGGAGGCCCATTTTAGACCTCAAAATTTTTGTAATTATCTTTCATATAACTTCCTTCATCATGCCTATCAATCAGATCAACTTTACTTGTGAATACCTTTAACATTTTGAAGATTATGTACTTGCACAACTTAGACAGCAAGTACGACCAAAATACATATATAGAAGCATGAATTTAACTATATCAGAATCATACAATAATGGAAGCATCAAACTTTAGACACTAAATGCCTAAACCTAGTTAGTTTCATAGTCAACAAAAGACACATACTTTTAAACTTCATCTTTTTGCTCAGGTTAGGTTATAACCCCTAGATCACATCAATAACTCAATCAAGATATCAGTCTCATTATATGTAGGGCCTCAGTATTTCTTCCAGAGATATGACATACTCTACTATAATATATTGAAAACCCTAGAAGCAATTCAAACAAGTATGCATCTAACAACTTTATAATTCATATGTTTCTACTAGGATTTAATGCAAACCCTATATTCCATACATGAGACACTAAGCCTTAGATGTCAACAAATAAAAACCAAGCACAACACAAACTAAGGTTTTAATTATATGACCAACTTCTACAAGAATTTGTTGTAAACCCTAGATTTTATCATCATAATGGAAACAATATCACCATATTCTAGAATGTCACACTTCTACTAGGGCTTAGTTACAAACCCTAGAACTCACACACTATAAGCATCAACAATTTGGTTAGCACATATATCTAGGATTTCATACACAATCATATCAATATCCATTATGTAAGTCTAAGACACAAATATCAATACATTTAAATTCAGACATATAACGATCTTGATTAGGTTAGGGTTTTGATCAAACAGACACACATACACCTAAGGTTTCATTCCCAGAATCTTTCTCAATACATAAGGGTTATTCTTATAAACCCTAATTTACCAAAACCTCAAGGTCTAGGAATAAATTACCATCCAACCCTAAAGGACTAAGGTTTTAGTAACAATACTATAACTCCAAACATGACATTACCATCAAAACCCCAAACATTAGAAGAATAGAATTTTCTAGATTTTATCAGTAGCCCTAAGTGGAATAGGGTTTTCATATTGGCATTGACATACCCTTAGGTTAGCATTTTATGAAGAACCCTTTAGGGTTCCACCAACATGATGATTTTAATGAGGGTAGATTCAATCTAATGATTAATCACCCAAATAAGAATCTTTATGATTCAGAAGTCCTAGACATAACACTTGTTAGTAATGTAAAGATTTATTACAATGAATGAATATACCTTTATCACAAAAATAACAAGGTTTAAGGTCTAAAAGATACCATTGATTTATTTTCTAGACAAACCTTGTAGGACATCAATTCCAATAGAACTTCTTTGTCTTGTAAGATCTTCTCCTTGAATATACCAGCAAGCTTTTCCTAAACAAGAAAATTATGAAACGAAATGTTATTAGCATCTAATACAAACACATTTAGATAGGAAAAGGAAAACCAAATATAAAAGATAATACAAGGAGTGAGATACTTATCTTTGGGAAAATGGTGAGGGCTCCATCTTAATCCAATCTCGATAGATACCTATAACTTTAACAAAATAATTCAAAAATGTTTTTCCAAAGGAAGTTAAACCTATAAGTATTAAAAATCAAAGTACAAAGAAAAATACTTCAAAAATTTAGAGTATAAGGACATATAGGGGATAGAGTTCCTAAAAGTCCTTAGAAAATAAGTCTTTGACTTTGGATTCTTCCATCTTGTCATTCTTTGGTGGTCCTTCATCAGCAACATTTGCATGTTCCCTTTCTCTCTTCTTATTTTTCGGATTCGTAGGACAATCACTTCTATAGTGACCCATCTTGTGACAATTGTAGAATTAAATATTGCATAGGTATACCTTCTTTATAGGCCCTTTAGACTTCTTGAAGGTTCCTTTTTTCTTGTGATGAGGGGAATAAGCATTTGAAACTTTCTCCTCTTCATTATCTTTTTTTCTTACTAATGAAATTATGACTTCTTCTTGACTACATGCATTCCATAATTTTTCGAATGTGGGATTTTTTTTCCAACTATTGAGAGTTGATGAAAAGGAACTCCAAGATGTTGGTAATCCTAGAAGTGTAAATATTACAAGCTCCTTTTCAGGTACTATCTCAGCTATTTCCTAGATTTCATCTCTAATTCTAGCTATCCTTACAAAGAAGGATGCCACAGTGTCTTCGTTTGTTATCTTTATACTTCTTAGTTCATTCTTAAGGCTTTCAATTTGACCAATATTCTTGATTGTGAATAATTTGGATAAGGCCTCATACATCTCTTAAGGAGAATCTATGTTGGATATATATGGTATGAGGTTTTCCTTTATTCCATCCACTATTAGGGTCATGGCCAATATTTATGTTTCTCTGAACTTTGTTTTTTCTGCATGACTTGATTCATTTGTAGGCTTCTTTACTTTCCCTTTAAATAAATCTAAGACTTTATTCTTCTCAACGATGAGATATATACTATTTTTCCATGCCCTATAATTGGATGCTCCTTCTAATTTTTTTTCTCCCTTCATTGAGTTAGACATTGTTCTTGAATATAGTAGTCTTGACTTCTTATATGATATGTTCCCTTGATGGCCCTTATTCAAACTTATTGAATCTCATTATTTATCTTTCAAAGGATCTTCAGGGTGCCTCTTTCCTTCTTCTTCACCTTAGCTCTGAAACCATGTTGGAAAATCAGAAAGGCAAAAATATTTTCTCTATTTTGATAATTACTTGTGATATTCTTATGTTATTATTAAATTTATTTTGTTCTCCTTTTAGCTTAGTTCATTAAGCAATTACCAATAACCATAACACAAAGATTAAAGACACTAGATGTAGGCAGACAACTAGGGGAAAACCCCTATATAGGGGAAAACCTAGTCATCAACTCTTCCTTTAATAGTTTCACGAGATGATCCAAGACTCCTTGACCTAGACACAGATTTCCTCTAATCACCAATTCAACCCTTCCTTTCTTCTATAGATGATAACCTTCCAGCAAAAAATTCAACCTTGATGCAGCAATAGGCTTTAGACTTCACCAACAATAGAACTTCGACCTAGCAGAACTTCGACCCAACAGTAGAATTTCGACCTTCCCAACAACAGAACTTTGACCTTCCCAACCGCAGAACTTTAACCTTCCCAGCAACAAAACTTCGACCCAGAAAATCCAGAACTTCGACCTTCTCGATAGCGGAATTTTGATCCAGTAAACATCCCAGTAAATCTACACAAGCGAGACAGATACAACCCAAAAACTTTGATTTTCCTTCTCCAACAAGTCTTCTCCTTCTACAACTTCGCACTTTTTATGCTTCCTCTTCTTGGATATAGAACTTGTGAGAGATATATCTTCCAAATGAATCAAACTTCTTGTATATATATCCTCTTCTAGAGTTCGAATTACCCTCATGTATACGGACTTGATCAGGTAAGGGTCGACTTGGTGTGGAGTTGACAAATGACTTATTTTACTCAACCTATGGTTTTGTAAAATGACAAATGACAAATGAATTGTGGTGGCTGACATGGTGATGGTTGATGATGATATTTTCTTACACCCTCAAGGGTGCTTCTGAAAAATAGAATGAACAAGGTGCCCCCATCCATCAAAAGTGAAGCACTGTTAACTGAGGTGCGCATGGATGCATGGGTCTTTGAGGTTGGGTACATCCCATGCATCAAAATGTAAGCATTATTGAATGAGGTGCTAAGTGATGCATGGGTCTTCGACTAAATGAGAGAACCGCAACAATCACAATTTATGATACTACTCTGACATGAAAAACGTATGCTGGTGTCAAATGTCAAGGATACCGATGACATCAATGGGCGATAGTGATTCCCATTGTGCCACCGGAGGATGTGTCATAAGGGTGGGGAGGGGGCATCCAAGGTACTACTTCAATCTTGGAAGATGGGTGTTCAAGTCGACAGTAAAGAAGCACCAACTGTCTGAATTGTTGATTCATGGAATCAAGATGAAGGATGAAGACGACTGTAATGTGTTAGGTCAACAAGGCATAATAATGAAAGTTGGAAATATGAATTGATACATTCAAATGCCTGAGGTAGGAGTTGTAATGCGAATGGCGGAAGTCGAAACAATTCTATTGGGGGAAATGTCCCTAGAATTGGTAGGACATCCAGTGTAGGTATAAGTATATTCTCACTAGCGTAGTGAATGATCAATGAATGGTGCAGTGGTAAGCAAGATCCAACCAAGGGTGACTAGGGACTATCATTAGGTATGAAACATGAAAATATGGGTGGGATCCCTTTTCCTAAAAAAAATTGTGCACTTGCCAAAAGAATATAAACGTGGTTTTGGATGTACATACACGAAGATGGGTGCCCCAAGAAAATAATGACCTGTGTATGATGCAGGTGAAGTTTTTTGTTGAGGGAGGCCCCATTGGTTGGTCTCTGTGCTAGGTAGATGAATCTGATGAAGTGATGCAAATGGGTTATGCCTTAAGGAGGGATGGTAGGCCAAATTTAGAATGCAGGGGTGCATTCAATTTGATCCAACAAAAAATAATTAGGACGACCCATGAGTAGGGTTGGTAAGAAATAAGTAAAGAAGAGGAGAATGAGGTTGATCTTCGAGACATGTGAATGAAATGGCTCCTGGGCTTGGGTGGATGATCATGGATCCTAATAGTGTGTAAGGATCTATAAAATGGGTCAATCCATGAATGGGGAGGTATTATCAACCGGCATGGACATTTACCAGGTGCAGGTGGAAGGTGGTGGTAAACGTGGTCGAGATGATGGACCCTATGGTGCATTTCAGATAAATGATGTCATGATATGCAAATATTTGTAGGAATCCTATCATGTTGGGTGGAGAATGATACCATCACTGTCGGCGATCACCATGGGACTAATTCTGAAGGGAAACTATTGGTATACCTACAACTTTGACAACTAATACCCCAAGGGAAAAACATCTTGATGAAAAGCATATATAAGATGAAATATGCTAAACAAGATTAATCAAAGAACATGGGAAGGCACACCTGAAGGGGTACTTTGAACATGAGATGGGCCCAAAAATGAGTCTGAGGTAAAAATGGAATGAAGGGTACCATGATGAAGATGATTTCGTCTTGATCCTTGTGTCACTGATAGTTTTGAAAACAGAGGTTGTGAGCTCCTAAACAGGGCTTTGGAAGATGTCAAAGAGGGCGATATAGAGGGCAAAGTGTGCCATATTCCACCTCATTTGTGCTTGTTAATTTGGAGTGCAGAGCTAGGTCCGAGAGTTTTTTTCTATTGTAGTGGTCAGCCTGTGCACCAGGGAAGTGTGTGAGGGAATCCAGGTAAGAGGACTCTACCTAAGCTTCTTGATTTTGTTAGGCTATGGTAGGTAGGTCATACAGGATGACTTGTAAGAACCTCATTTAGGAAAAAATTATACTTCGCATAAGAAAATGTGAAACAGTCGCACAGTCCCTGCGAAGTAAGCGAATACAGTCACAGAAATACTGTTGCGGTGGGAAAAACAGTCGCAGGGTCCTTAGATTGACATCCCCTCATATTTTGGGCTTATAGATGCGCAACTACCATGACTATTTAAGAAACAATTGTGTCGTTTGTGCATCTATGAGAAAACTAGATGCACAACTATTGGGCCAACATCCCCGTGGATAAATGGCTAACAGACACACTGACGGCGCATCTGTATGGGTTTAATTTGCATGGTACCATGCATCTATCTGAGGGAAAGATGTGTTATCATGTGTTTGCTATTAATATAGGCGTGCGTGATGAAAGAAAGATAATTTTTATGCTTATGAGACTAATTTTTGGTTTTCTTCATCCTTTTTTGCAGGATGTGGATGATGTGGAGGGAGCATGATTGGATCCCATTTGGATAGCAATGGATGGTGACACTCAAATGAGTATGATGCTAGCCAAATGGGGGTTGTTGAAGTTCATTCAGAACCCCTTGCTCAAGTCGCAAGATGAGTTCCTGCAATTTGTGATACGGAGATGAGAGTCAGATCAAGAGGTATTCAGGATTCAGGGTAGATACTTGGTATTCACTGTTGTGGTGGATGTCTACTTCGTTACAGGATTGGTTCCTCATGGAGAGGTACTACCGATGCCACTTCCGCATGGTCGGGTGGAACTATAAGCATGGGTGAGGGCCCAATGCTATTGATTGAGGATGTGTCTATATTGAGAGAATTTTGGATTTAGTAGAGTGAGACACTCTCGTGATGATTGAGCACCTTGTTGAGTCAGCATCCCCTCATCACATTTATGGATTGTTTTCCTTCAGATCCTTCAAGAGGGTTGCTTCTATGACTGGGCTAGATTTGTATATAGAGGGATGAAAACACAGCTTACGTAGGTGTGCAAGGGTCAGTCACAAAGATTTTGTTACGCCAAAATAATTTGTAGGATCCTCTATGAGAGGGTCATGATGTTGTGTCCTACACTAGCGGTGCCGCTAGGGCCTCCTAGAGATCCACGGATATGGTGGTGGGCCCCTATGGTGCCTCATGCAAGAGGGGTGATGTGGGGTGATACTGAAACCCCATGGTAGAGGGTTGGTTTATGTCCAACCCTCACATGATTCTGGAATACCCATACTGTGGCATGGAATTTAGGGGAGATCTAGACATGGACTTACCCCCCAGTGACGTTTGGGGTCTAATAGGTATGTGATATGTGTGTTTTGTATTTGTGCTTACTTTCATGTATTTGTGATGTATATTTATGATTATATTGATACCATGTATGTTTTCTTGCAAATGTGGGTCCACGTGGATGTTTGTTGGCATACTTGGTGGGAAATGATCATTGTCGATTGCGTATAATTGGTGTAGCAAACGTGTCATGGAAAAAGAGAGGTGACAAGGGTGCAGGAGGACCCTAAGAGACCAACTCAGTGCTGGTGCTTTGAGATAGGCGGCCCCTCTGGTGAAGGAGGTAGTTCATCTTCCTACATTGAGATGGATAAGCTGCGGGAGCATGTTGAGGTTGTAGAGGCTTGCGCTAGAGACGCCAAGGATGTGTGGGATTGTTTTGATGCCTTACTCCATGGGATGCCTAAGGAGGGTTGTGCGGGGCTAGGGGAGGATTCTCTATACATATTTATGGCTCGAGACAGAGCACGACGTCCTAGCCTTCATAGTCTTACAGTGGCAATGGCGGTTGCTCGTCCAATTCTAGATCCAGCATCGGATGAGGCCGTAGAGCCTCATGTGGGGGGTGTAGGGGATCTTGGGCTTCAACCCTAGATTTATTTCTGATGTATATGCCAGGTCAAGCACCCATTATTAGGATGATCCCCTTTTGATGACTTATTTTCCTATCTCATGCCAGCAAATGTATTTTTGTACATATATATATTTTTGATATATATATATATAGGTGGTCCCTCCGGTGAGGGAGTAGTTCATCTTCCCAGACTGATATGGATAAGCTGCGGGAGCGTGCTAAGGTTGCAGAGGCTCACGCCAGAGATGTCAAGGATGTGTGGGATCATGCAGACACCTTACTTCATGGGATACCTAAGGAGGGTTGGGTAGGGCTGGGGGAGGACATTCTGCACAGATTTATGGCTAGGGACAGAGTGCGATGTCCTATCCTTCGTCATCTTGTAGTGGCAGTGATGATTTCTCGTCCAATTCTAGATCCATCACCGGTTGAGGTCGTAGCCTCATGTGGGGGATGTAGGGGATGTTGGGCCTCATTCCTAGATGTATTTATGATGTATGTACCAGGGAAAGCACCCATTATGTGGATGATTCCTTTTTGATGACTTATTTTCATGGCTCATGCCAGTAGATATTTTTTTTACATATATATTTTTTCATATATATATATATATATAGGAGATGGTGATTTTTGTGGCTCTCATGATGTGTTTTTATGTGTATGATTTTATACATGTGATGTATCTTTGCATTTATTTGATGGATATGATGTTCATGATTTATGTGTCTTGATGATGATATATATGTGATACATGTCAGTCTAGGATCTGATTAGCTATGCGGTCGGCTATATGATTTTGATATCTTGGTATATGTGAAAATGTGATATGATCAAAACCATGAGCTAACCTTTGAGCATGCAGGTATTTCTAAAAAAGGCAAGGATCAAGTACTTTGAAGGTTTTGTTCAACTGTAATACAATAAGTTGGGAATCAAGGAACACATGTAGGTTACTAATACCTATATGGGAGGCATCAGCCAAAAGGCCTATGACAACATCGTATTCTACTTGATTATTGGTGGTTGACCTGATACATAGCCCATTGTGGTGAAAGGGTGTCAGGTACGAAGAGTATATGGCCTAGGATGCTACAACGAGGTTTGGAGACCATCAAGAAGCACCATCAGCAAACCCATGATGATAGGCTGGAAGATAACCCATATGTGACACATGATGAGAGAGTTATCTTAGTACACATCCATGATGATGTGGTCATTAGAAAAATAAGTCATGGTTCATATATTTACATTATAGGGTTGTTTTGAATGTTATGGATACAATTTTTTGAGGTAAAGCCCACTGATGGGATTTTTGAGGCAAGTCCCATCCAGCTCTGCTAAGATGTATGCCCCCTTGAGGAGACAATGTTTAATAATGTATGGGCCCTTCCATAATGTCTCGAACTTCCCCAGTCCTAAAGCTTCTTTGGAAACATCGTAGTGAAGGACTAACTCCCCTTCAGTGAATGATCGAGGGGAGACATTGCAATCAAACAAGGCTTCATTCCTCTTTTTGTGTACCTCGTTATGTTGGAGAGATTATCGCCAACTTTCATCAACATATTTTAGTTGCACTGACCTTTTCCCTAAAGGTGTGGTATCGGAGAGAAGTTTGATGGCCAAGTGTAAGGTAGGGATCTCGCATTCAATGGGGAGAACAACTTCAAACCAATAGAATAATTGGAAGGGTGTGAATCTAGTAGATGCTTTGACCGTAGTGTGGTACGCCCATAAGGCAAAAAACACCATGTGGTGCCAATTGGTTTTGTGGTTTTGCACCATATGCTGTAACATTGTTTTGAGAATTTTGTTGATATCTTCTACATGTTCGTTGGACTAATGGTACTATGGAGAAACAAATTCATGAGAGAAAATAAGGTGTTGCGATAACTCTTGAAATATCTAGTTCTCGAAATGTTTGCCATGATCTGAGAGCAACTCCTTGGGAAAACTGAACCATGTTATGACATGGTTGAAGAAAAAATGCTCAGCGGTTTTTACAGTGTTATTATATGTGGGCATATCTTCTACCCATTTTTTGAAATATTTGATGGAAACCACAATATACTTATGGCCACCTGAAGATGGAAGATTGTAGTTCATGAAGTCTATGCCCCCTTTATAGAAGGGGCCAGTGACGATGACCGAGTGTTTGGGAGCTGGTGGAGCTTGCGCCTTATGAGCATATATTTGGAACCACTCACATATCTTGACTGCTTGAATCAATCACGGAACAGGGTGGGCCAGAAATAACTGGCACAGAGTGTTTTCTGAGAAGTAGCCATCCCTGAGAGGTGGTTGTTGCAAGCTTCGTTGCGGCATTCATTTAAGACCTGCTCATCTTGTTCAAGGGTAAGGCATCAGTGGAGGATGGTTTTGATTCTTTGATGATAAAGGACATCCCCCATAAGGAGGTAACTAGGGGCTTGGTGGTGAATTCCCCTCCAGTCACCGCGAGTGAGTTGAGGGTTGAACTTTTGAGTTCGTAGAAAGAGGAGGATGTCGTCATACTAGGAATCATCCGTTGGTACTAAGAACGGATGTTTGTTAGGGAAAGCATAATTAACAGGGGACCCTTGGGTATCTGTAGGGAGATCTATGATGAACTCTACAAGGATAAGGCCTTCTTTCTTTTGGGGGAAGCAAATTGAAGACCTAATTCTTGCATAATAACTACCCATTGAGCATATTTATGGTTCATCATATGACGAGTGAGAAAATATCTCATGGGGTTGATATTTTATATTACGATGGTGGTTCGTTAGATGATATAATGTCGAAGCTTTTGTACGGATTGCACTAGAGATAAAGTTGTATTTTCGGCTAGCTCATACTTCAAGGCTAGCCTCTTGATGATGTAATAGATTATGTGTTATCTATTGTGAGGTCCTTCTTCCACTAATACCTCGGTGATGGCTACATCAGATGATGATAGGGAAAGGGTATGATCCTTCTTGTGGTCAGGAGGGTTAATCAATGGAGCTTCAGATAATGAATCTTTTATGGGTTCAAATGATTTTTGTGCCTACGCATCCCATTGGAAGGGAATATCCTGACGAAAAAGGCACAAGAAGCCATGCACACAAGTGGTGTAGTCAGGGAAAAATCGGCATAATAATTTGGCCTTACCCTGCAAGATTTGCAATTGCTTTAAAGTTTTCGGAGGTGGTATTTCCCGGATGGCTTGGACCTTTAGCGGGTCAACTCTGATATCTTGTTGGGAAACAATGAATCCCATTAGTATTCCCACATTGATGCAAAATACAACTTGAGAGGGTTCGAGTGTAGGTTGTATTGTTGACATCTCTAAAACACTAGGAGGAGATCCTCCATATGATCTGGGCACTTTTTGAATTGTATGGTAAGATCATCCAAATAGGCTAGGATGAGATGAGCCAAATCATGGAAGATATAATTCATGGTCTATTGGAAGGTGGCTCCAACATTTTTAAGATCAAAAGGAATGACTCGGTATGCGAATGTTCCCCATGGGGTTGTGAAGGCTATTTATAATGATTCATATTGAAAATTTGAATCTGATTATACCCAGAGAACCCATCCATGAAGAAGTGTTCTTAGTGACCAGAAAAAGAATTGATAACTTGGTCGATGAATGGTGTAGGGTAATTTTCTTTGGGACATTCTTTGTTCAGATCTTGAAAATCAATACAAATACAAACGGTTCCATGTTTTTTAATGATGGGTATAGGGTTGGAAACCCAAGAAGTGTAAATGATAGGATAAATGAAACCAGCATTGTGGAGTTTTTCAATTTCGGGCTTGATCGCTTCACCTTTAGAAGGATGGAGTTGATGTTTCTTTTTCCTAACATGGATTGCATCAAACCATGTGTCAATATGGTGCTCCACAATGGTGGGATTTATGCTTGGAATTTTAGAGTAAGTCCATGAAAATATATCCCTATATTCTTGGAGCAGGGCTTTGTATGAGCTCACATCTTCGGGGGAGAATGCTACCCCCTGCGATATCTCTTCAACTATGCTAGGTTTGTTTGAATTATCGACCTTAATGGTAGATGAGATATTTGAAATGTTCCCCTCCTCGAATGCATCTAGGGCGGGGATGGTATTTTTAAACTAATCTACCTATCTTAGTGGCAAGAAAGCCTTTGATTCTATTGTGCAAATATTGTGACTGGGCGCATCAATATGCACAAATTCTTTTTCGAGTAGAAAGAATGAACAATGATGCATGGAGTCCCATGGACATTCGGGTTATGTCATGGCCTCCAGAATATCTTCATCTAAGTGAAAAATATTATCTAATGTTGAACTAGGTTGTGCAAGGCAGTGAGGGTGGAGTTTGGGCCCAGTTGTGCTAGTAGAAAAACAACAAAATGATTCGGTTGTTGATTCCATAGAACCCCACGAAGATGACAATGTGCAGATGGGATGGGTCTGCACAGTCAATAGTGGTAGCACCATTGTGGTGGGTTTAACAATCACGACACCAAAAAATGTCGAGCAGATGCTGCGAATCAGGATTCCTATGGAAGAGGTGGTGGTAGGATCTCCGTAATGGTAGATTGATAATGAGTGGGAGTGGGTTTACGTGATAACTTCGGTGTCCTAGGAGCCAATGCATCTTCCTTCATGTGAGGTTGGTGTTCAGGGATATGGTGAACTTGCAGATGTTCAATACTAAGTTGTCCAAATGTGTGTAGCAAATGACATGTCTCAGAACTATGAGAGTTATTGGTATATACATTGCACGCAGGACTAGTGCTAACATAATAAATGGTGTCAGTGTCAAAATCTCCCATAGAACAAGATGATGACGCATGGTTGATTTCATGAGATGGGGCACTCCTAGGTGCTTGCCACCTCCAGATTATAGTTTCAGCATGATGTGTGCCCCCAATTTCAGTTTCTCTCAATTTTGCTCTTGTTGCTTGAAAACGTTGATGGTATTGAAATTCTGCATATGATGTGCTTGGGAGACGATGTGACAATGATTGTGTGAGCATATAGCTTGGTTTGAGTGAGCAGGAGGAGGAATATGGACCAACAAGTGAAATACATCTCTAGTATTTCTCAATTCTCCGCATTGATTGACCAAGTTGTGAAAATTTGGATGCCCAAATTCCTACTGCAACAACTGATTATGTTTCTCCTATTTGTTAATAATTGAACCAAATTATTTATTGTTTACTACAGTAAACAATGAAACAAATACACTACAACCTTCACCATTTAAATAAAATGCGGAAACAATAAACTGAACAAGAAAGAGATAGAACATACATCTACACAGTTATTTTTGGACAAATATCCCCAGAAAAACCTAATGCAGGAAAACTAGTGCAGCATCTCTAAGGGTTTTACTATTATGCAGTAGTAATTTCTTAATACCATCTTTGGATGCCTTCCTAGAAATCTAGTTATAGAGAATATCATTGCCATAAAGATAAATGATGTTACTGTAGGGTCAATTTACTAAGTAAACTAATGCAGGTGTTTTACTTATCAATCCGGGTTTGTAGACTTGGAAGCACGTCCAAAGTATATGGATTTCAGGTGAAGTCAAATTAGGAAGGAAATACTACAAGGTTAAAGGAAATTCATATTACAAATATATATTCAAATTTTTAAAAGACTAAAAAGTTTTTGGTTCAAGATGCAGCAAGCAAGAGAAGAAGCCCCTAACTTAGGAGGTCTTGGTTGTCCTTCCTCACAATATTGTCCCCAAGAAGAGAAACTAAATAGCAGTGGTTTGTAATGTGTAGATATCAAGAGAAAAGGCGCCTAACCTAGGAGGTCCTGGTTTCCCTTCCTCACATTTCTACCCCAATAGCATTACCATTGCATCAAATAAAAATTAGAATTCAAGAAATAATAGAGGAAATGCAAAAATGATGATTTTAGCTATGATTCATAACTTGATAGAAAGAGAATTTAACTTAAATCCTTGTTTGTCCTTTCATATGCAAATTTGAATTTAAACTAACATCATCCAAAAATCACACAAAAAGCATCACACATCTAAATAACTGAATCATAAATCTAAAACAAGAAATACTGAAATTAAAGTTATGCTAATTTAATCAAAGTGTACTTAGCTTGGTATGGGGGCCCTCCAACCTTGCCTTGTACACCTAAGAAACTCTCAGCTACAACTAACTTATGAAAACATCCACAACATGAACAACAACTAGAACAATAGAAAGTATTCTTCAAAATATCAAAAGTCTCCAATAGTCTGAATACAAATTACATACTTGAATGGTCCATAAACTCAGTTTAAATAAGAAAATAATCAACAAAATTTTCTACAATGGCTCTAAGAGTCTTATCTATCACAATCCATCCATTCAGGTCGAACTCATCAAGTCTTGTTCAAAAAATTAGGAAAAATCCCAAAAAATAATATTCTACCCCTTTTTAATAGGGATTTCTGAATGACAGGTCAAGTTTGACGAGCATTGACCGGGCCTATGTTTGCTCAGGTTGACCGAACCAATAGGTGTTTCTCCATCTGTGGTTCCCAATCTTTCCAAATATGTGCTCAAATCTTTCCCAGGTGTCCTGCACATATGACTTTAATGGAGCTATTACGGGAATTTTTAATGTAGTCCAAATTTACTCTTAAACCCAATTTTTACAAAAATTTATAAAAATTGAAACACTTTAGTTACCTGAATATGAAAAATAAGAGTAAAATGAAGCATATGTAAGTGAAATAGGATGGAATATGGCGGTCAATAAATGGGTTTATGATATGCAAAAATGACCAAAATTGAGGGCCAACATCTCCCCTTTGCTGATGTTCAAGCATGTCCTCATGCTTGCCTCCATCTCTTTGATATTTTGTCTTTGTATGTTGACTGCCCTGTTGACGTACCTATGGCTCTGACCCTTGAAGATGAATCTCCCTGTTGAGCTACCTGTAAAAGGATATTTATGCCTTCATGTCCTTTTTGTCCTTCCTTGTAGATGGCATTCTTTACCTTTTCTCCTTTGTGAGTCTTTGATGGTTCACCATGAACCTCTTCAGAGACTCCTTTGATATTCTTTGCAGATAAATAGGATGATGATCCTTAAATCCAAGAATCTTTAAAATAAGATTTTTTTTTTATTTTTATTTTTAAGCTCTTTAAGCTTTTCTTGGGCTTCCCTTTCTGGTTCTTTCTTATTTTTGTCTCTATACCAAATTAAATAACCTTCACCACTGAATAATCTCATGGAAAAGTTAATGACTCAAGACTCTGATCTAGATATTTTTACGAGTATAGGAAGAAGTCTTTTCACTGTTGAATACTTTTTGATGATGAGAAGAAGAAAAAAAATCCTAGGCTCAAAATTTCTGAAATACCACATCTGTTTCTGCTGATGTGGAGAGAAGGCTTTGTTTCGACACCTTGAAAATGTTTCTCTGGAAAATACCCTGTATCTTCGATAGCTCAAAAATCATTTTTTTAAATAATCTTCCTTAGAGATCGATTTCTAGAAAAATAACTTCTTTAGGAATCGATTTTTTTAATACCCTTTCTCAAAAATCGAAATCTAGAAATGTAAATAAACCTATGGGTCTTCTATCTTTGGGAAAGTCGATTTATTTTTGCCACCAACAATCCATCTCCAGCAATGAAATTGATTCTTTCTTTGCCACAACAGTCTATCTCCAGCATTGAAATCGACTTTTTCTTTACTTACAATAGTCTATCTACAACAATGAAATTTACATGACTAATTCCTTTAATCGATTTCTTCTTTATTCATAATTTGTATGTTGTTATACATGGTGAAGAGGTATGAAAGTCATAGAGAAATCACTTGTTGTAATATAAACAAATTCAAAATTTTCTTGAATTGTTCTAGACCGTTAACTAGTTATAAAATCGATTTTGACTTTGTGAGTTTACGTTTCTTACCTTGTCTCCTTAAAAATTGAATTTGATTCTGAATGAAACACTCCTTTCTATCCCTCAAAAATCGAATTTGATTTCTGCAAATGAATATTGTTCTTTGTCTCTCAAAAATCAAAATTGATTTTTGGAAATACACTCTTCTTTGTCCCTCAAAAATCGAATTTGGAGAAGATTTTCTCACCCGGAGAAATCGAAATTGGAGATGTACCAATTATCCATTGTATGCAATGAAACCATTCATTCATTTACTGCCTTTAAGAAATTGGTTTTTTTTTTTTTTTTAAAGATAGAAATGAAAATCAACCCACTCTATCTTCTCAGAAATCGAAATCGAACTTCTGGAAATGAACCAAAAAAAATTATTACCTTAGAAATCAAAATATAATTTTGTTCTTATGCTGGAGAAATTGGATACTGAAAAATGCTTTAAACTAACCACTGCATTCATTTATTCATTTACTGTTTGTTTGGAAGTAGAATTCTAAAAACGAAAACCATTCTACAAGTATTTTTCAACTGCAATTTTGAACACTTCTTTTAACAACACTACCACTCACTATTTATTTTCAAAAAAAAAACCGAATTCTAGAAGAGAAACATTTTTTTTTTAAAATTATCCCTCTCTATTTCCTCATAAATCGAATGTTGGAGATTTACTCATCTGGAAAAATTGAAATGTTGGAGATGTACTTATCTAAAGAAATCGAATGCTGGAGAATGCTCAAATTAACCACTGCATGCAATCATTCATTCAATGCATCTTCAGAAGTCAATTTTTAGAAGGAAATTGATTTTTTGGGTGCTTCTGCAACGACCCCCATGCATTCAGACTTTAACTGGACTTGTTTCACACACTTGTAGCTTGAACACAGATTTTTGATGCCACTACATAGTTGAAACTCTGACTGCCATTTATTTAAATGCAAATCTCATACTTTGGATCACTGAAAAAACAATTTAACCGGATCTCATTCCTATTCAAACTCAACTGTGAAATTCTTGGGATTTTGAGAGGAGATTTCCATGTTTTAGTTGGCAGGATTATCATTAATGAAACACAACGTTTCTTCTGCTTCTTGTCAATATTTTTGGAATAAAAATCTACACATTCCCTAAACAAGTCATTCTCTGTTTTTATTTCAAAATCCGCTTTTTTTTGGTTGTGTTTCCTACCTAAGTTTTTAATCGCAATACCATGTTCTCTAATTTTTTAATTTTTTTTTCTCCTACCTAAGTTTTTAACCGCAATACCATGTTCTCTGATTTTTTTTTTTTTATTTCCCTTTCTTCTTCCTGCATGAAGACACTGGCACTGGGTTGTCTGGGCCTTCGTTTCTCCACTTTTGCGTAGGTGTTGAACATTGCCACTTTGTTCATGCAACGTTTGAACTTTTGACCATCGTCTTCAACACCTATCCTATTCCCTTTTTGTCATTTTCTCTATGACCATCACTTTGCATGATTTTTTTATTTCAAAACAAATCGATTTTAATTGAAACTCATTGTAATCCTTTTTGTATTATGGTTATTTGCACCATACACCATCGCTTTGCATGATATTTCAAAAAAAATCGATTTGAATGATTTTTATGAGCCTTTGGTATTATGCCATATGTTGTTTTAATTAAATCTTATGTCCTTTGCACATATGCATCCTCTTTGAATTATATGCATACTTTGTATTTTTCATCATTGATACCATTGTGCACCTTCATTACATACTCATATCCATTAAAATCATACTCATGCATATTTTATTTAATGATTTTTGCAAAGTCTTCTTGGTCATAATTTATTCTTCCTCGTCCTTTTGATGCATGTTTTTTTCATGATGCTCATATTTTCTCATGATGCATTTATTACTCTTTTGAAATGATTTTGAGGTAGCTCTTTTGAAATGACCATTTTCAAGGTCATTTCAATTCTTAGAGTAAAAATACATCATTTAACCATACATCATTCTCTTTTGTTTTTCTTTTATGATACTTACCCATGCTTGTTTGTTTTATAGGCAATTTTCCATGAGGCAAAAAAATTGGCCCAAAAAGGAGATATGGCCATAAATTTTGGTAAAAAATGCAAATGACTGTGGTTGAGTGAATGATGAATTGATGAATGTAATGTTATAATAAGGTTAATGAATGTAATGAGGTGAATGAATAATGGAAGAGGTAAATGTATATAATGTAGGGCGATGTAGGATATAGGGCAATGTAGGATAATGTAGGATGATATATACATGGATAGGGGTACTGCATATTCAAATTTAAACTAGTTTATCAATCTTAGAAAAAAATTCAAAATCGAAGGCATTAAGAATACTTTAAACTTATAGTACTTTCCTTTCGCTTGATAGCTGATTATCAATGCTTTTCTTATGTTGATGATAACCTTAAATCTTTTGTCAACACTTGAGAACGCATGTGTCTAAGCCTCCTTGCAAATTTTGAGACTTAGAGCACGTCTGATGCTACCATAAATCAACATAGGTGACCGGGTCTATCATATAGGGCACATGTGTTTGGAGGTTTTGATAATACTGTCTGAGGTCGTTTTTCCATCCTTCTAGATCCTAACCGAGGGTAGAAGGTAACATGGTGGTGGGTGCCTGGATGAACCGCACATGGTCCTTTTTCCTCTAATGCACAAAATATGGTTTTGGATCCATCATCCCTCACTGGCATGGCATTATCCTAGGATTGGGTATCTTCTTGGATAGATGTTGAGTTCTCAACAATGTATTGGCACATAAAATCAATGTTTTGTGGAATCGAGGAAGGGTTGGGAAAAACCAAGTATGATGGTTTCACATACAAATGTGGCAACTATGGCGTTTTCACTTGGGTCAGTTGCTAGGGACAACTTGAGGGGTCAGGTACCATTTCCTAAGTTCCCACAACTCGAGACATGGGTTAACTAGATGTTCCAGTTCATCACATAAGGCACATGTGGAGGTAGGTTGTGGTGTCACTAATTCTTATTTCCTCCTCGTATGGTGAGAGGTTGTGTGACCATGGTTGTAAGGGGAATATGAGAATGAATCTTCTTCCTCAAAAACACAAAAGATGGTTTTGGATCCATCATCTACCACTAGCATTGTAGGAAGTGATGAAGCCACGTTATTGGCTTGAGCATGTGCACTCAATGCATCTGGATATCGAGGGATTTTGGGGTAATGATGAGTGTAATGCCCTTACTTCATGCATATATCACATCTATGGTTAGTGCACAATGCCTTATTTCGTGCTGGTGTGGCCTTTTCTCTAATAGGTGGAGGTGGAATCACTGGCGTTTTTTGTTAGGATATTCCGACACATAGGATATAGTTAAGTTCAACTTGGTCTAGTTTAGAGTTAGGTATAGAGTTAGGTAAAGTGTGTTTCTTTACCGTTGTACATATTGTAACTTACAATCCGACGGTCACGATATGTAGTGATCCGACGGTTCATTCTCTCCTCGGTATTACCGACACTTGATCCGTGGCTTGACACCCGATTGGTCCATGAGTTCTATTTAAAGCGCATGGAGGGTCATTGTTCGGGTAATCCGTGCATGAGAGAAGCTTATGTAAATTTTCATTCTTTGATTAATAAATTGCCTGTAGTACCCACGGTGGGACAGGCCGTGGACTGTTTCCCTCCTTGCACTTTGAGGGTTTTAACCACGTCAAAAATACTGGTGTATTGATTTGAGATCTGGTTGTGAGCGGTGTCCTTTTGGTATTCTTTCTGAGGAACTTACCCTGTAAATTCCTACATTTTTGGGGCGTGTAAAAGAGATTTTAACTCCTCTAACTCGGGACACATGTTCATAGGGTTCCCAACTAGTTCACACAAAGCACAGGGTGGAGGTAGCCTAGATGAGGAAGCATTTTAGGCTTCCCCCTTCTTGCCTTTTTTATTCCCTCTTGCTGGCACCAGCTGGTGTCAATGAAAATTTTGTTTGATTTTGGGTGGTTTCCTGAGGAGGTGCTATAGGAATGATGGTTTTCAAGATCATACCTGAGTTTTCCGACATGGCCTGAGGGGCCATATACCAAAACGGTATCGTGAGAGACGTATTTGGCAACGTAAGGGTCTCCATGACCTAGTGCGACACAAAACCAGGAGGGGGGTATAAGAAAGGTGTTTGGGTGATAGTATTTTGTAAGAATGTAGAATCAGTAGTTGCAGCACTAATGGTGTCCAAAATTGGTTCTTGACTCTCGGGGGTGTTTGATGAACTCATAATGCACATTAGAGCTCCTATGGCTGCAGGAATGACCTCTACAAAAGGGGGCTCTCTAGGGTATGTACTGAGGAGTGTTGACGGTTTAAATTGTCCAGGTTTGAATTCAATGAAGGTTGTGATGAACTCAAGGGAAGATCCTACGAAAGGTAGAACACCATCAAGGGTGGTGGATATCTTCTTCTCATAGTATGTGATTTGGTCAACCGTAACAATTTTCCCATCATGAGGGAACATCATTATCCTGAATACAGAAGATGCCATTGCACTCATTCAATACATGTAACTTTGGCCAAGAAGTATATTTTAATCCAATTGTGTTTCCAAGACCTATATGTCGATCAGCACAGTTTTATTAGCAAGTTGCACCAGAATGTCTTGGAATAGGCCTACGAGAGAAGAATGGTGCTCATCGTATGCTCTCAAAGTAATTTCAAATGCTTTGAGTTTAGGAGATCCAAGTTTTTGCGAAATTTTTTTGGACATAATACATGTAGACGCTCCTTCATCAATTATGCAGCAATGGATGTTGATGTTCTAGATTGTAATCGGAATTTGGACAGAAACGATCGATGGAAGGCGTGGAGCACCATTATCAAAGTCAAAAGCCATTAAACAAGAATCAATAGGATCGATTGTTCCTAATACAGAAATTAAGGCTTTCTATTGGGTTGGGCATGTTTGTAGGACTTCCAATGCTAGCTAATGGAGATTGAACTAAGTCATCGACTATGTTGTAGTTGTGAGTGGCCTTTGAGTTTTGTCTTGTTCGCTGTAAAGGTCCTTTGACCATTTTTGG
This sequence comes from Pinus tabuliformis, assembly GCA_031772625.1. Lineage (NCBI taxonomy): Eukaryota > Viridiplantae > Streptophyta > Pinopsida > Pinales > Pinaceae > Pinus > Pinus tabuliformis. The sequence continues at coordinate 832,061,387 of CM062816.1, forward strand.
CATGGGTTCTATAGGTTGTCAAGGGATTGTCAAAGGTGTTGCAGTGTTTGAGGTGGAAGGGTTTGTTTTTGGTGGAATTTTGTAATCTCGGTTCCGTGCCTACAAGAGAATTTCTTCCCCTGCCATGTAAATGTCGCAACTAGAGGCATTTTTGGAACTTCCTTTGGGAGGATTTTGATATTGTTTTTGGGAGATATCCTACTAAGTATTTACCACTCCTTGATGTGGGAAAGGATTATGCATTACTGTAGTTTGTTGATTTTTTTCCCCATTTCCCCCTAGTATATTTCATCCTCTTCAACTCAGGGAGTTGAGGGAAATGATGGGTGTAATTACCGTATTCCTCACAGATGGAACAAGCATGATTATTCTATAGATAAGGGTTCTTTCTTTTCCTTTGTGGGTTAGTATTGGTTTGTCCCTGGTTTGGATTTTGGTTGGGGTTTCCCCTAGCCAGTGTCTAGAGAGGTCATTGATGATTGTTGCCCCTGTCCAGGCTCTACCTTTGGCTTGTTCTTTCCTTTTTTCTTAGCAATGTTGGGTGGGTTAGCCATGTTTTTCTGTTCAAATGATTTTTTTTGTAGAGGGAGAGAAGTTTTCACAAAGTTAACCCCTACATTAGCTTGTGTTAGTGGGATATTATGTTGAGGTGTTGGAAAAGAGAAATATTGACTCCCTTGTCCTTGGATGGCATATGTGTTCTGGGAAGTGGAAACCACTTCGGCATTCCTAGGGGGGTACATATTTCCCTGTGTGGGAGGATATGGGAAACCCTACATGGAAGGGTATTGGCCACCTCGCGTGGGAGGGTATTGGTTGACCTATATAGCAAGATTCTACATAGGACTATGTTGACAGGGATAATATCCTATGTTTTGCAGTGGTGGTTCTGCAAGCATGGCACCAAATAGTTGGCAATTATACGTATTTCCATAGTACTTGAAGTTGTTTCTTGGTTGATTTTGGGATATGGTTCCGATCAACCTATCTATAGCACTATATGCGCTTGGTAACTCTAGTTTAAAATTTTGCAAGAGGGGTGCATCTAGAAGGACATGGTAGAGGTATCTAGATTGTGTGTATATGAGCTCTATTTGTTGAGCTTCACTGATAGCATCTTCCTCATTTTTTGGGGATGAATTTGCCACATCTTTTGATATTTCTAATGTGATGGATCTCAAAAATAAATTGAGGATTTTTGTTTCCAGATGAGCTTTTCACAAGCTACGACGTTTCCACCATTCATGGATGTGGTCTGATATGTGCGTAGCAGATGTTTGCTTGAAATGGGTTAGAATTTCCAGTCCCGATTCTTGGTAAATAGGGAGATGAAAAATGTGATGAATGTTGTGGCTAGAGAACTGAAGTTCCCATGTGATACAGAGGGTTAGCCTACGTACCATTTTGTTGTAGCCCCTATGAGGGTGCGTTAAAATAGTTGTAGAAAAATAGTCTCTTCGGTGATACTGTTGGATGAACACCAAAGGTGAAAGGTCATAACATGGTTTCCCGTATCTTCTCCTTGTTTCCCTTCAAATTTTGGCACATCCGAAGGTAACTTGGTTGGCATGGGTGGCCAATTCTGGCCATGTGCGATAGGATCATTGGTTAACTGACTTAAATCAGGGAGATTTAAGGAAGCTAAAAATGGGACTTGGAAGTTGTTTTCCATCAAAATGATTTTGAACAACTATATGTAAAGGGGTTCCTTGATGAGAGTGGTTACCCTAGTGGGAACCATGTGGACTCCCAGGAGGAGTGTTGTGTGGGCTCCCCTGAGGGGTAGCATGAGGGGTCCCATGAGAGGTAGTGTGTGGAGTCCCTTGAGGGGTAGTGAAAGGAGTGTTTTGATGAGGAGGGGTGTTGAGTCTCAAAATTACTCTCTCCCTAGCAACTCTTCTCATCCCTTTTCTTTGTTTTTCCATGAGAAAGATGCATTCTCATCACCAATGATCAATATATATCGTCTCAAGGAGGACATTTAGTGATTTACATATTATGCTTTTATGTTTTGTTGTTTGAATAAATTTTTGTATATTAGCTATGGAACGTAGCCTATTTTGCAGCTAATCGGTTGTTCCGCAGCTACCTTCATGCTTTAACAGGTTCCAGGTGTCAGAAGGAGAAACTAACTACATGGGCAGCTTGGAAATCATCGTGACATGGACCCTGTCCTATTCACCTAGCCCAAGTCGACAAGGAAGTTGGTATAAGACTACGGTCAATGGAGAAGTCAAACACAGAGACCGAAGGTAACAAGACTCTATTTCGTGGTTAACTAACATGTTTCACAGTAATGGGAAGCGTTATCTGAAACAACTACCTGAACCTACAGACTCCAACAACCACCTGTGCAACCGAATCCAACAGCCACCATCTTGGATTTATGTCTCTAGCAGTCGAGGAAGAAATTCCGTGTACCTGTCTTCTACGTGTTTTGACTGTAGCATATTTTTCTCCAAAAACAATTGTATGATTTTCTTATAAATACCTGTGTAAAGAACTGAGGAAGTTACTAGTGATAGTGATAATTTTATTGTGAAATCAAATTCTGAACTCTGTAATTTTTTGGCGTTTTGTGCCCCTGTTGTTAATATGAAGACCACATGTTTTATGAGAATCTGAAGGAGTTTCCTTGGAGTTGATTGAGCAAGCGTAGCCTAATCAGTTGCAGAGGCCCCTGCACTGAAAAGGTTTCATTTCATGTTATTTTTCTTCTTCTTGTTAACTGTATATTCATCATTTTATTTCACAATGTTTATAATCATTTTCTTGCTAACAATGCATGTAATGCAGTTTCCATCATTTTTGGTGTTCATAATTTAAAGTAGCTTCCATTTGCTTGATCTCTTTCTAGTTTTTATCAGTAGTTAGAAGATGAAGTTCAGTAATATAATCTAGTTTACTTCATTCATTGTTTTACTAGTCTTTAAATTCTCAGTTAGACTGATCAGTGCCATTTACTCTCTTCTATTTTTAGTTTAGTAACTCATGGTGTTAATAAATGTCTCTAAAAACCCTTCAAGTTGGTAATTCATCCTAAACTAAGTGGTTGAGCATTTCATTTATGCAATGAGTCTTTTCTGCATCTTTGTATTTTCTTTCTGTTAGATTAATGAAGTACATAATTCCTCAAATGTCATCCCAAGGAGTCTTTCTCCCAAAATTGAGAGGTAGAGTAACTAAGTATTTCATTTAGTTTTATTTCTGTAATTAGTTAGGCATCAGTTACAAATTTCACTTTCAGTTCTTAAATCATGATTTGGAAATAATGGTAAAATAGGAATAGAAACTATGTTTTCATTTCTTGCTTAAACTTTGCTTCCAAGTCTGTCTCAGATCTATTTTCATTTCTTCCTTAAAAGCTCTATTTTCATTTTTAGATTTTAAGTAGTCATTACAAAAGTTAGACTCAAGTTTTTGACAATTACATTGTAAATCATTAGGTATTAAAAGACAAAAAACCCCTCCAAAACAACATAAAACACAAAAAACAACGAAATAAGAAAGGTTATCTAGCACAAACAGTGCACGACACTTCATCAGTTTATGATACCCGGATTGATAATTTACGTAGAGAAATTTAGGACTCTAAATTGACCAAACATTTTGGTGCCGTTTCCGGGGAAGTGTAACTAGGTAGCCTTATCTCCTACATTAAAAAAAAAATGACATGCATAGAGAAAGAGACTCTAGGGGTAGATTTATAGCTAGGGGCAGAAATTCAATTCCTATAACACCACCTACTCCACACGAACAAGAAAAGACACATCTCCATCCTAGACTCATACTCCTAGCCATAGGAATCTTGGAATTCCAGGGGCATAAATCCAATCAAAAGAATCTCCTACTTCATCTACCAAGTCAGTCCTAGGGGAGAAAATTTTTGAATCTCCAACAACAGGAATAACTTTCTTCACCTCCACAGGGGAACAGATTGTAATTGAGGAATTAGGAATACCTAGTGAGGAAGAAGAAGTAGAACATCTCTCCCATATTCCATTAATAGAAGAACCAGAGGAGGAGGAAGTAACCTTGCGGGTTGAGCCCTACACTGACTCTAAAGAAACTATAATGGCAGAAGAAGAACAAGATGGAGAATTCTCACTGTTTGGAGGAGCGAGTAGAGGGAGAGGTAGAGGAAACAATGGAGGAGGTAAAGGAAATAATGGAGGAGGCAAAGGAAATAGGGAAATAGATAATTCTTTTGGATTCCCTATAGTGGATGAGGAAACAAATGCCACAATGAAAAATATTTCACCTTCTGTCCTCCCAAACTTCTATGGGTTGAAAAGTGAGGATCCTGAAACATTTTTGTTTGAGTTTGAAGTCTTGTGCAGAACTTATGACTACCTTGAAGACTCTCAAAAACTCAAATTGTTTCCTTCAACACTGAAGGGAGCTACTTTGAAATGGTTCATGGGGTTAGTCACTCAGTCCATTAGAACATGGAATGACATGAAAAAAACGGTTCTGGATGAAGAATCCTTGAAAGCTCTTTTATTAAAAGCCATCAGAGATGAGTGGATAGATATCCTTAACATGATGGGGAAGGGAGATGTCTCTCAACTCCCATTAAATGATATAGGAGAATTGTGTGTTCATCTCTCAAGGGGGGAATCTAAAACAGGGAAAGGGCCAAGAGATCCTTCTCTTGTTAGAGTAAACAAATCTGCAACGAGATTTGTAAGTAGGGCAGAAATTGGTAATATGCTTGATGAATTTAAAACTGACATTCTAGGGAGCCTTAGTGAGCACTTAGACACCCTCAAAATACAAAACAAGCAGAAAACCGAGGCTGATGCTTTAGCCATTTTTTGTCCAAAATGGAGAAAAAAACATGCTCTAAGGGAATGCCCTTTAGATGTGAAAATAGTAGAAACTTGTATGATTTGCTCAGAAAATCATGATACCAAGGGTTGTCCTTCAATCCCAGGTCTTAACACTGTCTTTCAAGAGGAAACAGTTCCAAATTCTGTAGAACCTCTTTGTTTTGTTGCTAGAAGACCTTGGCAGGGGCCACAAAATCAAGGATTCAACAATAAAATGTATCTTCAGCCCCCAACAAACTGGAATTTTTGGCAGCAACCTTGGCCTCAACCTTAACCTCAACCTCAATCTCAACCGTGGGCACAAGGAGTACAAAATCCTTATGGGAGATTTCCTCAATATTATCAATATCCTCCATATCAGAATTATCCTCCCCCACACATTCAGCAACAAAATCAGCAGCCACAACTTCAAAATCAGAATCCTCAACTTTCATTGCCATTTCCACAACAACCTTCACAACAAAACCAAATCTCAACTCTTATGGCCATTTCAGCAGAAACCAAATCAGCTACCTGCCCAACCATTGCCAAACCCCAACAATAAAAACCCTCAGAATGCCTACATGGTAGAAGGGCTCCCTTTATTGACTGCTAAATGTAGAAGAGATATAATATATGAATACTAAAACACTTGGAGAGAATAATTTGAGCAATGGTGCTCAAAAATCCTCAACAAGGAGGTTCCTTTCCTTGATCTCTTCGCAAGCTTCTTCCCTATCTCAAAGAAGTATGAAGACTCTCTTAATGGTGAAATCATCTTCCCACTAGAATTTTGGATTACTGGGGAGCAATTTTGCCAGCATAACAATTCTATACTTGTTGTTTTTGGTCCTCCAATGGCTTTTTTATATAAATTTATGAATTCTTCTTCCCTCTCTTGGTTCATTAATGATAAATTGACTTATGAGTAGGACAAGAAGATCCCTTGGGGGTTGCATATCTCTAGGTCAACTCGAAATCGGTTTTATTTGATTGGTGCATGTTAGGGATTCCCATCTTCCAAGTGTGTGAAGTGGTCTCAGACTATTGATTCAGAATTTCTCTTGACCATGTAGCTATTGAAAGAAAATTTGTGTGGTCGCTAATTTCTGCCTTTGGATGGGCCACTCGGGTAGTATTTATAATTGAAACCTTTAGAAGACTTTGATTTTTGTATTTCATGATGTTTTCCATTGGAAAATCTTCACATGTACGTCCTGCTGGATGACTTTGGGCATCATCTGAATCATGCAAATGAGTGTACAATTTTTTGGTGTTAACAGTTATGTCCCCTACATTAAGGATGAGAAGGCAAAAGTGCAAAGGTTCCTAAATTGCTTACTGGTTTCTTATAAAGAAAGGATTGAGTTTGAAAATCCTAAAACAATGGACGAAGTAGTGAGAAAAGCAATATTGTGTTATCAACAGTTTAAAAACAGAGGAGAAGGTTCAAAATCTTGGAAAGGTAAGGAACAAAATAAATCTGTAGTGGGGAAAAGAAGACAAAAACCTGAATATTTAAAATTTTTTAGAAGAGATCACCTGCAAAATAAATTCAATAGAGGGAATTCAACTCAGCCAACACAATCTCAAACTGGGTCCAATCCCATGGATTTGAACAATAAAAAGACAAGTGGAGTCAAAGAGAGAGAACCTTTGAAGTGTTGGGGGGTGTGGGAAACCTCATTTATTGAGGGATTTCCCACATAACCCCAGGTCTATTCAAAACATACATGCAATACATGAAGCAACGACAATAAATGATATTGCTAGAAACATCCCAAAGATTAGTGTAGTGATGGAGGATAAACAAGCATAACACCAATCCACCATGATCGAGATTGAAGGTACTATTTTGAACCATTTTGTCTCTATCTTAATTGACCTAGGGGATAGTCTTAGTTATATTAGTCCTCAAATTGTGGAAAATGTAAGCTAAAAACTGAAAAATTTAAAAATGCATGGTTGGTACAACTAGCTACTGGCACAAAAAGGAAGATAATTGTCCATGTAATATAGTGTCCCATGGATTTAAATACCTATCCCACTCAAGTAAATTTAAATGTACTTCCATTAGGGTCATATGACGTGTTAATAGGTATGGATTGGCTGGAAAAATATGGAGCAATAATAAATTGTTTAGAGAAAATAGCGAGTTCTGTAAATCATGAGGGGAAAACGCAGTTAATAAAAGGCATACCAAAACCAAATTCAGTTAGACAGATCTCAGCATTGCAACTGAAAAAGAGTGTCAGGAAAGGGTGTCAGTTATTTGCGGTGCATGTTGAAGCAAATGAGAAACAAACAGAAAAACAAAAACTAGATGAACATCCAATTATTAAGGATTTTAAGGATGTTTTTCCATAAGATATCCTGGGTCTACCTCCCCGCAAAGACATAGATTTCTCCATTAATCTAGTACCAGGATCAACTCCAGTGTCTAGAGCACCTTATTGCATGAGTATTCTAAAATTATTGGAATTGAAGATGCAGTTGCAGGAACTACTCGATAAAGGCTATATAGACCCAGTGTTTCAGCATGGGGGGCTCCAATGTTATTTGTGAAGAATAAGAATGCCACATTTAGAATGTGCATATATTAATAGCAATTAAATAAATTTACCATTAAAAACAAATACATCTTACCCTGTACTGATGATTTGTTTGATCATGTAAGAGGGGCAACCATATTCTCAAAAATTGATTTAAAGATCAGGTATCACCAACTGAGAATAAAGGATGAAGTCATTCATAAGACAACTTTTCGAATCAGATATGGTTACTATGAATTTGTAGTATTACCATTTGCCCTTACCAATGCACCAATGACATTTATGTGTTTAATGAATAGTGTGCTTAGTAAGTACCTTGATGAATTTGTGATGGTGTTTATAGATGACATTTCGGTGTATTCAAAAAGTGAAGAAGAATATAAGGAACATTTGAGACAGGTAATGCAAACCTTAAGATAACATAATTTGTATGCAAAATTTAGTAAATGTAAGTTCTACAAGGACATAATACAATATTGAGCCATATCATTTCAAAAGAGGCACTGTTTTTTTACATTGAAAAGGTTAGGGCCATTTTGAATTGGATCATACCTAAGGATGTGATATCCGATCCTTCATGGGAATTACAGGATACTACAAAAGATTCATTGAAGGTTTCTCAAAACTGGCTTATCCTATTACTTCATTACAAAGGAAAGGAACAAAATTTTAGTTTGCACCTATTTTGAAAATTGTAGATCCAGAAAAGGAATTTGTTGCATGTATAGATGATTGCTTAGAGGGTTTAGGTGGAATCTTAATGCATGAAAAATATGTAGTGGCCTATGAATCTATAAAATTAAAACCACATGAAAAGAACTATACGATGTGTGATTTAGATTTGGTTGTTGTGATCCATGCTTTAAAAATGTGGAGACACTACTTGTGGGGGAAAAAGTTCACCTTGATAATAGATCACATTAGCTTAGAATATTTTTTCATCCAACCATATATTAATGCCAGACAGGCTAGGTGGATGGATTTCCTCACTGAATTTAATTTTGAGATAAAACATATTAAAGGTAAAGAAAACAAAATAGTAGATGTTTTAAGTAGACATGCAAATGCACATATGGAAATTTTTGTTAGCAGTGTCAGTGCATATTTTGTGGAGCAGATCAAGAATTCAATACAGGAAGATCAAAATTATCTGAAAAATTCAACAAAATTTGCAACAGGTAGATATTCCAGACTATGTTGAAAATTCAGAAAAATTGTTAACTTCCAGAAACAGACTGTACGTTAAAACATGATTGCCTTAAAATAGATGATATTAGATGAACATCATAAGAAATTGTATGTTGGACACCTCGGATATTAAAAATGATAAATGCACTTAGAAAGGAGTTTTATTGGTCTGGAATGAAAAGGGAAGTAGTAGAATATTTGTCTAAATGTTTAGAATGTCAGTAGGTGAAGGTAGAACGGCAAAACCCAGCTGAAATGTTAAACCCACAACCCATCCCCTAATGGAAATGGAAAGTGATTTCGTTAGAATTTATTATAGGAATACCAAAAAAAAAGAAGACAACACGATTCCATCATGGTCATTGTGGACACCCTGAGTAAGGCAGCATGCTTTATACCTGTATAGTCTACATATGGAACAACTCAGATTGCAAACATTTTTATGAAGGAGATGTTTCAATTGCATGGAATACCAAAAATGGTAGTATCTAACAAGGATGTTAAATTCATTTCCAAATTTTGGAAGGCTTTCTTAGGAGAGATGGGGACCCAGCTTAATTTTAGTACCGCTTATCACCCCCAAACTGATGGAAAGATGGAGAGGACTAATCAAATGCTAGAGGACATGTTAAGAATGTATGTCATGGACAAACCTACTAAACGGGGTGATTTCCTACACTTAATGGAATTTTTCTACAACAATAGTTATCAAGCCTCTATAAAGATGAGTCCCTTTGAAGCCTTATATGGAAGAAAATGCCACATGCCTCTAAGTGAGAGTCATCTAGAAGAAAAGCTAATCTTGGGACCAGATGCACTACAAGTGATCTGAAAATGAAGATCTTAGATTACTTTTAAGGTATTACAGACTCATGTGCATGGACTTGCCTATATTACTTAATGCAACGGATCGAAAAGATTGCGAATAATATAGAAAATGAAGCAGTTAAAGAAACATAATAGACACACACACATACCACAGCAAGATAATCAAGGAGTTCACCCAAAACTCCTGGGCTACATCTCATAGTCCAGCCTTCAGTGGTGACCACTCTATTATGTCTTCAAGAGCAAAGTTTTACAAAAGCGAGCTCAATTTGAGTCTCAACACAACAGATACAAAACATCAGGAGTTTACTTGAATCTCTCAAGTCTCTCTGAGTACACAGACTTGCTCTATGTCTCTGTTTTCTCTCTATCTCAACATTGCTTCCTTCTGTCTCTGTCATTCTGTGGCTTTTAAGCCAATCGGCGTTGTCTATTCATTTCCTCTTTTGGTCTCTATGGCTCTTGACCTCTGTCCGCTCAAATCCCCCCTCTGAGCATTAAGCAATCATTGCTAAACGTCTTCAGGGATGGTGGCCACCTGTTCTGTAACGGAAGGGACCATTGGTGCTTGAAATCCCAAAAAAAATCATCGTTCCCTGTTTACACAGAGAAACACTGTAAAAATCTGCCAAAACGCCTTTTTCCGGACTTGAAATATTCCGCCTTATAACTCCATCGGGTCCATCTTTATATTGCTATCACATGTCCACCGTTGATCTATATGATCGTTGATCCAACGGCTGCTATTCATTTTGGGTGGCTAACGCGCACGGAGGTTACCCGCCCGAAAAGGGTGGTTTTCTCTCTCCAGCGCCTGGCCACGTGGCGGCCAGTGTATGGGCTCGGGCATGGCTCGGCCAATACCACTTACCGCCTAAGGGCCGCCCGAAATCCCGCTCGTTTCGGAACTCAAAACACATATCGCTACATGTATAAACCCTTTCACGTCCACTTTAGCGCTCCATTCACATTTTCTTTGTTTTTCGTTTATTTAATGAAAACGTGAATTTACATTGAAAAATCCTTTTTACGGAACTCAAAATATATATATTTCCTCCATAACCCTGTCGGGTCCGACTATTGCAAGTTGCCTTTGTATCGGCCCCACTCTTTTGTATCGCTCCGATGTGATATTGCGATATTGCATATCGCATAGTCCTCGGGCCTTTGGTAAGCGCTCCATTATATTTTGCCGATGCGATATTGCAGGTTACCCTGGGCTGTCGATCTGCGCACTTGATTGATGGTCCTTGCTGACTCGCATTGATCGCTGTCACAACTTTCACATGATAGCCTCTGATAGCCTCCACTTTCCATCTCCGATTGCGATATGCTAATCGGATCTGGACCGTTGATCGGCCAAATCTGACGGCTCTTGTGCATCGTTTTTTTGACCTCTGATAGCTCTGTTTTTCGCTGTTTCTTCATGTTTTTCACTCCCGATAGTGTTTTCCGCCATTTTTTTAAGGTTCATCCTCTGCGATAGTTTTTCGTTTTTGCAGACTTAAAAGATTTTTAGGATTCATTTTGGATCACGCCTTCCCACTGAAAAAGCTTTTGGACCACCAAAAGTTGGTTTTTAAGCATCGATCAAGTGAGGATACATCTTCCTCACTTGTCCAATCTCTATCCATCTTTCACTGCTTGGTTTTGAACCTTTGAGTCTGATTCTCAGGTACTCAACATCCCCTCTGTGCGTAGTTCTCACCTTCATGTCTAGAAATGTGCCTTCCTGCAACTCATTGAGATATTCAGGCAAAAAATCATCAATAGAAGGAAACTGACTTTGCTCTTCGGGATCTTCAATCAATGAAGGTTCATATAGTCTCAAGTTCTTTGCATTAATGACTGAATAGATATACATATAAGCTGGAAAATCAAGGCAAAAAGTGTTTTCACCAATTTTCTCAAGTATCTTGAAACTTGGCCCATACCTTATTGGTTTCAGCTTCTTACCTTCACCTTGCATTCTGTCTTTGCTGATGTACAGTCAAACTTGATCACCAACTTGGAAGTTATGCTCAATATGATGCTTGTCATGCCTTGCCTTGTATTTGGCTTGGCTTCTTTCCAACTGTTCCTGTACTACCTGGTGAATTTCTTGGATATTTTCAATGAACTTGGTTGCTTTTTCCACATCATTGTTTCCATCAACTGCTATGTCTTTACGAAAGATAAAATCCAAGGGAGACTTTGGTGTAAAACCAAAACAAGTCTCAAAAGGAGATCTCTGTGTAGAAGAGTGCTTGGCATGGTTGTAAGCATGTTTCACATAACACAAATGTTGATCCCAAAGCTTGGGATGCTTGCTATAATAGCCCCTGAGCAACTGGATCACTGTCCTATTGACCACCTCTGTTTGGCCATCTGTTTGTGGATGAAATGTTGTGCTCTTATTCAATCTGGTGTCCATCAATTCCCATAGACTTGACCAAAACTTCCCAACAAATCGAGAATCTTGATAAGATACAATGGAAGTGGGTAACCCAAAATGAACCCATACATTCCGAAAGAACAACCTCGATGTTTTTTCAGCTGTAATATGCTTGTTACAAGGTATTAAAATACACATTTTGTTGAACCTATCCACAATAACATATAAATAATCATGACCTTTTCTAGATTTTTGCAATCCTCCAACAAAGTCCATGGAAACACTTTCCCAAGGACGAGAAGGAACTGGAAGTGGAGTGTACGAGCCTAATTTTCTATTACTAGGCTTGCTTCTAGCACACATGGTACATCCTTTAATATATCTAGAAATTGTTTCATGCATCCTTGGCCAATAACAGAACCTTTGCAACTATGCAACTGTTTTACTTACACCAAAATGACCTGATATTAGAGAAGTATGTGCTTCTCGGATTATGTTAACTCTTTCAGTTTGAGGAATGCATAATTTTCCCAAATGATATAAGAGTTGGTCCTTAACATGATAATCCAATTCTTCTACTTGTTTGCCATGACTTAAAGCTACATATACATCTTTAAAATCTACATCTTGAGCATATTGTTCAATGTAGCTTTCATGCAATATTGAGTTATGCTTAAGGATGGAAGATGCATTTATGATTGGTCTTGATAGCATATCTGCAACTTTATTGTGTATGCCCTTCTTATATCTGATGACAAGATGAAACTGTTATAGAAAACCCATCCACCTATAGTGTCTTGATTGCTGCATTTTAGTTTGTGAGTGTAAATATTGAAGTGGTTGATGATCTGTATGTATAATTGTTTATTTGCCCATTAGGTAATGTTTCCACTTTTTCACACTCTATATTAATGCATACAATTATTTATCATATGTGGGATAATTAACTACTGCAAAGGTAAATGTCTCAGAATGATAACATATGGGTTTACCGTGTTGCATCAACATTGCTCCCATGGCATAGTCACTGGCATCTATTTCAATCTCAAATGGTTGTTGAAGATCTGGCAGTGCTAGTACTGGTGTTGTAATAATTTTTTCTTTCAAGGTGTCGAAGGTTTTCTATTGTTTGCCTCCCCACTAAAACAATAAAGCATGTAAGGGAGCTGCAATCAAGGAAAAGTTAGCAATAAACTTTCTCCAATATTGTGCTACTCCTAGGAAACTCCTAACTTCTGTAGTAGATTTGGGTTTAGGCCAGTTCACAATGACTTCAACCTTAGAGAGATCTATCTTCAATTCACCACCCCCTACAATATGACCCAAATAATTTAAAGATGTTTTGCCAAATTCACATTTTGATAACTTCACATAGAGATTTTCTCTTTTCAAAACATCTAAAGTCTACTTTACATCCTTCAAGTGCTCTTCCCATGTTTTTACTAAAAACAAGAATGTCATCTAAATATACAATTATAAAATCATCAATAAAAGGTCAGAGTACATCATTCATAACTCTCATGAAAGTGGCAGGAGCATTAGTTAAGCCAAAAGGCATAACCAACCATTCATACAGCCCTTGCTTTGTCTTGAAAGCAGTCTTCCATGCACCTTGTTCTGCAAATCTGACCTGATGATAGCCACTATGCAAGTCCAACTTGGAAAAGTAAACTGCTTCTTTCATCTAATCTAATAGATCATCAATGCGAGGAAGAGGATAATGATAAGTGATCGTTATTTTATTCAGTTCTCTATAATCAATGCACATCCTCCGCGAACCATCTTTCTTTCTCACCAACACAATTGGAGATCCACATGGTGATGTGCTTGGTCTTATGAACCCTTTATCGAGCAGCTCCTGTACCTACTTCTTGATCTCTGCATTCTCTAAAGCGGATAACCTGTACATTCTGATGTTAGGCAATGGAGCATCTTGCTGCAAATGAATATCATGTAATATTTCCCTTTTGGGTGGCAAACCTTTAGGTTCTTGAAATAGGATATCATATTCTGAAACAACTTTATCTAAATCAGCTTTCTATTTAGCATCACAGCCTTCAAATACATTGGTTTTATCAAGGGTATTTTCCTTTACAACCATTAGTAAAATTGCTTGCATGAATTTACAAATATTTTCATCTGCCGTGAGTTTATGCGAGAATATTTATTTTTGAGTCTATGAGCTCTTACAATATATTCTATTCCATCTTTAGTGAGTTGATACTTATTTTCAACTCTATAGAAAATGGCTTTTCTATCATACAAGTAAGGACTTCCTAAAACAATACCACATATATCCAAAGGACTATATCTAACTCAACCTCATCTACAAATGAGGACCTAATAGCAAACCTAAGTTTACATTGTCTTGTCAATTGTAGCTTTGCTTCATCACATACCAAACCTAATGGATATGGCTTCTTGTGAGGTGTGGTTAGTAGTCTCAACTTCTTTACAATTGTTTCAGAAATCAAGTTTACTTGTGATCCACTATAAACTAAAGTATCAATATTTTGGTGCTTGTAAATAACTCTAATATGAAAAAGCTTATGTCTTTTCCTCTCATTATCTTCATTATCAATAGATTGTACAGAATTACTTGTAAATGCTTTAGAATTTTTACCTTTTATACCTGTGGTTGTGATTGTTTTTTCATCACCTAAGTCTGACCCAAGTCTTTCTGAATAGCAGCAGCAGTCTTCTTCTTCTTACCACCAAACTTCTTGGGTTTCAGCTCCGGATGCAAAGACCAGCAGTGTTCATCATCGTATCCATCCTTCTTGCAGTGAGTGCATGAAGGTTTGTCTTTCTATAGAGCGTTTGCCTTCCTCTCCTTCCATTTCTGCTTCTTCTTTTCCTTGTTCTTGCTTGTAGAGGGTTTTGATGATCCCCCAATCTCTGGGTTCACATTCTTGCCTCTAGCCTCTAGATGTGTAGCCTGAACTGATACATCATCTAGGCTAGTGGGGTTAAACATGAGAATGGTGTGCTTCAAATAGATATGTAGACCACCTATATACTTCAGCAAAGTTTTAGGTGAGTCTAGAGAAATGCCTAGGGTTAAAGCTCTTTTTCTAAATTCCTAGGTATAGCTTTGTACACTTTGGCCCTTTAATTGGCGAAGAGTTTTCCAACTCATCATTGCTTGCTGCATATAAGCTAGTGGATAGAATTGTTTTTTAATGGTAGAAACAAATTCATTCCAGGTAGAAAGAATTTTACCATGCTTCTTCAAATCAGCTTGTGTCTTGCCTTCCCACCACACTAGTGCAATTCCTCCAAGGCAAAGGCTAGCCAGCTGAATTTTTCTTAATCAATGTTCTGCACCCTGCAATATATATCAATATGTCTAATCCAGTTATCTAGCTTTTCTACATTTAATTCTCCATCATAGATTGGCAAATCAAACTTCACATCTAATTTAATCAAAGATGTTTTCTTCTTTTTATTTTCAGGGCTAGGAGATGAGGATGATGGAGGTGATGGTGGAGGAGATGATGGAGGAAGCTTTTCCCCTTTCCCTTTGCCCTCTGGGGCATCTAGAGAAGGTTTCTCTGCTCCCTTGTCTTGTTTGGGTGTCGAATTAATTTCACCTCGACCATTCTTGAATTCTCGATACATCTCCTCTACCATGGCTCTCATGGTCATGAAGTTGTCCATGAACTGAGATTCTGATTCCAATAAGGTTTGTTCTGCCATTCTCCTCCTAAGATAGACTCTTCTAATTTCTAGATTAGCATCAACAAGTTCTCCTTCTCCTAGTTTGAGCTTTGACCTTGTTATCATTCAACAATCCAGCACAAGCTTGTCTAACCTTAGCAAACCTAAAGCTCTGATACCACTTTATCTGAAAATAAAGATCTTAGATTACTTTTAAGGTATTACAGACTCATCTGCATGGATTTGCCTATATTACTTAGTGCAATGGATTGAAAAGATTGTGAATAATATAGACAATGAAGCAGTTAAAGAAACATAACACACACACACACATAACACAGCAAGATAATCAAGGAGTTCACCCAAAACTCCTAGACTACATCTCTTGGTCCTGCCTTCAGTGGTGACCTCTCTATTATGCCTTCAAGAGCAGAGTTTTACAAAAGTGAGCTCAATTTGAGTCTCAACACAATAGATACAACATAGCAAGAGTTTACTTGAATCCCTCAAGTCTCTCTGAGTACACAGACTCACTCTCTGTCTCTTTTTTCTCTCTATCTCAGCACTACTTCCTTTTGTCTCTATCATTCTGTGGCTTTTAAGCCAATCGACGTTGTCTATTCATTTCCTCTTCTGGGCTCTCTGGCTCCCGGCCTCTGTCCGCTCAAATCCCTTCTCTGAGCATTAAGAAATCATTGCTAAACCTCTTCAGGGATGGTGGCCACATGTTCTGTAACGGAAGGGACCATCGGTGCTTGAAATCCCCAAAAAAATAGTCATTCCTTGTTTACACAGAGAAACACTATAAAAATACGCCAAAACAACTTTTTCTGGACTTGAAATATTATTAACTCTGCCTTATAAATCCATCGGGTCCGTCTTTATATTGCTATCGCATGTCCACCGTTGATCTATATGATCGTTGATCCAAAGGCTGCTATTCATTTCGGGTGGCTAACGTGCACGGAGGTTACCCGCCCGAAAAGGGTGGTTTTCTCTCTCTAGTGCTTGGCCACGTGGCGGCCAGTGTATGGGCTTGGGCAGGGCTCGGCCAATACCACTTACCGCCTAAGGTCCACCCGAAATCCCGCTCGTTTCAAAACTCAAAACACATATCACTGCATGTATAAACCCTTTCGGGTCCGCTTTATCGCTCCATTCACATTTTCTTTGTTTTTCGTTTATTTAATGAAAACGCAAATTTACATTGAAAAACTCATTTTTACGGAACTCAAAATATATATATTTCCATCCATAACCCTGTCGAGTCTGGTTATCGCAAATCGCATTTGTATCGGCCCCACTCTTTTGTATCGCTTTGATGCGATATTGCGATATTGCATATCACATAGTCCCCGGGCCTTTGGTAAGTGCTCCATTGTATTTTGCCGACACGATATTGCGGGTTAGCCTAGGCCATCGATCTGCGCGCTTGATTGACGGTCCTCGTTGACCCGCGCTGATCGCTATCGCAACTTTAACATGATAGCCTCCGCTTGCCATCTCCGATTGCGATATGCCGATCAGATCTGGACCGTTGAT
This sequence comes from Pinus tabuliformis, assembly GCA_031772625.1. Taxonomy (NCBI): domain Eukaryota; kingdom Viridiplantae; phylum Streptophyta; class Pinopsida; order Pinales; family Pinaceae; genus Pinus; species Pinus tabuliformis. The sequence continues at coordinate 832,078,342 of CM062816.1, forward strand.
CAGCCAGATCTGACGGCTCCTATGCATCGTTCTTTTGACCTCCGATAGCTCTATTTTTCGCTATTTGTTCATGTTTTTCGCTCCCGATAGTGTTTTCCGCCATTTTTTTAAGGTTCATCCTCTGCGATAGTTTTCGGTTTTTGAAGACTTAGAGGGCTTTTAGGATCCATTTTGGATCAACAAGAAATGGAACAAGTGGTGCAAAAAATCAAACAAAACATAAAAATTGCACAGGATAGACAAAAAAGTTGTGTTGAGGAACATGTATGCATGAGTTAAACTGAGGAAAGCACCTTAAGTATGGGAACCTATGCCAAATTAGCACCATGGTTTTGTGGGCCTTTTGAAATTTTGGACAAGGTTGGGCCAATAGCATATCATTTGACATTGCCCAGCCACATAAAAGTACACAATGTTTTTCATGTATCTTTGTTAAAAAAATATGTCCATGATAATTCTCATATAATTGATTGGAACTTTATACAAGTGGAACCATAAGGATATTTCTTAGCAGAACCACTTTTCATATTAAATCATAGAGAGATCTTACTCTGAATCAAGCCATCGCTCAGGTTAAAGTGTAATGGAAGCACTTTACACCTAAGGAGGCCACCTGGGAGATGGAGAACAAAATGCAGGAGGCCTTTCTAGCACTATTCCAAAAGGAAGGAAATTGGACATTGAACATCGAGGACAGTGTTGAATAAAAAGGGGGGGAAGATGTAATACCCCTCCATTTTCTATTTTAATGATTTGCTATTTTTACGCATGGACTATTATTAGATTGGATGGATAGGAAAGCCATGTTAGACTTGTGAAATGATCTGATCAATAAAATTATTGTCATGCAATTAATAAATTATTATTATTAAATAAAATGTTGGAAATTACTTGAGAAACAAGCACTACAGTTAGAAGTTTCTTTCCAACTTGGAAACAATTATTGGTGGTTAAATTCAAGATAAAGCTTCCCCTAAATATCTCCTAAAAAAATACCTAAGAGGAAATAGATAGGATTTAATATGATGGGAGAGAGAGATCTATTAAATCACTTTGTTGGAGAAAGATACTAAGGTGGCTGAAACAAAGCACTGCGAGAGAGAAAGGCAGGCTTTTAAGGAAAAAGGAAAATAACCTTTTTGAAAAAGAAAAAGAAAACAAAAAGGCCTAGGCAAGTGGGTTGGAAAACCCAAAAATCAGGATGCTGCTAAATCTGTTGGGGAAGGAAAAACTTATAAATATACACCATTCAGGAAACAATGGGGTTGTTGGTTTCATTGGTAAGCATATTTTAGCTTAGGGGGAATTGGTGGATTCAATTTGTGGTCAGGAGGAACGTGCTCAGTTCCTGAGTAATTTCCCAAGTAGCAATTCTGGTTAGGATTATGGTTACTTTTTCTTTGAGTTATGGTGTATTTTAATATCGTAATTCTGTTCATTTTTTTATGATAAAGGTTAATTTCGTTGATTAGTACATTGTTGCACTAGTGATAAAAGAGGCTAAACAGTCTCTCATATGAAACTAATTTGACTTTGCATGTGCAGTGTATTTGTATGTGTAATAGTGATGATGAGGTTTTTGGTTGTGTAAGTATATAGATGGTTTTCTTTAAAGTATTATGGATTCGTGTGGAATCCTTAGATGAAGAAAATGCATGATGAAGGACATAATATAGATATAGTTGCATATATGTAGAAAGTTAATGGAGGAAAATTTAGATTCTTTTCTTTAAGGTAATAATGAAAAAACATGCTTGAACCCACATTTATTAACGATATGTTTATAACTAGTTCATCTGGTTTTTCTTCTTAAAATAGAACTAATCTTGTACACTCACGAAGAAGGGAAGAATCTAATATAAAGACATAGAAACCTGGAAAGTGCAGAAGTACCTCCAAATATATATAAGTAGGAGAACAATTACAGTATGAGAGTGTCGTAGTGGCTACAACCACCCTCCAAAATTTTGCCTTAGCTTCGTTTTGGAGCCTCCCTACCAACCTTCATAATAGCATGTCTTGCTTCGTCAAGTACACAAGCTCCAGTGATTTTCTTGTAGAAAGAAAACCTGTCAATCAAACCTTGATGCATTCCCCTCACAGGTTGTTCATTTGGACTTGGTCCAGCAGCAAGCTGAGCAGCTCCTTCAAGAATTTGCGCAAATCTAGAGGGAAACCAGCCTTCCCTCTAGAAATTGTGCAATCCTTCCCATCTGGGCTGCTCAGCCCATAATTCACACAAATCTAGGCAACAGTCGGCAGCTCTGCCCAAAATTGTGCAAATATTTTGAGAAGCCAGCCTAGCTCCTAGCCAGAAACACGCATTTTCTCCCAGTAGTTGAGCAACCTCTTGCATGTGAAGCTAAGTCGATCGATTCCCTCCGAGACCGAGCAAAACAAACTTGCATGCATGGGCTGCTTCTCCCAAGGCAGCATGCAAAGGCATCCCTTGTTTCAGGGACCTATTTTTGGCAAGTGGAGGTTACATGCAAGGATCATTTCAAAAACCTCCCACCAAGTGTCACCTTTCCTAGATTTGTGGCATGCTCGTCGCAACCTTGATTTCATCAAAACTCATGAACCGGATGCTGCAAAGCTCATTCCTCACATCGACCTTGTAGCTCTGATATCCCACATTGCATCTAGGAGTCGTCAGCACATTCACCTCATTTGTTTCGGGGTAAGCTCACCTTCCATGTCTTATGTTGCATTTCTGGCGCTTTTTGTGTTTCACTTCGTATGAATGTTGTCTGCTTGATTTCAGTGAGTGCTTGCTATCGTTTTGATACATATTAGCTTGTACTAGCACCGTTTTAGTTTTTGTTAACATCTCACTGCTGTTGCATGCATGAAAATATTTTTCACGAACGGTCACCGATTCGGCGACTCGCCTCACCCACATGCATGTTGTTCCATTTTCTGAATTTTTCATTCACCGTTTTCATGCATGATCATTCACTTATGCTTACACTCAGTATCACCATGCATTTGCATTCGCGTTCAGTTGTCAGTCGGAGAGTCTGGGTAGCCTTGGCTCGGACTCTGCCTCACCAAGACAGCATTGCGCATTCCTGAGAGGGAAGGCTATGTCTTCCTCTCAAGAAATGTGCATTTCTACCTAGTGACTGTCCTCCAGTATTGCATTGTGCAATTCTGAGGGATAGTGACTGCTGGCCCAGAAAATTGCGCAATGTAGTCACTGAGCCTGCAACCATTGCGAGCTGAGATTATGCATTGCGTAATTATAGCAGTCAGCAGCCAGACTGGACTATGCATTGCACAGTTCCAACAATCATTCAGCCTCCCAACAACCCAGATAGTGCCTTGCGCAGTCTTGGCAGTCACTCTCCCGACCTCCCAGCCGAAATTGTGCGACCTTCATGATCAGTCACACAAGTATGTTGCAAGTCAGTTCTCAAGTTCATTTTGGTTTTCGACTAACAGATTTCTTACCATGAGTGTTTCCATGTCTCTAGGTATCGCAGGTGTTCATCTACCTCTCAGTGGCATAGGTATAATGGTTTCCAGGAGATCAGAGTCAAAGACATCGGTCATAGCACACTTAGGGATGCAATCGATCAACTGTCTATGAGCTTGCCTACTCACAATGACATCAAGTTATTCATAGACAAGGACATCAAGATATGACAATAGCAACATCATGAACATCAGATGAAGGCAACATACCGAATGCAATGAATGCAAAAGGAAGGTTGTGGACAACACGGAGGCAGAACAAAGTTGCAATCTCAAGAAGATCCACTGATGATGGAAGCAACTTTGGAGACTCAGGCTATGAGGTGACGGCGTGATCATGCGAAGAAAGAGAATGGAACAAAGAAGGGGTTGCATGTGTTGAAGCAGCAACTCAAGGAAGAACACGAGCTGCACAGACAAGCGAATGAGTTGCAGCAGGAACATGAATAGCAGGGGGTGCAATATACACCCACGGATGAAACTGTGCCCACTATAGATCCATCCCAGCAGCCAGCACAAAGCATACATGGTGAGTAGTGTTGTTGATCACATGTAAGGGATTCAGCAACATGCATGTCATTGTGTGCACGCATGCAATCCAACCCATTCAGCACACTCACCAAGGCGAAGACAAGAAGCAAGTCCAACTGGAGCTGAGCATGTAGTTGATAGTTGATGCACATGACCACCAGCACACACTGGAAGATCAGCATGGACACTATGCATCAGTGTGTTGCCGGTTCGGTTGCACCAAGAAGACCATGCACATGCTAGCAGACGAGTTGGATGAAGGAGCCACACCAATGCACCCGGATGCAACGGAGGCAAGAGTTCGCTTCAGCAAGATGTCACCATGGGGTGCATGCACACCATCACAGATGACCAAGCTTGGCATCAACTCACCACCTTCACCATCACAAGCATGTCAAAGAGTTGGTCTCACCACAACGGATCGAGTGTCAGTGATGTCTTGCATGGCTTGCTCAAGCCATTTTGTCTCACATGAGCACATGTGCATTGTAATGTAACGTCATGTCAAGTGGAAGTTCAAGTGTCAATAGTTGGATGTAATAGTCATAGAGTAGATGAAGAGTCATGAGGGTAGATGAACTGTCACAAAGGGGAATGTCAAGGGTCACCCCACCCTTTTCTATAAATAGAACCTCATAACTCATTGTAAAGGCTTTTGGTCAACCAAGCTTTGATAGGAGTATCTTAGAGAAATCTTGGACAATATTGTAACGAGCCTTGGCTTCTCCACTGTGCAAAGCTAGTACATCTCTTTGGAGGAGCAGGAAGTTGTGGTTGTAACGTTCCACTATTGAAACTAGTGGTTGGACATGGATGTATTGTATGACTGGAACTTACACTTAATATAATAGAGCCAACACGTTTCATGCATATGTTGTATTTTATTCTATGCTATCTGGTTTACTCTAATTGATATATGTATTTGTTTGTTTACGAATGCATGTATGGACTATTCTGTATAAGCATGTATGAATATTTCTAAAATGTGATGTTGGTTTAACCATCACTTTGGATTTCTCGCTAACTTGCTTTCCATCTTTTGATGCATCTTTGCTCGTGTGTTCCCTTCCAAGCCGCGTACTATTACAGGTTTCCAAGGGGCACACTCACCTCACCCTCAGTGTGTTATAACCTCTCATGCACCTTCCTTGACTTACTGCAGCTGTCACACCCTTGCTACCAAAAAAGTTAAATTACTTGCCTCTGTGTGAAATTGCGGTCAAGGCATTACCGTACAACCCACTGCTGGGACTCCTACACTAAATGGTCTGAGGTATAATTGGGACTTCTTACCGGGGAGATCCCCTTACATGTTGGCAGGTCAACCACCATCAACATTTTGGTTCTAGAAGGAGGGCCAGATGACAAGCTGAGTCATCACATCTGTTTTGAATCTCTACACATCTATCATGACTAACTGCAGAGTTGCTCTTCCGGAATGTATGTCTTATGGAAATGACTTCATTATCTCAAAAAATCTCTCTGATAACTTGTCTCATAAAACATATGATGGTGGAGGCCACATAGCCTTGGTTAGGCACATGGTCAGCATTGTAGGCTCATGCAAAAGACATGGATTCTTTGAAGAATGCATGTTGTTCGTCTACACGCTTTGAGGGAACCCAATGCACTAGTGTGCCATGTTGCCCGAAAAATCTATTCATTCTCTTTCTCATATGGTCGCAGAGATAGACTGTGCTTTCAATCACTTTGATCGTAAAGCACTCAACAAAGAAATTTTGAAATTACGAAAAGAGCCCGATGAATCCATTCAAAAGTTTCACACATGCTTTTGTAATATTGCATACCAATTCCCCGAAGATGATATTGATTGGGAATTTCTAGATGGGAGATTTGAGTATCTTCTTCACATATCTGAAAATCTGAAATTCTTGAAATCACTCGAATCCGCTCATACTCCGATGATGGAACTGTACAATCACGAGCAAGCACAGTCGTTGTCACAAGTGACTGTCTGCCTTCACCTCATCAAACAACTCCAACACCACGGAGTGATGTGGGAGATCATGCACATAGCTCTGTTGAACTGTCACATCCTCCCACCCCACCTGCTCTTGATATCTGCGCAAATTTGGCTTGCAAGCCTGTTGGTTGTCACATGAATCTGTTCCCTCGACCTTCGTCCTCGCGTTCTGTTGATCCTCCGGATTGTACTATCTTGTGTTCTTCCATTCCGGACTCCTCACCTGTTGTGAATGAGGATCAAATTGTCGACGGAGTTGGTGTTATGCAACCAACTTGAACCATCATTCATGATGAGTGTGTGCGAGAATATAAAATAGAACTCATGGTGAAGGATGACTCCCTTCCAGCCACGCCTCATCTGCTTCATCTTGACACCCCTTGTGATTATGCCACTGCTGATTTCCCTTGTGAAAACCCATTTCCGATGTTTCTACTTCCGATCATTCAGAGGACACGTCAGATGTCATTCTATCATCACAGTGCAGACAGGACACATCTTCCTCTGGAAATCTGTCCAATCTATCATCTGTCATTTCTTAAAACAGAGAGGGTGAACATATTTGCTTCTCATCTACCCCTCTGCCCAATTCATCGAATCATGAGGATGCCGACAAACATCTTGAATTTTCTGATCTTGTCTGTCGTGATCTCTCTAATTCTTCATCTGATCATGATGTTGATTCAATCGTTCTTAATCTATCTAAGACACTAGTTTACAATGATCTATCTGTCAATGAAGTTGAAACTCCGCAGACTATCGAGGCACTTCAGCCTGAGCTGATGGTTATGTCAGGCGCTCTCTGTCCTGAGGTTGGTTTCACTTTCGGTCAGGAAATTGTTGAAACACTCAAGGTTCCTCATCACTCTTTGCTTTGTATTGAAGATCAACCAAACACCTGGATTTCGCTTCCTCCACTCGAACTACACGATCCCATTGCTCATGCGTTGGAGAATCTTACACAGCAAGCACACATGCACAACATAAGTGGTCTACCTTTCTCATGTTTGTTTGCATGTCACGGTCAAGAGAATGCACACACTCAACATCTGCATGCAGTGTAGCACAGCACCATGGCATCTCCACAGAGTGCATGTCATGCGCTTTCACTCGTCTCTGTTCTGTGGTCACTTGTAAACTCAGAGTGTGTTTGTCTTTTTTGTGGTCATTTCTTTGGCTTGTTGGCAGCAGAGCAACACTAGAGATGAAACTAAGAGTCTGACAGCTATAATTCTTGTGCATCAATATACCCCTCAACTCAATCGAAACAACTGTGTCGACTTAGCTTGGAATGTGTGTTAATTGACCAAGAGATTGGCAGATTCTACATCTTATAATTAAGCTAGTGTGAAACCAAGAGGAGCTGAGAACTGAACAATACTTCCGAAGGCATTAGACTTTCTTTCCACGAAAAAGGTCCATTCAGAGAGCTGGAGTTCTACCAATGTGTCGCCAAGTGTTGTAGCGGCTACAACCACCCTCCAAAATTTTTCCTTAGCTTCGTTTTGGAGCCTCCCTACCAACCTTCACAGCAGCATGTCTTACTTTGTCAAGTACACAAGCTCCAATGATTTTCTTGCAAAAAGACAGCCTGTCGATCAAACCTTGATGCATTCCCCTCACAGGTTGTTCATCCGGACTTGGTCCAGTAGCAGGCTGAGCAGCTCCTTCAATAATTTGCGCAAATATGGAGGGAAACCAACCTTCCCTCCAGAAATTGTGCAATCCTGACTAGCAGCCTGCTGGGCCCCAGAATTGCGCAATTCTGTTGAGCAAGCTTCACCCAAAAAATTATGCAATCCTTCCCAGCTGGGCTGCTCAGCCCAGAATTTGCGCAAATCTGGGCAGCAGTCAGCTGCTCTGCCCAGAAATTGCACAAATCTTCTAAGCAGCTAGCCCAACTCCCATCTAGAAATGTGCATTTTCTCCCAGCAGTTGAGCAGCCTCTTATATGTGTAGCTGAGTCAACCAGTTCCCTTTGGGACCGAGAAAAACAGACTTGCATGCATGGGTTTCTTCTCCCAAGGCAGCATGCAAAGGCATCCCTTGTTTCAGGGACCTATTTTTGGCAAGTGGAGGTTACATGCAAGGATCATTTCAGAAACCTCCCACCAAGTGTCGCATTTCCTAGATTTGTGCCATGCACGTCGCAACCTCGATTTCATCAAAACTCATGAAACGAACACTATAGAGCTCATTCCTCACATCGACCTTGCAGTTATGACGTCCCACATTGCATCTAGGAGTCATCGGCACATTCAGCTCATTTGTTTCGGGGTAAGCCTGCCTTCCATGTCTTATGTTGCATTTTTGGCACTTTTTTTGTTTCGCTTCGTATGAATGTTGTCTGCTTGATTTCAGTGAGCGCTTGCTATCATTTTGATACATATTATCTTGTACTATCACCATTTCAGTTTTTGCTAACATCTCACTATTAACACATTCATGAAAATGTTCTTCATGAACGGTCGTCGATTCAGTGACTCGGCTCACCCACATGCATGTTGTTCCGTTTTATAAATTTTTCATTCACCATTTTCATGCATGATCATTCACTTATTCTTACACTCAGTATCACCATGCATTCGCATTCACATTCACATTCAGTTGTCGGTCGGCGAGTCTGGGCAACCTTGGCCCAAATGCTGCCTCACCAAGACAGCATTGCGCAATCCTGAGAAGGAAGGCTTTGTCTTCCTCTCAGGAGATGTGCATTTCTACCCAGTGACTGTCCTCCAATCTTGCATTGTGAAATTCTGAGGGACAATGATTGTTGGCCCAGAAAATTGTGCAATGCAATCACTAAGCCTGCAACCATTGCCAGCTGAGATTGTGCATTGCACAATTCCAGCAGTCAGTAGCTATACTGGATTGTGCATTGCGCAGTTCCAACAGTCAGTTAGCCTCCCATCAAGCTAGACAGTGCCTTGCGTAGTCTTAGCAGTCAGTCTCCCGACCTCCCGGCCGAAATTGTGTGACCTTCATGATCAGTCACACAAGTATGTTGCAAGTCAGTTCTCAATTTCATTTTGGTTTTCGTCTAACATATTGCTTGCCATGAATGTTTCCATGTCTCCAGGTATCGCAGGTGTTCATCTACCTCTCAGCAGCATAAGTACAATGGTTTCTAGGAAAGCAGAGTCGAAGACACCAGTCAGAGCACATGCAGTCGATCAAGTGTCTATGAGCTTGCCTACTCATGAAAACATCAAGTTGTTCGTAGACAAGGACATCAAGATATGACGATACCAGCATCACAGCGAGAAGCATCAGGAACAACAGTTGAAGGCAACATACCAAATGCAATGAATGCAAGAGGAAGGTTGTGGACAACACGAAGGCAAAACAAAGTTGAAAGCTCAAGCAGACCCGCTGATGATGAAAGCAACTTTGGAGACTTAGGCTATGAGGTGACGGCGTGATCGTGCAAAGACAGAGAGTGCAACAAAGAAAGAGTTGCATGTGCTGAAGCAGCAACTCAACAAAGAACATGTGCTTCACAGACAAGCGAATGAGTTGCAGTAGGAACAGGAGCAACAGGAGGCGCAACATGCACTCATGGATGAAACTTCTCCCGTACAAGTTATAGATCCATCCAATAACTGGCACGGAGCAGACATGGTGAGCAGTGTTGTTGATCGCATGCAAGGGATTCAGTAGCATGCATTTCATTGTGCATACGCATGTGACCCAACCCATTCAGTACACTCACCAAGGTGAAGACAAGAAGCAAGTTTGACTGGAGCTGAGCATGTAGTTGACAGTTGATGCGCATGACCACCAACACACACTAGAAGATCAACACGGACACTATGCATTAGTGTGTTTCCGGTTCGGTTGCACCAAGAAGACCATGCACATGCTAGCAGACGAGTTGGATGAAGGAGCCACACCAATGCACTCGGATGCAACAGAGGCAAGAGTTCGCTTCAGCAAGATGTCACCATGGGGTGCATGCACACCATCACGAACGACCAAGATTGGCATCAACTCACCACCTTCACCATCACAAGCATGTCAAAGAGTTGGTCTCACCACAACGAACCGAGTGTCAGTGATGTCTTGCATGGCTTGCTCAAGCCATTTTGTCTCACATGAGCACATGTGCATTTTAATGTAATGTCATGTGAAGTGGAATTTCAAGTGTCAATAGTTGGACGTAACAATCATAGAGTAGATGAAGAGTCATGAGGGTAGATGAACTATCACAAAGGGGAATGTCAATGGTCACCCAACCTTTTCTATAAATAGAACCTCATAACTCATTGTAAAGGCTTTTGGTCAGCCAAGCTTCGACAGGAATATCTTAGAAAAAGCTTAGATAGTATTGTAACAAGCCTTAGCTTCTCCACTATGCATAGCTAGTACATATTTTGGAGGAGCAGGCGGTTGTGGTTGTAATGTTCCACTACTGGAACTAGAGGTTGGGCATGGATGTATTGTTTCACTGGAACTTACACTTAATATAATAGAGCCAGCATGTTTCATGCATATGTTGTATTGTATTCTATGCTATCTAGTTTACTCTAAATGATATATTTATTTGTTTTGTTATGCATGCATGTATGGACTATTCTGTATAAGTATATGTGAATCTTTCGTAAATGTGTAGTTGGTTTAACCATCACTTTGGATTGCTCATTAACTTGCTTTCCAGCTTTTGATGCATCTTCGTCGTGTGTTCCCTTCCAAGCCACGTACTATTATAGGTTTCCAAGGGGCGCACTCACCTCACCCTCAGTGTGTTAGAACCTCTCATGCACCTTCCTTGACTTACTCCAGCTGTCACACCCTTGCTACCAACACAGTTATCTTACTTTCCTCTATGTGAAATCGCGATCAAGGAATTACCATACGACCCACTGTTGGGAATCCTACACCAAACAGTCTAAGGTCTAATTGGGACTTCTTACCGAGGAGATCCGCTTACATTACTCTTGTACGCTCTTCGTTTTTAAAAGGGAAAGATATATAGATTTTCCTTGAACTTGAAAAGAAATTTACAAGCCCTGAAAAGGAATGTACTTTCATTTAGTGAAATTTTTAAAAGGAATTAACAAGTGTCAGTGGTGGTATTACTAATAAAATAGAAATCAAGTAGTTATTATTCTAGATGCATGGGACTGTAATTAAAATTCGTATAGTACGATTAAATATATATTTTTTGCCTCATAGGTTACAACACAATTTTAAGAAAAACAAATGGATATCATGCACCCAATACCAATCAACAAAATCTTAACCAATTATGCGAGTTGAGGACAAAATTAATGCTCAGGAGGGCATTAGCTATCAAACCCTTGCTAGATTTGGGTAGCCATATACATGGAGTCCCTACAAGTACTTAAATGACAAGGCACTAACATAGCAAATCATAGTCATATGTTTCACCCAATCAAAGTATAATAGGAAAAAATTCAATAGGAACTGCCTTGTATAAACAATATGACAATTTGCAATTCTAAACGAAAACATTTAGAAATGGTGAGTGTTATATGTTGTATGGAGAATTGTGTAAACCAGAGGCTACATTATATAGAATCCAAATTAGAAGCGGTAGTCCAAAATGTAAATAATAAGCGAGAAAGGAATAATATGTGTGCACGTTGTTATAATTTCAATAAAGAGAGTATTTTTCCAACAAAAGCAAAAAATGCATTCACTGGCTAAACAATCACTTTGTTTCTCATTACAAAGAAGAATGTAGAGAAAATACAGTGTAAAAACATTCAAAGCAGGGCACATACAGTGAAATATGCATTAGAGTTAATTAGGAAAGAACAAGAAAAAAAATACTTTAGCGTATTCGGTCCATCGTGATAATATAATCCACCTTGGAAATATCTCATATTCAAAGTTTGTAAGCCCTTCAGGGCTTCCAGTTCATCGTATATTGATTAAACATCATCAAACAAAAAGTTCAGGTGCTATGACACAAGAATCATACAGAGTTTAGCAGAAAGTGTCCGTGAAATTCATATAAATAATAGGCCAGAGGCCACCCTATTAAACTACACGCCAACAGTGTGACAATTTTCCCTAAATAAATTTCCCCATAGAGAAGAGTTGGCAGTAGTTACTGTAGAGAAAATGACTATGAAGAGTATTGTAAACCAAATCTCACTACGCCTTGAATTTAACAATAAGAAGCCCATGAGAAACATGATGGAGCCCGACCTGTAGCATAGTGAATAAGAGTTAGAGGTGGGAGGCATGCCCTCTGTCATATGAATTTGAAATTACCATAGCTTCAAACATATATGTAGCAATTATTAAAATAAGGTGGTGAGTGTGAGTATACTTAGGGTAATTCATTTGTATACAATTTAGAAATCACCACCAAATAACGAAAGTATACCTGTGACAAAGATGATTCCGAGCACTCTCCTCCTACACATTACAGTATGACTACCATTAACATCATGAGAGTATACAAGGGCTTATATGTACCATAAGAAGACATGGTAAATCATCAGAAACAAAGAAAAAAACATACAATAAGAGAATGGACACCACAGCGGCTTGAACCTTCTCTTGAGACTAACATAGAAAGTGTTGGTCAAATTTACCCAGCCATAACAACCATTTGGAAAAATAAATGAAAACCCCCCAAAAGAAGATTACCTGGGCCCCTACTAGAGTAAATACCACTCCAAGAGAATCTTACCCAACCCTGCATGGTAAGTATTGGCACCTTAAGCTAATGAAATAAATGGAAAAGGGGTAATGAAGTACCCCAGTAGAGGAATTACTACCAAAACTAAATTACAAGTGAGAAATCCACATTAAAAGAGAAAAACAATGATTACCTGTATGAACCGTTGTGGAAGAATTTCCATGAAAGTTACAGTGACACCCATAAACTGGTGTCGAACCCAAATTATCACAGTAGGCTTGAGAATGTACCCGAAATGACATAAGAATGAACTTAGTCAAAATAAATAAAAATAGAGTATCTTGAGCTACTAATAAAGTGGCAAAGCAGAAATTATTTAACCCTTACCAGTGTCCTTCTGGATCTAAGCACAGAATGGAGGAGAGGATATCATTGCCACGAAACCCCTGTAAGAAACCACAGATGCTAGGATACAAGTACCTCTCATAGTGGTGCTCTCTAAGCACAAAACAACCCAACTAGAAAGAAAACCAAATGAAATGGAAACCGACTTAGATTCATAAGTTAGGGTTTGGGTAAATGAATTCCCACTCTTGGTTGGTAAAGAAAATCCCCACCGTTCATATGAGTAAATTATTGACAATCACATGAAGTCCACGTGAGTCATGAGGATGTGGCAACTACCAGTTTGTCTCACAAAACTCTATGACACACCTGCCTATTGATCCCCTTAATCCCACATGAATTTCATGGTTGGAAGAACCATATAATATAAAGTTAGTAACCAACATCTCTTAATAAATGTCGAGTAAAACCATTATCCAAAGCCTTCATTGTGTCTACACAAATGTATATAACCCATATATATAAACCATATATTTCATATATCTATGCGCATTAGAGGCAATAATAACAATTTTTTTTAGGGTATGCGCATTAGAGGCAATAATAACAATCTTGTTTAGGGTTGATTCCATTAGTCGGAGATTTCCTAGTAGTTTATATAAACCATATATTTCATATATCTATGCGCATTAGAGGCAATAATAACAATTTTTTTTAGGGTATGCGCATTAGAGGCAATAATAACAATCTTGTTTAGGGTTGATTCCATTAGTCTAGGAGATTTCCTAGTAAAATTGAGGTAGGGGACTACTAAATGAGGAACCATAACGGGAAAAAATTAAAAAAAGATGTATAAATCATAAGAGGGGAAATAATGTATAGAACCGATATATATAAACCATATATTTCATCTATGCGCATTAGAGGCAATAATAACAATCTTGTTTAGGGTTGATTCCATTAGTCTAGGAGAAGTCCTAGTGAAATTGAGGTAGGGGAATAATAACAATCTTGTTTAGGGTTGATTCCATTAGTCTAGGAGAAGTCCTAGTGAAATTGAGGTAGGGGACTATTAAATGAGGTAGCAACCTTTAGAAACAATCTTGTTTAGGGTTGATTCCATTAGTCTAGGAGAAGTCCTAGTGAAATTGAGGTAGGGGAATAATAACAATCTTGTTTAGGGTTGATTCCATTAGTCTAGGAGAAGTCCTAGTGAAATTGAGGTAGGGGACTATTAAATGAGGTAGCAACCTTTAGAAACAATCTTGTTTAGGGTTGATTCCATTAGTCTAGGAGAAGTCCTAGTGAAATTGAGGTAGGGGACTATTAAATGAGGTAGCAACCTTTAGATGTATAAACCATAACTGGGGAAAAAATTAAAAAAAGATGTATAAACCTTAAATGGGGAAAAAATTAAAAAAAGATGTATAAACCATAAGTAGGGAAAAAATTAAAAAAAGATGTATAAACTATAAGTGGGGAAAAAATTAAAAAAATTAAAAACAAAAAAAATTGTGAAACTTAAAAAATTACGTGAAACTTGAAACTTAGTTATGTGACATGTATTAAGGTCCTAATAAGCATTCGTTAGTTTAATTATTATATTAGGAGGTTGTTCGTTATTAGTCTAATTATTATATTAGGAGGTTGTCTAGAACCTTTCACAGTCCCATTTTATTATAATTGTACCATTTGAGGCCCTAATAAGCATTCGTTATTAGTTTAATTATTATATTAGGAGGTTGTCTAGAACCTTTCACTGTCCCATTTTATTATAATTGTACCATTTGTCTCCTATATCATCAAATATTGCCTTGTAAATTGTATTAATTGAAAAGGAGGTTCTTCTCTTGAAGAGGACTATAATTGTTGGTTTATTATCATTTTTAAGGTGCAAAGTTCATAACATTTTGTATTATAGCATATCATCCCATGGTTTTGCTGCTTCAAAGGAGTCATTATGGAATTTTCACTATAATGTTTTTCTTGATAAGCTTCAAATGGAGAAATTTTGAATATGTTGAGGAGAAATCTCACGAACCATCTAGTTAATATTTCAGATCTTCGTTCATTGTAATTTCAGAGATATGTTCTAAGTTAAGGTTCTTGAATTCTCTTGAAATTTATTTCAAACATATTAGTTTAGGATTTCTTCTATAACATTTTTTATGGGTTGTTTTAGATGGTGAAATTTTGACATATTGAGGAGAGATATTGGGGAACATATGGTTAAAATTTAAAATTTTGTTTTGGCTATAATTTCTAATATATAATTTGTGGAAGTTAGGGTTTGTTAAGGGTCGTGAAATCAGTCTCAAACAAGTAAGTTTGACATTTTTTGCTATAATTTTTTTCCATGATACCTCATGCTCCGAAATTTTTTGAGATCTAAGGAGACATAATGAAGTACCTCAAGTAAAAATTTTACAATTATGTTTGAAGAATTGTACACATTGAAATATATACAAGTTTTCTCTTGGGAAGAGGCCAAAAATCAATAAGCCTTGGGAAAATTACCATAGTTTTCACTTGGCACATCAAATTTTGGTCATACATATGGAATTGTAGAGAAAATATTAGAGTATTATAGAACAAAATTTTAGATTTATAAGGGCTCAAATTTGAGAGATATATCAAGAAAAATGTTAGTCATTCAGATATTCTCAAAATAAAGCTTTAAAAAGGATGTAACTTACAAGTGAAATAATGATTTATAAGAAGATCTATTTTCTTTAGGGTGACTGAAAATTGTGATAAAAAGGATTATTATTATTATAATTTATCCACATGCCTCCAAAGAAAGATCTAAGATCTACTACACCAATTAAACCTCCTCAAGGCTTATCCATGACTCATGAAGAAATATAATATGTCAACTACCAGGTAACCAAGTTGGAAAGTCAGTTGTTATAGTTGCAAGTAAAATGGGATATCCAACAAAAAATAAAGAAAAATAAGAAGAAATGGATAATAATATGAAACAAATGGAACAAAATATTATAAAAGCCATAAATGGGAGGTTCCTTAAAATTGATAATGTGTCTTAAGGAACTCATGAAAATAAAGGTAATATTCAAGTTGAGCAACATGCAAATAAGTATTTTTCAAGTGGATTTATATCTAATTGTGGACCTACTCATGGATGGTTTCATAAAGAAATGAACCTTCCCAATTTTGAATTAAAAAAGTTTGATGAAACAAAATTCTTTACCTGGGTTCACCAAATAGAGCAATAGTTTGAATTACATAATATTATGGATTATAAGTGAAGAATTCACATAGCAACTTTGAACTTTGAGATAAAAACCTATTAATGGATAGTTTAAAGGAAGTCTTATTCTTATCATTATAATTGAGGTTTATTTACAAGAGACTTAGAAGCACAGTGTCACAAAGATTGGGAACAATATTGTTCCAACAAATTGATAGGAATAAAGGAATTTGGTGATATTGAAAATTATAATTCAGAATTTAGGTTTTGGCGACAAGGGTGGATAGCATAGGTGATGTAAATTTGTTATAATATTACACGGGTGGATTAGAAAAATACACTAAGCATGAGATTTTCCTAAAACTCCAAGAAAATGTTATGGAAACTATGCAATTTTCTCATCATATTCAAGCAAAGAATAAGGTTGCACACAACTTTGCCAAGGGAGCATTCACAGGAAGCAAAGATTGTTTTTGGTTTCATAAGGCAATCCTACCTCATCCTAATAAACGGACTTATATTTATCCTCATAAACAAAAAGAGTAGATAGATAAAATGGTACAAGGCATGCTAGATTCATGTATTATTCAGCATAATAGGAGTTCATTGCTGGCTCCAATAGTGATGGTGAGAAAAAAACATAATTCTTGGAGGATATGTGATGATTATAGAGGTTTAAAAAAAATTGCCATTAAGGATAAATTTCATATCCCAAATATTAATGAGCTATTAGAAGAGTTTCATGGACTCGTAGCTAATTTTACAAAGCTTTATCTTAAATTAGGATACCTAGTAGATTAGATTAAGGAAAGAAGACATACCCAAAATAGCTTTTAGAACACATGAAGGGCACTATGAGTTCTTGGTCATGCATTTTCGGTTAACTAATCCTCCTCTTACTTTTCAAAGCCTTATGAACAAGATTGTTCTACCCCATCGTAGAAAATTATGTTTGTTTTCTTTGATGATATTATTATCCATAGAAAATCATGAGAAGATCACATTAAACTTATGGATAAAGTTCTACAAATTCTTGAGAACAAACTATATGTTAAAATATCCAAATGTGCTTTTGGGAAAAAAATAAGTTGTTGAGCAAGTTGGAAGCGATTTTCATTGATGTCAAGTTTAGTCATTGATGTCAAGTGTTGTCATTAATGACAAATGATGTCAAGTTCAAGGGGATATTAATGAGGTTTTCATGTGTGATGCTTATGTTGTTATTGATGCCTTGGTTATTGCTGAGTAGCATATCTTTGAAGGAATTTTTTTTGCATCTGACTTACTCAAAAGCATGTGAAAAGTGTTTTGTTAGATAACTCTCTTAGTCAACTTTCCAATAGTATATGGCACTTTTTCTAACTCCCAAGGGATGATAATAAATCTCCATTTAAAGATCAGTCATGGTTCCCAAGGCTCTTGGTTATAGAAGGATTGTTGCGGCGTCACAGTGAAATAGAAAACTTATGAGGAACGCAGAAATGGGTGGCGAGTGATGGAGAGGTAAGCCACTTAACCTAGCCTGTCTAAAAGTAAACCTGTATGCATGAGAAAATATGTATGTAGATTGTATTTTCCATGAGTAAAAAAGTTAATATTGATAAAAATTGGATGATGAGTTACATTCCCTCAGACGGTGTACCTAAAAGAAGCATTGACTGGTCATGAGGGTTGATTGGTTATGCCTTTTGACCTTTCACTTACATAATTAATTTCATTAATGTTAATTATTAATCAATCAATTAATTATTATATTATGAATTATTTATTCATAACATTGCCACTCCCATTAGAGATGCTTTGTCCTCAAAGCATAACCAGAAGGGGTTCCTCTAATTTGTTATGGAGCAACATTTTTGCGTTGATTGGCGAAATCTTCATGAGTATTTGTACCTTCCTTGAAGCTAGTAGAGTTAACTCCATATAATTTATAATGTCGCCCTTGCCAGTTAAACTCTATGAATTTTACTTCAAGGTTTGTAGTATAGCTTCCTAGTTGTATTAACCATTCTGCACCTAGAACTACATCCATTTCTTTGAGTGGTAAGGCAAATAGATCTATTTGTAGCTCTAGTTCTTGTATTTGGATTGAAGCCTTATGACATTCTCCTATTTCCTTGAACTTTTGCCCAATAGCGACAGACATGGACAAGTCTTTGGTTGGGCTTATACAAAGATCAAGTTGTTTAGAAAGATCAATGTTTATACAATTGTGAGTACTACCAGAATCTACAAGTATATTGACATTTCTACCTCTTATGAGTCCTTTGAGCTTTAGGGTTTTTTGGCATAATATTCTCCTCATGTTTGTTGGTGGTGTATCAAGCTTAATGATCCTTCTTGGAGATTGGATTCTCTTCTTTCGAAGATGTGGTGGAACGTATTTTGCAGTTTCTTGTTGTTCTTTATCTTTGCAAGAGCTAATATTTTCATCATGGTTTTTCCAGTCACATGAAATTGCAGCTAATGATGGTCCCTCGGAATATAAATCTTCACTGCGTGTGAAAATAATTTCTTCATCATGTTCATGTACTTCAAATTGCTTCCCAACTACTATTTTATAATAGTGCAAAGATGTGTCTTCACATTTATGTCCTAGCATCCAATTTTTTCCACATTTGTGACAATTATTTTTCTTTTTTATCTTTTTTTCTAACTCATTACTTGAAGTGTTTGATTCCTTCTTGACTTCATAAGTATATAACTTCTTGTTAAGGCATTTGTGTTCTGATGTCCATTTGTCTCCACAATACCTACATTTGTTAGTTTCTTTTTTTCCCGAGTATTGTTGTTGGTCCTCATCTTCCCTGAATGATAACATTCTGAACTTATGTTTTCTCTCTATAATTATTATTGCATGTCTACCTTATTCAATGGTTATGGGTTTATATAGCTTTAATTCTTCTCGAATATACTCTTTAAGCTCACACCTATACATTTTTTGTAGTTCTTCGTCTAAGAACCCCCTTTGTCTTATAGCTAATACTTCCCACTCGTGGGTATATTCGCTTACAGATCCTGTTTGTTTAAGTTGAACGAATTTTTCATAAACATCGTCTTCTTCTTCATCGTGGAACCTTTTGAGCAGGGTGCCTACAATTTTTTTCCAATTGAACGAAGGAGCCTCACGTCTGTTGGACCACCATAGGAACCAATCATATGCTTCAACTTCCAAGTTGTTAGATGCGGTCATAAGCTTCTCTTGTTCACCTATTGGCGGGTTTGCTCCGAAGATGGTGTCCATTTTATTTACCCACACAATGGTGCCCTTATCCTCCTTACCATCATACTTAGGTAATTCCATTATAATTATGTGGTAGTCTCTTTCGGGAAATTTCATACAGTACTAAATTCCTTGGATATGTGCGGTATTCGTGGTACTTCATGCATTGACAGGAATTAATGACTTGAAAAAACTTCATCTTCTGGAGTCTTGGGACTTTGTGGTGACTCTCGTGTGCTTAAGGGATTAAAGGGTGGATTGACAACTCCTATACACTGGCTTATCATGTTTTCTATTTTTTTTATATTAATTGTCATTTGGTCTTGAGTGCTAATTATCCTCTTTTGGTTTTTTCCAAATTCTTCCTGCTTCTTTTCAACATTGTCAAAGCGCTGGCACATTCTATCGATCTCCTCCTGAAATTTCCTTGAATTCGCATCATCATGGCTACTCCCCATTTTGTTCTTCTTTTTCGTAGTAGACCCAATTTTTATTTTTATTTTTTTAATTAGATAATAATAATAATATTATTATTATTATTATTAATTTTTATTTTTATTTTTTATAATTAAATTAAGTAAATTATATAATTGATTATATTGTAACTATATGTAATATATAGTTAATATATGTAATTTAAATGGTTCGAAAAGTGTATTATAACTATATGTAATATATAGTTAGTAAGAATCGCGTCCTGCTGGAACCGCGCGCACCTGAGCCCTAGGAGATCGACCCCAGCAGCGCAGCGTAGTGGCCTGGGCCTTGGCCCCAGCCATGGCCCCTCCGGATCCACCTCAGGAGGATCACGATCCTCAAAGAGCCTTCTCGGATCTAGTAAAATCTCTCCCTCCCTAGCGCCCCAAACCAGCAATTTCGAAATTTGTTAAAAAACTTGACATTCTTCAGGAAGTTCAGCTGCCTCCAACCCTTCCTCGCATGGCAGCGCTATCTCTCGCTGAGAAAGGACTCATAGGGCAGTTCACAGGCCTCTGGCCTTCGCCAAGAACAGTTCAAAGATGGGTCGAACGAAATTGGTCAGACAAGATCCCAGGGAAAATATCAATCAGATTTTGCGGAAGAGGGTATTACACATTCCACTTCGAATCCAAAGCAGACAAGGACCTAATCTTCAGAAATGGGTCGTATTTCATGGATTCCAGGGGTCTCTACCTCAACAAATGGACCCCAGATTTCGATCCAGAACTGGATATCCCCATTGTTGTTCCAGTTTGGGTCCGTCTCCCACACTTACCTCTCCATTGCTGGGGAGATGAGTCGGTTCGGGCCATAGGGAATGTCGTTGGCAAATACATTGATCGTAGCGAGCCCAAGGACAACATGCAAGCCTGCGCAAGGATCTGTGTCGAAGTGGACTTAGGTCGAGGATTTCCGGAAGCAATAAAGCTAAAAGTGGATGATTGGATCCATATATAGCAACTGGGTTATGAGCAGATACCATTTAAATGTAAGGTATGTCACGAATACGGGCATTTTGCTAACAGATGCACTAAAATTGTAAATGCAGAAAGTGAAGAGCAAGACGAACAATGGGAACCTGTTAAAAAGAAGAAATCAGCCCCCCCCCAAGCCTTCCAAGGATACTGGCAATCCTGGTCCTTCTATTCAGCGCCCTTCCTCCCCCTCTCTCACCCCTTCTGAACCCCTCCTCCCCGATCCACCCCTCCCTTCCTCCTCCAACCCCTTTCTTATCCTTTCCACTGATGATTCCATTCCTGACATCCCCTCAACTAAGCCCATAGACTCCCTTCAACCTCAGACCATCTCTTCTCAACCCCCTCTCGAGCCCCTCCCATCAAGGATTACTAGAAGCTCTTCTAAAGAACATGGAGCATCCAGCGACACGTACAAAAAACCAGGCCTAGGAAGAAAATCCGCCAAGCAACATAGGGACAAGAATGCCCAGAAGGACGTAGCAATGGGCACACAAACTCCAATAGAGTCCTTCATCCTTGGACACCAAGAGAAAGAGACAAGTGGTAAAGACCAAGAGAGGCCAGCACCTCTCCGTATGCCCAATGCGCCATGTTGAAAATCCTTTCATCGAACAGCAGGGGTCTAGGGCACCCCTCTAAAACAGCTGCCCTCGGAGATCTAATTCACAGTGAGAAGCTAGAAATAATGTTGATACAGGAAACAAAACAAGATCAGCATGAAATGAAAAAAAGTATAGATCAGCAGAAACAATACTTGGGAAGTATTAGCGAATCCAGAGGAGCCTCGGGAGGCATTGTTGCCATTTGGGACAGCAGCAAATAGATTTGTACTGCTACAAATCCCCATCAGAACTGGATCAGAACTACTCTTGACAGTAGAACAGGCAATCAGACAGTGATCATATATAATGTTTATGTACCCAACCATTACAGAGAAAAGGAAATTTGTTGGGATGATTTGAATAATAGCATTGATGGGGAACGAAATCCAAACATCACAGTTGCAGGCGACTTCAACCTGATATTGCATGCCAATGAAAAAAGGGGAGTCACATTCGCTTCCGATCCCTTTAGAGATCGCCTGGAGGCCATCATTCAGGATCATGATTTAGTTGATATCATTCCCAAAAATCGCAAATATACCTAGAGCAATCGCAGGATTGGTAGTGGCAATATAATGGAAAGATTAGACAGATTTCTAGTTAACATCTCGCTCCTCTCAACATTTTCTGTAGGATACATCAACATCCTCAATACTTCTGCTTCTGATCACTATCCTATCACCCTAACTTTGGAAACCCACTGTCCTCTTGGTCCCATCCCATTTAAATACAGTCCTCTTTGGAATCGGATCCCTGCGGCCAGAGAAATTGTTAAGGAAACATGGAGCCAGCATGTGGAAGGCTCGCCATGTTTCATTTGGGAAACCAAATTAAAAAGAACCAAGAAGGCATTAAAAGATTGGGCCAAAGAAAGTTACCAGGAACCAGAGGAGACCAAAAAGAAAGTTAAAAATGAGCTAGAAGATGTGCAGGCAAGGATTGAAGAGCATGGACTAACGCAGCAAAGCAAAGAGCAAGAGAACGCATTATATGCACAGCTGAGCTATATTAATAGGGAGGAAGAAACCAAATGGCACATAAAATCCAGAAAATTATGGCTCCAAGGGGGAGACAAAAATACAGCTTACTTACACAAACAGGCCACTGCTCGAAAGCTCAGAAACAATGTAAATACAATCTTGGATAGTGAAGGAAACCGACACAGCACTCAAGAGGCCATAAGGAATGCAGCTTCTAAGCACTACAGGGATCTCCTAACTGAATTCAAAGGGGCAGAAAACTACTCTGACCTGCTCCAGTATCTGCCCAAAGGAGTTACAAAGGAGATGAATGATAATCTTAGCAAAGAAATTGAAGAAGAAGAAAT
Source organism: Pinus tabuliformis (assembly GCA_031772625.1). Taxonomy (NCBI): domain Eukaryota; kingdom Viridiplantae; phylum Streptophyta; class Pinopsida; order Pinales; family Pinaceae; genus Pinus; species Pinus tabuliformis. The sequence continues at coordinate 832,101,115 of CM062816.1, forward strand.
TAAAAGAGCAATCTGGAGCCTGCATCCTGATAAAGCGCCAGGGCTTGACGGATTTCCCATCTGCTACTACAGGGAGTTCTGGACTGTGATCAAAAAAGACCTGTTAAAGATGATTCGGTGGGTGCAAAGGAAAGGGAAGCTTGGAGGATTCACCAACTCTACTTTTTTAGCCCTCATTCCCAAGGAAAACCGACCTTCCTCCTTCTCCAGATTCAGGCCCATTTCCCTTTGCAATTCTTCATACAAAATTCTAACTAAAATCCTAGCCTTCAGACTCAAACCCCTCCTCCCCTCCTTGATATCTGAAAATCAAGGGGGTTTTTTTCCAAACAGACATATCACTGACTCCATTCTTCTCGTCCAAGAAGCCATTCACTCAAGTCTATCCAAAAAAGAGAAAGGATTTGTCTTAAAGCTTGATCTGTCGAATGCCTTCGATAGAGTAAGGCACTCCTTATCTGTTGTTCTTAATAAGATGGGCTTTGAATCTTCCTTCATTAATCTTATTGTTGCTTGTATATCTGGTCCCTGGATCTCCCCCTTGATCAATGGTAGACCAGGTGAAGCATTCCAATCTTCCCGGGGTCTTAGACAGGGCTGCCCCCTTTCCCCCTATCTCTTCATTCTCATGGCAGAATCCTTCAGTCAAGCCTTGGACCACAACAGAAGAGTGGGACTTATAACTGGTATCAAATCTGGGAATGAAGTAAAAAATATTAATCACTCTCAGTTCGCTGATGATACCTTATTAATCGAAGGAGCCTCCACTACAATTGCAAGAAGGTTCAAGAAATTGCTAGATCAATTTATGGAGTACTCGGGAGGCTTGGTAAATCAACTCAAAAGCTGTATCTACAGATGGAACACTACAAATCAAGTTATTCACAACATCGCCAACATATTTGGTGTCACATGCAATTTTGAATGGACCCATTTTTCATACTTGGGCATGCCAGTGAGTTTGGGACCTCTGAATGATGAAACTTGGAACGGGATCATAGACAAAGTAAAGAGGAAAGTGCAGCAATGGGGAACAATGTGGCTTAACCCTGCAGGTAGACTCATCCTCCTTAAATCAGGTATCACTTCCCTTCCTCTTTATCGCTTCTCTCTTTATCAGGCTCCTGCTATTTTTCACCACAAATTGGAAGTTGCCCTTCGCCAATTCCTTTGGCAAGGGGGAAAGAGTGACAAAAGCAAGTTTAGTTTAGTCAATTGGAAGCAGGTTATTCAAACCCAAGATAGAGGAGGCCTTGGCATCAGAGCACCAAAAATTTTAAATCTGGCCTTTGGCGCGAAAATTGTATGGAGGTTAATAACAGGGCCCCCAACGTGGTGGAAAAAAGTGTTGGAGATCAAGTATCTAAACTTCCCCAGGCAGCATCTTCTTGACTCCAATATCCCCAATAGAGACTCTACCAAAATCTGGAGGTTATGTAAGAAAGCACTTCCTATGATGATCCAAAATATTTCGAAAGTCCCGGGGGGGAGCCATCATAAACTTTGGAACTGACAAAATCCTGGGACATCAACCTTTGAGCATGCATAAAGAAGCCACTCCTGTCATCAAATCCCTTAACGAGAAAGGTATCCATAAGCTAGCTCAAATCTCCAGCTGGGATCCTCATTCCCATGCTTGGATTGGCTGGTCCTTCCCAGAAATTCCCAATGTCTTAGAACCCAGTCTCAACTGCCTAAAGACTCTTCTCCACAGTAAGGCTCCTATCAAAGAAGATGAAATGGACGGCTTTCGTTGGGATTCAACAGGAACAGATTATACAGTCAGAGCAGGCCACCAACACATATGCAACATCACTTTTTAGATTAGTCTATGGCCTCATTGGAAAATTGCTTGGCGAACAGAATCGCTCCCAAAAATAAAAAATTTTATATGGCTTCTGTTGAAAGGCAAAATTCTAACAGCAGAGAACCTTAAAAGAAGAGGCATCAATGGGCCATCCAGATGCCCCAATTGCTACAAAACTGAAGAGACAATGTACCATTTATTCATAGAATGCCCATTTGTTGTAGAATGCTGGAGAAAGATGTCCTTCATTGGCAATTTAAACTGGGACCCTCAGCATACCATAGCTGAGACAATCTATAAGTGGAGAAAATGTTGTCCCTGGAAAGAAAAAAGAAGTCACTTGGTGAAGAGAGTATGGAACGCTCTCCCCCACACCTTGCTGTGGCGAATCTGGCTAGCTAGAAACAAAAAAAAATTCCAAGATAAGAGCACAAATACACGAACAACCTGTAGCAAAGCTAAAATTCTCGCTTTGGAAACTATTTCAACCAACACCACTGGAAAAATCGATGCAACACAATATAGTGTCGAGGAACGAGACTTAATAAGCTACATCTTGGACAAACAGCATAAAGTATTGGAAGGCAACAGGAGTGAAGTTCAGAACAAAGCAGAAGCTAGATCATGGAAAGTCAGACTAAAAGAACAGGAATTTGCCAATTGGATACAAAAGAGCAACTGCTACTCCTTGTTCTTCGACGGGGCATCCAAATCAAATCCTGGTATAGCTGGAGCAGGGGGACTGATTATTAATGCCAATGGGGAGTGTATCCTTCAATATGAGTGGAGCCTAGGGAAGGTTTCGAATAACAGAGCCGAATCTCTAGCTTTGTTTCAAGGACTAACCCAGCTAGGCAAACTGGGAATAAAGAAAGCACAGGTATTTGCGGACTCCTCAGTCGTAATTCACTTAATGGTTCAACAGCAAAACTCTCCCAACACTCCGCTCCAACAAATTAACAGACGAAACCAAACTCTTCACCAGGCAATGGAAGACATCCAATACTATCATATTCTCTGAAATCTTAACAAGAAGGCTGATGACAGCGCCAACAATGCGTGTGGAAGACCTGTTGGCACCTTAAGATGCAACTCCAGGGAAACTCTCCAATATCTGCCATGATCTCAACTGAAAAAATCAACGCCAAGCCCAAAATCGTTGTCAGGCCCGAAATTAGTCACATTACTTGGGTTGTCATTGGGATTGACCTCTGCAAAAAGATAGCACAAGGACACGAAATCCACAGGATATACATCAAGTGGGATAATCATATCATGCCCGCTGGCAAATCTCCCAATAGATCTGACTCATGGATTCATTTGGATTTTATTCAGGTCTGCCAGCAGACCACCCTCCAGTACCCCGTGACTAGACGGCCCCTCTCCCGCCTCATTTCATCTCATCTCCCCCCTCCTTCATTCCCCAGCGCTATCTCCCTCCGTCGCTCGGTTCCCATTCTCTCCTGTTGATACCTCCCTTCGTTGCTTGGCTCCCACGGAAATCACTGCCTCTTTCCTAGAATCATTCTTTGCCCTCAAAGCTTTGTTTCGAGCCTCTGGACAGTCTCTTTTTACTCTTCTTCAGACTGCTACGCCTACAGGCGACTTACTCTCATATCCTCCGCTGAACCTTTTACCTTCCCCACCCTTTCGGATCCCTGCGCTGTGAGCTTTACATCTTCCTTCGTTCGCATCTTCTTATCCTCCCAATCTCCCGCAACTGTTTCTATGGCACGCAACGAAGATTGTCTGCATTGTGCAGACTTGCAAGCCGAGCTAGAGGAAGTCAGGGCCCAGCAGCGCATTCTGGAGAATCAACAAAGGATTTTAGAGACGAGGCTTGAAGATCAGAACCGCATCTTGAACGAGAAATACCGGGCTGAAATAGATCTGTTTCTGCACAGGGTGGCCTCTCTGCATGACCAGTTTAGTCACTTATCAAATCGATGCAGCCACGCGGAAGAATCGATTTCAATCCTGCAGTATATGATGGATAAGCGAAACAAAGCTGCTCCCAGTTCCTCAAGTGCCAAACAGCCTGAAGTGGATCCAAATCCGGAGGAATCTACCGCAAGGCAAATTAGCCATATTGAAATAGATTAAAATGTTTTGTAAATGTCAATTTTGGTTGTCTCAATATGTAAGAATCTACAGCAGCTCAGGTAGTTTTAGAACTAGAACAAGCAGAAAAAGGATCAAGGAGAGATCCCTATTTTGTAACTCTCCTGATCCAAGCTGCCATCGATATCTAATGTACTTCAGGAGTTCTGACTCCTCTCCTTTTTTCAGCCCTTAATATAGCAACCGACTTTGTTAAAAAAAATATATAGTTAGTATATGTAATTAAATTATATCGAAAGGTGAACCAAAGTGTCACATTGTTTAACAGGTTGACCCACAGTAAGGACAAAATGGAAGACTGACAGACGGGTTCAGACGGCATCGGGACAACGGAATTCAATGTCGGGGCAAATAGGAATTTCCTTCGGAACGATGTTGGTTGTTAGTCAGTCGTTGGGCAGTGGCTTGGACAGCGAGACCACAATGACAGAGGGAATGATGGGAGCACGCAGCAGAGGGAACGGCAGAAGCCGGAGTCTATGGCATGAAGGTGACAACGCAGGACGATGCGAGGGCAACATGTGGACCATGAAAATGTGGCGAGGAGTGAAGGCACAGACCGGTGGAGGGATCATAGTTGGAAAATGATAGTCAATCGACAGCAAATGTAGCAATGGGTCAGTGGGGCCAGGATTGACTTGGACGGTGACATTGTCGTGGAAGTCTGAGTAGATTAAAAAAAACAAGTGATAATTTTTGTGGAGAACAAAGGATAGGTGACGACACTAGCATACGAGATACACGTAGCGGAAGGGAGAAAATGCAGCAGTTTGGTGTGGGGAGAAAAAAAAAACACATTGAGCGGGTTCTGAAGGGGATTGTGTGTTGGTGGGATTGTGAGTGGTAGAAGCGGAAGAGCAGCGGAGCAGCAGCAGGCAAGAGATATGTGATGTTGGCAACCGAATGTCTCGTAGGAACGAAGTTGGGCTCTGATACCACTGTCAGAAAGTAAACATGTATTCATGAGAGAATATGTATGTAGATTGTATTTATCATGAGTAAAAATGTTTTTTTTTAATCTAGGATAATCAGTAAACTGGTGAGAGTTATCCTAAATAGACCCAGGATCAAATCTAACTGGCTGTCACTATAAACCAAGGCTACGTGCAACAACCTGCAAGCTACACAATAGCAAGAAACTTATGCCTGGGCTCTGATACTACGTCCTCTATGGGGTCGCCTACTCTTCTAGCCAAGACACAACAGGTCATATATATACTCAATGAGATTTGAACCCTCATCTCGTGGGTATCACTCAGCGAAACTCACCATTAAACCCCATATCACTGTATATCGTGAGTAAAAATGTTATTATTAATAAAAAATTGAATGGTGAGTTACATTCCCTTAGATGATGTGCCTAAAATAGGCATTGACTGGTCATGAGGGTTGATTGGTCATGCCTTTTGACCTTTCACTTACATAATTAATTTCATTAATGTTAATTATTAATCAATTAGTTAATTATTATATTATTATTATATGATGAATTATTTATTCATAACATGGCCCCTAATCATAGGATTATGGGCTAAAGTCCCATGTGCTTATCAAATCGTCTTGTTCAAAAAAAAGCAATGGACAACGACTGGTGAGCAATAAGCGATAGGGATGCAATGCCCCTAGTCATAGCCCCAAGCATTTGTTATAAGGGCACTTAAATAAGGTGCTAAGGTCACTGGGTATCAGACCCTAGCACGATCCCGATTACCAAATCTTTGTAATACCCGACATCCTAGTCTGGATAATAGAAAGTTATTTGTTTCAAAATTTCTTGTTTATTGGATTGGTTATTGGCAAATCATGTTTTCCGTTTTGGTGACTCCTAATACATAAATGAGCCATGGTCTATCATAGCTGCCAAAAGACGTCTATCAGCGCTGCCAAAAGACGTGGTATCATGGTCAATATTGAACATGCAAGTTGAGTGAATAAATGGTTGGTAGAGCCCCAATATGTGCAGGAGTTAAGCCCCACCCTGGAACAATTGGCACATATATTATAACGATTGATCACCATTTATCAAGTTAGGGCTCGTGATCGAACGACGCATGTTGATCGCTACCTGTCCCTCTTGTGTGAAGGGTTAACATGACGGTGTGGGTCATGATGTGGACACGTACAAAACTACCAACAGTTTTTGGTAAGCCAATTGATGGTTGTGGTGCACCACAGAACCCCCTCGGCCCCCCCTGTCCCCTACCCACCCAATGTATAATATTGTTGGGGAGGAGGGGGCGAAGGCACAATTCAGCTTGTTTTTTTTTAAATGGTTTCGACATGCGAACATGTGGCGGTCGGGTCAACAAATGTGACGTAGGTGGGTGCCAACAAGGCAAGATGTGAGGAAACATGGCACAATAGAGTAGGATACAAGTGGCAAAGGAGGACAAGGATCAAATGGATGACAGGTGGCAGTCTAGTCAACATTGACATGGAAAGTGATTCAACACGATGGTGTGGCACCTAGCACGTGCCCATATGAAAAGGTGACAAGTGTAACTCATATATGGTGTTTTTGGGTTGCAAAGTGAGCTAGTTTTGAGTGACACGTTGCACCATCCAGAGGTGCCACATGGCATGATGATGTCATCATGACGATACCATGATGTCAGCAAAAAATTTAGCTCGAATGGTTAAGTGCATAGTTGTGTGACATGGTCCTATCAGACGAAGCAATAAGCCCCCAAGGGAAAGAGTGATTGGAACCATATCATGTGGCCTTGATCCAATGAGCAGAATATATTAAAGCTCAAAGTGAAAATCACAAGTTCAATGTCAAAATTACTAGAGGTGACAACCCATGGTTATTAAATTACCTTAGGTAGTAAAATTCTCTTGTTGGCAATATTCAAGCCATTGCACCATAAACCATAAAATATAAATGCACATCCAAAGGTGATGAAATGTGTGTTGTTAAGACTGTGTGCGCATCTGAATGAAATTGAGGGTATCTGACATAGAGAATCAAAAGCTACACGGTCGAGTTTGTGTGCTTTGTGGCAGGGTTGAATTTCCTTTTTTACTTTTTCTTTCTTTGTGATAGGGTTGAATTTCTTTTTATTTTGGTGACCTAGGTTTTGCGTTATCCTTAAAGGATAAACTACAGAAAGGATGAAGGCCGAAGAGGATATTTAGCCTATGTTGGGATTTTTGTTCAATTTTGTTTGCTAAAATGAAGTTTGCATCAAGTCTAATTATTTTCTGTATAATGTTGACCTTGTCAATCTCTATTAACATCTTATGTTGTGTTTTTGTCTACTACTAAGGTGTTTTTTATACCAAATGAATTAGAATAAGGGTATTAGTACAGAGATCAAAGTTGAACAAAGAAATAGGTCTGCCTGTTGAAGATCAATATTAATAATTGCAAAGATACATGAAGTTGCAAGTGTTGCAAGTCAAAGAACTAAATTGCAGAAATCAAAGTTAAAGTTGCAGATTACTAAGATCAGAAGAGTAAACAAGATTGCAAAAGGAGGAAAATTTGTATCATAATATTGAAGCATTTCCTTTGATGAATGAATGAATCTTGCCTTAAAATATTATGAAAGGGAGGTCCATGGTGTAACTATTGGGCGTTGTTTCTTGTAAAATATTAGGGAGTTAGTGCTTCTTTCAAGTTGGAGCCTATAAAGATCAGGGAGTTGGTGCTTCCTTCAAGTGGGTGCTTGTAAATTCATGGGATGGATGTCTCTTTATGGGTGCAGCTAGGAATTTGATGTAACAGTAGGTTGCAGCCTACAACAATATTTAGAAATAAGTTTTGTGGTTTCACCCTTTATGGTTTTCCACGTACATCTAACGTTTCTATGTGTTTTTTACATGATTGATTGCGGAATGCATCGAAATATTGAATATTGTTAATAATTTTAGTTCTAAAACTTTTATCATCCATAATGTAGAAAACAGTCTTTCGGATTAATCACATTGTAAGGATTGGGTTGACGTTTCGAACCAACTAATGTGGTTCATCCTCAGGACAAGGTGAGAAATCAATCGATCTGAGAGAATAAATAGCATGGATGCATCATTGTTCAGGGTTAGCCGTTCAAAATTAGTCGTTGGTGAAATAAAATTATTTAGGAGTAATTAACTAATATTTAGTTAGAAACTAGTTGTTATGTAATAATTAATTATTTAATATCGAAATTGTCAATAATTTATCAATTTAAATAATAATATAATCTAAGAAAAACTTATTTATATAATATTATAAGTTAGGGTTGACCTTTTATCATGATATAATAAATAATAATATTAAAAATAAATAATATTAAAATAATAATAGTTTATATAATATTATTAATAAGGGTTGACCTATTAAGTAGAAAACTAGCCGTTATAATAAATTAAAAATAATTAATAATATTTGGTTGAAAAATAGTTGTTATGTAATAATTTAGTTAGTATTGATATTAACAATAATTAATATATTTATCAATTCAAATAATAATATTATCTAAGAATAATTTATAATATTATTAGTTAGGGTTGACCTATTCAATGTGAATTAGGTAGAAAACGGGTGGTTCTGATATAATTAATTGGTTACTAATATTATTAAAAATAATTAATAAAATTTGGTTGAAAATTAGTTGTAATGTAATAAATTAATTATCAAATTTTATAAGACTATGAACTATGAACTATGAACTAATTATTTTAGATCATAGTATTATAAAATTTGATAATTAATTTATTATATTACAACTAATTTTCAACCAAATTTTATTAAGTATTTTTAATAATATTAGTAACCAATTTATTATATCATAACGGCCAATTTTCTACGTAATTCACATTGAATAGGTCAACCCTAACTAATAATATTATAAATTATTCTTAGATAATATTATTATTTCAATTGATAAATATATTAAGAACTTTTAATATTATTACTAACTAATTTATTACATAACAACTAATTTTGAACCAAATGTTATTATATAAATTAATTATTTTTAATTTATTATAAGAGCTAGTTTTCTACCTAATAGGTCAAACCTTACTAATAATATTATATAGACTATTATTATTTTAATATTATTATTTATTATATCATGATAACGGCTAGTTTTCTTCCTAATTCACATTGACTAGGTCAACCCTAACTTATAATATTATATAAATAAGTTTTTCTTAGATTATATTATTATTTAAATTGATAAATTATTGACAATTTCGATATTAAATAATTATTTGTTACATAACAGCTAGTTTTTAACTAAATATTAGTTAATTACTTCTAAATAATTTTATTTCACCAATGGCTAATTTTGAACAGCTAACACTGAACAATGATGCATCCATGCTATTTATTCTCTCAGATCGATTGATTTCTCACCTTATCCTGAGGATGAACCACATTAGTTGGTTCGTCGACCCAATCCTTACAATGTGATTAATTCGAAAAATTGTTTTCTATATTATTAATAATTGTTAAAATTGACCGTAACATTGATTCACCCCCTTTTAGTGTTATCATAGTTTCTAACAACTAGCATAAGAATCGGCTCCTTCAACAGCGATCTAAAAACTAGAAAGTATATTCAAGACAATGGCTAATTAGGATGGAATTTACACCAACAAATCTCCTATGTTCAGTGGAACGAATTAAGCACTTTAGAAGATACAAATGAGAACCTACATAATGTCTCTTGGTGCAGATGTCTGGGACATAGTATATAATGGCTATGAAAATCCATATGTATTGGTTAATAAAGATGATAAGCTTCAGTTCACTTACAATGCTAAAGCAATGAATGAAATCCTAAGTGGTTTGCCTAAATCTGAGTTGGTTAAAGTCATGCACTACAAAACAAACAAAGATATATGGGATAAAATATGAATTTTTGTGAAGGTAATAGTAAATTAAAGAAAGCCAAACTTCAAGGCAATGAAATGCAATTTGAATCATTAAAGATGAAAGAGGGTGAGGACATAACCAAATTCTTTTTTCGAGTGGATGAAACAGTTAACACCATAAGAGTACTTGATGAAACCATGGGTGACTCCTTTATAGTTCAAAAGACGTTGAGATCACTTCTAACCAGGTTTGATACCAAAGTATCAACCATTGAGGAGATGCAAGATCTCAACACATTGACATTGGATCAACGACATGGAACACTGACAACCTATGAAATGTGAACTTCAAAAGGAAAATGTACATCAAGGGAGGCTACCTTCAAAGTTGACAAGAAGAGCATAGAATATCTACAAGACTAGAGCTATGAATCTGATGAAGAAGAGGCAAAGTTTGTTAGAAGATTGAAGAGGATCTAGAAAGTACAAAGGTAAGTTACCCTTCAAATACTTTAATTGTGGAAAAGTAGGTCATTATGAATCTAAATGTCTATACAAGAAAATAATGAATATGACCATAAAGAGAAGAATAATATAGGAAAGTAAAGAAGGAAAAGAAGTTCCAGAAGAGGAGTTTCTATACCCAAGAAAATAGCAATTCCCCAAAAGATGAAGATGAACAATTGTCTGATGAGGAAAGAATGAAATAAACAATGAAGGACTTTATGCTCATGGCCTTAGAACTCTAGATAAATGTCAAGACAAGTTCAATGAAGAAAAAGTTGAAGTAGACCTGGAAGGTGAACAAATCAGTGCCTTAACAGAAATTCAAAGGCTTAAGAAAAAGAATAAGAAGCAGAAGGAGATGCTGAAAAAAAATTGAAAAGGATAAATCTAAAGATCCATCACTTCTTATAAAAGTTAAATTGGAAGAAACAAAGAAAATTGAAGACACCATTTTATAACATTTGAAAGAGAAGGGTGAGTGTGAAAAAACATAAGAAGAAATAGTCTCCCTTAGAAAGGAATTAGAAAAAAAAAACAAGACTCACCTAAAACAGAAATTGAAGTTTATTGAAGCATCTAAAAAGTAATATGAGATTTTGAGTATTCATAGATCCCTCTCATTAAAACTTGTATGGGCTATGAAAAAGAATCAATCACTAAGAAAGTTGAAGACAAAGAATCAATTAGTTATGTTGAAGCAGTCAAAGGACCTAACAACAATACAACCAAAGGAAATCAACAACAACAAGGAAAAGTTTATAACAACGATTCAAATAGTCACATAGATCAAGTGAAAAATCAGCAAAAACAAAGAAAGGAAGAGGATAACAATACCACTCAGCAACAACAATGGAAAATTCATAACAACTCGAATAGCCACAAAGAACAAGTGAAAAATCAAAAGAGATTTTATGCCCCTCAAAGACAAAGTTATCAAAGATTTAGAATCTTCCCTTCTCAAAGGCAAATTACTCCCAAGTATCATAGTTTTTCAATGTATTGTTTTTCATGTACAAATTTTGGACATAAAGTTATAAACTGTAGAGCATATTGTGGAAACAATCAAATAAGAAATAAAAGAAATGAACCTTATCAGTGAAACATAGATAGTAGATTTGTGAATTCACATAGAAATAATTTGAGGTACAACAATCCTTTGCTCCCTTATTGGATGATATTGAATGATATAACTGTTGTAATTATGGACATAAAGTGCGAGTGTAGAACCAACAAATTGAGATCAACTCCTCAATTTAAACAAAAATAGGAAGAACCCAAGACCTAGAGGAAGAAAATGAAAGAAGAATATTGTACTGTCTTGTATGCCCAAAACCAAGGCAACCATTGGTATATGGACAGTGAATGCTCCAATCATATGACTGGTGATAGAAGCAAATTCCTGTCAATGGAGGAAAACAAGACAAAAAGTGTCATTTTTGGCAATGATCCCCCAAGAAACATCATGGACAAAGGAACCGTGAACTTAGATAATGGAAAAGGTAAAACTTAGAATGTTTTGTGTAGATGGGCTCAAGCACAATCGTAGTAAGTGTAAGTCAAATGTGTGACCAAGGGTATGATGTTACCTTTTGCTTCAAAGGTTGTGAGATAAAGTTAGAAAACCTAGGAAATGTAATAGCAAGGGGTATGAGAACCTTAAATAATGTGTACATAGTCATGGAAGAAAACGAGAAATGTTATTTGGGGAAGCATTATGAGAGTTGGTTGTGGAACAGAAGACTGGGACACTTGAATTTTGATCATATTGTGAAGCTCAACAAAAAGGGAGTTGTAAGGGACTTGCTAAAAATTTCTAAGCCAAGCAACACAATCTATAAGTCATGCCAAATTGGAAAGCAAATCTGAGTGCCAATTAAGACCAAAGAAAATTCATCCACAAATCCACTACAACTAGTTCATACAGACTTACGTGGGTCCGCAAGAACTAAGATTCTAAGTGGTGAGTGATACTTCACGTTGATTATTGATGATTATACCAGAATTTTGTGGGTTGCATTTCTAAAGGAGAGTCTAAAGCATTTGAAAAGTTCAATATTTTCAAAGACATCATTGGTAACCAAACTGATTGCAAACTAAAGTGTGTAAGGTGAAATAGGGGTGGGGAGTTCAATTCAAATGAGTTTGATAACTTTTGTGAAGAAATGGCATAAGAAGACAATTCACTATTGCTATCGCCCACAACAAAATGGTGTGGCTGAAAGACAAAATAGATTAATGCAACAATTGACAAGGGAAACAATGGATGAAAGGAATTTGCCAAATATTTTTTGGGCTAAAGTTGTTCATACAACAGTTCATATTTTAAATAAAGCTCACTTCAGGCCAAACAATGACCAGACTCCATATGAACTATGGTATGGAAACTTGGCCACAATAAAGCACTTCAAAGTCTTTCGCAACAAGTGCTACATCAAGAATAATGATGACAATCTTGGGAAGTTCGATGTAAGGGGTGATGAAAAAATATTCTTAGGACATTTTAACAAGAGAAAGGACTAGAAATGTTACAACAAAAGGCTATGAAAAATAAGTGACTGCATTGATGTAAAAGTGGATGAAGAGTTACTTCGCAAAAGCAACAAGCAAGATTTAATGGTCCACTTCATCAGACCAGTAGTAAAGATGAAGCATAACAACATGAAGAATCAAGAGAAGAGGAAGAAGCAAAAGCAAAATGTGCTCACTCAAAAACTCCTTCAAGGTATATACAAAAGAATCATCCTACAAATCAAATTGTTAGTGATAAGGAATCAGGAGTTCAAACTTGAAGACAATTAATGAATACCTACAGTCAAAAACATATTGCTATGTTTTCCATGATTGAACCAAAATATTTCTCTCAAGCAAGCCAAGATGAGCATTGGATAAAATCTATGAATGAGGAATTGGATCAAATTGAGAAAAATCAGACTTGGGAATTGGTTCCAAGACCAATAAATAAAAATGTCATTGGCACAAAATGGGTCTTTAAGAACAAATTAAATGAGAATGGAAAAGTTGTGAGAAATAAGGCCAAATTAGCATGTAAAGGCTATGCCTAAATTGAAGGAATTGGTTTTGATGAGACTTTTTCTCATGAAGCAAGATTAGAGGTAGTTAGATGTTTCTAGCTTTTGTTCGTGACAAAATCTTAAAATATATCAAATGAATGTAAAATCAACCTTTTTGAATGGAAAACTTGAAGAAGAGGTTTACATAGAACAACCAAAAGGTTTTCATCTGTCAGAAAATATTGATGAAGTGTGTAGACTAAAAAAGGCATTGTATGAACTTAAACATGCACCCAAGACATGGTATTCTAGATTAAACAAACACCTATAGTAGCAAGGATTCAAAAGAGGAACAACTAACATTAACCTATATAGCAAATATAAGAATGATAATTTGTTAATAATTGGGGTTTATGTTGATGACATCATTTTTTGTAGTGATGCAGATTTACTGAGCCAAAAATTTGTTGTGGATATGCAAACTGAATTTGAATTGTCCTTGGGGAACTCTCATTTTTTCTTGGATTGGAAATTACTCAGTTAGAAAAAGGTGTATTCATTTCCCAAAGCAAGTACCTCAAAGAAATGTTGAAGAAGTTTGGGATGGAAGAGTGTTCTCTTGTCAGTACTCCTATGGTCACTAGATGTAAGCTCAACAAATATGATGAATCACCAGAGGGAGATCAAACAATGTATAGATCAATAATTGGCAGCCTTTTGTACCTACCAGCCTCATGACTAGATATTATGCAAGTTGTTGGAGTTGCAAGGTATTAATCAACCCCCAAACAAAGTCATCTCTTAGCTACAAAAGAATTTTCGGATATTTAAAAGTTGCAATGGACTATGGTCCATGGTATCCAAAGGGTCAAATTTTCTCATTAATTGCATACACGAATGTTGATTGGTTTGGAAATGTGGATGATAGGAAAAACAAAAGTGTCAGTGCTTTGTTTTTTGGAAATTTCTTAGTAGCTTGGCTGAGCAAAAAACAATCGTTTCTCTCTCTTTCTACTGCTCAAGCCAAATGCATAGCAGTTGCAGCAAGTTGCACTCAGATCTTGTGGATGAAACAAACATTACAAGATACAAAGGTAACTTATGATGAACCAATTCCCATTATTCGTGATAACACAAGAGCTATCAATATATTTAGGAATCATGTTCTTCATTCAAAAACTAAGCATATCCACATAAAGTACCATTTTCTTAAAGAATAGGTGGTTGATCAGATTGTAAAGTTGGAATATATTTCAATGAAGGAAGAAGTTGCTCATATCTTCACCAAGCCTCTTGCCCGAGAACCTTTTGAGTACTTAGTACTTAAGACAGAGGTTGGGAGTGATGTCTCACTCTTCTCTTCACCAGCGCTCTTCACTAGCTTTCTTCACAAGCCAAGAGGGAAATTGTCTTAATCTGTACAAGGATGGTTGTAGTGATTCGAGACAATAAAAAACACCAAACTTAGGGTGAGTTTTCAAATCAGTAGTAGTACAAGTTTAGGGGGATCAATGTAAATTCAAACACGGTGACATGGTAATCTTGCATTAATGTCATTTCATTTCAATCAAAGGGGGAGAATAATTTGCAGCTTGTTATATCCTTTTAGGGGGAGAATGGTCAGAGAGAGCATACTAGGGCTCTTTTCCATTGATTTCAAAGGGGGAGAGTAAGCATACATTGGAGATATTGAAGATGGAGAATGATTAGTCATTAACAACACAGACGGGGAGTGAGCAAACAGTGGCAATTTTTTCAACGTGAAGGCATATTTCATTATTTCACATTTTCCATGTGTAAACTTGCTAAAGTGGTTCAAGATATTTCAATTGTCCATTAATTAGATCCTGAAGTCCTACATTATTAACCTATTTTATTACCATGTAACACTCCACTATAGTAAAAACATGTTGAGGCAATCCAACATTAAAAATAATATTTGTTAGTGGTTCCCCTCATGAGATATTTGTTAGGTCTCTTTAACCTTGTTCACACTCATACGTGCCACACCTATTGACTACTCTTTGTCCTTGGCACATATAGGTAGAAGATGTTTGAGTTTGCACAATTTCTTAGGGCTAGTCATGCATTTGCCCTATCCATTTGTCTACTTTCAAATTCATTCAAACCACTTTTCCATTCACATGTTAACTCCATCTCCTTGACACTTCATCATAAGTGGTGCTCTCCACAAGAATGTCCACCTACACATTTGAATAAACTCTGTTCACACTGTGGCTTCATTTTGATGAAGAGTGTTTGACTTGGAACTAGTTAGCGCTTGCTATTTTGAGATATTCTTCATATGGTTTTAAATTTACATGAATGAGTTGTCATTTTGGGAATCTATGTTTATTCCAATTACATTGTCTCATGTTACTTTTGGAGTGACAAGGCTTCTCCTAATAGATCACTTGTGTTACTTGAAGATTATTTTATTATTATTTGAGGGTGCACTTCTTTGAAGTTGTTATGTATTATTTTTGGAGAATGGTAGCAACCACCTTGCACCATTCCCTATAGTGCACCTCTCCCTAAGGATATATTATTATTATTCATTAAATAAACCCCCTTGGCCTACATCTTAGCTCCTTAGTTCTCTCATAGAAAGAATATGTTATTATTCATTTAACTCATCAAACATGATCATAATATTATTTTTTATTGAGGTTATTGAGCCTAAAACAAGCTAAAAAACACTTCACCTAGCTTTTTTGTTAGGAAGGCAAACTCTCAATAAATCTCCTAATAGATACATTGTCAACATACAATCAAAATGATTAGGGCCACCCAGGAGCCCTCTATCCATAAATGGAATGAAAGTACAAACTCATACATTGTCAATTATCAACAAAAGAAAACAAATGCAAAGTTGGATCTCAATTCCACTAGAAATATTAGACCATTTCCAACATGAATTCCAAAATTTTGACATATCAAGCGATTCATCAATTCTCAATCCTAACACAACTCCTATGCTCTTGATACCATGACTACTTTGTCAATGAACCAAAATTTTTCTATAGAATAGGATCAAGACAATTAATACTCTAATCATTATCATAAATATGAAAGTATTCATTCAGGAAACCATGTTAAATTTGCAAGCCATATTGCTACATAATAAAACTTCAATCCTCATGTACTGTGTATGGTAATGTAGATACAAATTTTTGGAGGATTGCATTGAATAACTCATGATTATATCGCCACATCATACCTAAATTTACTAAGAAATATTGGGCTATAGTTGTTTGTTGGTATAGTTTGTTCCTCGGGACAATCATTTCTTCCAAATAGCATTTGTGACACTTTCTTCCCCTCTCATATTTTGGTTATATCCTTCACATAACCCACCAAATGCAATATCAGATCATGTAGATCTAAATTATTAACACAAAGTAGAACAAGAATCCTAAGAAAATTCGCCATCCTTATAAAGGTTCATATTTTCCATATTGCCCCATCACGAATGTTAAGGCTAAGAGTAGATGTCTAGATGTAATCAGCTTTTAAAACTAGACCATGTGGATTAATTTGTATATTGTACATAGATATTATTACACCCTGCACTTTATAATCAAAACCAAAAGGACATTATAGCTTGAGTTGTCAATTAATATGAAACAAAATATGTAGCTAGTGGTAGCCCATCATTCTCGATTACACAAAAAAATGCATATGCAAGTAATATTAAATATTTTCTAGGATGCCACTTAAAAAAGGAAGCCCTTTTTAAGTTATAACTGTCTTTTGCATCTTAAAATGAAATTTGCTTATTAGAAAAAGAAAAAAGTGCACATGAATATATGCACATTCATCTCTCTCCAATATATTTTAATCAATTATAAAGCACAACAATAGCACTTGTACAATTACTCCATGAATTTTTTAGTTGTTACAAATCGAATCCCTGATTGGCCTGATTCTGTCAAAACGTGAAACTTTTCAGCATTCAGCCCATTTGTTGAAGGGCCAAAGATGGATCTCCGAGAGTGAGAATACGCACAATATTCTACTGCGTGAACAATTACATCCTTTTTAAATGTAGAAACTGAAACTCCAACACCTTCACCTGCATTTATGGCAACGATGATAATCAAATCATAAATGGTTGTAGATGTAAATAGAACCTTGAAAGAGGTGGCATAAAGAATCTTGAAAGGGGTGCCAAAAAAAACCTTGAAAGAGGTGCCAAAAATATTTTCATCCTACAAAATAATGAAATAGTCATAATAACATAATCTCTATAATCATTGATTTCCTAAAGAATATTGGCAACTAGTCAAAAAACATCTTCTCATAAAGTAAAACAACATAGAACTCGATATAGGAACTCAAATAAAAAATATCATAAGCATGTAACGAAGTCATTAGTATTTCCCCTCACTTGTAAATTTGTTGTTTAATGTAATTATTTAAACTATCATTTTACCATTGCTACTCTCCTCATGGAATGTCTCTTTAATCTTTTGAAAAAGTACTCATGCTTATCAACTTATCTTCCAAAGAAATAGTTCAAACTTTAATATTATTAACAAATTCATTAAATTCTCCTATTTTAAAATGAGAATGATATACGATTAAATTCTCCTATTTTAAAATAAGATTGATATACATTTAAGTTATGGAAGTGATTTTTTATTTTCTCAAAAAAAAATATTGATGCAAATATATCTTTTAAAAATATTTTTTAAAATTGAGAAATTTATTAAAAAAAATAATACCTAATATTAATGAAAATATTAATTTTAATTTTCATAAAACTGAGTAAACACATTGTAAATCCTTCAAATATTTAAATCTATCTTAATTCATTTCTTACCACTTTTTAATAAATATCTTTAAAAATATCTATTTTGTTGATTCAATTTATACTTTTATTATATAATAAATGTTTTATATAATAAAATTTTATATAATACATTAAATGTGGTCAGTTTTCATTATTATCATAATTTCTTTTATAAACTTACAATTTTATGAAATTAAAAAATAATAAGTTATTATATAAAACATTAAATTCACAATTTTTCTCATTATCATTTCTATAAATATACAAAATTATAAAATTCACAAATATCTTATTTAGTTCATTAACTCGACCTATAATTCTATTATATAATATCTTTATACAAAATTATGAAATTCACAGATATCTTATTTGGTTCATGGACTCAACTAATAATTTTATTATAAAATTTATTATATAATAATTTTATTATATAATAAATATAATATAGAAGACATTGAACTTTACAATTTTTTTAGTATCGTCATGATTGGTTCTATAAACTTGTAATGTTATAAAAAAGCAAAAAATATTAATTTATTATATGACACACTAAACTTTACGATTTCTATCATTAACTTCATAATTATTTCCATAAATATATGATGTTATGAAATTACAAATATCTTATCTCGATAGCATGGTTTCTGTGTCGACAAACAAATGCAAAAGTCCCACGACATACAGCCAATCTGACATTTTTCTTATACTTAATTCCACTTTAACCTTTTCTCTCGAACTATGTCTCAGGAATATAAATTTTAAATTGCCTTCTAAGTCATAACCATTTTAATTTTATAATCCATGTTTTTCTTAGACTTAATTCTACTTGAACGTTTTCTATTGAGTTCCCACCTATATATTTTAAAATTAGCTCCCCAAATGCCGGGAACAAACTCCCAAATGCTTTCCTTGGGTGACACTCGAAGTTCACCGAAGGTAGAGTTGGAATTTCCGCCTGGAAATTCAGAGTTGTGGGGGAGCGCCTGCCCCCCCGAACCCGCTCCAGGAGTGCGCTATCGAAGTCACTCCCTTGCCTTTATTACAAAAAAAAAAAATTGCAAAAACATTCCAAATGCATTTTTTCAAAGAAACAATAATGTTTTAGTGGAGTAGCCTAATGATCATTCCTATGGCCCTAATATTGATATGCAATTCATGGTAATGTTAAATTCTTAAAGTAAAAGTGGCAGTCTCCTTAATCTTCATTTTCATCCTTTTACTTAAATTTTTAACATTACCATGAAATGACTCGGGATGTTTGAGAGTGGTTCCGACCTCATTAGATTTCATATGGAGAAAGTAGAATTTTAGATCTCATTCAAAATCCAGTAGAGTTATCAGTTTTTCAAGATTTCAAGATTGGGGGGATTGCAATGTTTCCATTGGATTTTATCATGTACTAGGGTATGGAACCCATATTTAATCAAGAGCACCAATCCCTCTATGTACCTTGATGTTAGTGACATTGGTTGTCGAACTCCTTTATCATGACCCTACTAAAAATGTACCCATCACTCAAACAAAATCTTGACTTGACATGCTATGTTTTTTCTATCTTAGGTTAATGCTTAGAGGGTGATATTAATGACAAAGATCGCTATATAGATCCAGAGGTAATGACAAAGATACCTCTAGATATTAATGCTTAAAGGGTGATATTAATGACAAAGATCTTGATTTTCCAACAAGACTCAGAAATTAGACATTTCTCGTGGTGGCAAGAGGCCCAAGCTATTGGGAATCACGATTGTTGTTAGACCAAAACTCGCAGGTGTTAGTTAACAATCGCATCGCCAGAGATAAGGATCCACAAGAGGCAGTTAGTCCATGTCACGAAACACACGATAAGCGTTGGTTTATCCAATGTCCAACAATCTCCCCCCCAATGCGAGTCGAGTGTGTATCGAACTCATGACCTACTCTCTAATACCACTTGTTGGGAATCACAATTGTCGTTAAACCAAAACCCACAGATGTTAGTCAACAATCGCATCACCAGAGATAAGGATCCACAAGAGGCAGTTAGTCCATGTCACAAAACACACGGGGAGCATTGGTTTATCCAATGTCCAACACAAGCATTAGCAATAGATAATATATTTACTTGTATTTTCTAGTTTCTAGTAGTTTTTATAATTGTTGACTCTTTCATATTTTTTATGATATTTTTTATAAACAATATATGACAATTTAAGTTTGAAGTTGGCAATTATAACTCATTGGTAATGAATTATGAATATGATGCTTCATGAAAGTTGAAAGTTGTTTCATTTCATTTCAAAGGTAATGACAAAGATACCTCTAGATATTAATGCTTAAAGGGTGATATTAATGACAAAGATCCTGATTTTCCAACAAGACTCAGGAATTAGACATTTCTCATGGTGGCAAGAGGCCCAAGCTGTTGGGAATCGTGATTGTCACTAGACCAAAACTCGCAGTTGTTAGTTAACAATCGCATCGCCAGAGATAAGGATCCATGAGAGATAGTTAGTCCATGTCACGAAACACAAGGGGAGAGTTGGTTTATCCAATGTCCAACAATCTCCCCCCCAACGCGAGTTAGGTGTGTATCGAACTCATGACCTGCTCTCTGATACCATTTGTTGGAAATCACAATTTTCGTTAGACCAAAACCCATAGATGTTAGTCAACAATCGCATCGCCAGAGATAAGGATCCACAAAAAGCAGTTAGTCCATGTCACGAAACACAAGGGGAGCATTGGTTTATCCAATGTCCAACACAAGCATTAGCAATAGATAATAGAATTACTTGTCTTTTCTAGTTTCTAGTAGTTTTTATAATTGTTGACTCTTTCATATTTATTATGATATTTTTTGTTAACAATATATGACATTTTTAAGTTTGTAGTTGGCAATTATAACTCATTGGTAATGAATTAAGAATATGATGCTTCATGAAAGTTGAAAGTTGTTTCATTTCATTTCATTTTATAACATTTCAATTCGTGTTATAATTTTTCTATATTTTTGGTGATCAATGATGATAAATATTATGTATTGAATTTTGAAAGCTTGAAACTTTAATGTTGATGAATCATAAGACGCGATATGTTGTATGTTACTAACTTGTGGATGTGGTTGATGAAAATTATAACTTCTAGATGATTGATGTTATATGGTTCAATCTATGCTTTTATGCTTTTTATATCTAATTCATCATTCTACATGCTTTTGTTGACATATATGCATCTCAAAATATATAAAAATATATATTATATAAAATTCACTCCTGAACCGGGAGTTTTTGAAAATGCCACTCCCCGCTCCCGCTTCCAAGTAACCTTGCCCCTTGTGCTAAACAGAGTTGGTTGACTTGGCTAAACAGCTCAAGAAAACTTGTGTTCAGAAATAAAATTGTCAAAAGATCCCAAATGGAAGCCTCCTTGCCTTATTTATAGAAGTTGATCCTCTCTCCCTTGGTGGACCCCATTTTCCACTGACTCACACCCCTTCCTTTCTCTCTCTTCCTCCACTAGTACGAATTATCTCTAGAGGTCAAATTGCCTCCTTTTTGTGGTTCACACATTCCACTAAGGCTGTAATTTCTCCTATTATCCTAAGTCCTCATGTCTTCCATATCAAAATTGTCTCGAATGCCTGAATTGCAAAATCATTCTATGCATAGCACCACCCCAAGGATATCACTAACCTCCTCAAATGAAAAATAAAAAATGGGGATATTACAGATGATCAATTAATATTGTCCCCAAATTGAGTAGGGGGCACTGTGCCAAAATTAGGTTAGAAGAGAGGAATAGTATGTATGGTGCTCGAAAATTTTATGCAAACTAAAATGTTGAACAAAAAAAAACTATGCAGTTGCTCTTAAACAATAGAGCTCCTACATGGGACATACCACAAAAAAAAGAACCTTTGCTGGTCTTGGATGCTGTAGTTTCTGCCAGAAAGTAGAAGAAACAAATGCACATATCATTATGACTTGCTCCTTTACAAGGGAAGTTTGGAAGGAATGGTACGTATGATAAAAATTAGGTTAGAAGAGAGGAATAGTAGATATCGTGCTCGAAAATTTCATGCAAACTAAAATGTTCAACCAAGGACATAATCCTTGTCCTCCATGGCTGGGACTATAAGTAAATTATCTATTAGCCCCAGAACAAACAACACATCTGTCACCTCCAAACAACCTCCTAGCTCCAACTGAAACAAAGTGTCCCAACTCCTTTGTAAGATACCCCCCACCCAGAATTACCTTAAATTTCAAACTAAATTTTTGAGTTTTACTTGAGATAGACTTTGATGAGTTTCTTCAAACAGTTTGTTGGCACATGGCTGTAGGTGCACTTTTGTTTAATTTATTCAATGTATTACACACAGCACCAAAGGTATGACAAAGAAGAGCTCAACCCAACTGTGTATATTGTAGATTAAACTCAGAAATACAATTGCCACAATGTACATTCACCACAACAATGGATTTTAAATATGCTCAGCCATTTCATTAACTTATGAACAGAGGTTACAATATACAGTAAAAAGAGGAACCTGAAATTTATCCCAACAATAAAGACTTTAGTATATCTTCGTAGAGTGGTTCCAACAGTGTAGACTTCAGAAATATAGCTGAAGCTCCAATATGACTGTGTATTCAGCCCCCTTCCCACAAAGATCCAATCCTCGAACACATTGTTTGGACAGTCTTTCAACCAACAACTTGGCCTCTGTTTATGATGCAGAAACAGACCCAAATATATGTACCACATCCCTCCAGAAGAATCTACAGAACTTGGCTCTTTGATATATTTTTGATATCAGCTACTACAGAACTCGTCCCCAAGGAAACTATTGAACTCATCCCTCTCTTCACAACAAACTCAGCATCTTGTGACAATGAACTCTGCCCTCTAAACAGTTAACTTGAGCAGCAGCAATGTAGATATGGCCTCAACTGATGTGGTATAACTTGTGTTCTCCAACAATCAAGATTCAGCCCCTTCCTACAGTACTTCGACCCACAGAATCTAACTGAACTCGTCCTCCTTTATTTTCAGACTCAGCCTCTTTTGAGCAGAGGAAACTCATCTCCTTAACACACTCAAAAGCTCAGCCAACAAACGGAAGAAACCCGACCTCAGCTAATTAACCAAACTCAATGATTTGAACCTCCAAGTGGGCCCATGAACTCCTCCTCTTAATGGGTATTCTTAGACAGTATAAGAGAGATAGAATAACACAATTCAGTCCTTAAAATCAACTAAAAACACCATTCACTTATTCTTCTGCTAAGATATTCTTCTCAACAGAAGCACAATTGTGAAATCTAAGTGAACCTGCTCCCAAACTAGCTAGGATATATAGTTCCAACACCGAAACTAGCAACCAGAATGAGGGTTTCCAAAAACCCTAGTCTATTCCCCAAGAGTTCTCCTAATTTCTATTTCTCAAATGAGCAAATGCAAGAATGAGGAGAGACTCCTCAATTCCCTCTTTATAACTCATTTGTCACTTTTGCCAGCTTTTTACCCTTTTATTTTAATAAAGTCACTTTAGTGGGTTTCCTCACTTTATAATTTAAAAGTGATTTTTCATTAGCGTAGAACCCATGTCTCCTTTTCACCACTTTAGCTTTTGTAATGTTTTCTCCTAGGTGAATCGTGTTCCCTTGATTAATTTTTCCCGTCCTAGCCTACGAGAACCTTATTAGACTAGTGGATCCCCCTTCCTTATGTCTCCTAAGCGGATGGGAACATTACATCCCTCTACACAATACTTGGAATTATTGCCAAGATCCACATGCATATCTAATTCCTTCTCTAACAAACTTGTGATTACTTCATGTGATGAGAAACACCACTGTCCACGAACCAAACACCTTTGGAAATTGTGCCAAAAAGGTAAGACACCAACAAGAACTCCTCAAACTTCACAACAAACTCACTGAATCGACTATCTGTAGATGTTGCTTCCTGTTGGAACTTACCCTTACCCTCCTTCCTGTTTGGACACTATGAAACATAATGCCCACTCTTGTGGTAGGAAAAGCATTTCACTTTGCTCAAATCCTCCTCCTTTCCACCCTGTGAAGTGGCCTCTCCACTTGTATCCTTGTTGACTCCACTGCTCAATCACCTTGTTGTACTCTGTCAAATTGCTTTTCTTTACCAATCCATTATCCAAGAGATTACTTCATTGTTCAAAGGTGAGCTCTCACTGTGTTATTGTATCAATGATGTACCAAGAATCAAGAATAACATTGTCACCACAGTCCTGAAATGTCACTGTTTATAGTCCAAAATTTTACACAACCATCAAAGTATTACAGCTCCGAGGTTGTATCAAGAATGGCACCCACACTATTTGAAGTCTACACCAGCATTTACACAGACTGAAGTGACACAAATCTACTAGCACCCTTAATTCAGTGTAGATAGCACTCTGAAGTAGCAATACCACAGTCCGAGGTCCTTAGTCTGAGCTCTGAAGATGCACCATAGCTCCAAGGCATCACAACACAACTCTGAAACAGCTATACCGAAACTGTCATATATACCTTGCACTCTTCCACAGGTCCGAGGTGTTTGAAACACACACAGTTCGAGCTGCAAGTGATCTGAGGTAAGGAGTCACAGACTGGTCCGAAGATGCTAAGGTAAGGTCAAGTCTGAAGTTGCAGCAGTATCCACAGAATTACCACACAGTACACAATAACCCAGTAATGTCACTCCACCTATTTAGCTTCACAAATCCAAGCTAGAGATAATCCACCAAGTTGTTCTTCTTTGAAAGTTCACGAGATGTGAACTAATGTTCACTTTTCTGTGATGTATCACTGAGCTGATGGATGAAAAGTGATGTCCGAGCACCCTATATATAGTGTTTTTAGTGCTAATGCGAAGAGACGCGACTCCTATAGGCAGGCCGACATGAGAGGCCAAGTACAGGTCGGCTCCATAAATGAATAATTACATTTTGACTTAAAATTTTGATTTCTCTCTAACCACTAGGAGTTTGGAGGCGTGTGAGGGCTCGTTGGAAAGAGGAAACAATCCTCTTTCAGATGGTATAAGGCTCATTGTGAAAGAATGAATCTAAGATGATGAAAAACCCTTTTTATTGTGATTGACCTTGTTTTTTAGATGGTATAAGGCTCATTTTGAAAGAATGACTCTAAGATGGTGAAAAACCCTTTTTATTGTGACTGATCTTGAAACGTTTTAGTGCAGAAGATGATTAGGGAAGTATGGCTTTGTCATAGGGATCATCTAGTGTGGTGATAGTGTGGCCTTCATTAGGAGAGCTCATCAAGTATATTTTCATCAATGATAATTATTGACCAACATTTCCGAGGACTTAGTCCAAAAATAACGGCGTATTTTGTATGTGTGCATCTATTTCTTCCAATGTTTTTATTTCTTCTGCAATATTTGTTTTGTGAAGGTTGCAGTGTATTTGTTTTGATATTTGTCATAGCACACAACAAATAATTTGTTCAATTAAATTAACAAATAGAAGAAATAACATCAGTTGCTGCAATAGGATTCAAGGTTAGCCGAATTTTCACACGGTATCAAAGCCAGGTTGTAAGCCAGAGAGCTCACTAGTAGAAGGGAACAGGAATTTTGTAGCTCTGCGTAAGCAGCAGTTCGAAACCCTCAAAGGCAGCGCAATTTCTTGGCCAGGAGGGTCAATTTCTTGAGGAAAAATTGATTTCTCTGAGAGAGCGACAGAGAAATCATATTTCTCTAGTTCAAGGGTTACCAGAGGTAGAGGGAGCAACCAGTGTTTTCCTTGCAAAGAAGATCTCTAGCTGGACGCGGTTTTTTGCAGCAGTCACTCGTGCAAAATAGCATCAAGAGGAAAAAAATAGCATCAAGAGGAAGAAAGAGCACGCATTGAGGGAAATTTTCCTCAGGGGACTTCTAGTTTTAGAAGTTCATTTTCCTCTTGTAGATCAATAGTCGTTGTGAGTAGATTTACTCACTCCAGCAAGGAGTGCGTAGAGCCTAGCAGCAGCTGAGAAAAAGAGAAGAGGAGGATTTTGACTTATTTTGCTGAGATGGCCACTGCTGAACTATGAGATCGAGACAGGTTGGACAGTGCTTCCAACTATGTCATCTGGAAGGCAACGATGTCCTTCCTTCTGGATGAATATGGCTTGAAGCCATTCATAGATGCAATGGTAGTTATCCCCACAGATGCAGATCAACTGAAGGAATACCAAAAGGAGATGGCGAGGGCAAAGAGGTTGATTCTTGACGGTGTTCGAGATCACATTGTATCACACATAGAGAGCCAAGGAATGACCAAGGAGATGTGGGATACACTTTCCATGCTATACCAAGGCACTTCCAAGCAGTGGAAGATGTACTTGGAGGAAAAGCTGAGATGCACCAAGATGCAGAAGGGGGAACGCATAGACCCCTACCTCACCAAGATTCAGGATATCTGAGATCAACTATCAGTTGTTGGAGCAGCACCTCAAGCCATAGAGCTAGTACGATTGGCACTCAATAGTGTGTCTAAGGAGTGGCAAGTATTCATCCAAAGCATTTTGGGCAGAGAAGCCTTGCCAAAGTGGAACAGGATGTGGGCCGATTTGCAGCAGGAGGAATTGAGGCGAGCTTAGTGAAGAGCTCTGTCAATGGCAGTAGTAGCGAGTCGAAGCAGGTGAAGGAGGAGGAGAATGCGGCCCTTGCATCAAAGGGTCCCAGTCAGGGATAGGGGGAGCAACGAAAGAAGAAGAAGGACCTATCAAAGGTCAAGTGCTTCAGATGTGGTGAGCTTGGTCACTACAACACCCAATGTCCTCTCAGGAAGGACAAGGAGGAGAAGTAGGACCAGGCAGCAGCTCATGCTGAGATCGATAAGTTGTCATCCATGCTAGAAGAAGACTTCGCCATGTTTGCTGACATACTCCCAGGAGTCAAATGGGGTGACTTGGTATTGTAGCCTCAGAGTGCTACAAATGGGCAGGATTCTTGAGGAGGTCCACCTCTTGAATCAGAACCTTGCTACGGAAGCCCGTAGTATTTCAGTAGCAGGATGGATCAGTGGCAGTAGATGCAGTCAGACGCCAGAGTGGCAGATGCAGAGTCTAGTTGCAAGTCAGATGCTGGGGAGCGCGGTGCAGAGTTGGCAGCAGTACAATCGGCACAGTGCAGAGTCAGTAGCAGCGCAGATGCCTCAGTGACAGTGCAGATATTAGCAACAGACAGAGACTCAAGTGACAAATGTATCATACCGATCACAGTTGATTCAGTATTTTGGATGCTTTTCAGTTGCAAATGTTGCATTTGCAGCAGCAGCAAATGGAGAGGGTGTTGTAGTGCAAATGTAGTATTGGCAGCGATTCAGTTAGCACCAGCACAGATGCAGCGCATATCAGAGTTGCACAGTGGTCGGTGGACAGCAGTAGCCAGACATTAGCAACGTGACAAGACATGATGCAGAGACAAGGTGTTGTTTCAGTGGGTTGCAGCACTAGAACACATTCCTTGCTAAGAGGGAGTGTTAGCTTTTGTAGCATCGGATGTGTTCTAGCAACGAGATTTCATGGAGAGGATAGAATACATGTATTCTCCAATACCCAGAAATCGTTTATGGAAATTCCACATAGAGACGACTTAACTAGATTTATTAATCAGTTTTTAATATTTCCTAAGTCTAAACTTAGGAAATATGATTAATTAATTAAGTCATGGTGAGAATGTTCTAGAAAAGTACATGGATTGATTTCTAGTTAATCCTAGCCATCGATTAAGATTTAATTGTGGTCGTTGAAGTCTCAACAGAGGATTATAAGAAGAAGTCAATGGGGCTTGGAGAAGACACACCAAATCAGTTGAGCATTCGATTTTGTTGGGAAATCGATCTCCAAAGTAGCAGCATTCAGTTGTCGGAGGTGATTCAGTGAGATCGAAGTAGTGAGAGAGGGGCAGAGATAGTGAGGTCGAAGGAATCTTTTCCAGTTCCAGCGAGTACATTGCAGAGAAGCAGTGATTGCCACAAAGAGGCAATGCAGAGCCCTCTAGAGGAGATTTCCATTTTGCTGGGGAGAAGTCAAGATTCGGTGCCAGAAGCTGGATAGAGGTTCCAAAGGCTACGAAAATCAGTTTCCCAGACAGCAGCTGACAAGACAGTGAGAGGTGACGCAATTCTGAGCTAGAGCGATGCAACGACTGCGCAAAGGTAGCAAGGGACGGCTTAGTTTCGAGTTGAGGTCGGTGTTGGATCGCCTGTGGAGTGAGGAATTTTCCTCGCTAGTTATTTTTGCTAGTTTTCCTCTGTTTGGATAATGAGTATGGGCATCCATAGTTTGTACTCAGATTTTCACTACTACATAATATTAAAACCCTCAGTTGCTGCACCGGTTTTCCCAATTTGGGTTTTCCCGGGGACTTAGTCCAAAAATAACGGTGTATTTTGTGTGTGTGCATCTATTTCTTCCACGGTGTTTGTTTTGTGAAGGTTGCAGCGTATTTGTTTTGATATATGTCGTAGCACACAGCAAATAATTTGTTCAATTAAATTAACAAAAAGAAGTAATATCATCAGTTGCTACAATAGGATTCGGGTTTAGCCGAACTTTCACAGAATCCTCATCAAAGGTGACATCATGGCTTATTTCCACTTCTCTTTGACCAGACACATAGATTCTATATGCCTTTGAATTTTCACTATAGCCCACAAATGTACCTTTCTTCCCAGATGCTTCTAACTTGTTTCTTTTCTCTTTAGGCACATGAAAATACACGAGAAACAAAATACTCTAAAATGAGAAACATCAAGTTTCTTACCAGTGAAAACTTCTTCGGGTATCTTGAAGTCCAATGCTTGATGTGGGCACCTATTTTGAACATATACAGCAGTGTTGGCAGCTTCTCCCCATAAGAACTTCGATAGGCTTTGGTCATGAAGCATAGGCTTGTGAATGGAATCAACAATAATTTTCTTCGCTTTGACCTCACCTTTCTTGTACTTTGTTTTGGGCCTTGGCAATAGTGGGTGCATTTGAAGGAGGCTCCACCACTCTTCCTTTGACATAGTCCATAGCATCATTCTCTTCCAAAGTCAAATCCAAAGACATCTTCCATGCATGATAGTCGGATTTGTCCTTAAGCTTGTCCTCGGATTTGAAGTATGATGTAGTCATCATTGAGGCTAGCCCCAAATTCTTGTCCAACAACTTTCCTTAGTGATTGCTTTTCTCACTCTAGCTTTGGCTTTGTCTTCATCTGTGTTCTGATACCATGTTAATTTTAGATAACAATGGTATGTTCTGTGCTTAGCACAATTTACTTCAATGTTCCTTTAGCAGCCCAATGACAATTTCCAATAATTTCCAGTAGCAATCACATTAACCATCAATCACATTGACAGTAAATGCAAACAGAACATAAAACAAATGCAGAAGACAAGCCAAGACAAGAGGACCCCAGATTTGGCGAATGCCGGAGAAAAACCCCAATGTGGGGAAAACCCTTTGATCAAATCTTCTTATTACTGTTCAATAGTTCAGCAAAGACAGAGTGTACAAAAGTCAAATAGACTAGCCCAATACAAAGTAAAATCAGCCTTGTCAAATTCTGCAGTCAAACTTCAGCCCTAACCAGAAAGTCAACTTTAGTCAACACAACAGTAAAAAGACCTCCTTTGAAGCTTGGCCAAAGGCAATCCAATTCGACCACATGCAATGGTCAAAGTCAACCCAAAACAGTCCCAAAAATTCCAATCAAACTTGTTCAACTAGTGGTCAACTTTGTGGTCAAACAGGCACACAGTCAACGCAGGTCAAACAACTCCAAAATCCTCAAATTTTGTGCCAGTCAATGCGGCCTAGAGAAATCGAAATTTTGCCCTCAAAATCGCAGTCAAATTCGGTCAAAACAACCTCAATCAACGCTGGTCAACGTTGGTCCTGAAGTCTGAAATTTCGGCCTATAATTTACTGCCCAGAAAATCGTCCTCCTTGCCACACGAGTGAGAGAGAGAGAAGTTGCCCCAAGCTGTACGAACCAATTTGATGAAGAGAGAGAAGAATGTGTTAGTCTTATAATTTTTATAGGATTTCTTGATTATAGCTTATCATTATTATGTTTGAGATGTTGTAAATAATATTTCCTCCTGCAAATTATTTCCAAAGAGACACCAAGTACCAAGATTTAAGGAGATTTTTGCATGTAAATGTTTGGATCAAATCAAACTGCAAGTATTTTCATCAGAAAAAGCTCAAAAACAGCTTTCTAACGGTATATTATTCATTCAAATCCAATCCTTGGATCGAAGGAAAGAGCAAGTTGAAGTCTACACCAAAAAGCACATAAGGCATAAGTGAGAAATAATTTATTTTGAAATATTAAAATAAATTCAAAAATAAATGAATAATCAAAACTTTAAAAATACATGAAAAATTCGTTTATTCCAAAGTCCAAAAGTCAAAGCAGTCAAAGGGCCCACCCCGCACTCATGCATTATTTACCCCCAAAGTTAAAAGCATCGAGATGTGTGCATATTATAATCTATGGTTGTGCATATGTTTCGGATTCCCCAGCCCAGTGTTGCAGGGGAGCGCCCCCCACCCCTTAATCTCGCTCCCAATCTACGCTCCGGGAGCAACTTGGGAGCTGGTCGGGAGCGCGCTCCCTAAAAAAAAATGCTTCTTGCCTTTTCAGGAACGTTTTCGGGAGCGTTTAGCCTTTTTTGCAAAAAAAAAATTGCAATAATGTTCCAAATGCAATTTTTTTTTCAAAGAAACAAATAAGTTTTGAGTGGGGCAACTTAATGATCAAGGCTATGGCCCTAGTATTGATATGCGATTCATGGTAATGTTAAATTCTTAGAGTAAAAGTGACATTCTCCTTGATCTTCATTTTCATCATTTTACTTAAATTTTTAACATTACCATGAAATGACTCAGGATGTTTGAAAGTGGTTCCGACCTCATTGGATTTCATATGGAGAAAGTAGAATTTTAGATTTCATTCAAAATCCAACAGACTTATCAGTTTTTCAAGATTTCAAGATTGCGATGTTTCAATTGAATTTTGTCATGTATTAGGGTATGGAACTCGTATTTAATCAAGAGCACCAATCCCTCTATGTACCTTGATGTTAGTGACATTGGTTTTCGAACTCCTCTATCATGACCCTCCTAAAAATGTATGCATCACTCAAACAAAATCTTGACTTGGCATGCTATGCTTTTTCTATCTTATGTTAATGCTTAAAGGGTGATATTAATGACAAAGATACCTCTAGATGTTAATGCTTAGAGGGTGATATTAATGACAAAGATCCTGATTTTCCAACAAGACTAAAAAACTAGACATTTCTCGTGGTGGCAAGAAGCCCAAGCATAAGCAATAAATAATAGATTTACTTGTCTTTTCTAGTTTCTAGTAGTTTTTATAGCTATTGACTCTTTCATATTTATTATGATATTTTTTTTAAACAACATATGACAATTTAAGTTTGAAGTTGGCAATTATAACTCATTAGTAATGAATTATGAATATGATGCTTCATGAAAGTTGAAAGTTGTTTCATTTCATTTTATAACATTTCATTTCATGTTAGATATTATTTGTTGTAATGGTTACACTTAGCTTACAAGTACAACTTTGGTGATCAATGATGATAAATGTTATATATTGAATTTTGAAAGCTTGAAACTTTAAGATTGATGAATCACGAGCCTCAATATGTTGTATGTTACTATGTTACTAACTTGTGGACATGGTTGATGAAGATTACAACTTCTAGATGATTGTTGTTATATGGTTCAATCTATGTTTTTTTATGTTTTTTATATCTAATTCATAATTCTACATGTTTTTGTTGACATATATGTATCAAAATATAAAAATATATATATTATATAAAAAGCGCTCCGGGATTCACTCCCAAACCGGGAGCTTTTGAAAATGTCGCTCCCCCACCCGTTTTCGCTCCCACTCCCCGCTTTCACTCCCGCTCCCAAGTAACACTGCCCCAGCCCCTCCGACATTTAACCAAAGGGGGGGTCCAAAAAGTGGTTTTCACTTTTACTGTCATTTACAGATGTCACCCTCACGTAATTTCGAACCCCCCCGCCCCTCCCCCCCTAAACCTCTTACTACCTATGCCCCTCCAGAATCCATTAACTGTTTTGGTTTGAATTTTATAAATATGGCAGGAATGGATTTCATGCAATTATGAAACAAATACTATGTGGATGGGAGGCTGAATGGAGTTCAATGCGATTATGAAGTAAATGCTTTGTGGATGGGAGGCTAAGTTAAAGAGATCAGGTGAGACAGGTTCAGGAATGAAAGACAAAGTGGGTAAAATGAGATGACGGGCAAAGGAGTAAATTAAATTTACAGTTACAGGAAAAAGAAATTCATGGGTGCAGGAAAATAAATACATGAGAGAAAATAAGAGGGAGATTTTGCAATAATATGTTCATGAAAGTAATGCACAGGTAAGAAAAATAGGGAGCTTCATGTAAACAAGTTTTACACATAAGAGGACAAGTAAAAATGAGTTTTTACAGAGAAGCAAGATATTTTTGTTTTTACAGGGATAAAAGTCAAAACAAATGTTTTACCAGCCATGGATTTACAAAAAAACAACACATGGTTTTGCAAATCCATCCAAAGATTTACAGGAGTAAAAGGAAATTTACAAGGGAAGGTAAAAGGAGAAACAGGACATGGTTTTTGAAAACAACACATGGGTTTCAAAATCCATGGGAAGAGAAACAATACATGGATTTAGAAAACAACCCAAGGATTTTTGAAACAGTATATGATCATTCTAATAAATACTTTGAATTATGAATTTCATTTAAATATTTGGAAATATTAATTTAAATATATTATTTAAATCCAAATATTTTGTGACAAAACAAAGTATTTAAAAGAGGAGTGGATAAGACAATGCACATGACAGCAGCAAGAGAAACAGGGACAACAGTGCATATTCAGCCCAACATTTCAGAACAGAATGCAGTAGAAAGAGGGACAGCACAAACATCTGCCAGCAAGACAAACAACATTGCTCATTCAAAGGCCCAGTCACCACCAGAATTCCCAAAAACAACAGATTTCCAGCAGTCAATAAACCAATTCCAGATTGGAATGCACAATACTTGCAGGCAGTTCAGAGTTTCTAGCAGGCAAATTAGAGATATTATCTTATCTTTAGTTTATTATGCAAGATTTCTCCAAAAATAGCCACAGTCAGCAACAATTCACTTTAAAGGTTGAACATAAGATCAGAAATAGTATAGACTTCCTATTACTTAGTTGTATTTTGGGAAATATCTACAGGTTTTTGGTAGATATTGTTTGTAATAATTTTTATTTAGATTTTCCTGAGATTATTAGAGAATATTTTGTAACTTTTTGGGATTTTATATTAGTTTAGTAAAAGATCTCAGGATATTTTGTAATTATTAGTATAAATACTTCACTGTTTGAAGTATCAAGGGTTGATTTCCGAATGTAATTTCTGCTGCATATTGTATTTTTCAAAGTACTGAAGCATCAATAATACAAGGACCTTTCACAGGATTCATGTGGTGTAATAAATGGTGATGTGTCTCTTTTGTCTATTTGTTTAAACATTGTTTTTTCTTCTTATGTTATTCTAAATATCTGAATTAATCAATAGAAACTGTGATAAATAGGATTCATTATTTAGAGGCCCTATTTTGGTTGTTGTTAATTTTAATGTTTTCCACTGAAGTCAAATCAAGGAATTCTTAATTGCTCCTTGATTTCTACAGAACCCTACTCTTTTGCTATTCCACCATTCATTTAATTTCTAAAGAGATCCAGTTGGTGCAACCTAGCTTGCCCTGTGAAAACTCCTCTAAAAATTGATGCAAAACTCCAGTTTAATTTATAGACTCTATAGCCCAATGGAATTATAACACTAAAATCAACCAAATCTTTCAAACAAAACACAAACAAGTACAATCATAACTAGCCTAAAACTTACACTAAAACCAAGCTAAATTAAACGGAGAGATCCCTCTCTGAAGCTGACAGGGCTAGATCCTAGCTTCCAAAGTGGTTTTGATGTTGTCCAATGTGTTCACTCCCTCAACCTCAAAAATACTGAACAACAACAGAATGTGTGAGTGAATGATGTCCAAATGAGGTGTGAGGTCTCTTCTATTTATACAATTCGTTGTGGGTGAAGAGACACATCCATTGGGCTTCTTGAGCCTACATTAATCTAAGGCCGACCTGAACAATTTGCACGTGGGAGAATAAATTCAAAATCATACTTTTGCTTGTTCGAATGAGATGATCTTTATATCAATCTTGGACCTCTCGAAAAGAGGAATCCAATGCAATCACCATCTCCATCAAATGAGTTGTCCCAAGGTGGAATTTGGCCCTAGTTGCCAATTTTAACATCTTTATTGTTATTTCTCTTGTTGTTGAAATGTCTTAACAAATGTTTATGGAGCAAGAATTTGGTAGGATCTCTCTATTTTACATTATGTTATCCTTGGGACGATGTTTATGGATGTATTACTTCTTTATGCTTGGTTAAATGCATATACATTTCATTCCGAGAAATCATAATCTTCGTAAGCATTGAATCTTATCTGCTCTAGCAATATCCTTAGCTATATTTCTAAAATTTGGGACAGCAAGGAAAGTGCCTTTGGGGCTTGAGCACTTCAACCTCAATTGCCATATCCTCCATCATTTTGATAGCCTCCCATGAACATTGATTTGATCTCATATGCCCAGTGATAACACACTAGTCTCCATTCCTTCCATCCATTTTATTTACTCAACTCATAAAAAATTGTTTTGCTATAACCATCTCTCCATTTCACCTTGAACTTGCACAAGTTCTAGCAATCCTATTTTAGGGAAGCCCTTGTTGAACCAAAGGAGGGCCATCCTAAAGTGAAGAAGAGGGTTTATGAGGTGATAGTGGCCTACCTCTTAGTTCCATTGAAGGCTTGCTTGAGCTTTAGGATTTTATCTAAAGAAGTGAGGGTTTGTGTGATAACAAAGCTTAGTTTAGAAAAAGATAGAAAAGGGGAAAAGCATGCCATGTCACCACCTAGAAAAGACCTCAAGTAAACTGCTCTTCTTCCATGGTGGAAGACGCAAAGAATCTCAATGAGTGCACACCACTTCTCTAACTCATGATAGACAAAAAAAACCACAATTGGGAGCTAGGAAACCTCCTTAAACCATGTGCTACTTAGAGAAGATGAGACAAGGGAAAAGCATGCTTGAACTAGAAAAGGTAATGTCCAAGAAAAGCATCCAAGTGGCATCCACCTAGGCACATTTTTCCAAGAATGAAAAGCTTTTGTTTTGAGAGAAAATACACCAAAGGAAACTTCCTAGAACATAAGATTTCTGCAATCTGGTAAAAGCTTACTTACAAATGTGGTGCACTACCCAAGAATAGATGCCACATGTCAAAAAGCACCATGATCCTCAAAGAATCCTTTCAAGTCGAAGCACTCCATTATGACTCCAAACAAATGACACATGTTCACAAGCAAGGCACACAACATCTAGGTCAAAAGATAGGATAATATCGTGATAAAGCACATGTTAGGACTCGATTAGGGTACACATCTCCATTGCTAAAAATAGATTGCATTACAAAAAATCAAAGTGCTCAAAATCTTCTAAAACTTTAACAAATCTTCTTGCTACTAACCTAAGGTACTTGGTATACTTAGACATGGGAAAAGGCAAAAACCTTAATTTTCCATGGCCTCCGATCCGCCAAAATTGGCACACACAAGTTCGCCTCCATTAAGAGTATCCAAATATATAATCAATTTCGAGAAAGAAAACCCCTATTTTCTTGTTCTCTAATATTTATACTATGGACTTCTCCATAAAGGTTATCTAGAAACATGATCAATCTCCAAAAATAAGACTTTCTAAAGAAAGAAAATTTCCTAGAATAGCAAATCTCAAAAATATGAAAGTAACCTTTTGAAGCCCTCACCCTCCCAACCATCAAATATTGCAGGACAAACCTGTTAAACTCAAGAAAGTCATTTACTCTATATGAATGTGCATTTATCCTTAAAGATCTTGTGCAAGAAACATGTTTAACCTTTAACAATGAGAATGAAAAATCATGACCATGTGCTAACTCTAGCTAAAGAACTCACAAACCTTCAATTTTAAATCATCCACTAATGTATTCACAAACCGTCAATGCTAAATTGATCCATATTGTATCCACAAACATTTGGTGTTGAATCAATCATGATGCACTTTTGAGAGGATAACTCTATATATAATAAAACCTAACCCAAGGAGTTGTGCCCCTAGAGAGTATTTGCTAACACCAACATGATAGACAACAAAGCAAAGGGGCATCACAAATGGCATTTAAGTGCCATTATGGCCACAAATCCATATTATCCAAGATTTTAAAACTTAGTCAACTAGGACTTGGACTTGACCAAGTTGACCCTCACATGTTCAACACTCAACCATCTAAATAGAACAACTAGTTTGATACCAGACTAGTCGAGTCATACAATTCAGACTTTGAATCAACTGCGTTGGCACCTACACGTTTTAACTAGGCCATTTAGTCCTGAATTTGGCAAATTGTACACTGACCCGACCAATGCAATACCAAACCAGTCTAGTCATAGACCAACTCAATCGAGTAGTACCCTACAATCCAATGATGCATATTTTGAGGGTAAACTTTAATTTTTTTAAATTACACCTAATAACTAATTTCACTCATCCTAAACCCTAAAACTCATTGCAAAGAGACCATTGTCCCTTCTATTTGCCTAACACCTCTCTCATTGAGCATATGTAAGCAAGAGGTATTTTTGGAGCAGCAATTAAGACTATGACTTAGAGTGATCTTGGAGCTTGTTTAGCAATCCTTGTATGTGTTTGATAAATGATATGCCGTAGGCCACTAGCTTGTAGCATGTTGTTTTCCGGATGCTAGAAGCCATTTAGAGCCTTGTTGATTATGTCATTTGTTTCAAATATGTATCACATTCAGCACCATTTTGATGTATTGACCCTTACTAGTTGACTTTACATATTTTGTCTCTAATGGTTGGGAATCACAGTTTAGAATATTTAAAATAATTATTTTCATTAAAATTTTAATATTTTATGTATTCTGTCGTAAACCAAGCCACAAAAATTCAAATTGGTCTAAGTCAGTGCCAAGTCAAAATCCAATTCCAAGTTGACCATTGACCAATTTCGAGTCTGAGTCCAAATTTTGAGACATTGATCTTAGCGAACATAACTCCAACATCCTCTTTAAGATTGACTTGGCAACACAAACAAGGAAAGATGGCATAAGGATATTTGACCTAGTAAATCTTGCAGCACAAATATGATAATCTAATAATTGTCATTCAAGGACACCTCCCTGAGGATTGAAGACAAGTTCCCTACATTATTGGGCATCCCCAATGTACTAGAAGTAGAAATGTCTAAACAATATCACATGTAAAATTTTTACAAAAGCAAAGGGGAAATGCACAAAAATTATGTGTTAACCCTAATTTGACTAACCTAACCTACTACCCACAAACAAATCCTTCTAATCCTTCCTACTGACCAATGTTATCAGAACCAAATCGGTGATCGAATCGAAAAACCCTCTAAACCAAGAACCAATAAAAAAATCGGACCAAAAAACCGGTCGACCAAAAACATAAAATATTCAAATTTTAAATAAAAGAATACATATTCATGTGCATCCATATCAATCCAAACCATTTATGCACAAATAAGCAAAAGTTTTCATTTATATAGGATGTAAGGGTGCATATAACCAAAATAGTATTGAGTGTAATCCATCTCTGAACCAAAAATACATCAACAAACAAGCTCTAAATGGCCTCTAGCATCCAAAAAAAGCATGTTACAACAAATACCTACCTACCATCAAAATAATTGCCTATATTGTGATCTTTGTCATCAATATTACCCACTAAGCATTAAAATAATATAGAAAAGACATAGCATGTCAAGTCAATTTTTTGTTTGAGTGATGGAAAAAAAATAGTAGGATCATGATAGAGGAGTTTAACAACCAATGTCACTAACATCAAGGTGCATAGAGGACTTGGTGCTCTTGATTAAATACTAGTTCCATACCTTCATACATGACAAAATCCAATGGAAACATTGCAATCCCCCCAATCTTGAATTATTGAAAACTTTTATGTCTGATGGATTTTGAGTGAGATCTAAAATTCTACTTTCCCCTTATGAAATCCAATGAGGTTGTTACTACTCTCAATCATCTTGAGTCATTTCATGGTAATGTTATAAATTTAAATAATGACTTTAAGAATTGCATAGCAATACTAGGGCCATAGGCTTGAATATTAGGCTGCCCAACTAAAAAATTATTGTTTTTTTCAACAAAAAAAATTGTGTTTGGATTCTAGAACATCTTTAGTCAAATTGTATGGAATCGGTCACTTCAATACAAGACTGGCCAGTTCAGTGAGAAAAGGCCAGTACAGTACCAAACCTGCCATTTCCAATTCCAAACCTTGAACCAAACCGATTGACCCCCAAACCAGTCGGTTACACCGGTTGTAGTTTGGTTCCAATAACTGTGATGTTCCTATTTCTAGTGTTCCTTATGGCATGGTTAGGATGGACTTTCAAGGTTGGAGCAGCCAGGTCAGAGGTGCAGGTATACTTCATCAGCGGGCCCAAGGGCTTTTGGACATGATTTATGGGGTCGAGAAGAGTTCACTTGCAATATTCCATCACCAGGATTGAATCCGCACAACTCGCTTCTTGTTCCATTGCATTCTAATAATTCTCGTAAAACGGGGTTATTATTGTGCCTAACTCAATTAATTACACTTAATGTGGCATTCCGAGAGGAATACTTGACGAAACACCCTAGTATAATAGCTCATTGGAACCAAAATGAAAAGATCTACAAGTTGGGATGGTTAGTGGGGATTTTCAGTGACCTGAGGAGGCATGGCGGCCAATTTACCATTTTCCCACATTAAAAAAATATTTTAATTGAATTGAAAAGAGGGAAATGTGCTCAAAAATTAAAATAATAATAAAATAAGAGCTTCTAGAGGGGTCCATCAGATCTAAAAAAGAGGAGGAGGCCATTAGAGAACATCTTGGATTGGAGCATTGTCTTGTGTGAGAGACTTGAGAACTTGGTTCTCTACTTCAGTAGCCCCAAGACAGAAACCCTCGGGTGATTTTGGTGAGAGTGGACAAAAACCCACCTCATCCCCTTGGTGGATTCAGACTGAATTTACAGTTGCAGTGATTGATTTCAGTTCCATTTTGGGAGGGCCCGTGCAACATCAGAACAGATTCTCAAGGCCAGCTTTTCATCTCAGCTATATTGGTTGTATTTGCATGTAAACCCAGTTTATCTATTATAATAAAAGTTGAGATTGTTCCTGTTCATCTTGTTGTTATTTTGCCACATTCTAATGGTTATATTTTTACATGGCAATGTTTTGTTAAAGGAATGATAATTTTGAGGAGAAATTCTGGTTGAGTTAGATTTCTACAAAACTTAGTCAAATATCCCGTTTCAGATATTACAATAATACTGCTACTGACAAAATAAAAGAATCCATCACCTACATGTTTAGATTAAAAAACAGCAGCTTGGGAAGACTGATTCTTTGCAAGAACAACTTAGGAGGACTGTATTTTCACTATAGCAGCCTGGGAGGACCATAGAACTAACTTTTACCAGCAACAGAGACTGGGATGACTGACTTCCATTTAGGTAAATCTTGGAAAATAAGTTATCATCAGTCTAAACTTGGGAAAAGATGTACAGCAGAGGGTTCATCATTTCGTTCATTGATGAGTCTGAAGTTCAACTATGCTTTTAATTTCAATAGTGATGAGAAATAATGATTTGTCCATTATTGTTCATACTACATGTCCAAGCTGTATTTTTAGTTTTCTAATAATCCGATTTGTTATTTATGCATTTTAATTGTTATGTGTGAGTGAATCCACTGGCCTGGCAACTTCTGTTGCATGCCTTAATTGATGTGCCTACCAGGTCAGGTGCCATAATCATCTCCGACCAGTCTATACTGTGTACCATCTACAAAGTGAGCAAAGTTCCCAGGGGTTTCCCTGCAACACATTCCTTGGAAAAATTATAAATGTGTGTGTCTGTGGATGCCTATCCCATGTTCTAGTGGATCTCCAAGATATCTTAAATCCTTGTTCCCCTTAAAATACTTAGCCAAATATATAATCTCTATCCCTCTATGCCCTGAAAATTCCAGGGGATCTCCAAGATATCCTAAATCTTTGTTCCCCTTTAAAATACTCAGCTAAATATATAATCTCTATCCCTGGAAATTCCAGGGGACCTCCAGGCTCCAAGCCATCCTCAATTTTTGTTCCTCAATAACATACTTTGCAAAATATATACAAATATATAATGATGTAACATAAAGCAATGTCTGATACCCACATTTAAACAACCCCAACCAACTACGAACTCAGTGATGCACACAGAAAGCCCCAATAAAAATTGCACTGGATAACTTTCCTAGAAACAAAGTTGAGTAAAGCAATATTGTAATTCGTAATTAATAATACCCCTTCCTGCCAAGAGTTAAGTTAATAAGTACCAACCATGAGTAACACATAGAACATTCTCTTGTGGAAATTTATCTGCCAGTGCTTGAATCGTTTTTGAGTATCTCTCGTGCGCTTTTTCAGTTTTCTCTGGCCAATGGGGCAGCTGCATGCAACCATATAAATGACAAGAATCAAACCTCAGAAGTTCTGTATGATACCCATTAATGCCATTTGAAAGAATTTAGATAGAAAAAAGCTTCTCCAAACTGCCCAGAGAAGAAATGTAAAAGACAACTGCCAAGATGCCACACAATAAAATCACATATCAGAAAATTGGCTGCCAAGTCAACTGTTCACATAAGTTTCTCCAGTATTCTTGTTCTTCAATTATCATTTTAACTACATAGTAAACGCGTTAATATAAACTACACAGTAAACTCCTTAATACAAGTAAATTTCTTAATACAAGCAAATACACAGTAAAGCCCTTAAGATGAACAAAAAACAGCATGAAAGCAAGGTGTCAGTTCACTACAGACCTTAAGATGTCCACTAAGAACTATAAAATTAAAAAACGCAAGGAGATTAATAATGCAAACATTGAAAATAAATAAGGCATATAATTTCAATAAAATGTTTTATCAGAGAATAGAGTAAAAATGGAATGCAAAACAAACCTCTGGCAATACAGGCTCTACAGAATGGTCCACCGTTCCAGCTGGTAAAATAGCTTCCAGTTCAGAACGGTCAAGTGTCCAGCTAATGTCTGGTGAAGAAGGCGGGGTTCTTATCGCAATGTAATTCATTACCTCACACAAACCATATTCTATTGACACCTGTATAGAATGGACATACAAGTAACAAGAACAGTTAGTAGTATTCAAAGTGTTTACAGTTTAAAAGAATTGTTTTCCTTTTCCTTTAACGTGTTCAAGTGACCAGACCCTTGTTAACTCCAAATCACACTGCTTAAAGGTATAAATTTTAAAATGGTCAAAAGTAAATACGTAAGCAAAAACTATCAATATACCCATATAATTCCAACATGTGTAAAAGGCTAACTCCATTCCACACAAATTGTTCACATGCAGCTTCAGCCTTGGGTGATTAACAGTGCCATCAGTTATTAATCAAGCACTTGGAGACACTGACTAGGAATACTATTAACAGGAAAATATGGACGTAATACATCTGTTATTGCAAAATCACTACTCTTTTGTCC
This sequence comes from Pinus tabuliformis, assembly GCA_031772625.1. Classification (NCBI taxonomy): domain Eukaryota; kingdom Viridiplantae; phylum Streptophyta; class Pinopsida; order Pinales; family Pinaceae; genus Pinus; species Pinus tabuliformis. Next base: position 832,142,958 of record CM062816.1, read on the forward strand.
ACAAGCACATACAAATATGCAAGATGTGAAGATCCATATATATATACATACATCACATATAATGTATCATCATCTCATCAGGAAAAGGAAATATGAAAAAACCGGAACTTGATATTATCCACCTTGTAGAGCACTCCTGGGGACACATCAAATATGGATGTCTGGCTCTCCACGAAACGATATGTGATAAAGTAAAAACATATCACTATTGGCAAATGAAGACAGTAAGGACCCACTAACATTGCTAGCTCATAAACCTCCTATAATAAAGCCGAATACTATGTTAAATGTTTAGCACCTAGCCCCTCTTTTTCCCTATATGTTATTCCACACTGATGAGGACTACAAATCTACATTCAGTATCTTTGTATTTCAGAGACTTTGCTACCACCACGCCAATGAGTATCATTTCACTCTATTGACAGAATCACAACAAATAGCTTTATGAGATATCATTTCAATCTGGTAGCTGATGCAGGAGCATCTTACTAGTCAAATACATGATTGACCTTCATAGGTCAAACGACTTTACTAGAGGAAGTTGGTTTCCTCAATTTTTATTTAAATTGTAATATTTAGTATTTTCTAAGTTGTAATATCTCTAGAAGGTATCTCTATGGTTAGGAGGTTATGATAATTATCAATTAGTTTACCATGTAATAGAACAACTAGCTAAATTAGGGGAATTGTTAAATAAGTTAGGAAGAGATTGAGCTTGTTGGTATTTTGGTGTGAGTGTTTTATGTATCATTTTTCAATGTAATCAAAGAAGAGTGTGTGATATAGGAGAGATCACAATGTTTTGAAGAGATCCATGGAGAACGAGAGGGTGACAACACAAAGAAGTAAGAACACTTCAAATTCCAATCGCCTTTGGTCAACTAACAAAGCTTTCGTGTCGGGAATATTTTTTGTCAACAAACATCCATTACACCGATATCTTATTATTCAGTGTCAAGGTTCCATATCAGGCCATCACTGTTTTGTTGAGATTTCCTTTGTATTTCAATTTTGGTGATATCCAATATCCCAATAACCACCACTGTTAACTAACAAAAGCCCAAGACATACACCTTACCGTCAAGTAATGTTTCATATACCATACCGGAGTTCTATTTTATTATTCGCCCAATATAGCTTGACCCTGATATCCCCATATTGGTTGCCCACTGATACCTCAATGTGTTGACCCTCTAGTGGCTTATATTGATCGATATAAATAAAATAAAATAAAAAGTTGTTTATAAAAACCCTCAATTCATCAATATGCCAATATGTGTTGGCGCTTGGGCAGAGTGTGTGGTCCTATACAGCGTGGGGTATAGCACCTAGTGCTAAGGTTTTAAGAAAAACATGGTGTTTTCACATGGGTTTAGTGGAAGTGCCGATAGCGGGAATTTAAGAGCTCGTTAGCACGAAGCTGGAATTAAGCCTCAATTGCTAGCCCATTGTAGAACAAAGAGAGATCCAACATTTTGTAACTGGAAATCGTCAATAAGTGTGGACATTAGCCCAGATCCGTCATCAGTTTGGTATCAGAGAAGGCGTGCTCTTTGAAGAAGAAGAAATGGCACATAGACAGAGAGGAGCAGGAATAGGTCGAGGAAGGCTTGTAGGAAATGTAGTGTTGCTAGATGAGATGAGGCACATCCAAATGAGTTTGGAGACCATTGATCGAGATTCCAGACTGCTTAGAAGAGAGGAGTTAACATAGGAGATGTCCATGTAAAAGAAGAAGAAACTTCTTATGAAGGAGGAGGAGGTGAGGAAACAGCGAATGAAATGATGCTAAGAATGATTTCCAGAGTAAATGCCAGACCTAAGATGGAGGTACCCATGTATAAGTGTAATTTATATGTTGAGAAGTTGATCAACTAGATTAATGCTATGGACAAATACTTTGATTATGAAGATGTGGATGAAGAAAAAAGAGTGAAGTATGCAATGACAAGGTTGAAAGGTCATGCATCCCTATGGTGGGATGAACTGCAAGCAAACAAAAAGAAGAGAGGCAAGTACAAGACCAAGAGTTGGTACAAAATGGTTGTTAAATTTAAAGGTAAGCTCATGCCCACCTTTTGAATCTTTTCAAGCACTTGCAGAATCTTAGACAAAAATCTATGTTAGTAAAGGAGTATACTAAGGAATTTTATAAATTAAACATTAGAGTTGGTCATATGAAGAAGACACTAAAAAGGTTGTTAGGAATATCAAATTATCAATGGATTGAGTACAAAATTCAGAATGAGATCAGTATCTTGTCCCTAAGAATAGCAGAATATGCCTATCAAGTTGCTTTAAAGGCCAAATAGAAGATAGCTAGAAAACAAATTCAAAAGAGCATAGGGAGGAGTCCTGCAAGAGGAAAAGGACAATATAGTAGCAAAAGAAGATTTCAATTCCCAAGAGAGGAAGGGGGAAACTCAATTAAATCAAGTCAGTCACCAAGAGGAAGTGAATTCCGAAGCTAAAGTAACCTTCAAGAGGCAGAGGCAGAAGCCATCAAGTCAAATGTTATAAATGCGGTATGTTGGGACATATCCATGGGAATGTCCAGAGAATAATCTTGCAAGTCAAAGAGGTTCACATGCAACAGAAGCAAAGGAAGCAAGTGTGAATTTAGTTGCAACAAAAGAAATCAGAAGCAGGAGAGTCATTGTTCATGAAGACAGTTATGATAAAGTCAGAAAAAGGAAGCTAAGGAACCATCCCAGAGAAAGAGTTTATTCAAGACTATATGAAATTCAAGAAGCAAGTGTTGTAAAGTTGTGATTGATAGCGATAGCCCAGATAATTTGGCTTCCTATGAAATGGTAGAAAAGCTAGGGTTGAAGAGATTAGCACATCCTACACCCTATAAGGTGTCTTGGTTACAAAAAGGACATCAGAATCTGGTTAATGAGTAGTGCAATGTGGAATTACAAATTGGTGGTTATAAAGATGAGGTGTTATATCATATAATGCCTATGGATGTCTACCATATTTTGTTGAGAAGACCATGGCAGTTATGACAGGAAAGCCATTCATGATGGCAGGAGAAACACTTATTCCCTTGAAAAGGATCGTCAGAAACATGTACTGTTACCTTTAAAAGATGAAGGAGCAAAAGAAAAAGTTGGTCCTATGTTTTGCTCATGAGTGAAAAAGAACTGTTGCAAGAAGTCAAGAAGGAGGAGGTACAGTTTGCTTTAAATGGTAAGCTTAAGGTAATACTTAATAGTACAAATTTGAATGATTCAGTGTAGAAGTTAAAACCTTGTTGGATGAGGTTGTTGATATCATAGTTGATAAATTTCCAAATGAAAAAGGAAGCCAAGGAACCATCCCAGAGAAAGAGTTTATTCAAGACTATATGAAAGTCAAGAGGCAAGTGTTGTAAAGTTGTGATTGATAGCGGTAGCCCAGATAATTTGGCTTCCAATGAAATGGTAGAAAAGCTAGGGTTGAAAAGATTAGCACATCCTACACCCTATAAGGTGTCTTGGTTACAAAAAGGACATCAGAATCTGGTTAATGAGTAGTGCAATGTGGAATTACAAATTGGTGGTTATAAAGATGAGGTGTTATGTCATATAATGCTTATGGATGTCTACCATATTTGTTGAGAAGACCACGGCAGTATGACAGGAAAGTCATTCATGATGGCAGGAGAAACACTTATTCCCTTGAAAAGGATTAACTCCACAAAAGAATGAACAGATAAAAAGACAGGTTCAAGAGCTGTTGGATAAAGGTCTGATGAAGGAGAGCTTGAATCCATTTGTTGTTCCTACAGCACTCAATCATAAGAAATATGGAGGATGGTGAATGTACATAGATTCCAAAGCAATAAATAAAATCACAATAAGGTACAAATTTCCATTACCTCATATTGATGATTTGATAGATTGTTTAAGTGGTGCCAAATATTTCTCAGAGAATGATTTGAAAAGTGGGTATCATTAAATTAGAATTAGGGAGGGAGATGAATGGAAGACAATACTCAAAACCAATAATGGATTAATGACTTTTGGGCTCACAAATGCTCTTAGTACTTTCATGAGATTGATGAATGAAGTTCTGAAAGAATTTATTGGTAAATTTGTTATAGTTTATTTAGATGATATCCAGGCGTATAATCAAACATAAGAACACATAAGACATCCCAGGTTGGTCTTGAATACATTATAGAGAGAAAATCAACTAATCAATCTGAAGAAGTGCAGATTTATGAAGAAAGAGTTGGTGTACTTGTGTTTTGTGATATCTAAGAATGGCTTGAAGATGGATCAAGAAAAACCCAAAGCAATCATAAATTGGCCTATTCCAAGGAATGTTTTTGAGATAAGTAATTTCCATGGTTTGGCAAAGATTTTACAAAAAAATTATTAGAAACTTCAATAGTATTTGTGCTCCCATTGTGGAAACTATTAAGGAAACAAACAGCCATTTAAGAGGACAAAAGCAGCTGATAAAAACGTTAGACTGCTAAAGCAGAAGATTACAGAACAGCCGGTTTTAGTCTTGCCAAATTTTAATAATTTTTTTCAAGTTGAGACTAATGTTAGTTGGCCTACAATAGGAGTCATTTTAAACCAAGAATAAAGACGAATTTCCTATTTTAGTGAAAAACTAAATGAAGCAAAACAGAAATATTCCTCATATGATAAAGAGTTTGATGCCATAATTCAAGCACTGAAGAAATGGAGGTATTACCTCATGCATAAAGAGTTGGTTCTTTATACTATCATGCTTTACAATTTATTAGTAGTCAACCATGCTAAATGGGTGGAATTCTTCCAAAATTTCACATTTGTTACTAAGCATATAAGTGATAAATCAAACAGGGTCATTGAGTAGAATTAATATGGTTCTACATTTCATTATGCTAAAAAATACAGTTACAACACTATTAGAATTATGCTAAAACAAAGGTCCACAGAATCATTCTTCCAAGATGCATTAGGATCATAACTAAAGCACACACCAAACCATGCTTCACTCTCTTTAGGGATCCACAATGTCTAAGTAAACCCTCTTTATCCTCTTGGGATTCCACCATATTGATGCCCCCACAAACCAAACAATTAGCCCCATGCAATTATTCATCCAACACTCACCAAAAGGTTGCTCATTCACCAATTAGCATCATTTGAAGTATAAATGTTTGCAATACCCATAGTTCAGCCTCCAAATGATGAATCTAGCAAATGAGGGCGAAAGCAACATCATTACTCCATTTTTCCCTTCTTCATGGACCAAGATAAATGTCAACAAACACAACCAAATGAAGTTAAGCATTGTCCTACGCAAAAAACTCACAATCTTCACCTCCAAAACTATATCCAAATCCTTCAAAGTTTGGCACACTCTAAGAATTCCTTTACTATGAGGGTCTAAAAACCCCAAGCACAAGAAGATAACCTTGTACAAGTTTTTTGCAAGGTTATCCAATTCAACTAGCTCCCTTTCTCAAAGTCTTTAATGCAAAAATGAGTGTCTCTATCTTCTCACAATCATGAAAAATCGCCATTGTTTATTCAACCATCTTGGAAAAAGCTCAATCAGAAAAAACCTAATTGGACAACACAATGAATCTGGCTAGATGATGGATAAATTGTTGAGGTTACAAAATACCTTGAGCTTGCTCACCTAAAACTATAAGAATGCATCCCAAAGAATTACCCATTTTCAATGTAAACCCTTTTTAACCTTTTGAGATTTAACCATATTGATGTCCCCACAAACCAAACAATTGGCCCCATGCAATTCTATTCACCAAAATGTTACTCATTATAGAGCATCCTCTAAGGCATAAATCTTTGCAATACCCATAGTTCGGCCTACAATGTGAAAAATCTAGCAAATGAAGGTGAGAGTTGTGGAAATTTCTAAGTCTGACACATCAGAAATCCGTACTGCATTATCTGGTTTATTATCTCCTACTTGTTCTTTCAACTAACAAGTTATTTATCAATATAAATACCGAAATAAACACAAATGCAGCCTTCACACATATACAAATCAGCAACTGAAATAAACTGAGACAACACAAGGGACACCGTTGTTTTTGGACAATAGTCCCCGAAAAACCCAATGCGGGAAAACCGGTGCAGCAGATATGAGGGTTTTATTATTATGTAGTTTTTTGAATACAACTAGGGTGCTAGAAATGGCTCACCCTTTAGAGATTTTCCTTGGCATAAGTACCTTTCTTCAGAGACAAATATTCCAGCTAATCAGCAATCGGATGAATAGCCTCACAGTGACTTCGACTGCTCCCTTAGTTGGGCAGCGAAAGCTGCTCCAAGCTACCCTCAGGAACTGCGTCACCCTCCAAAAAGACTTTGTCACCCTCTACAACTCTGTGTCAGTTAACCTCTCAGTCTGCCCCACAAAAATTCCTCAGTGTTGCCTCTTCAGCCCAACATCAGCTCTACAACCCTCTGTGTTGCTTGCATCAGCCTCTGCATTAGCCTCTTGGCCCTCTGCGTCTTCTGCGTTGGCCTCCTCAGCCTTTGCGTCAGTCATGGCTGCCTCTGCGTCAACCTTCCAAGGCTCTACATTGTCTCTCCAACACTCTTTCTGCCTCTCTGCTATGTATTCTCGGCCTTCTACCGAACTACCCCTCGCTGCAACAGACCTCTAACTCGATTTCCTCAGCAAACCCAACCCCAGAAAATCGAATTATTGATCTCTCTTGGTGTATCTCCAACTGACCCTCTAGCCTCCTCTTATACTTTTCCTGTTGACGATTCAACAGCCGAGATTAAGTCCCTAATCAACGGCTAAGATTAGATCTGGCTTGATCCTCGTTATTTAGAACTTTCTCACCCATATTATATTAAAAATTAATACACATTCATATTTTAATTTTCCTAAGTTTAGTCTTACGATCTCATTAAGAATATTAATTATTTTAATATCTCTTCATCCGAGTGGAATTTCTCCAAACGATTTCTGGGTCTTGGAGATCTCATGTGCCTTAGCCTCTCCATCAATTTTCATGGCTAGAGCACATATGATGCTACCAAAAATCAACACTCTCTCTTACCAAGGAATGTGCACTAGTAATGCTTCATCATACAAACATCACACTGATCCTCTACATCGGTACCTATGCTGATGCTTGGCCTGCTGCCTCACATCCTCTGCATTGTTGCTTCCTGTACTGCTGCCCATGACAATGCCACTACCATTGCTACATCTGTACTGCAACTCCCTCTCTACATGTTGCCCATGCTGCCCCTAGCACTGCCACTGCTAACTGCTGCACTGCAACTCAATTACCGAGAAGTAGATAACTGACTTCCCCCAAATCCTGACATCTCAGTCAGTCTGGAAGCCTCGCGATGCTGAAGCTGCCTCTACTACTAACCTGTGCTCCGTCTACTGCCAATGCATTGCTACAAACACCTTTGTGCTTCTCGCGTTGTTGCAACCTCTGTTGCACTGCTACAGACTTCTGCACTCTAGCCTTGCCCTGTTGCTCCTCCACACTTTGCTCCACCTGACATCTGTCATCATGCTACTGTCATTAAGGGCTCCCGTAGCCGAATGTGATCCAAGAGTTTAGGCACCTCAAGGATACTGCCCGTAGTATGTAGTCCTCCTAACCAATGTTTTAAAACTCCGACTTGGTATCGATTCGGCCGGCTCAATTTCAGTGACTCAGTTGTTGTAAAAAATACATTAAATATTTATTTTTTATAAAAACACATAATTTTAAAGATTTTCATTCATGTTTCCGAACACATAGCATTAAAATATAGATAGAAGACAACATATGATCAAATTAGGCTCATGAATATATCCATTATATCAAAATGGCACCCAATGCACTATCCAATACATACACGATGATGATATAGAGATCAAAACAAAAACACATAACCAAGGAGGCTAGAAACGGCCTCTACAACAAAATTTTGTGACCTGTACTACTGGCTACTGCTAGAGTTTCCAACATCATCTGGCTCAGTGTTACTTGGGAGCGAGAACGAAAGCGGGGAGCGAGAGCGACATTTTCAGAAGCTCCCGGTTTGGGAGCGAATCCCGGAGGAGTTCAACAACCAATGTCACTAACATCAAGGTACATAGAGGGATTGGTGCTCTTGATTAAATACAAGTTCCATACCCTAATACATGACAAAATTCAATGGAAACATTGCAATCCCCCAATCCTGAAAAACTAATAAGTCTGCTGGATTTTGAATGAAATCTAAAATTCTACTTTCTCCATATGAAATCCAATGAGGCCAGAACCACTCTCAAACATCCTGAGACATTTCATGGTAATGTTAAAAATTTAAGTAAAAGGATGAAAATGAAGATTAAGGAGAACGTCACTTTTACTTCAACCCCACTGGCCGAACCAGTTCAATGTTCGGGTCACAAAATCCAGGGCTGGCTCGGACTAACTGGGCCGAGTCAGTTCCGAGCCGGCCATTTTTTAAAACACTGCGAGTCGTAAATACAACTCGATGTCTCCCCACCTCTTCTCTAAAGGTGCATGAGCACTCATGGCACAATCGTCATCAGTCTCGACCTCTTTCACCACCTTAGCTAGAATTGCCTTTGAATCGGAAGCCTCTCCCTTGTTTTTCTACGTAGGACACTGGGATGCATAATGTCCTAGCTCCCCATAATGGAATCACTTAATCTTGGAGATGTCCTTTTTCTTCCTCTTCTATAGCCCCTGTTGTCCCACATATGTGAGAGTTGCATCCTCCTCCTCCTCCTCCCTGACACTGACTCCCTTACCACTACTCCCAACCTTGGTCACCCTCCTGAGCTCTTCCCGTCGAAGAGTTGCCCACATCTCCTCCCAACCGAGAAGAGTAGCCCTACCCAAAATACTTTGGACAAATGTCTCCCACTCCTCAGAGACTGCATTCAGGGCAGTCCTGACCATAAACTCTAGATCCACTGTAGACCCCACGAAAGTACGTTGGTCGCGAATTTCCTGCAACCTGAGAAGGAATGGATCTATCTACTCTCCCTTCTGCGTCTGATATGACCTCAGTTGATTTTCCAATAGTATCTTCCGTTGCACGAAAGAGCCCTGGTATAAGGTGGTCAGGGTGTCCTACATCTCCTTTGCTATGTTCTTCTCAGCAATATGTGGTATGATCATGCACTTCGCCCTCACCATTGCCTCCTCATACTTCTCATTCTCAATTGGGTCAACTGGGATAGCCACTACTTTCAAGGCAAATTCCTTGATGCGATGTCGATCCAGGACTGCCAGGATCCTGGCCTTCTAGATGACAAAGTTGGAAGCCCCGCCCAACTTGTCTTGATCCCTCAATTCGTTCACTGCCATTTCAGCTCTTCTTTTGGACTCCCTCTGAGTCTCGACTCCCCTCGTGGAAATCTCCCTCTGAGCCCTGATTTCACTTCTGGAAATCCTCTGAGCAAATTGTCGAACCGCTCCTCTCCAATCCTCCTTGCTAATGCAACTCGGATCTGGATTCCTTGGCTAGAAATCCGTCGAGGTAGTGATTCCCTCTACCTTGGTTCTGCCTCCTTAGACATTGTTCTATATCGACAAAAACAGCGTCCCACCAGCTCTTGAAATCACAATCTGCCCACAGCTCCCCAAGCCCCAGCGACTGAAAAAACTAAGCCTTTCAAGCTCTGCGCAATCCCGACAAACGCTGAATCTGCCCCTCCGGCCAACTACGTCAATCCTACTTGGCTGAGCAGGATGACGTGGCTCTTCGTGAGCCTCTTATGCCTCTCTCTGCCTCTGTGTTGGCCCTTTCCTTGGCTCAAAATGATGACGCAGGCTCTGCGTCACTTCTTCTCTGTTGCTTCTACTCAGGAACAGCGTTGTCTCTCGGGACAGCTGCTTCTGCTGTAGATTTCAAATTTTTGCTGGTGTCTTCAGTCCTCTTGTGATCTTGCAATCCTCTGATACCATGTGGAAATTTCTAAGTCTAACACATCAGAAATCCCTACTGCATTATCTGGTTTATTATCTCCTACTTGTTCTTTCAATTAACAAGTTATTTATCAATATAAATACTGAAATAAACACAAATGCAGCCTTCACACATATACAGATCAAGAACTGAAATAAACTGAGACAACACAAAGGACACCGTTGTTTTTTGGACAACCGTTGCCGGAAAACCCCAATGTAGAAAACCGGTGCAGCAGATATGAGGGTTTTATTACTATGCAGTTTTCTGAATACAACTAGGGTGCCAGAAATGGCTCACCCTTCACAGATTTTCCTTGGCAGAAGTACCTTTCTTTGGAGACAGATATTCCGGCTAATCAGTAACCGAATGAATAGCCTCACAGTGACTTTGACTACTCCCTTAGTTGGACAGCGAAATATGCTCCAAGCTATCCTCGGGAACTGCATCACCCTCCAGAGACTGCATCACCCTTTGCATCAGCTAACCAGCTCTCAGTCTGCCCCAAGAAAATTCCTCAGCACTGCCTCTTCAGCCCAGCATCAGCTCTGCAGCCCTCTGCACTGCCTGTGTTAGCCTTTGCTACCTCTGCGTCAGCCTCTTGGCCCTCTGCGTCTTCTATGTTGACCTCCTTAGCCTTTGCGTCAGTCCTGGTTGCCTCTGTGTCACCCTTCCAAGGCTCTACGTTGTCTCTCCGACACTCTCTCTGCCTCTCTGCTATGTATTCTTGGTCTTCTGCCGAACTGCCCCTCGCTGCAACAGATCTCTAACTCGATTTCCTCAGCAAACCCAGCCCCAGAAAATCGAATTCTCGATCTCTCTTGGTGTATCTCCAATTAACCCTCAAGCCTCCTCTTATATTTTTCCTGTTGACGATTCAACGACCGAGATTAAGTCCCTAATCAACAACTAAGATTAGATATGGCTTGATTCTCGTTATTTAGAACTTTCTCACCCATATTATATTAATACACATTAATACTTTAATTTTCCTAAGTTTAGACTTAGGATCTCATTAAAAATATTAATTATTTTAATATCTCTTCTTCTGGGTAGAATTTCTCCAAACATTTTCTGGGTCTTGGAATCTCATGTGCCTTAGCCTCTCCAACAATTTTCACGGCTAGAGCACATCCAATGCTACCAAAAATCAACAAGGGCAACATCATTACTCCATTATTTCCTTCTTCATAGGCCAAGATAAATGTCGATGAACATGGCCAAAAAAAGTTAAGCATTGTCCTAAGCAAAAAGCTTGCAATCTTACCTCCAAAACTATATCCAAATCCTTCAAATTTTGGCACACTCTAAGAATTTATTTACTACCAAGGTGTAAAAGTCCCCAAACACAAGAAGATAACCTCATGCAAGTCTGTAGCATGGTTAGCCTAATTGACTAGCTTGTACAATTGGGTTGAGTACCTCTATATACTCCCTTCCTCAAAGTCTTTAATGCAAGTATGAATACCTCTATAAATTCACAATCATGTCAAATCACCAAGGTTTATTCAAGCCTTTTGGAGGAAGCTCAATCAAACAAAATCTAATTGCACAACACATAATGAATCTTGCCAAATGAGGGTTATAGTGCCAACTCAATTGTTGAGGTTACAAAATGTGTTGAGTTTGCTCCCCTAAACTTAGAAGAATGCAACCCAAAGAATTACCCATTGCTAGTCAAATCATCCCCTTTGCTACTTACATCAATAGGATTAGAGTTGCTACTAAAAGATGGAAGATTATGATCATATGCATGTGGATGCTTATGATTCTAGATACACAAGAAGTGTACAATTACTTGTTGATTACCATTACTTGTTTGTTTGTTCTTGGATCATTGTTCGCCTAGTTGATGGCTCTCCACTCGAGATAATTCATTTTTAGCGTGAGAGAATCTTGAACTCTACAAGCTTGGGGAAGTTGGTGTGGAATTCAAGCTCTTGGTCTACTGTCTACCCATCTTTTATTCATGGTTTAAGGTGGCTTTCCCTTTGGTCATGATTCATAGCATCGAGTTGTTCCAGGAAGGATTTGACCCATGTTGAATTCTAGCCCCTTCTGAATATGGAGGATAAGAGTAACCAAAGGCAACGCCATTTTGCAAGATTGTGGATATCCATTGAGCAATATGGAGGCATGAAAACCTTATATACAGTGTTGCACGAAGCGCCCCCCCCCCCCCCCGGATCGAAGCTCCGAAGCGCGCCCCGTACGGAAGCGCCTAGGAAGCGTCGTACGAAGCGCGCTTCGTGAAATTTTTAGCGCTTCCTGGAATTTCCGAAGCGCGCTTCATACGGCGCTTCGGGCCGCCGAAGCGTGGCGCTTCGGAGCAGGAAGCGTGCGCTTCACGCACGCTTCCGTACGCTTCGGGGGAAAGGGGTGCGCCCAAGGGAGAAAAACACATTTTTTTTAATTTTTTTTTTAAGTTATGTTCACTCAACCTTAAGGGGGTGGGTTAGGGTGAGGTTAGAGTGAGGTTAAGGTGAGGAATGAAAAGAATAAAGCCCCCATTCATTCCTCATTTTCTCACTTTGAGTTTATGAGAGTTGGAGAAGAGAAGAGAGGAGAGGAGAAGAGAAGAGAGGAAAGGAGAGGAGAAGAGAGGAGAGCTTGGAGGAGTGAAGAAGGAGGAGCTAAGAGAAGGAGGAGGAGCTTGGAGCAAGAGCTTGGAGGACTTCATCTACAAGAGCTAAAGAGGTAAGTTCAAACCCCAAACTCCCTTGTTTTTTTGAAAAAAAAATTGTATTTTTCTCCTCCCTCTCCTACTCTTTCCCATTGTTTCTACTTGCTCCTTTATTTACAGGTTGTCGTTGTCCACCACCTATATCCATATTCCAAGATGGTGTTCTTTTGGCTTCTATGTATCATTCCACTCTTGGTTTTAATGATGGCAAGGGTGAGGAATAGAAGGGAAGAAACAGAAGAGGACATTGGTGATGGTCCTAATAGTAGTGACCCAATGTATGATGAGGAGGAAGGGTTTGAAGAGGAAGGGGATGAACTTGAAGGGGACACTGAAACACAAGATGGGAAAGCTACATCAACACCCTTGTGGAACTATGTGACCAAACTTGATGGGGGAAAGGGTGGTGGATCTTACAAATTTGTGTGCCCTCATGGTTGTCATGGAGGAAAACCATATTGTGGTTCATATACCCGTCTGAGGAGGCATCTTTGTGGGGTGCTGGACAGTGATGAAAAAAAGGGTTCTGTGGGGGTACAAATTTGCCCAAACATTTCAACTGAAGAAAGAAGAAAATACATCCAAATAGAGATGGCTGCACAACAAAAAAACAAGAAACAAAAAACTCATTCTGAATCAAGTGCAACCTCTAAATTTGGTAGTTGCTCATCTCCTCATGGTACTTCTGCAAGCTCTGGAGGTAGAAGAACAATAGGGGATTTCCTTAATGTTGCTGGGAGGGATGATGTGGATGCAAAGATAGTCCGTTTTCTTTGTGCTTGCGGTGTACCATTCAATGTGCTTCGCTCTCCCTATTGGCATGAAATGGTAAAGGCCATCAATGAAGCCCCAAAAGGATACAAGGCCCCCAACTATTAGAAAGCTAGAACAGTGTTATTAGAAAGAGAAAAAGCTAAGGTTCAAAGAGCTTTGACACGTTTTACAAATGAGTGGGTAGATTCTGGGGTATCCATTGTATCAGATGGGTGGACAAATATTAGAAACCAACATTTGATAAATGTTCTTGGTGTTTCTTCTAGTGGTGCAGTATTTATTGCATGTCATGACTCCTCCTCCATCACTGCATCTGCACAAAACATTGCAGATCTCCTATTGAAATCAATCAAAGATGTTGGTCCGAATAATGTGGTTCAAGTGATCACAGATAATGCAACAAATTGTAAGGCAGCAGGAAAAATTATTGAGCGTACTCATCCACACATCTTTTGGTCTGGGTGCCTGGTTCACACATTGAACCTTTTGATGCATGATATTGTGAAACACAAAGAATGTGGGTGGATTGCTGAGGTTTACAGGAGAAGGAAGCAGCTCATTAAATTCATCACAGGGCATACAAGGGTAAACTACTTCTATGGCACTTACTCCAAGTTGCAATTGCTTAAAATTGCAAAGACAAGATTTGCTAGTTATTACCTCACCTTTAGGCGGCTAGTGAAGGTGAGACAAGCTTTAACTAATCTGGTGTGTGCTGAAACATGGGATGAAATTAACACTGACATAGATGGTGCTAATGCAGTCAAGGACACTGTTCTTGACAGTTACTTTTGGGGACAGGTTAAATATGTTTTGCAATTCACCAAACCAATTTATTACATGATCAAGTTTGCAGATTCAAATCGACCAGTAATTGGGGAGGTGTATGAGCAAATGGATAGCATGTTGGGGCAGATTAAAGACATTGTTGAGCCTAGAGATATCAACTTGTACAATTATATTCGTGTAGAGGTGCAAAACCGATGGGAAATGCTAAATGTTCCATTGCATGCATTAGCATATGTTTTGACACCTAAATACTATCATCCATCATGGCTTTCAACACCAGCACCTGGGGGGGGGAGCAGGAGAAAACCACACCAAGATCAAGAGGTTCACCAAAAATATATGGCTGCATTGAGTAAATTAATCCCTGATGAGGAGGAGGCTGCATTGGTACGGAGACAGGTGAGCAACTATACGCTCAACACTGGTCCATTTGGGAGCATGCATGCAATTAAAGATCGAGAGACTTTTTCTGCTCTTGAGTGGTGGAACATGCATGGAGGGGGTACTCCACTTCTACAGAGTTTGGCATTGCGGGTGCTATCACAGGTGGTAAACACTTCTTCTGCAGAGAGGTGTTGGAGCTCTTATTCTTTCATCCACAGTGTTAAAAGGAACAGGTTGAATTTAGACCGGGCAGAGAGCTTGGTTTATGTTCATTACAACTTGCGATTGTTGTCCCATTACTGTGAAGATGCAAAGTCTAATAAAGACTTGTTGATTTGGGACAAGAATCCAGAGGAGCCCAATTTGGAGGATGGAGTGTTGCGACTAGAGCAATTAGAGGATGCTCTTATCCAGGTATGTCCATTGTGGTATGAATTTTCCAATTTTCCCTTATAAAGCATTTCTCTAATTCATGTTTTTAATTTTTTTGTTAACTAGTGTTTTTTTTTTTGCATGAATTTTTTGAGCGATTCTAGGATGATGATGACCGTGTTGATATGCCACCACCCCCACCCCCATCTGGTCCCTTGGTTCCTAGGTTCCATGGTTCAACACCAACAGCAGGGGGTTCTTCTTCATCAGTGTCAGTGCCACGACTTCCACAGGCACCATCTTCTTCATTGCCACCACGTGGAGGCCCGCCACCACGTTCTATTCGTGGTGGAAGGAGGAGAGATTAGTAGATATATTCACAATCTACTACTTTTTGTCATAGATTACTCATTAGACTTGTAGACTTGTGAATTTGAATTTTGAACCTTTTTGGCTTGGCGGTGACCAAGTGACATATTTTGTAAACATTATTATTTGAATTTTGGACATGACAAATGTTGACAGTTGCTCACTTGCTAGATAAATCATAATATGCTCTATGTTTTATGTTTTATAATATGCTTAAATGTTTTATGTTTTATAATATGCTTAAAAATTTGATGTATGTTTGTAATAGCTAGAATATAGATGATTGTTGTACATACTAGTAACTACAATGGAATCATGGATGCCATATCTATCTTGATTTATACAAAAATATGCATGTTTTCATGTCTTCTACAATTAATTTGGTATTTGGGATGTTTGTTTTGAGTATAAATGCAAAAAAATATAAAACATATATATATATAGCAGACGCTTCCGCGGACGCTTCGCTTCCTAGATTTTTGGAAAATGGCGCTTCGGCGTCCCCGCTTCCAAAAAACGCTTCCGCTTCGCTCCCGCTTCGTGCAACATTGCTTATATAGCAAATAATAAGTCTAGTCTAGCCTAGCCCACAAGATTTCCTCTCAAGAAGAATCTCAGAACAATGAGCATGCAAATATCTTGGAAATTACAATCCACCAAAAGAGGCAAATTGAAAGGCTAAAGGAAAATGCAATATGCTTCATCAACTAATAATAAAGCTGGCAAGGAGTTCTCACTTTGCAGTTTCATCTCAAGGAATGTCAATAGGTTTCGCACGTAAAGAAGCACAAAGAAGAGTCAATCTAGCAAGCACCTAGTGACTTCAAGCCAGCTCCAAAGGAACCACAAGAAGCTCACAGTGATCGTGAACTTTGTTTAATTTCAAGTTTTCTAAATATTGAGAAAATCAATATTGATTTTATGACAACTTTATAATATTTATAAAAGTAAAATCTTGAGAAACTCCTTTGCAAAGGAAAGAACAAAGCTTACCAAACTCAATTTCTTTTAATGGTGCATGCTTTTGAACAATTAGACTTCAACCAACTACTTTTTTGTATTGTTATACTAAAAAATATGGTTACAGCACTACTAGAATTATGCTAAAATATTGGCGTAGGGCTCTGGGTAAGGCATCTACTAGTAATTTGTGGGGAATCATACACCGATGCAATAACAGTTGTGCAAAGCAAGGTTTCTAGAAGATTTGATCCAAATATATTTAGACTTTTGCATGAATTTGCAAAGCTAACTTTTGAGAGTCATTTTGCAACTAACTTCTCTTCAATATTTTCAATGGTCTCTAGGCATCACCAACACCATTTATTATCTTGGTATAATTATGATAATTATGTGATCCCACTTGATATAATTATGTAATTTGTTGTAATACTTGAGGATCTTATTGCACTCAACTTCATAGATATCATGCCTCACCATTAGATTATGGAATTCATTGATGTAATCCTAATTATTTAGTTTGTACTACACAAATGTTGCCACATGAATTATTAATCTCTATTTACTTCAATTGGTAAAAAAAACGTTGTGCAATACCTCCAAGTATTAGCTCTATGACTAAATTGGATTACTTTCATCCTCAGATTGTCTGCTATGTGATTCTCATTAGCAAAATGTGATAAATGCAATTTTCAAAGTATCAAACAGACTCTTTTGATGGTGTGAGAATTGATTTACTACGAAATAGGCTTTGAATTGCTAGAGCTAGTGATCCAACACTTATACATCAATCTTTGCCTCCCACTATGGGGTTGACTTGCACCTTAAATGGAGTGTGCCAACCAAAACCAATTAGTCTTAGGTGACAAAGATGAAGATGATCGCAAAAATCTCACAATATTTGGGCAAACTAATTATAGATTTCTTCTTTTGGCCCTATAAGGAATTAATGATACTAAATAAAATAAAATAAAAAATTGAACAGGTTTGTGTTAGGGATGATGATTGAGCTTGTGTTAGTCACCATTTGAGATTGTTGAAACTTAAAACTTAAGGAAGACCACGTTAAGGAGTTGTTGGTTGAACTCCATGCTACCCATATTCCAATCTCATCCACTTGGGCATTCAACACATGTTGCCCTAAAGCTTCTTTAAACCCAATGATTTGAACCACTTGTGCATCAATATCACTAATTTAAGCCCTCAACTTTTGTTTTAATACCACTAATTTGAATCCTTGAGGATATTTGGGAAACAATTACAAGCTTGAGGAAGCCTCCAATTATGAAAAAAGGTATTTATACATTAAACAAAAAGCATAAATTGGGCATGAAATAAACAAAGAGAGATTTGAGGCCAAATAGCAGGCAAGAAATGTATTACTCAACTAGAAGAATACGATGAATCTCTAGGAAGAGATGTATCAAACATCTAAAGCCTCAATGCAAACTCTTCAACTTTTAGAGAATTAAAGCCCCAATATATACAAATGTTGTTACAAAATACATGGATGAGAAGAATTCATTTATTGAGTAGAAGAACAAAAACTTACAATTAGGTGGTGGAGATACAATGTAGGTTCATTGCAATGAAGTTGTATGACACAAATTTGTGTTACTTAGCAATATGTTTTGACGACTTAGTCAAGTCAATCCTGTGTGTATCCAATGCCATGTATTTTTCAATTGTCTATAGAAATCTTTTGAAATCAAATAATTCAGAAATTTCAACTTTCTCATAGAGCTTTCCCAAATATTAACCTTGTGAATTCTAGGCCTTAGGGCTGTTATTAAATATGATAAAACCAGTAGCAATAGTAGACAATATTTCACCTTTTAACATCACCAATCAACAAGGCCATCCAATAGAAAATATAACAAATATATGCCAAGAAGTTTTAGCCCTATAAGGCAATCTTACCGTGCAAAACCAGATATAAAATTCACTTTATGACAGCAGATATTAGAGCAGTAAATCTGCTCTATCTTCTTCGAGAATAATGTTAAATAACTTAATAATTTCAGCCTCATGTCAAATCAACATGACATACTAGTGTTGAACATTACCAAACCATGAAGATAAAGATAGCTGAAAATCAAATTTGCAATAAGACAATTTTGGACAACTGAAAACTATATATATATATATATATATCTTAGCCTCATCCTAAGGCTAGTACAATCCTCTAGATCTCACAAACCCTAGCTAGGTAAAACTACGAAAAAGTCTAGCCAAGCCCAAGGAGCTCCAACAAGCAACAGTCAAAATAGCAAGTCTTCCAAGGCGAGATGTCTCCTCTTCACCCCTCAAAAAGTATAATCTAGGGCTTAATACAAAGCCCTAGCTCCAATGTCTCCAAGAGATGAGACCTTGACCCTAGTACTCAACATGCTTCACAAGCTCAAAAAAGCCCTAGCACCTTCAAGACGAGAGAGAAAATAAAAAGATGAAGAACAAGGAGGGAGAGAGAGAGAGAGAGACTGGAGCACTCCTCTCCTCACATCTCTAACATAAGATGATGAAGTAATAATTAGTTAATGAAGTGATAATGAGCTAATGAAAGGACTCTCTCCTTCCTTTATATGGGAGGCCATCAAAACATATGTGGGTTTAAACCCTTGCAAGCAACCTACAAAGCCATAAGTAGGCTCACACATGTGAAGCACAAAACTCCAAGGGTATAGATGTCAAGCTCCAATGTGATGTTGTACAAAATAGAGGCTCCAATGTGAACTCCACAAGATGTGTCCAACACTCCTCCTACACCTCCAAGGACTCCAACGCTCCTCCTAAACCATGTGCTCTAATGGGTCCACTTCCCATACATGAACACTTTAACAACCAAGGCATCCTAAGCCAACTCCATGGATCCATGCAAGCATCCAAGCTACCCAATGTTGTCTAGGGTTCAACACCCTCCTCATGAATGCCAAATGCTCCTCCTCCAACATAGGGCATCCTCCAAGCAAGCAACCTCCACCATGTGGCCAACATGTAGAATGTCACCAAGTTGTCTAAAGATATCCAACACTCTAAGAAAGAATGGCATGCAAACACCCAATTAAGGTCAAGCCATCTCCAATATGCAAATCCATTATGTACCATCTAGGGGGTGCTCATACCTCTAAGAAAGAATGGCATGCAAACACCCAATTAAGGTCAAGCAATCACTAAGTAAGCCATCTCCAATATGCAAATCCATTATGTACCATCTAGGGGGTGCTCATACCCCCTATGCCCCAAATCTCATGAAGCACCCCAAGATGGTGTAAACACTTGGAGTAACCCTAAAAGCTAAGAATCCTTGGCCTAGCACCATCATAGGTCTAGAGTTGTGCAATGACAATACTACCTCCTAAGCTCTTCAATTTATCAATCAAGTAGGATTCCCCTAAAACATTGACTTGAACAAACCCTAAACCGTGAATATCGTTTCTTTCAAGACATCGAACTTGGCTTCCAAAATTCCATACCTCTTATTGTTGCTCTTTGTATATGCTATGAAATAATTTTCCTTTTTCCTGTGGGCTTCAAGCTACTTGTGAGTTTACAAACCTATTAGTCTCCTCGGTTTCCACTTCCATTTTATATTCCCAGTCTTCTTTCCAGCCTTCCCACCTCCAAATAGATAAAGACAAAGCCTCTTAAGTCTTAGTGGTATGGTAATCACATCTTCTCAAACTCATGTCTCTTGTTTTACATGGAAAACAATGATATGAGTCACAATCAAAGCTAGCCATGGGTGAAAGAGATTAAATTGATTCCTCTCCACAAAATTACACTAAGCCAAAACCCAACTCCAAGCCAAACCAATTCCTCTCCACAAAACACCAAGCCAAATCCCAACTCCAAGTCGAACCAATTCCTCACCACCAAATGCCTTAGAGATCCCAACTCGCTTTTCAACAAGACATTCAATGCAAATTCAAGAGAGGATTGTAATCTACAGTAAGCGCAGGAACTCTAGACTTTGTCTCACCTCTTCCCACTGCACAAAGAAATCAAACAAAGAAGAGCAAGAGCTCGTGTTCTATTCCCTTAAACCCTCATTTACCCCACCATCCCATCTTGATTGCCACAAAAGAACTCGACAACAATGGTACTCCTGTTCATTGGGATATTAATGCCCATCTCTCCACCCACCTCACAGCACACCACATGTCACTCTAATTTGTGTCCGTTGAAATTCAAACAAATGTCATGGGTTGAGTTGTTTGATGTCACCCCTCATTTAACTTGATTTTGCCCATTTCAACTACAACTACTTCATTAGCTGTGGAGTATGCCAAATGATTGTGAACTCTCAATACCTAATAGAACTAAATAGTATCATATTTTGCTGCCATTGCTTGCACCCTTTGGATAACCTACTCGATCTAATGCCTTTTGGCACTGAATGGTAGTGCACAAATCAAAAATAATGATTGTGGAATCCCTTACCACTATGAGATTGACTATCCTTCTGTTTTTTAACAAGTTCAGACCCTGATAGAGAGCCAAGGCCTCTGCCTCATTGTTAGTGGCTACTCCAATCCCCATGCAAAGCTTAATATCTGATTTTCCTCGGATCGGTGATATTCCCCTGCACTGCCTGCCGTATATTCTTTTTATTTTATTACTAAGGTTGTATATTTTTAAATTTTTCAATTTGACTGACCCCAATTTTTTCTTCTATTTAATTTATTACGGGCAGATATTAGGTCACAAATCTCAGACTGAAATCACTTCGTCCATTCTCATGCCTTTTCGGATATTGAGTTTGGAAACTTGGAAATTAACCACGAGGTGCTTTCCCTTGGAGGCTAGGTGATTTTCACAGAAAAGACACCCTTCCCTTTGCACCCTCAGCCAAACAAAATTCTTAGAAATAATGACAGAAGTTTCTCGAGGAATTTGACCATTAATGGCGCTTGCAAATCTTTTGGATATTGATAAATTTCTCTTATTTTCTTCTCTTTTTTATAAATGCTAAAAGGTTACTACACACTTCCGGACCATAACCTTACTAAACCCATTAATTCAATCTTGCGAGATGTTCACTAAATTTCTACATTAACGTTCTGAAACTAACGAAGAGCAGTTAAATTTGTCAAATGCTTACTACAGAACAAAATACATCTACAGAACAAAATAATTTACCTAGTCCTACATTGAAAAAACATAATTTCTTTCTTTCTTTACATGTGTTTGATCCAGCTTACCCAATCTTTAATAAACATTGAAAGAACAAACTCGAATTAAATGCGCTTAAGCCTGCCAAAAGTTCAATAAATACGCCACTGCAAAGCCAAACCTAAACGAACACCATATTCAAACTTCCTTACCTTGACCTTAGAAGGATCGATGGCAAGGGGGTGATCCTGCACAGCGCAGAGAGCTGTAACGACCTCGGCCGCAGTTTGAATACAACGCAAGAACGGGGAACAGATCACTCTAGTTATATTCCACCCCTGCGTTCTCAGCCTTTCGCCCGTCTCCCGAGCCTCTTTTTTGCCAGCATCGGTCAACGGAGGATCCCAGGGCCTCTGTGCCGAGCGAATCCACTCCGGATCGTAATTGTCCATCCTTTCTCCGTGCCTCATCACGAATAAATTCTGCACGAATGGCCCTGTTTTGCTACTGGATTCCATGCTGCGAATCCTAACAATACCACGAACAAGAGAAGACTTTGAAAATCTCTGTCTTCGATTGAGGATTCGAACACTGGACTCCCCCTGCTTGATATTGTAATTGATGCAGGTAGGAGATTGAGAGTAAGACTTCAAAGGTTCGATACAGTGGTGGGAATATCGTGTCCTGGCCAGATTGGGGCATAGACTTCGCATAGCAGACAAATTATTCAAAATTACTCCATTATATTCGTCCGTTTTATATTTAGATAATATTAGAACTTATAGTAGCAAGAGAGATCTCTGGCATTGAACTCCTTTGATTCGATTTCCAGGTAAGTTGATCCGTCTACGTTTCAATCTCGATTATTGTTCGGAATTGGAAATTCGCTTTTTTTTTACCTAATCTGAGGAGATCGTATGTTTGAAGAGAATGATATTAATTGAATTTAGGCTTCTATTATCTATATTAGGAAAACTATTTTGTTTACTTGTGGGTGATCGTTATCATGAAAATTAT
The DNA here is from genome assembly GCA_031772625.1 of Pinus tabuliformis. Classification (NCBI taxonomy): domain Eukaryota; kingdom Viridiplantae; phylum Streptophyta; class Pinopsida; order Pinales; family Pinaceae; genus Pinus; species Pinus tabuliformis. Next base: position 832,165,323 of record CM062816.1, read on the forward strand.
TACTTGTGGGTCATTTTTATTATGGGATGAAGAATTAGATTTTAGTAATAAGTTAAATAGATAAATGATAAAAATTTAACTATTATAACGGTTAGATTTGACTAAATAAATAATATTTAAAAAAATGTTAAAATATAGATTTTAATGTTAAATTAAAGAAAAAGAAAATTTTAATGAAATGAATATCTATAAATAAAAATAGCATTTATGTCAAATCTAAATAATTAATATAATAAAATAAAAATAATATCTCTGGTCAAATTTAAATAATCAAAACAAATCATTCTAAAAACTTAAAAATAAATAAACAAATCAAATAATCAAACTTAAATAAAAAATATTTGGATCAAATATAAATAATCAAAACCCTAAAATAAAAATAATATTTTGATCAAACTTAAATAATCTAAACAATTAATACTAAAAATTTAAAAATAATAAATGGTCAAACTTTAAAAAAAAAAAAAAATATTAATTAATTAAATTAAATAAATATCTCAGATTGGATGCTTTTATGATTCTGATTTGTTGATCTTGCTCTCCAATCTTGTCCTAATGATGAACCTCGATAGATAGGTGATTTGTTGACCTTGCTCTCCAACCTTGCCCTAATGATGGATTTGTTGACCTTGCTCTCCAACCTTGCCCTAATGATGAACCCAGGGTCAAAACCCATAGACCCTAAGATTTCTATGTGATTTCTCCAGAAAATCTTTTCTTAAACTAAATAAATAAACTAATAATGAAGAAAATAAATTAATTAATCGTTTATTAGTAGTCAAGATAAAAATACAAATATATATGTATATATATGTATATATATATGTATATATATGTATATATATATATATGAAATAAATAAAAACTTAAGAAGAAATGTCAAGGGTCCAACAACTACTAATTTTCCAGTCATCATCTCTATTCAGATTTTTTGGCCTCTTTTCAGTATCTATAGCTTCCCTAAACTTATGGTGATGGAAATGATCTATCTTAGCAATGACTCGGGGTGGACTTGGGCGTCTTCAATGTAGATGTGGTGTTTTGTCTTTTTCGCATGTTCTGTTAATGTTGAGAAGTGGGTCCTCCCATGTTTGATGTTTGTCGCATGTTCCTGAATCCTTTGATTTATTGAGTGGTCAGTTTCACCAACATAGGGTGTCCCGCATGAACAAGGAATTACATAAACCTTTCATATTCTTTGGGTCCACCGCGTCTTTTACAGATGTTTGGGAACTTTGAATGGTGTTAAGGGGCCTAAAGGTTGAGGGAACCTTGTGCTTTCTTAGGATCCTTGCAATCTTGTCAGTGGTCCCTTGTATAAAAGGAAGGTGTACCCCAGAAAACCGATCATTGGGTTCTTTTTTAATCTTGGAACCCCTGCCAGCTTTAAGGAAAGCCCTAAGACATTAGAGCTTATTATAACCATTATTTTTGAAAACCTTGAGGAGATGGGTTTTCTCATCTTCAAGGTGACTTTCATCAGAAACTCTAAACGCACGAGTGGCTAAAGTGTTGAGAACACCCAACTTTTGAGCAAGGAAATGATGGGACTTAGCGTGAAGATACTGCTCTATGTGAGTTTTCTTCTGAAAGACCTGGTGTGAGAATGATCCATCGTCCTTCTTTGAAATAAGGATGTCAAGAAAAGGAAGACTCCCATTGATTTCACATTCCATAATAAACTTTATGAATAATTATTGTATGGAAATTGTGTTATTGATTGGCATATATTAATCGCATATTGTGTTAGCTTATATATATATATATATATATATATATATATATATATATATATATATATATCTTCTTTCTCTGTAATATCGATTCTATTGTATTGTGTGGAGTTTTTGTTATGCTAGTGTTATTCATCAAATCCTTATTATTAATTGTAATGTCCCCAATTAAATTAATTTTGGCTAAGAAGAATTTCCATTTTTTCCATTGGGTGTTGGGAAATATTTTGGCAGGTAAACTTAGGAAAAGTGGGTGGAGGGAGTCTCCACTTAATTTTTGGAGAGATGGAGGCCACCGACATTAAAGAAAAGGAAAAATTAAATTAGTAGTGGGATGTAGGTGGGCACCCAAAAAGGGGAATTCAACCCCCTTAGGAAAATTGAGCTAGGGAGAAGGAGGTCGAATTGGTGGGGCCCATGAGGAGAGAAAGGGGGCAACAAATATAAATAGAAGGAAGAGACATCATTTTGGGATTTTTGACATTTTGATAACTAATTGTCACTCTAGTTGTTTCGCTGAGTTACAAGTGCTGCTTAGCAAAAGAGCTTCCCAAGGAGTGAAGCTCAACCTTTTTTCGGGGGACTTCGAATGCCACCCTAGGAAGGATTTTCTCTTGCTTTGGAGGTTGGGAGAGGGACATCACATAGGTACACGATATTCTAGTTCAGTTGGGACGCAGAGGGAGAGGCCATGCAATCATTGGGAGAATTGGTGCTGGAAATTGGAGTCTTTATTGCTGCAGGGGTCTTCTTGGTCAAATTCTAGCCAAAGGAGGGAAATTTTGGGAGGCAAAAGGGAGTCCCTCACTGTTGTATGAATTGTTATATCTTGCTTCTGCGTCATCCCTCACAGGCTTGAGCAATTCTTCTTGGGTGATTTTTGAGTGGGGTGTTGGTTGGAGGATTTAGGAGCTGAGCTACTAGGATTTCATTTAGAGGGAGATTGTGGGGAGATTGCTAGCATTTTGGAGCAGCAATTCATCATTTTCTGCTACAGGTGGAGCATTTTGGTATTTGAGGAGGGCCAAGCTATTTGGGGTCGAATTTGGAGGGTCAAAACCAGAGCAAACCCTTTCTGGGTTTTTTTTGGGTTTTTGACAAGGATCACAGCAATTTTCTGGGCAGTTTTGAGGGGCCAAGTTAGCCAGTAGTGCAGAAAAACTAGGCCAACGCATATTTCTGGAGGAACAAACTATTGCAGCAGTTGGGTATTGAGAGATTGATCACCTGGGGCTTGTAGCTTGCCTTGAGCAAGCCCATGTGCACTCCTTCCAATTTATTGTACTCCAGTAGTTTACTTATAATAAAATTGATCATTTTGGTGTTGCAGAGCATTTTTCTGTTCATGGGTGTTTGTTGAAATTTATTGTGTTGTTATTTTTGTGCATGTCTTTGATTATCTCTATAAAATTTCTATTTGGAATATTACAGTGGTATCAGAGCATGATCTTGGCCAGCTGTGGGGGAGCTAGCAAGATCATGGAGGATTTGGCCATGCATTCATAGTGATTGGTGAATTTATGGGCACTCCGATGACACCGAAAGGGAAGAGTACACAAGGGAACATGGAGGAGTTGATGAGGGAGAACAGACTGTTGAGGAGGAAAAACCAACAAGTCCTAGAGAGAATGCAACAAATGATGGGGACGTTGAGTCATACCCAGCAGAGAAGCCATGTGCATGTGCACACAGCCCAGCAGTACAACACCCATACATATGGCCAATTTGGTTGTCCTACCATGTGTCATTTTCTAAATGAGCCAAAAGAGAAGCATGGGTCAAGGATGAGATCATCCTGTAGAGGAGGACAGTTAGAGGGTGAGACCACGGGGTGTTTCTACTGGTGGAGACTGAGCTTTAGATGTGAGGAGCCTGAGGAGGAGATTGAGCATGAGGACACACAGGATGGTGAGGGGCACATCGATATACCTGGTGTGGCGCAGGAGTCACCATTGTTGGAGACCTCTTTGGTAGTTCCAGCTGACACCTTGGTTGAGGGAGTAGAGCATACACTCGAAGGGCCATCTATTGATGAGATGTCGATAGTTGATGAGGTACCCAGTGCTATGACCAAGGTTCTAGGCGATGGCCTCCCACAAAAGCTTGATGAAGTGCCTGGAGGCATACAGGTCATTGACGAGGTATTAGAAGAGATGGAGGGGTCCAGAGCGGTGACTGAGTTTACAGATGATAGCCGCCCTCCACAATTTCATCAGTTTCGGGCCGACCTTCTAGCGTTGAGAAAGAAGGCCACGACAGTGCAAGAGGCCATTCTGCAACAGAATGAGGAGCTGTAGGGCATGAAAACAGTTTGTGTCGAATCAATGGCTAAACTGATTTGCGTTGGGGAGCGGTTGGGTTCCCTAATGGTTCAGCAGGAGTGCACATTGGAGCGACGGGGTAGCCCTACTCAGACATACATAGATGATGCTAGTAGCACTAGTAGGTTACCACTGCACATTGGAGAGGGAGAGGCAGAGTCACCTCGACAGATTGTATGCGTTGACCAAGATGGTGAGATGAGGCAACATGAGCTCCATAGGGTTGAACCTTTACAGGATGGAGGGTTAGTCCAGTGTACAGGAGTTCATGCTCTCGATCCTTCCCTTGGGGTTGGATGGCAAGAGATTTTGAGTTGGTGCTCGATGGAGTGGGCTAGGCATATGGAGTTGGTCATAGGTCGAGGTGAGAGTCAGCAGGCACATTCAGGCATCGGGGATACTAGAGGCCCAGGTTGGCATTGGGATCCAAGTGGGACTACCTACCACTTACCAGATATGCAGATTGACTACAACATTAGTGGTATATTTGACCCAGCGGTTGAGCACAAGCATTCGTTAAGGGAGTCTCAGTCAGCGCTAATGGTCGGTCAGTTTGTGAGGGGACTCCCTAGGTTTTTTTGGTATGATGGTCATACATTGGATCACAGGATGATCAACATACTCTGGCAAGAGTCTGTTGGAGGTGGCATTGGCAGGCCACTAGATAGTACCTTGTTTGGGGCCAAGGACTCTCTGCAGTTAGTTGGGACTCAACGGTCATTGAGGAGCAGCACAGTGGTGGCATCTCCATTGGTACATACGGGGATTCTCCTCTTGTGTCTCTCAAGGAGGATTTGGAGGCAAGGCCCATGCATTAGAGGGTACGACGATACGACAATGGAGGAGGCGATACCGGTAGGGTGCAGGTCGACATGTACTATCTCAATTTTAAATCCTGTCATTCAATGGCGTGTAGCAGCATGTAGCATTGAGCAGTGGTTTGTTGACGAGCACGTAGATGCATGGTGGTGTGTTGTGGTGCGCGAGTTTACACCATGGAGTGAGAGGAGGCGTACCATTGGATGCAGCTCACCCCGTATGGATGGGCGCGCTATTGAGCATCTGGGGACATCCTGCTCAGCAGAGTCAGGTCTTCGATGGAGTTATCAGCAGGACCAGGACAGAGAGAGGGGCATCCATGGGATTACCTTTCTGTGTCCATGCAGACTCTTGGTCATACTCGTGGGGACTTACATACCTATCGCTCTCCAGCATGGCTTACAGTTGTTGAGGGTTGGGTTGTTGCCCCATGATGCCCTTAGTACAGGTAGCAGGACATGGGAGGCTCACCCTAGACAGTTGGATGAGACACAATGTTTCATGGGCAGGAGGGAGACGCTCCAGTTGACGCATTTGGTGGGTGCACGAGCTGACAAATACCGACTTAGGGATAGCGTGGTCTACTGCCGAGGGAGCATATGTTCCACCCCTAGGCTCACACTTGGGGAGGTGATCGCTAGGGAGATGCATGATACACTTTTGGCGAGGCAGTCTGAGGCGCTACATATGCATGAGGGACAGTGGATGGTAGACTTCATCTATAGGAGGGTGTCTAGACTCCCAGCAGTGTTCGGGTGCATCATCAGGAGTTGGGATAGCAAATTTCACTGTGCGGTTTGGCAGGAGCAGGGTAGATTGGCATGCATGGGACAGAGTCCTGATACTTGGGGTCCACCTATGGGATACATACAGGGGTCAGAGATGAGGGCTAGGTGGGTTCTAGTAGGTAGCAGTGCTACGCAGTGGCAACCGGTAAGGAATGGGAGTTGTGAGCTCCCAGTACGATTGGGGGATCCAGGGATCTGGTTGGCGAGTGGATCACTCCACTTCTCGATGGGAAGGGTTACGATGGAGGGTGATCCAATTCTTTCCCAGGCTGACACATGGGGAGTCACTAAGACCTTCGTTATATGGCGAGGCAGGTTGCTGCTCAGGATCGAGGCTAGACGTGGAGTGGTGGACTCGAGCATTATAGATTTTCCCTAGCAAGTTGGTTTGTGCACTGATTGAGATAGATATAGTGGTCGAGTGTTACCAGAGTGGAGGGTCTAGTACGAGCATGTTCAACAATCAGGCATGACCGGGGTGTCACGATGTCAGCAGGATAGGTTCCTTTTGCGACGGGCAGGGGATTCTGGCATAGGAGGGCTTAACAGTTCAACTACCCATAGAGGTGAGTTGGTTTCTATAGGGGAAGGTCATCGAAATATTCCATTGGGTTTTAATGATTCGTTGATGGTGTGGGGAACTTCACTGGCGTGGCAGGGTGATCAGCAGGAGGAGATTAGGGGAAGCTCAGGAAGATGAGGGGTCAATCCCACCATGATTGGATTGCATCTTCGGGAGTCCACTCCTGAAGCACACGAAAGGGACTATTTGATAAAGCAGTTTCAAGAGGAGATGATCAAGATCTTATACTACCACGATGCTCTACTTAGTGGCAGTAAGCAAAGGGTACCTGGTGTCTATGATAAGTTGGAAAACGAGTCGAGTAATGGATACCTCATGCAGATCAGGATGGCTGGGTGGTACATTTGGGACCCTGGTATTGTGTAAAGAGATTGTTGGTGTCAATTGAATGAGAGGGTGCTTGTTCAGGCATTGTTTGAGGACAGGAAGGTGGGGAGGACTGTAATGTACCCAATTAAATTAATTTTGCTAAGAAGAATTTCCATTTTTTCCATTAGGTGTTGGGAAATATTTTGGCAGGTAAACTTAGGAAAAGTGGGTGGAGGGAGTCTCCACTTAATTTTTGGAGAGATGGAGGCCACCGACATTAGAGAAAAGGAAAAATTAAATTGGTAGTGGGATGTAGGGGGCCACCCAAAAAGGGGAATTCAAACCCCTTAGGAAAATCGAGCTAGGGAGAAGGAGGTCCAATTGGTGGGGCCCACAAGGAGAGAAAGGGGGCAACAAAGATAAATAGAAGGAAGAGACATCATTTTGGGGGCTTTTTGACATTTTGATAACTGATTGTCACTCTAGTTGTTTAGCTGAGTTACAAGTGTTGCTTAGCACAAGAGCTTCCCAAGGAGTGAAGCTCAACCTTTCTTCGGGGGACTTCGAGTGCCACCCTAGGAAGGATTTTCTCTTGCTTTGGAGGTTGGGAGAGGGACATCACACAGGTACACACTATTCTGGTTCAGCTGGGACGCAGAGGGAGAGGCCACGCAGTCATTGGGAGAATTGGTGCCGGAAATTGGAGTCTTTATTGCTGCAGGGGTGTTCTTGGTCAGATTCGAGCCAAAGGAGGGAGATTTTGGGAGGCAAAAGGGAGTCCCTCACTGTTGTACGAATTGCTGAAGCTTGCTACTGCGTCATCCCTCACAGGCCTACGCAATTCTTCTTGGGTGATTGTTGTGTGGGGTGTCGGTTGGAGGATTTAGGGGCTGAGCTGTTAGGATTTCATTTAGAGGGAACCTAATAAACCTAGGTCAATCTAGTAAACCATAGGTCAACCTAATAAACCTAAGTCAACTCAGTAAACTTAGGTTAACATAGTCAACCTAGTGAACCTAGGTAGACCTAGTAAATCTAGTAAACCTAGTAAACATAGGACAACCAAATAAACTATGTCAACATGGTAAACCCAAGTTAACATAGTAAACCTAATAAATCTTGTAAGCCTAGTTAACATACTAAACCTTGTAAAGCTAGGTCAACTTAGCAAACCTAGGTCAATCTAGTAAACCTAGTAAGTCTAGTAAACCTAATAAACCTAAGCCAACCTAATAAACCATAGGTCAACTGTAAGAACCCTCGTGAAAATTCCATGGAATAAAAGTTAAAAACAATAACCACGGATGAATGGGACACTTATTCCAAGCTGAATGTTGGGTAAGACATTTTAGGGGGTGTTAATTTGGTTTTTTATGGCTAACGCATTAAAAGGCAAAAAGACATTTTTGGCACCTTTCTTTATGAAGATAATGTAAATTAGGAGAAAGATGAGATGAAAGGTCACATGTTGCATGTGAGGAGGAAAATGAAGGAAAATAATGGAAAATGAAGAAAATAGAGGCCTCATCCATAAAAAGGCTTCTGAGGATCACTTGGTAAACTTTTGTTAGTTCAGTTTTGGAGCTCTCTCATTATTCTCTCTCTCTCTCTCATACTCTTGGAGACTTAGAGTTTTCTTGGAGCACTCTTCAAGGGTGTGGCATAATTGGATTCTTGGAGCAAGAAGGCAAAGGAAGAGCAGGAAAGCGCAAGAAGGCATCGATATCAACAACTACATCAAATTTGTTTGCAGGTACCGAGTTGCATGTATGTTTCCTTCACTAGTTTTGGCATGCATGGCATATCCATGTGGTTTGTTGGTTGTGATCTATCATTGGCAGGGATGATGGCTCGGATTGACAGTGGATTACCTAGCCTTGTCATTTGTTAGATAACCATGGTAATTGTGGGTTTATTTCCTTCTTGTGCTTTTGGTTGGTTCTCATGTTTCCTTAGCTTGGGTTGAGTTATTAGTCTCATAGCCTTGGTTGGACAAACGCTCTGGAGTCCTGGAACAACTTGGGTTGAGTTACTAGACTCGTAGCCTAGGTTGGAAAAACGCTATGGAGCCCTTGGTGGGTTGAATTTCTAGTCCCGTAGCCTTGGTTGGAAAAACGCTCTAGATCCCGGTAAAAATTGTGGGTTGAATTACTATTCCCATAGTTGAGTTGGAAAAATGCTCTAGAGCTCTAGATGGCTAGGATAGAGACCGATTTGATGATGGTTTTGTGATGTCCGATCGCAAGGTGGAATCACTGTTTGATGGGTTGAGGTGGATGGCCTCTATAAGACCTGGATGGTTTTTTATTGATGTGTTCTATGAGATCCCATATTCATGCTTGGAATATGGTACGAGGGTGAATGGTTGAAGAGAGATTTGGCTCAGCCATTCTATGGTCGGGTGGAAAGTGGAAGTCCCATCCCAAGTTTGGATTTTGCATCATCAATGAAAGTTTATTTCTCCTTGTATTTCTATGAGCATTTTGATGGATTGTACGTAGTCTATATGGTTGTACTTTCATGAGTATTTATGCCCTTATTATGTTGGCTATGTATGTGTTTTATGAAAACATCCATGTATGGCTTTCCTCATGTTTTTACTTATAATTGAATGATCAATGTATCTATAACCTAATGGATGGAATGACAGTTGATGTGTTGAGGCATCAATGGTCCTTAGTGATTCTCAACTAAGTATGAGACCCATATGCTCAGAGTTGTTAATTACACCTGTAGATTACACATTTTCAATATGTTTGACGAAATGCCTATCGTGGCTAGTAGGGGTCCAGTCAAGGTCTTGAACAAGTATTTGCTTTAGTATTGTCATTTCCATGTTAATTTACTGATCTAAAGAGATGGTTCAATTATGGGCAGTGACCTGGGCTCTGGGCCTGAAAAAGTGGCTCAAATCCCGAAGTCACTAGCATAGCACTAACTGTTTTGGTCTCTGGTCACTGGCAGGCAAGCCTGTGAGAGCGACTTTGAGTTGTTGGTCGCACTCATGCCTATAGCATGGGAAAGACTGAGCCTCAAATTGTCCAAAAGCTCAGTGGGACCCCAAGGCAAGCTGTCTAAAGTATTGGATTGGTTCTTGAGGGTCATGTAGCTGATAATTAATGTATGTATGGTGTGTTTCCATCGATTCCACTTCCTTAACGTGACTTGGGAGGTCGAATCATATCATAGTGGCCTCTCGTCGCATGTTTACCCCAACTGGCCAGTTGCTTGGGTAGATGTGGGAGGAGGGTGTTACAGAGTGGTATCAGAGCATGGTTCACCCCTTGGACTGGATGGGCTATGTGTTGGTCATGCATGCATGTCAGTTGCATGTGTGTCTCTCACCCTTGCATTCCATGTGCTTGTGGTATTTGCATGATGTTGTTCATGATTGCAGTGATGTCGTCATGTGAGATTTGAGGTGTTATTGTGGAATGCATCGTTGTGAGTGTATGACTGGTTACATGTCGATTTATGTTGCTTACATGTATCATTGTAGTATGCTTGGTTACATTCTTGTATGCTTAGTTGCATGTATCATTCTTGTAGGTTTGATTTCAAGAATTGTTCATTCACGCTTGATCATACATGTTTATGCATATGTGTGGATGGTTATGCATCGTTGATGCATGTTCATGTTTGCATGTGGTCAAGTGTATAGTGACGTAATGATGGTGGTTCATGCATGAGGTCGTGGTGTGTGTTGTTGTTGAGGTCATGCATTGATGACTGGACCCTAGCTAGAATGATGGTTGCATGGTCGTATGCTTATGTTTTATGTTTCTATATGCTGTCATGATTATGTTATACATGTATCACGTTGATTTGTTGATCTTGCAGACAAGGTATCCTCCCTGATTTATACTAAGGTACATTGGTTTATTGTGATTTGGTTTAGCTGACATGATATACCTTGCAGGAAGAAATATCAAATGGATAGCGTGATGGTTGAATACAAAGACTCTCCCTATGAATCTGAAGAGTAATATTGTTTTGGGAACTCTTCCGACTTGGCAGTGACATTGAGAAGCTTAAAGGAAGAGATAAGGAGTTGTAAGGCAGATAATGACAGAATCATACAGTCATAGGAAAAGTTAGCAAAGGTAAATGCAGTCATACTTCAGAGCTTGTTAAATTTGTAATGATAGGGACCGCTTCAGATCAGTCATGAGCAGGAGGACAAAACTAATGGGGCATATGGCAGTAGATCGCATGGCGGTCACCGATCAGATAGAGATGACACAATCCGAGATGGAAGATTGTTGGACACTCCGGAGAGGAGAAGGGATAGACACATGTATGATTCTAGTTCTAATTCAGATAGGCACTATGATCGTCACCATTATCATCCTTACAAGAGGAGTGATAGGGGATACTTTTCAGATGAGTTTAAGAAAGCAAAGCCACCTACTTTTGATGGAGAGGTAAAGAGATCACAGGATGCAGAGGCTTGGTTACTTGGTATGAAGAAGTTCTTCAGGTTGCATGACTACTCAGAGAACATGAAAGCTAGAGTGGCTACTTTCAGTCTTAAAGGTAAAGCAGACATCTGGTGGGAAGATGTGAAGAATGTCAGGGACATAAATGAGGAAGATTTGACTTGGAGTGAATTTGAGCGGCTATTCAAGAAAAAGTATCTATCGGAGAGATACTTTGATGACAGGGCAAAAGAGTTTTATGAACTAAAGATGGGATCCATGATAGATGATGAGTACACCAGTAAGTTCTTGGAACTATTGAGGTATGTGCCTTACCTCAAGGAGGAGAAGGCTAAGATTTAGAGATTTGTTAGTGGGTTACTGGTTGCATTCAAAGATAGGATTGAGTTCGACAAGCCTAGATCATTGGAGGAGGCTATCTGAAAATTGAAGCATTTCTATGAACAATCGAAGCACAAACTGAGACGAAGCTAGATTGGAGAGGTAATACAAAGAACAAAGGCAAATGGGATAAGAAGCGAGTAAGACCATAAGATTTAGTTAACAAGGAGAATGTTGCACCACTTAAGAGGTTCAATGCATCAGATAGAGGACAGGGACACAAATATGAGGAGCAGAATAAGGAGCCCGTGTAATGTTGGACTTGTGGAGGAGATCATTGCAAAAGGGATTGTCCACAGTAGAAGAGTGGTAAGCCTAAGATATACAGTGCGCAAGAGGCAAAGACTGTTGGAGACATTCGTCAGAGTATTCCACGTATCTATCTAGCCTTGGATAACAAACAGGTAGAGCATCAAGCATCTATCATTGAGATGGACGGTAAGCTTTGTAATCAAGTTATTTCTATTTTGATTGACCCTTGATCTAATTATAGCTATATTAGTCCTGAATTGGTGGACAAGTGTGGTTTGGGTAAGGAATTTCATGCAGAGTCTTGGTTAGTGCAGTTGGCTATAGGTACGAAGAAGCGAGTTCATCACTGGGTAAGAGCTTGTGCATTTGATTTGAATGGTATGCCTACCGCAACACATTTGAATATATTAACATTGGGTTCATACAATATGTTATTGGGAATGGATTGGTTGTATGTACATAGAACCAAGGTAGACTGCTATGATAAAGCTATTGAGTGTGTTGATGACAATGGAGAACCAAGAGTATTACAGGGTAAAAATAAATCTACATCATTTAGGATGGTGACGGCTATGCAAGCAAAGCGTAGCCGCAGGAAGGGGTGTAAGTTATTTGCAGTACACATTTCTAGTGATAAGGGTAAGGAGGCTGAGGATGCAGATGTGTTGAACATGTATCCAGTTTTGCAACAAATTCAGAATGTATTTCCAGAGGACATTACAGAGTTGCCACCTGACAGGGAGGTAGAATTTTCTACTGAGTTAGTGCCAGGGGCAACTCCAACATCAAAAGCACCTTACAGGATGAGCGCACCTAAGTTGGTTGATCTGAAGTTGCAGTTAAAGGAAATGTTGGACAAGGGATACATAAGGCAAAGTGTATCACCTTGGGGTGCATCGGTCTTATTTGTGAAGAAGAAAGATGATACTCTCAGATTATGCATTGATTACAGGTAGTTAAACAAAGTGACCATCAAGAAAAAATATCCTTTGCCGAGGATTGATGACTTGTTCGATCAGCTGAAGGGAGTAGCAGTGTTCTTGAAGATTGACTTGAGATCCTGATACCATCAAGTATGCATCAAAGAGGAGGAAATTTACACGACTCCGTTCACGACCAGGTATGGGCATTATGAGTTTGTTGTTGTTCCATTTGGCTTAACTAATGCTCCAACTACATTTATGTGTTTGATGAATAGCGTGTTGTGTCCATATTTGGATAAGTTTGTTTTTGTGTTCATTGATGATATATTGCTATATTCTAAAAGTGCGGAAGAGCATGTCGAACATTTAGCGGCAATGTTGAGGTTGTTGAGGGAGCATTCGTTGTATGCTAAGCTCAACAAGTGTAGTTTCTTTCAGACTGAGGTGCACTACTTGGGACATGTTGTCTCCAAGGAAGGTATTGTAGTAGATCCAGATAATATAAGGGCCATCATGGAGTGGGTAGCTCCTAAGAGTGTGGATAAGGTGAGATCTTTCATGGGTTTGGCAGGCTACTATAGAAGGTTCATCAAGAAATTCTCGCAGATTGCTTATCCCATTACATCATTACAAAGGAAAGGTAAGAAGTTCGAATGGACTGAGGAGTGTGAGGCTAGCTTTGATCAGCTTAAGCAGTTGTTGACACATGCACTAGTACTACATATTGCAGATCTAGACAAAGAGTTTGTGGTATGAACATATGCTTGCAAGAGAGGGCTTGGTGGAGTCCTTATGCAGGATGGACAGGTGGTATGTTATGAGTCCTAGAAACTAAACGAGCACGAGCAGAACTACCTGACACATGATCTTGAGTTAGCAACAATTATACATTCATTAAATATGTGGAGGCATTGTATTCTTAGCAGGTGGTTTGTGCTTATGAGTGATCACATTGGGTTGAGGTATTTGTTTGACGAGTCGAATATGAATGTCAGATAGCCTAGAAGGTTGGCCACGATCATTGATTTTGATTTTGAGATCATGTACATCAAAGGTAGAGAGAACAAGGTTGCAAATGCTCTCAGTAGATAGGTATAGGTACACCACTTGGCAGCTATGAGCTCCTACGGGACAGACTTATAGGATAGGATCTTGCAAGCAGGTTAGCAGGATGTCAGGTATATGGAGATTGTGCACAGGGTGATAGTACAGGTAGATGTACATGTCATGGTACAGGTACAAGTGCATGTACATGTACATGTAGTGGTACAAGTACAACTACAGGTGCAGGTGCATAGGACATGGATTATTGTCTTACAACAAATGGATTGGTCAGGTTCCGAGACATGATATATGTATCAGATAGCAGTAAGCTCAAGAAGATGATCTTGAGGGAGTTTCATTTGAAACCATATTTAGGTCACCCGAGTTATCATAAGACGCTGACAACAGTGAAGAAATATTATTATTGGTCGAATTTGAAGAGGGATGTGGAAAGTTTGTGGCGAGGTGTTTCGGCTATCAACGAGTGAAAGCAAAGTGTAAACATGTAGGTGGACTGTTACAGTCGATCACGATTCCAGAGTGGAAATGAGAGGTAATTTCCATGGATTTCATCACAGGGTTACATCACTAATTTTAGGCTTCCAACAATGAGGGTGCGTGCAAACATGCATGTGCTTGCTATAGATAGGATATGATAATATCAGGTTCCTCAATTTCCAGTTTTGAAGATGAGGTGTTTTTCTAAGTTTCTAAGTTTTATGTATAGCAATTTTCCTAATTTTGGATTATCTGTTAGCCAGAGTGCAGATCTCAAGGGAATCTAAGTTTCTTCCTTGAGCAATTCAGCTAGTCTCATGTGGATCTTGAGATGTATGCGATAGGTTTATTTTTGAAAACTCTAATCATGCCCTTCTGATGCAGGGTTATCCCCTCTTACACCCACAATACGCATGTAAAATGCATCCACACATCTGTCCCAGGTATTTAACTCTCAAAGGAGTCAAATCTTCAACCATAAATGATTAAGGCCCTCTTTTAGTCTCATGCGGAATGATTCATAGACTTAACAAAGTCTAAACATTAACCCATTGGTTCCTTTCTATCGGAACTCAATCACCCCGCTTAAATCCTCATTAACCTTTATTTCCACTTTTCATTCAAGTCTTTCTTATCAGGACTTTAAAACCCCTTCATAACCTTCGTTAACCCTTAAGGCCGCATATATATAACCTTTTCCCTCTTTAAACCTTGGTTACATATGTGTTTAACACATACATCTTCTATCGGCACTCTTCTCCTTTATAAACCAATTACAAAGAAAACTCCCGCATTTCATAACTTTCCGCCTTGGTACGACTTCTGCACAGATCCCGAGATACACCTTTATCGCAATCGGGTATCGGCCTTCTGTGGTTCTTTAACACATACATGCCTCATCACCCTCCGACTCCGATATGCGACTATTGGAAGCGTTTAAATAACGCTTAATCCTTTAACCCCTTAGGCACAACACTTTAACACAATACAAGAAATACACGGGAAAACCCCGCTACAACCCCTTGGCTGAATCTCAAATATTATACACTCACCGTTATAACTCCGTTGTGTCCGCACCTTTAGTCTCTCCATAGCACTGCTTCTATGAACTCTGATAAGCCCGATCTCCGATCACCGAAGCCTCCGATCAAATCTTGACCGTCCGTTGTATCCTCCGATCCAATGGTTGACATTACTCCCGACCGTTTAAACTTGCGTGCCTATTCTCCACCGTCGATCTGCACCCAACAGATCCGACGGCTATCATTGATATTGGGTAGATAAAAAGTGCGAGGATTAACCACCTGATAAAGTGGTTTCCTCTCTCCTTTTGCTGCCACGCATTGTTTGATGAGTGGAATCGGTGCTCGTTCTTCAATACCACTTATGGTTTTGAGGCCACCCGAAATCCACTTTCACTGTTACAAAACCGTCGATGCGATACTTCGCCTTGCTCCTCAGTGAAATCATCTAGACCATTGATAATCCAGATCAAACGACTACTATGCACTGATACTTTACTGCTTCGCTCTTCCACTTCACTTAAGTTTTATGGCAGATCTTCAATTCTTCTGTAGTTCCGGCTTCTTTAAGGTTTTGCCCTTTTTGCTGTTTTACTACGCGATTCCTCCTTAAACTTTGGTTTTGATCCCTCTAATGGATTCAACAATCCATTATGATCCTCCGAATCGCTCTTTTCCTCTTGCAGTCCTTCAGAACTCTGCCTTCTACTTCCGCTGCTCAGCTACCTCTGAGCTTTACTTTTCTGCGAAATCTCACTTCACTATTTCACCCCGGAGCTTCCCTCTATTTCCTTAATTGGATTCAAGGATCCATTCATGATTCCTCTGAATCATTCTATTCCTCTGCGTCCTTCAGAATTCTACCTGCAACCTGTTACAGGGCTTACAAATTCACAAGTAATTCATTCATGAAATACTCTTCAACACACTGACACAGTCAAGAATAAACATCTATATATATAAATATAAACAATCAATTACATATCCGAGACTTTGTGTCTCGCACAGGCTTGTTCTTCAATATCGTGGCCTCCCCCTGAGCTCTGCCCGTAGGCTTACATTTATACCAAAAAGGTTCATTGAACTAATCCTGGTTCGACTCCTAAATCTATTGAACTGACTCCTAAATCCTCTATCCTCTACATCCACTTCTAATCTCCATTTAATTCCTAAGAGCTCTCCTTAGTTCCTGGAATCATGGAACTACTTAAAGAGTCCTAATTGACTTTAGACTCTTTTGTCATTATTGCCCACTTATGTTCTCATTTATTCGAGAGCATTTACAAACATCTCACATTATCTAATTAAATCACTTAAAGGCCTAAATATTACATTAACTTGAGACTTAGGAAACTAACTTCCTAAAAATACATGACCCCCTATGTCTACTTAATTAAAATGATTTTCTCTTGGGTTAAATGCTCCTGCATTAGACTCCCAAAGTAGAAAATTATCATGATCTCCTGATCACGTGTCTTCTGATCTTTGTCTTCCTGGATCCCATACTTTGTTTTGTAATTGTCCAAATGTCTTGTTCCTTTGCTGCTGTTGTACTTCTGCTGTCTTTTGTTCCTTCTTCTTCTCTTTGTCAATCAGGTTCAAGTTCTGATTGATCTTTCTTCTTGCTGCTACCATTTTCCTTCGTATGGACTGCTTCATCATTAACTGCCATAACTCTTCAATCTCCATCTCTAGTATATCTTTGGGTTGGTCCATATTCTGCCATTCACTATTACCTCTTTCTCTTTGCTTCAGGTTGTTGCTACTGTCTACTAACTCTTCAAATTGCTGTTTATTTTCTTCTACTTTTGCTCTGGCTACCATTGTAGACATTGCTCTTGCTCTGGCTATCATTGTAGACATTGATCTTGCTGTTGTACTTCTGCTGTCTTTTGTTCCTTCTTCTTCTCTTTGTCAATCAGGTTCAAGTTCTGATTGATCTTTCTTCTTGCTGCTACCATTTTCCTTCGTATGGACTGCTTCATCATTAACTGCCATAACTCTTCAATCTCCATCTCTAGTATATCTTTGGGTTGGTCCATATTCTACCATTTACTATTACCTCTTTCT
Source organism: Pinus tabuliformis (assembly GCA_031772625.1). Classification (NCBI taxonomy): domain Eukaryota; kingdom Viridiplantae; phylum Streptophyta; class Pinopsida; order Pinales; family Pinaceae; genus Pinus; species Pinus tabuliformis. Next base: position 832,182,505 of record CM062816.1, read on the forward strand.
CTTTGCTTCAGGTTGTTGCTACTGTCTACTAACTCTTCAAATTGTTGTTTATTTTCTTCTACTTTTGCTCTGGCTACCATTGTAGACATTGCTCTTGCTCTGGCTATCATTGTAGACATTGATCTTGCTCTGGATATCATTGTAGACATTGCCTCCACCCAAACTTCCTGAATATCTTTAAGGATATCTCCCTCTACAACATCTAATTTCTGCATTGAATTCTGACTTTCCAGCATTCTCTCCAGCAATTGAACATTTCGGTTCCATGGATTAAATACTTCCACATAATCTTCTTCTTTCATTTTTATTTGTCTGCTCACCTGTACCAAATTTCCTCCAGCATCTACAACTAATCCTACATTCACAAAACACTTGTTAAAATAAAAAACATAAGACTTCAGTGCATTATTTTCTTTTGGTGACAATTCAGTTTGTTGCTCTATTTCTTTCTCCTCTGTCAGCACATTAGTATGTTGTTTTGAATTCTCAAAATAATTCATGAGACTGTCAACTAGTCTCTCTTCCACATCACCTGTTTCAATGATATCTCTCTGCTTTTGTTCACGGTTGTGAACTTCTTCTTCCTTAGCCTGCTACTGGTTAACTCTTCTTTGAAATTTTTTGATTCTTACTGCCTCCCTTTCATCCTTACCCTCTTGTTCTTTAAGAACCTCCATATCATCTTTAAACAATCTCTGTCCTTCCCCAATGACATTCATTGGATCATTTCTTTGGGACAACATTTCTTCAGTCTTCATTGAAATAAGACTGCCATCTTCCTCCTCTATGACAACTCTATCATTCTGCTGCCTACTCCCAGGTGATTCTTCTGTCTCCTTCTGATTCTAAGATCTTGCCATCTCAGTCTTGATCTAAACAGATTTCAGATTCTGCTCCTTCTCTCTGAAAAACTCTAAAGTTTGTTCATTCTCCTGTGATGTACCTGCAATCATCCAATAATTATTAATTTTAAAATCATAAGACCTGGTGGTCTTACTCACCTCTTCAGTCATCACATTTCCTTGCTGCTCTGAGTCTTCTATGTGATTCAGCTCCTCAGGCTCAACTTCATCTCCTTCCTTCACAAGGAATGGTTCTTGTCTTGTAAGAGCTCCAATTATTAATTTGTCAATGAGTTCTTTCTGCTGTAACAACTCAATACTTTCCTCATTTGAGAGATATTCTTCATCATACTCTACTACTCTAGAGTACCTTTTATCCCCTAAAACACATTTCTCCTCATACTTCAGTTTAAGAGCTCTATTCAACTTCACTTCAGAGTATTCATCTTCTGTAAGATACTCCTCCATGCTTTCGACAACTTCACAAGACTGTCTATCCTCTCCTATGCATCCTGCAAGCACACCAAAACTATTAGGTTCAAAAACACAAGGCTTGATGGCCTTATACATCAGCTCTTCATCTTTAGTCAGCATCTCCTCATGTTGTTTTGAACTATCCCAATAGTCCATGAGATCTTCACTTGACCTCCATTCTTTATCTTCAGTCTAGTCTTCACTTCCTCCTAGAATTTCTCCCTATTCTAGTTCACAAATGTACTCTTCCATTTCCAACTCAACTTCCTTGAGTTTTTCCCTCAGCCACTTTACTTGCTTTTGCTGTAGCCTTCTCTGCATCTCATGCCACTCCACTGGCTTCTTCCTTAATACCCAACCTTGTCTCTGGTTTTCTTCTAGCCGCATTGTTAACACATCAAGTTCTTTTCTCATCTCAACCAACTCCTTGTCAATCTCCTCTTGACTTAGTCTCTTGCCATCTACTTCTCATATCCTCTGCTGTGGCTTCTCTCTGAACCTCTGCTATGACTACTAGTAGTCATCTTCTTCTCCTCTTTCTTCATGAGCTCCTCACTCATCTGCAACAAGCCTCTGCAACAACTAGTCCTCCTTGCTGCAATCTTACCTCACTAAGCTCTCCTCACTCAATCTTTTGGTAAGCACGGGTCCTCTGTCTGGAACCTCCTCTTGAGCAACACCTTTACTCCTTCTAGGCTTTTGCAATCTTTCACTCTTTCTTGAGAACACTTCAACTGTCCTCTCTCTCAGTCCAACTTCTTGTTGGATTCTTCAGGTTCACTGCCACTTCTCCTTCAGAGTGTTTTCCTTACTCTGCCTTCAAGAACACATCTGGTTCTCCTCTCACATCTTCTCTTGTTGTCCTTTGCTGAGATGCTTCATTTGCAACTACAATCTTCAATTTCAATTTGAAAAAAAACACACTATCTTACCTCCAAGATCTATGTATGATCTTGTTCTCCCATTCTTCTACACTTTGAATGGATTGTCCTCTATTTGGTCTCCAAGTCCTCTTTCCTTTAGAACTTGTACTAAGCAATCCTGCTCTCACTTTTCTTCAAGGAATCCTCTGTTCCTGTTTACTCCAAGCCTCTGCTGGAACTGCTACAATCTCCCAGGAACTTCAAAAGTTCCCTTACAATCTTCTTTTGTAGTCTCTATCATTCATCAATTAACTTATGCACATTGCCTTGTTCTGTGTGCAAACTCCTTTTCATAGGAAATCTTTCCCCGCTTTGATTACAATTTGCTATGATACCACTATTAATGTAGGGTTATCCCAGATTACACCCACAATATGCATGTAAAATGCATCCACACACCTGTCCCGGGTATTTAACTCTCAAAGGAGTAAAATCTTGAACCATAAATGGTTAAGGCCCCCTTTTAGTCTCATGCGGAATGATTCATAAACTTAACAAAGTTTAAACATATACCACCGGTTTCTTTCTATCGGAACTCAATCACCCTGCTTAAACCCTCATTAACCTTTATTTCCGACTTTTCATTCAAGTCTTTCTTATCGAGACTTTAAAACCCCTTCATAACCTTCGTTAACCCTTAAGGCCGCATATATATAACCTTTTCCCTCTTTAAACCTTGGTTACATATGTGTTTAACACATAAATCTTCTATCAACACTCTTCTCCTTTATAAACCAGTTACAAAGGAAACTCCCGCATTTCATACCTTTCCGCCTTGGTACAGCTTCTGGACAGCCCGAGATACACCTTTATCGCAATCGGGTATCGGCCTTCCGCGGTTCTTTAACACATACATGCCTCATCACCCTCCGATTCTGATATGTGACTATCAGAAGCGTTTAAATAATGCTTAAGCCTTTAACCCCTCAGGCACAACACTTTAACACAATACAAGAAATACACGGGGAAACCCCACTACAACCCCTTGGCTGGATCTCAAATATTATACACTCGCTGTTATAACTCCATCGGGTCCGCACCTTTAGTCGCTCCACAACACTACTTCTCTGAACTCCGATAAGCCCGATCTCCGATCACCAAAGCCTTCGATCAAATCTTGACTGTCCTTTGTATCCTCCGATCCAACTGTTAACATTACTCCCAACCGTTTAAACTTGCGCGCCTATTCTTCACCGTCGATCTGCACCCAACAAATCCGACGACTGTCTTTGATATCGGTTAGATAACAAGCGCAAGGATTAACCACTCGATAAAGTGGTTTCCTCTCTCTTCTCGCTGCCACGCATCTTTTGATGAGTGGAGTTGGCGCTTGTTCTTCAATACCGCTTACGGTTTTGAGGCCGCCCGAAATCCACTTTCACTGTTACAAAACCGCCGATGCGATATTTCGCCTTGCTCCTCGGCGACATCATCTGGACCATTGATCTTTCAGATCAAACGACTGTTATACACTGATACTTTACTCCTTCGCTCTTCCGATTCACTTAAGTTTTACGCCATTTCTTCAGTCCTTTTGTAGTTCTGTATTCTTTAAGGTTTCGCCCTTTCTGCTGTTTTACTGCACGATTCCTCCTAAACTTTGGCTTTGATCCCTCTAATGGATTCAACAATCCATTATGATCCTCTGAATCGCTCTTTTCCTCTGTGCAGTCCTTCAGAACTCTGCCTTCTGCTTCCGCTGCTCAGCTACCTCTTAGCTTTACTCTTCTGTGAAATCTCGCTTCGCTATTTCACCCCAGAGCTTCCCTCTATTTCCTCAATTGGATTCAAGGATCCATTCATGATTCCTCTGAATGATTCTGTTCCTCTGTGTCCTTCAGAATTCTGCTTGCAATCTGTTACAGAACCTACAAATTCACAAGTAATTCATTCATGAAATACTCTTCAACACACTGATACAGTCAGGAATAAACATCTATATATATAAATATAAACAGTCGATTACATATCCGAGACTCTGTGTCTCGCACAGGCTTGTTCTTCAATATCGTGGCCTCCCCATGAGCTCTGCCTGTAGGCTTACATTTATACCAGAAAGGTTCGTTGAACTAATCCTGGTTCGACTCCTAAATCCTCTATCCTCTACGCCCACTTCTAATCTCCATTTAATTCCTAAGAGCTCTCCTTAGTTCCTCGAATCATGGAACTACTTAAAGAGTCCTAATTGAATTTAGACTCTTTTGTCATTATTGCCCACTCATGTTCTCATTTATTCGAGAGCATTTAAAAACATCTCACATTATCTAATTAAATCACTTAAAAGCCTAAATATTACATTAACTTGAGACTTAGGAAACTAACTTCCTAAAACTACATGACGCCCTATGTCTACTTAATTACAATGATTTTCTCTTGGGTTAAATGCTCCTGCATCACCTTCTCAATTCTATAAGAGAAAGGCTAGCATATGGATCTGTAAATTCGGTTTTCAGTACAATAGTTAGCAGTTTGTCGTTTGCCTTGTAGCGGATTTTTCTTTGCAGAGGTAGCAGTAACAGGTTTTGACAGTCAATTTACTATGTTTCTGTCATATATTTTCTACAGTGCGTGTTTATAGATTCTAGCATTAATTACCGAGTTTTGTTTTGAGTGGCTTTAAGTTTTCTTCTCTTTAGTTTCCTGTAGAAATTATTGTAGAGTGTAGAATCTGTTTACCATGGTTAAGAAAAATTAACTGAAATTCATGGGGACAATGTTTTGTGAAATGCTTAATGTTTTGACTGCATTTTGCTAAAAGTATGTTTATGGATGCCTGATGTTTATCCTGAATTCAGAATATAGATCTTCAACTTAATCTAAAATCCTGGACGATCCAATGGAGTCTGAGATCTTATTTGGATCATTGATTTCAGACTGGAAAGCTTATGACAAAGCCATTGAAGTTTAAGTATAATATTGGAAAATTTCAGAGCCATAAATAAGCAAATATATCCAGACCTTACAGGGAATGGGAATGCCCATAAAGTCCTCTTATTTGTATCCCAGAAAAAGTACCAGTGGGAAGGTATTACCATGATTAGGGAAATTTTTTGAGCATATACTTTGGATAGCCTTCAAGAGCATTGTGCACACTTCTGGCTGATTTGGGTGCCTTTCTGTTGTGGCAGAATCTTACATGCAACAAATTCAAACAAGTTATAATGTTAAATTTTGGAATTTTTTTTTTTTTTTTTCAATATTATTAGGATTTTTTTTTTGACTATTTCATTGGACCATAACTTGAAAGTCTTATTGCAGACTTTGCACAATACAATGCTCGGTGGATAACCTCCTCACAAATTTTCTACTATAATTTCTAGATACAGTGGCAATATTCATATAATAATTTTTAGATATTAACACAATGATTTCTCATTCAAAACTATTACATTTTATTCTGGAGAGGATGAAAAACCATCCACCAACCAATCAGGTGCCAATCAGTGCGCAATGGGTAAATAAAATGACCATGGGGAATGGGTGGTTCCCCAATGAAGCCCAACACTCCATGCCAGAATCACAATATTGTCCAGGCATTACAGAGAAAGTTGTGGAGTATCTATATACAGAGATCCAACATAATCATCTAGGGAAAGGCACCGTGATTAACAAGGCCGTGAGGTAGTGGGTGCAGAAATTGGAGGGTGGCACAATGATGACACAGAGCACATAATTAGGAAGAACCAGGTAGGCCTTGGTACTATCAAGTGGAACCTCTTTTCCCAAAGGGCGAGTACAACCGTGGCACTTACGTTTAGAACATCAAATCTATTTTGACAGACAGTCAAAAGGTATGTCACTGCCATGATTACAATCATCCTTATGTGTTAGGCCATTTTTGGCAAACCCTTAAATTAGATTAATTTTAAAATTGATTCATAAATCTGTGTTAAAGATTTTTTCCAATTTTATGACTAACCTTGCATAGAAATTATTGTGATTGGATCCTTTTTAAGTATCTACTGATATCCTTTCAAGTAATTCCTATTTTGCTTTATAATATATATTTTGTAAACTGTTTAAACATATTCTAATTTATCAACAAGTAGGAAAATAATATTCTTGTTAAATTCAAATAATTTTCCATATGAATTTTTGAAACATGTTTATTGTTGTAAAATCTAAGACGATAACTTCCTTCTTGGACGTGATTTTTAGGTTCCTGAGCAACTTGGCTTTATGTGGTCAACGACTGGAGACACTTGCAAGAATTCATTGGGATTCCGTGCTATAATATCCAACTCAAATTGTGATGTAGATCCAGGGAATATATCCAAGACTTCATATTGGTGTCTTATATGCTCATTTTCCCTTTCCCTACCAAGAGTTTTGAACTTGAATCTACCCTTGTGCCAATGTTGTTGCGTAGTGTCTTGGACAATTTGGAACTTGTCTTGATATATTTTGACTTTGATTTACTGAATTCTTTGGATGTTATCAGCATCAACTAAGCCATCGGAGCGAGTTTCAAACAGAGTCCTCATCAGAGCAATGATGACAATGGGCATGGCTCTTGCTGTCTTGTTCTTCTTATGGTACTATTTTTTGTACAAGAATGATGGGGTCAAGCAACCTTACGCTAAAATGGAGCAGTAACTCCTGCAAAAAACATATATCCAACAAGTATATTTGCTAATCTCTTTCAACCTATTTTCAACTTATCAGGTGGAAATTGATAAAAATCCCTCTCAAATGTGCTATATCACAGATGCTAAGTTGGTCATGTTCCATGGAGATTAGCCACATACATCTCAGGATATAATAAAGAGAATTGAAACACTTGATGATATTGATATATTTTGGTTTGGAGGCTTTGGTACCATGTAGAAATTGGTGATGGATGACAATAGTGCGTTTGCAGTGAAGAAAATTATGAACAATGGGGTAAAGATAAGATTGCCTCTTTGAAAGAGAACTTGATATTTTGGAAAACATCAAACATAAAAAACCTTGTGAATTTGTGAGGTTATTGCAATTGTCCATCGGCCAAACTTCTTATCTATGACTACTTGCCTCTGGGAAGCTTGGATGAGTTACTACATGGTTAGTATACTGGCAATGCTAAATTTGTGAAATTCATGGAAACCCTTCAAGATGACTTTCGTTCTGATTTTAAGGTAGCTTATAATATTTTCAATATTGTTTGGCGTCTAGAGTTTTGGTGTTTGGAATCAATTTGCAAGTATTCCTATCAATGTTGTCCAAACCATAGAAAAACAGAATCAACTCTGGAATGGAGTGCTCGATTGAAAATAACATTTGGAGCAGATCGAAATCTGGCTTATCTGCACCATGATTTCTATCCTCGCATTGTACATCGTGATGTAAAGCCCAACAATATATTGCTGGTTGAGAATTTGGAGTCACATGTATCAGACTTCAGTCTTCCAAATTCTTGGAAGACGATGAGACACATGTGGCCACCATTATAGCTGGCACATTTGGCTGCTTGGCACCAAGTACTGATTTCCTTTAGTTCTACCCCTTTTTAGGATTTAGAGATTCTGTATCACCAAAGGTAGTCATATATTTTTATCCAATGATAGTCAATTGAGAGAGTATCTGCAAAGTGGGTGAGCAAAAGAGGAATCTGATGTATACAACTTTGGAGTTGTTTTGTTAGAGTTGCTCAGTGGAAAATGACCAACATGCCAATAATTTGTAATCAAAGGTTTGAATGTTGTTGGATGGGTAATTTATGTTGTATTTTATCATTTTATAATTAAAATGATAATTTAATTTTAAAGTCATAGATACCATGATAATTTATTTTAAAGTCATAGTAATCTAAGAACTTGTTGTGATTTAAAATGCCCAGTATGCAATTTTTGACTACTAGCTTCACCATCATGATTAGACAATTGCATTTCTAATTGAGTATAGAATGGAATACACACTATGACATTGATATCCCCATTCCAAATGTAGGTTAACACACTATTTGAGGAACAATACACTGGAAGAAATTGTTGATACGCGTTGTGATTGTGGTTGTAAAGGCGTTTCTACTAATCATTGTGAGGTGCATAACTTCCAATCCTAAAGAACGTCCAACAATAAACCAAGTAGTTCAGATCCTAGAAGAAGATACAGTGTCTCCATACCTTAATGACTTTTATGTATCTAATTCAGAGTGACCAGATAAATTCAATCCCAGGCCTTCCATACCCATTTTGGCAACTGTTTTTTTCCCTCTTGGTCATAAACTCTTCACGACTTCAGTTGTGTTGTTCTGGTCTCCTTGTATATATTTGTGAGCCAGTGGCTCTCCGCAAATATATCACGTTGTGTTCTCCAGACTAACAATGGTGCAAAGCATTCAATATAATTCATTGCTATAATAGAAACCCTGCCCATCACTTAAACGAGGGTAGCCAACTATTTTTGTTTGAGTAAGTATTTGTCAGAACCAAAAATGAGTTTTGTTAGAATATGACAACAATCATTAAAAGAAAATGTAAATGTAAAGCTAATTGTAAATATTGTTAGGTAGTTTACGAACCAAACGATGGTTATCAAAACTATTGTAACAATGCCTACTTCATACGGTGATTGCAAGAGATGAGGGGGCAGAGTGAGTGATTTCCTCCAATAAGATCCTAGTGCGTATTTCATATGTTGATTCCGAGAGAGATGAGGGGCAGAGTGAGTTTGTTCCCACAATAAAATCCTATTTGCCTTGCCTGTGGATGTTTTGTTCACAAAACGTTAGGTTTTTACCAAGTAAATGTTGTGTATTGGTGTATATTTGTGTGTCATTTTTCTTGTGAATAAATTGATATACAGTCTAAGAAAGGTGATATTAGAACCCGAGGAACCAAGATCTATTTGAGTCTGAATAAGTCTGGATAAGAGAACTTTGAGGAAGAGTGAGGGCCAGAGTAACGGCCTCGGATACCAGAGGAACCTAACGATCAAGTGGAGGAGAACATGGAGGAAGAGTGAGGGTCGCAGATTCCAACGAAACTCAGCCGTTATGTGGAGGAGAAGTTTAGGAAGAGTGAGGGCCGCAGATACCAATGGAATACAACCATTCGTGGTGGAGGCTCCGACCTTGACCCAAGTGATGACGAAACCCAGGATCCGCACAACAAAACCCAAGACCCGTTATTATCAAAATTCAGATAAATTCCCACTCTTATCACATCCAATATTTGGTTGAGTATCATAGTCTAAAGAAATCTGATTAATCAACATTATTTGTTCACATATTTATGATTGAAGCAGACATTTTTCTAGATATGATCACTTGAATATTCTCATTAATTTTCACTATGAAATAGGGATTTTTAGGGTGGGTACGAATGTGGAAGGCTAAAGAAGCATTGCAAATTTATTAGAAGATTCTAGAGAGGATGCATATCAATTTTTTGATAGAATGTTTCAGAGATTGCTAGCATTTGTTATCTATAATTTTCACAACAAAATGTCTGAGCGTTTAGGTTGTCTGTAAATTTCAGATATCAGCCAGAAGAAGCAAGAATTGAAGCTTGGATAAATCTTCTGACTTCCAAAGCTGAAGCTGAAACCAAAAAGCTTGAGATATAGGGAGAGCGCCTATAAATATTTGTACACATTTACGAATATTTCTAGAATTTTGGTTATTTACAACATTTAGAAAAATTGAATAGATATGTTGATATTTAGGTCATTGACAGAATGCACACAGTAAATGTTATTGTGCAGGTAGGTCTGCATATATTTGTAAGCATGATAAAATGCATCACTTGAAAAGGACACATCAATGCATCTTAACATTTTTCTGTTAAAATATTCAATGATGTTTAATTATTTTTAAAGGAAAGAAATTGAAGTATTTTTTAAGCTTTATCTTTTGAACAAAATGTAACTTGTAGGCTCCACATTCTATGTTGTATCATATTTATAGTCTCTGCAATCATCTTAGAAGACTGGTTTATGTTTTTAATAATTTGCATAGAGTTAGTTGGCAGTGGAGTTTGTGTTTTTTTTCTTAATTTAAATTTAATTTTATAAGTAATATATTGATTGTTTTATAAATATATGTCTTTGACTAGTTAAATGACTTTTTATAAATATATTTTTATAATTTTTCACATTTATTAAATGGTTAATTTAAAATCCATGTTTATATTTCTCAACTTTTACTAAGTCATAAATAAAAGGCCCCGATGAAGTTGAATAGTTGGACAATTGAAGGACAAACAAGTCCGACTCTTCAGATCACTAGTTTTAAGAAGTAGGAGAGTTTACAAAATTAAAGGTGTGCAATTAATATTGTTAATTAAATATTTTGGATATTATTATTATTTTTAAAAAATTTAATTATATAATTTATTTTTTATATTTTTTATTATGATATTATTTTAATAATAGAAGAAAAATAATAATAATATTGGATAATAACAATAGAATATTATACAATATAGTTGATACAATTATAGGATTTTTTATATTTTAAATTAATATTATTTTTTATTTTTATATTTTATTATTTGAGTAAAAAAGATTTTTTTTAATAATATTGGATAATCACATTATGGATACAAGATTATATAATATAGTTGACATTAATTTTACATCCAACCTAGATTTATTAAATAAATTATATAAATTGAAAGAATAATTTTAATTTATATAATTTATTATGGATACAAGATTATATAATATAGTTGACATTAATTTTACATCAAACCTAGATTTATTAAAATAAATTATATAAATTAAAAGAACAATTTTAATTTATATAATTTATTATGGATACAAGATTATATGATATAGTCGACATTAATTTTACATCCAACCTAGATTTATTAAAATAAATTCTATAAATTAAAAGAATAATTTTAATTTATATAATTTATTATGGATACAAGATTATATAATATAGTCGACATTAATTTTACACCCAATCTAGATTTATTAAAATAATTTGTATAAATAAAAAGAATAATTTTAATTTATATAATTTATTATGGATACAAGATTATATAATATAGTCGACATTAATTTTACACCCAACCTAGATTTATTAAAATAATTTGTATAAATGAAAGCAAACATAGAAGTGGATCAGAATACCAATCTCATTGTAGCAGGAGATTTTAATCTAGTGCTGCATACTAATGAAAAAAGAGGAGGTAATTTCACACCAGATCCCTCCAGAAGCCGTTTGGAGACCATTATACAGGATCATGATCTAGTTGATGTCAGGCCCAAAAATCGTAGGTATACCTGGAGTAATAGAAGAATCGGTGCCAGCAACATAATGGAACGGCTTGATAGATTCCTTATCAGCATAGCATACCTTTCCACCTTCTCAATAGGCTATTCAAATATCCTCAATATGTCGGCTTCTGATCACTATCCGATAACTTTAAATCTCCAAAGTCACTGCCCTCTAGGGCCCATACCCTTCAAATATAGCGCCATATGGAACCAGATACCAGCTGCAAAAGAAGTGGTGCAAACGACATGGATCCAACATGTAGAGGGGTCCCCAAGTTATATCTGGGAAACAAAACTCAAAAGGGTAAGGCAGGCCTTAAAGAACTGGGCAAGGAACAACTATCAAGAGCCCGAAATGAACAAAAAGAAAATCAAGCAAGATCTAGAGGATGTGCAACAGAGGATCGAAGGGCAAGGGCTATCTTAGCAGAATAAAGAACAAGATGGTAGATTATATGCACAGTTGAACCAAATCCTTAGGGATGAAGAAATAAAATGGAGATTAAAATCTAGGCAACTTTGGTTGCAGGAAGGAGATAAAAACACAGCTTATTTCCACAAACAAGCCACTGTTCGAAAGCTCAGAAACACAGTAAGCACAATAATGGATAATGAAGGGAATCGATATAGCTCTCAGGAATCTATAAAGGAAGCAGCCACCAGGCATTTTTGTAAACTTCTGACTGAAGACAAAGGCGCAGAAGATTACTCAAACATGCTCCAGTATCTGCCTAAAGGGATCACACAAGAAATGAACAACAATCTTAGGAAAGAAGTAGAAGAAGAGGAAATCAAAGCAGCTATTTGGAGTTTGCATCCTAACAAAGCACCAGGACCGGATGGATTCCCCATTTGCTTCTATCGGGAATACTGGTCAATGATAAAAAAAGATCTATTAAAGATGATTTGTTGGGTGATGAAAAAAGGTAAAATGGGGGGATTCACCAATTCCACTTATCTTGCTTTGATACCAAAAGAAAATCGCCCTTCCTCCTTCTCGAGATTCCAGCCAATCTCATTATGCAACTCAGCCTACAAAATTATTTCAAAAATATTGGCAGCCAGGCTTAAACCCCTCCTTCCCTCCTTGATCTCTGAAAATCAAGGGGGATTTCTCCCTAACATGCACATTACTGATTCTATTCTCCTTGTACAAGAGACAATCCACTTGAGTTTAACCAGGAAAGAAAAAGGATTTGTTCTAAAGCTGGATCTTGAAAATGCTTTCGATAGAGTAAGGCACTCCTATCTGTATGCTGTCCTTCATAAAATGGGGTTTGATCCTTCCTTCATCACTATGATTGCAGCCTGTATAACTGGACCTTGGATCTCCCCCTTGATCAATGGGAGACCATGTGCAGCCTTCCAATCATCCCGTGGTCTCAGACAAGGTTGCCCCCTTTCTCCTTATTTGTTCATCCTCATGGCTGAATCATTCAGTCAAGCCCTGGACTATAACCGGAGAGTAGGATTAATCACTGGGATCAAGATCGAACATGGAACAAAGAACATCAATCATTCACAGTTTGCAGATGATACTCTGCTGATAGGAGGAGCATCCACTACAATAGCAAGGCGATTCAAGAAGCTCTTGGACCAATTCATGGATTACTCAGGAGGGAAAGTCAACCAGATAAAAAGCTGTATTTATGGATGGAACACAGCAAATCATACCATTCACAGTATTGCAAGCATATTTGGAGTTTCCTGCAGTCTAATCTGGAACCACTTCTCCTACTTAGGAATGCCAGTATGTTTGGGACCCTTGAGAGCTGATACCTGGAATGAGATCCTCGACAAAATAAAGAGGAAAGTGCAGCAATGGGGCACAATGTGGTTGAACCCAGCAGGAAGGCTAATTCTCCTAAAATCAGGTATTGCATCTCTTCCCATATACCGTTTTTCTTTATATCAAGCTCCAGCTGTTTTCCATCAGAAAATGGAAAGAGTACTCAGACACTTTCTTTGGCAAGGAGGGAAAACGGATAAAAACAAATTCAATCTAGTAAGCTGGAAGAATATAATCCAATCTCAGGAAAAAGGAGGACTGGGCATCAGATCCCCAAAGCTTCTCAACTTGGCCCTTGGAGCAAAAATTGTATGGAGATTGATCACAGGGCCTACAGTGTGGTGGAAGAAGGTTTTGGAGGTAAAATACTTAAACTGTACAAGGCAGCAGCTTTTGGAGTCTAATATTCCTAATAGAGACTGTACAAAAATTTGGCAACTTTGCAAGAAGGCTATACCATTTATGTAGCAAAATATCTCTAAGGTCCTATGCGGGGGAAACAATATCAATTTCTCTATAGACAAAATCCTAGGGCAGCAACCTATGGGATCAAAAGGAGAGGCAATCCCTGTCATAAACTGGCTTAATGATAAAGGACTCTTCCTCTTGTCCCAAATATCAAAATGGGGCTCCCACACTCATGCCTAGATAGGCTGGAAATTCCCGGATCCCCCCAATGTGTTAGAAACTAGCCTCAACGCCCTAAAGAAGCTCCTCCACAGCAAAGCTCCGGTTCAAGAAGGTACACTGGATGGGTATAGATGGGATCCAACTGGAACACAATACACAGTAAAAGCTGGACATCAATACCTCTGTGCCAGCACCTATCAACTGGAACCCTGGAACCACTGGAAAATAGTATGGAGAGCAGAGGCACCCCCCAAGGTTAAGTTCTTCATTTGGCTTCTTCTGAAAGGGAAAACATTAACATCGGAAAATCTAAGAAAGAGAGGCATAATGGGCCCATCTGAGTGCCCAAACTGTTGCAGATCAGAGGAAACAATGCAACATTTATTTATAGAATGTCCGGTGGCCGGTGAATGCTGGAAGAAAATGGCCTCAATGGGAGAAACACCCTGGGAGCCCCAGACCACCATCGCAGAAACGATTTATAAATGGAGGAAGAACTGTCCTTGGAAAGAGAAAAGAAGCAAACTGGATCAAAGAGTATGGAACACCATACCACTCACACTTCTATGGCGCATCTGGTTAGCACGAAATGGCAAGGTTTTTCAGGAGAAAGGCTTCAGCACCAGGAAAATTTGCCACAAAGCCAAAATGTTGGCTCTAGAATCAATTACAAACCACACCAGCGGCAAAATTGACGCAACAAATTACAGTATAGAGGAGAGAAATCTTCTCAGCTACGTTCTGGAGAACATATCCAGTGCTCAGGAAACCAGCAGGAGGGGGACAAAGGCAAAAGAAGCAAAAAGCGCATGGAAACTGAGATTAAAAGAAGAGGAATTCTCTAACTGGCTGAGTAACTACAATAGATTCTGCTTATTCTTTGATGGTGCATCTAAGTCGAATCCGGGTCTGGCCGGTGCAGAGGGCCTTATTTGTAATGCAAACGGAGACTGCATCCTTCATTATGAATGGGGACTAGGGGAGAACTCCAACAACAGAGTTGAAGGACTAGCCCTGTTCCAGGGTCTCACCCAATTAATCAAACTTGGGATAAAGAAGACAGTGGTGTTCGGGGATTCCTCAATAATCATTCGGCTTATGGCACACCGACAGAGTACACCAAATATTCTCCTCCAACAGATAAATCAACGAAATCAAATCCTTCACGCGACAATGGAAGAGGTTAGTTATTATCACATCCTCCGCAGTTTGAACAAGGAAGCGGATAAACATGCCAGCAGAGCATGCGAAAGGCCCATTGGCAGTCTGAGCTGTAATTCCAGCATGACATTCCAACCGTTACCATGATCCTTACATATCTAGTCAACAACAGGCGATCTCTAGCTGACAGAATCAGTGAGATAGATCAAATAATCCGTGCCGACGATAGAATAGGACATGTGGGTAGGATTTTGCCCAGATTTGCAATCAGGAATTCGCCTAAACGCATGAGAAACCACAAGCCTTCAGGTGAGAATTGTCCTTTCAGATCGACCCTTCATGTTATGTGAGATTTGCATCTGATCACTCTGCGGATATGCAATAGTCCCATGATGCTCAGTTTGACATCTTCCCGCCCCCGAAGCGCGCAGTTTAATTCTATTTATACATCAGAGAATAGATTTCTTCAATGTGTTAAGCAAAGTTGTTCGGGTAAGCATCGACACCTCAATGTTCCCATCCTCCTCATTTTAACCCGCTGTAATCGGTTTAGTGCTCAAAAGAATCGGCCATCCATTAAGCTTACTCGAGTTACAGTAGCTGAGACTTCAACCTGCTGTAATCGACTTAGTGCTCAAAAGACTCGAGTTTCAGTAGCTGAGACTTCAAACAGGAAATCGCCTAAGACAAATATGGACCGATCAGAAGACTGCCTACATTGTGCAGACCTTCAAGCAGAATTTGAGGAGGTAAGGGCGCAGCAGTGCATCTTGGAGGACCAGGTCAAGAGTTTGGAGGCAAGAATGGAAGAACAGTATATGATACTTAATGAGAAATACAGGGCATAAATTAATCTTTTTTTGCACAGAGTGTCCTCTCTCCATGAGCAGTTCAGAAACTTGGCGAATCGCTGTAGTCATGCAGAAGAGTCGATTGCAATCCTACAGTACATGATGGACAAAAAGATTAAGGATGCCCCCAGCTCCTCCAGTGCAAAACAGATGGATCCAGACCCAAATCCGGAAGAGTCCACGGCTAGGCAGATCAGTGATATTGAAATAGATTAAATATGTTGTGTAGCTGTAAATTTTGGTCTTTGCAATATGTTAGGATTTACAGTAGTCTAGGAAGTTTCAGAGGCAGAACTATTAGAACAAGGATCAAGGAAGGGACCCATTTTGTAATTCCTCTGATCCGAGACATCCAGAAAGTATTGTATGCATGGAGATCTGACTCCTTTTTTCAGCTCATAATATAGCAACCGAAATTTGTCTAAAAAAAAAATAATTTGTATAAATTAAAAGAATAAATTTAATTTATATAATTTATTATAGATACAAGATTATATAATATAGTCGACATTAATTTTACACCCAACCTAGATTTATTAAAATAAATTGTATAAATTAAAAGAATAATTTTAATTTATATAATTTATTATGGATACAAGTTGACAGTAATTTTACACCCAACGTAGATTTATTAAAATAAATTGTATAAATTAAAAGAATAATTTTAATTTATATAAATTTATTATGGATACAAGATTATATAATATAGTCGACATTAATTTTACACCCAACTTAGATTTATTAAAATAAATTGTATAAATTAAAAGAATAATTTTAATTTATATAATTTATTATGGATACAAGATTATATAATATAGTCGACATTAATTTTACACCCAACCTAGATTTATTAAAATAAATTGTAAAAATTAAAAGAATAATTTTAATTTATATAATTTATTATGGATACAGGATGATGATGATGATGATGGTGGTGGTGGTGGTTAACATCCGCTAAGACCAAACATTGGTCTATCGGACCTAAAGAAACAAATTATTTATTTTGATTTAAGATTTTATTTCTATGCTCAAAAAGCTTGGAGAGAAGCCTCTCAAGCTCACTATAATTTTGACATTGTAAAAGGCTAGGAAGGTCAGTGTTGTAACAAAGATTGTGACACTGAGATCTAATGTGGTTGTACGCGGGGCACTCTAAGAGGAAGTGGTTTTCATCCTCGATGTTCCTATTCTCACATATATGGCAGATCCTTTCCATCCATGGCGTTTTAGGAACTGCCCAACGACCTGTTTCACTATGGAGCTCATGAGAATTCGTTCTAATCTTTGCTATATTAATTTTCTTCTTTGAGCTAGTTAAAATAGAGAGATACTTTTGATCTTCTAGGGTGGCACTAATGACCTTCTTATAATAACTTAATTTTCTTTTAGCCGCAAAATCTTTCTCACACCACATTTTTTCTTTGAACTTAGAAGTAACAATATCTTTAATGTTATTTATGTTTTGCAATGCATCATTCTTGTTGATCTCCCAATAGTTTAACCAGGTCCTTGTGTCTTTATGCCACCACCGATTGAGCCTTAGGTGGTTTTGGCTGGAATTTAAAGCTAGCTTAGGAAGTCTATGATCATCTATGTTATTGAGTTTGTGCTTGTACAACAGAAACCTAATCATAGCTAGGCTCTCAATAGGGGAAATACCTGCTTCCATAAGGAGAATATGATAGGGTGTATTACTTTTAATTTTCAGGTTATAAGTTATAAAACGCTTCTGGATTTGCTCAATCTTTCTCCATGATTCTCTGGAGATGCTGCAACCCCAAACCTCACAGCCATATAAGATAACAGGAGTGACTAAAGTTTCAAAGAGGAACTTCTTTTTATCCCACATTACAAGGTTTGCTGTTTTACAATTATTTTCAAGACCAAAATAAGCTTTCCACCCCCCATTAATCCTTTTCTCAATGCTATGGTTCTAGTTGAGCTTGTGACGAATATCAATTCCTAGGTACTTGTAAGAATACACTTCCTCCAAGTTATTATTGTCATACATAAAATTAGTGTAAGTGTCCTTCTTGGATTTGATAATCATAACTTTTGTTTTGTCAGTGTTAACAGTCATACCCATGGTAGAGAAAAAATCCTTAAGAAGCCTGAGTTGCTTATCAAGATCAGATGGGCACCTTGCCAAAAGAACAATATCGTCAGCATAGAGAAGAAGGATGACGACTATCCCAGCTAAGATCGTGCCATCGCATGCTGCTTCCTCTAAATAGCTTCGAGCTTATCGATGTAAATGCCAAATAGGGTAGGGGAGAGGGGGCAACCTTAATATAGTCGACGTTAATTTTACACCCAACCTAGATTTATTAAAATAAATTGTATATATTAAAAGAATAATTTTAATTTATATAATTTATTATGGATACAGGATTATATAATATAGTGGACATAAATCCTACACCCAACCTAGATTTATTAAAATAAATTGTATAAATTAAAAGAATAATTTTAAATATATATAATTTATTATGGATACAGGATTATATAATATAGTCGACATTAATTTTACACCCAACTTAGATTTATTAAAATAAATGGTATAAATCAAAAGAATAATTTTAATTTATATAATTTATGATAATGATGATGATGGTTAACTTCCGCTAAGACCAAACATTGGTCTATTATGGATACATGATTATATAATATAGTGGACATTAATTTTACACCCAACCTAGATTTATTAAAATAAATTGTATAAATGAAAAGAATAATTTTAATTTATATAATTTATTATGGATACAGGATTATATAATATAGTGGACATTAATTTTACACCCAACCTAGATTTATTAAAATAAATTATATAAATTAAAAGAATAATTTTAATTTATAATTTATTATGGATACACGATTATATAAGACAGACCATTGACTGGCAGCTACGCGACAACCAGTTCACGGGGTTCTTGGCACCTGGGTTTACTCTGCGGTCCCCTTCGGTCATCCCAGCGCACAGGCTCTCCAACTTTCCGTCGGGCGGTCCCCTGGTCGGTTTCTCTGGGGCATCTCTGTATTGACAGGCAGCATGGGTGAAGAAGACCTCGTAGACTACGAGGCGGACCCCACGCCTCACCAAGACATCTGGGCACATACTAAACGACCTTCTATGAAACCCCGGAGTATCGAGCTTGCTTCTGAGACAGCTGCCTCATCCCTACACCCGCATCTGCCGCACTCAGGGAAGAAGAAACCCTCGGACTGTAACTTGGCCGACTTTCCGGCCCTCGAATGCCCGCCCCTTTCACCAGCAACGCTCCATCTTTTGGGTTCCTGCTTACAGACCTCGCCTTCTTTTGATTCTCCGCTACAGAACCCTCCTCGACCTGCCTTACCGAATCCCCCACCGCCTCCATCGACCTCACATTCACCCTCCGTCTCATTGATGCCGCAGAACCCACTGGATTCATTGCGCCCCCCCCCCCGGTTCTCTACTACCGGGCACTAGCAGTATTGGTCCTCGCTCCCCCATCCGCTCGGGCTGTTTTAACACTCCTTTGCTTCCAGTTCGATCTGCGGGATCCGCACAGCACAGCTCATCTGATCCGTGCCGCAGACTACTAAAGGACCTCCCCTTTGGTAAGCGCTCAAAGAAACTAAAAAAAGGCAAGTGCCTACGCGCTATAGATTCTGATTTCAACATCACCTTTGGCAAAGAAGCACAGATGCCGGATGTTTTGGAAACTGCCCGGAGAGTCCTGGCCGGTAGGGTAAGGGGTCGTACCTACTCAGTGGAAAGACTCAAGCTATGGGCGGAGGAGATTTGGGGCACTCTTCTTAAAGAACTACCGGAAATCAGGGTCCTCGCGAGGGGCTAGTTTGCATTGCACTTTCACAGGCCTGAATACACCCAATGGATTCTCTCCCAATACTGGCATATTGAGCTGGCACCAGTCCTGCTAAAGCGCTGGGATCCTCTTTTCGACCCGGAGCGTGAACAATTAGGGGCTGGACCCATCTGGGTTCGTCTTCCTGGACTGCCCATGCAATTTTGGACCCCGTATGTCTTCAAGAGAATAGGCGACACTCTAGGCACTTACCTGGAGCATGACAAATCCTATGAGAAAACTGGTATCATGACAATGGCTCGCATTCTCGTTCATCTTGACACTAGGCCGGGACTGGAGGAGAAAATCACCCTGCATCACAGACATTTCTCGCACAAGCAGCTGCTGGACTACGAAGGTGTACCATTTCGATGTCGAAGATGCCATAAAATTGGTCACCTCTACAAGGACTGCCCACTAAATTCGGGGGTGACATCCGAGGATACCAAAGGCCCCAGACAGCAGCCTACAGTGGACCAAAACATAGGAGTTAATATTCCTATGGAAGGGGAGCAGACTCAACATGAGACTCCAACAAAGCTGGCTACTGAAGGCGCCAAGAAGAACACCAGAAGAAAGGCTTCATCTACACCTGCCCCGCCGCGCACCCGCTCCAAGACCGCGGAGACTGTTTCATCTCACCCGGGTAATGTTTCTGCTCCCATCAGTTCTCATAATTTTTCTGATGTTTTGCATTCTGTTATGCACTCCTCTTTGCGGTCCCCTCAATTTGATCAAGTACCCTTTCCCTCCATCCCCTGCACCATTGCTCCCCCTCCACCCACCTTCTCCACCACACCCTCCTCTCACAAATTGGAGCTGGGCCTCCCCAAACCCTCTTCCTCCCCGGTCGGCTCCAGATCACACCCCTACCATCTCAGACCCCGGGCTCGATCCAGATTGCTTGGTCTGGGATCATCCCCTGGACGATACCGCAAGCCTAAAAGGGGTAGACCATCTAAAATCAACTCGGCCATACAAAACACTGTTGCTGATGTCGCCCAGGGGCGACAGTATACCATTGAACGGGCACTTAGAGCAATTGAGCCCTTGACTTGTGGTTCCCCATGATCTGGCTCTCCTACAATTGTAGGGGACTAGCCAACCCCAAAAAACGTTTGGCTCTGAAAAGACTTATGCATGAATCAAGATGTGATATAATATTCCTTCAGGAAACCTTATGCACATCTGAGATGGCGGTGCGAAGCCTACAAGCTCTTCACCCAGGCTGGACATTCCATGGATTGGATGCTAGTGGCCGTTCAGGTGGTCTTGCCATTGGCATAAATCCAAGAAAAAGCAAGCTCCTCTCCACTTGGGGGGGCAGAGGCTTCCTCGGCATGGACATCTTCATGGGCAAATTGGGGTTCCCTATCAAGATTATTAATATATATGGCCCCAACCAGAATAGGCTATCATTCTGGCAAGACTTTCTGAATGGCAATCATATTACACAGAATACAGTGCTGGGGGGCGATTTCAATTTCTCCCTGGGGGTTGGAGAATCCTGGGGACATCATGCCCAGATTGATCCTATCGCGGATCAAATGAATATGTTAATTGATGCGCATATACTTGTGGATATCCCTATGAATAAGAAGCTCCCAACTTGGCACAATCAGCGTACTGGTGAGGCAGCTCTGGGGCGACATCTAGATAGATTTATGATGCATGAGGATCTGATCCCTTTGTTCCCCCTATATAGACAATGGGTCAGCACAGGTGGTCTTTCTGATCATCATCTGATTCTTCTACAGGTCAGCGATAAAAAAATAAAGCCCCGATCCCCTTTCAAATTCTTTGCTGGATTCCTAAAAGAGCCGGACTACATTAATATGGTCTCGGATTTCTGGGCATCACAACCCCCCTGAGAGAGCAGCGGAAAGCGGTGGATTTCTGTGATAGACTAAATAAGCTAAAGAAACTGACTGAGACCTGGGCGAGGAGAAAGCGTCACAGCGATGAACAGATGCTAAATGATACTGAAGCACAGATAGCTCTATTGACAGACGAAAAAGGTACTGGCTACCTAACTGATGCCTCGAAATCATTACTGAACCAGCTGCTTGGACAAAAAACAAAGATTCTACAAGAAAAGGAGGAGCTGTGGAGGCTTAAAAGCAGAGCCATTTGGCTCAAAGCTGGAGACAGTAACACCAAATACTTCCATAACCTTGCAAATGGCAGAAAGGCATCAAACACTATTTGGAAATTGCCAAGTGAACCAGATGGTTGGGCTTCCACGCATCAGCAACTTGCCAAATTGGGGGTCTTACATTTTAAGCATCAATTCACTGCTCCGAATGACATCAATCTACCTGACATCATCAATCTTGCAGGTCATTTTCCTAGCTTTGTGGGTCAGGAGGATATTGAAGATCTCATTCAACCGGTTACCAAACAGGAGTTGGAAAGCACCCTCAAATGGTTCAAGAAAGATAAGAGTCCGGGGCCGGACGGATGGCCAGTGGAGTTCTATCTTGCTTTCTATGATCTGCTGGGCGAGGACTTATTGGAGGTCATTGAGGAGAGCCGGACCACAGGGCACATCCATCCCCCTATGAACTACACCTTCATTGCCCTGATACCCAAAACTGATGACCCTACATCCTTCAATGACTTCCGTCCCATTTCATTATGTAATTGCCTCTACAAAATTATTGCTAAAATCATTGCAAACCGCATAAAACCTATTCTGTCCTCACATATCTCTGCTGAACAGTTTGCCTTCCTCCAAAATCACCACATCCAAGAGGCCATTGGCACTGCCCAGGAAGCTTTACATTCCATAAAGCAT
Organism: Pinus tabuliformis; assembly: GCA_031772625.1. NCBI lineage: Eukaryota > Viridiplantae > Streptophyta > Pinopsida > Pinales > Pinaceae > Pinus > Pinus tabuliformis. The sequence goes on from CM062816.1 coordinate 832,205,027, forward strand.
AAGAACCTCAAAGGCATATCTCTAAAGATCGACCTTGCAAAGGCTTTTGACAAGGTTAATTGGCTCTATTTGAAGATGATTCTCACACATTTGGGCTTCCCCCACATTCTCATTAACTGGATAATGGGTTGCATATCTTCTGTCTCCTTTGCTATCCTCATCAATGGCTCGGCCTCTGCTCGCTTCAACATCAACAGGGGAATAAGACAAGGATGCCCTCTTTCCCCACTCCTCTTTCTTATTGTTATGGAAGGGCTTAGTAGGCTCATAGCAACAGCAAAAAGGAATGGAGACTTCAGTGGACTCAAAATCACTGAGCAGTACTATCTCACTCATCTACTGTTTGTTGATGACATCCTAATCTTCTTGAATGGAAGTATTCGGGACTCCATTGCACTAAATGATATTCTTCAACTCTTTTGTAAGGCTACGGGAATGGTGATCAATAGGGAGAAATCTACCAGGTCCATGGCGGGGTGCACATATCAGGAATCTCAGCTGGCGACACAACATTTCCCCTTCTTGGAAATCAATTTGCTGGATGGAATCAAATATCTTGGATTTAGACTAAGGCCGGATGGGTACAAAATAGAGCACTGGTCTTGGCTCATCAACAAAATAGAAAAAAGGATAAATTGTTGGCATCATCGTCTTCTATCTAAAGCAGGTAGACTCCTGCTGATCAAATCTGTTCTTGAGGCTACCCCAGTATACTGGATGTCCCTCACATGGATCCCAAAGGGCATCCTCCAAAAAATTCAACAAATATGCAACAGATTCCTTTGGAATGGGAACAAAAAAGGGAAGATTTTTGCCTGGACGAGATGGTCATTAGTCACTACACCAAAGAGATGGGGAGGGTGGGGACTAAAAGCTCTTTCGGAATTTGCACAAGCATTGACAGCCAAGCAGGGCTGGTCACTACTCAAACAGAACAGTCTTTGGGCTGAAGTTATCCACCAGAAGTATATTTGGCCCTCAAACATCATCGATTGGATCCGTAGACCCCATTGGAACCGACAAGGCATATCTGCGATCTGGAAGGCCACTCTAAATGCTATGCCTCTCATCAGAGACAATCTTTTATGGCGTATTGGTAATGGCTCTCAAGTCCGCATAGGCTTAGATCCTTGGCCTGGCTCTGGGAACGCGCACATACTGTCGGAAGGGCTAGTCCGATATCTAAACAACAGGGGCATTAAATACCTTGCGCAGATTGGAGATCAGCAACATACTTCCATCTTCTCACAGGCATGGATAACAGACCGACAGTGGCAACTGACAGATGAATGGAACTCAAACTGGAAATATTACATACAGGCGCTAACTGAATCGCACATCAGACTAAAAGAGGAAGGGGATGAGCTAATTTGGGCGGCTGCCAAATCTGGTAATTATGCGCCGAAGATCGGCTACTACAAGCTGATTGAGGCAAAGAACCCCGACTTGCATAAAAGCTGGTGGTCAGCTCTCTGGCACCTTCAAGCTCAACCAAGAACTCGACTTCTCATGTGGAACATTCTTGCAGATAAAGTACCTACCGGATCCAACCTCAGGAAAAGAGCATTTGCTGGACCAACATGGTGTGTCCTTTGCAGGAAAGAGGAAGAAACATCTCTACATCTATTTCTTACCTGCGAGGTCACAAAGGATATATGGAACCAGGTCACTCAGGCTCTCAATATAAATACAGCTTGGCAGGGGGAAGATATACCTTCGGCCTGGGATCAGTGGTGGAACGCAGTGGCTTCAGAAAAGTCCAGGAACTTACCGCTTTTGGTGTCCTGGTACATCTGGAATAGGCGGAATGCAATCATCTTTGAGGACTGCATCGCAAATTGGAACCTTCTCCCACCTTCCATATGCGCGGCATATACGGAGATCCCCTTTGAAAATAAACAGAACACCCCTAAGAACATTATGCCAGAAATCATCAACAAGGATATGCCGTGGGCATATTTTGATGGGGCAGCTCCGAGACAAGGCTGTGGGGGGGGCATACTATTTCATCTATCAGACTCACATTTTTTTCACCTGAGAATGGGACTTGGTCCTGGCACAAACAACCATGCTGAACTAATTACACTGAGACATCTTCTCTATTTTGCTTTGTCCAAAAACTGTCGGCAACTACAAATTTTTGGGGACTCAAAGATTGTGATTGATTGGGTTAACAACAAATCCATCTGTCATGCATATTCATTGAAACATATCTTGGAAGAAATTGTTTTTTTCAAAACACATTTTGACCAGATCACTGTTTCTCACATTTACAGGGAAAGAAATTCAACTGCTGACCGGCTCTCGAAAGAAGCGGCGGATCGTCCTCTAGGAGATTGGCTGATCGAGGAACACAAACCAGATGGGATGCACAGATTTTTCCATCGTCCATATATTGATGGCCTCCCACAGGGTGGCAATGCCCCCATCTAATTTTTGGCTCTGCTATGATATTTATTGTATATAACAGATACAACACAGATGTTTTCTTTTTGCACCTGTATAGCGGATATACTTTTACAGAACTGCTTTATTTTGTTTTGAGACATTGCACTTTTTCTGAGGGATACAGAACCACCGTATCTCTGTGGGTACTTTGATGTAATTTTGTTTCTGAACAGTGGTGAAAACCACACTACAGGATATGCCAATGGCATCAACAACATGTAATTTCTTTTAATAGAAATTATGAATTCTCTTTCTTCCGAAAAAAAGGATTATATAATATATATAATATAGTGGACATTAATTTTACACCCAACCTAGATTTATTAAAATAAATTGTAAGATTAAAAGAATGATTTTAATTTATATAATTTATTATGGATACAGGATTATATAATATAGTTGACATTAATTTACACCCAACCTAGATTTATTAAAATAAATGGTATAAATTAAAAGAATAATTTTAATTTATATAATTTATGATGATGATGATGATGGTTAACGTCCGCTAAGACCAAACATTGGTCTATTATGGATACATGATTATATAATATAGTGGACATTAATTTTACACCCAACCTAGATTTATTAAAATAAATTGTATAAATTAAAAGAATAATTTTAATTTATATAATTTATTATGGATACAAGATTATATAATATAGTGGACATTAATTTTACACCCAACCTAGATTTATTAAAATAAATTGTATAAATTAAAAGAATAATTTTAATTTATATAATTTATTATGGATACAAGATTATATAATATAGTGGACATTAATTTTACACCCAACCCAGATTTATTAAAATAAATTGCATAAATTAAAAGAATAATTTTAATCTATATAATTTATTATGGATACACGATTATATAAAATAGTGGACATTAATTTTACACCCAACCTAGATTCATTAAAATAAATTGCATAAATTAAAAGAATAATTTTATTTTATATAATTTATTATGGATACAAGATTATATAATATAGTGGGCATTAATTTTACATCCAACCTAGATTTATTAAAATAAATTGCATAAATTAAAAGAATAATTTTATTTTATATAATTTATTATGGATACAAGATTATATAATATAGTGGGCATTAATTTTACACCCAACCTAGATTTATTAAAATAAATTGTATAAATTAAAAGAATAATTTTAATTTATATAATTTATTATGGATACATGATTATATAATATAGTGGACATTAATTTTACACCCAACCTAGATTTATTAAAATAAATTGTATAATTAAAAGAATAATTTTAATTTATATAATTTATTATGGATAGAGGATTATATAATATAGTTGACATTACTTTTACACCCAACCTAGATTTATTAAAATAAATTGTATAGATTAAAAGAATAATTGTAATTTATATAATTTATCATGGATACAGGATTATATAATATAGTTGACATGAAATTTACACCCAACCTAAATTTATTAAAATAAATTGTATAGATTAAAATAATAATTTTAATTTATATAATTTATTATGGATACAGGATTATATAATATAGTTGACATGAAATTTACACCCAACCTAGATTTATTAAAATAAATTGTATAGATTAAAAGAATAATTTTAATTTATATAATTTATTATGGATACAGGATTATATAATATAGTTGACATGAAATTTACACCCAACCTAGATTTATTGAAATAAATTGTATAAATTAAAAGAATAATTTTAATTTATATAATTTATTATGGATACAAGATTATATAATATAGTTGACATGAAATTTACACCCAACCTAGATTTATTACTTCTAATTTATACAATTTATTATGGATACAGGATTATATAATATAGTTGACATGAAATTTACACCCAACCTAGATTTATTGAAATAAATTGTATAAATTAAAAGAATAATTTTAATTTATATAATTTATTATGGATACAGGATTATATAATATAGTTTTTATAGGATGACATGAAATTTACACCCAACCTAGATTTATTAAAATAAATTGTATAAATTAAAAGAATAATTAATTTATATAATTATTATGGATACAAGATTATATAATATAGTTGACATCAATTTTACACCCAACCTAGATTTATTAAAATAAATTGTATAAATTAAAAGAATAATTTTAATTTATATAATTTATTAGGGATACAAGATTATCTAATATAGTTGACATTAATTTTACATCCAACCTACATCTATTAAAATAAATTACATAAATTAAAAAAAATAATTTTAATTTATATAATTTATTAATGAAGAATTATAAATTCTAATGAAGAATAATAATTTATATAGAATTAGTTGGTGGAGGAAGAGGTAATTGCACTCCTTAGTGTTTTTCTTTTAGATTTATTTTTTATAACTAATATACTGATATTTTTTTAAAATATATTTTGTTGACTAGATAAATGACTTTTTATAAATATATTTTTATAATTGTTCACATTTATTAAATGGTTAATTTAAAATCCATGCTTATATTTCTCAACCTTTACTAAGTCATAAATAAAAGGGACTCGTGAAGGAAAAACAAGTGTGACTTTCCATATCATTAGATTTAAATAGTAAGAGACATTCAATACAAAATTAAAGTGTTTTCAATTAACATTATTAACTAAATATTTCTTATATTTACCTTAAATTAATATTATTGTTTTCAAAATTTAACTATATGGTTTTTTTGTTTTTGTATATTATCATATTATTTTAATAATAAAATATTTTTTCTAATAATATGGGATAATAAAAATGGAAGATTACAAAATATAGTTGATACCATTTTTGGATTTTTTAGATTTTAAATTAATATTAATTTTTAAAAATTTAATTATATATATATATATATATTTTATTATTTGAATAATAAAAGAAAATTTATAATAATATTGGATAATCACATTATGAAAAAATTGAGTGTTGTCATCTTTCTTCAACTAGTGTTATCCTCTATTTTGATAGAATCTGCCCTTGTCTGTGAACTTTGCCAAGGTCCTCAGAGTCAAGCCTTTGAGAAGGTCCTTTGACAATCCTTAGCCTGCATGTCTTTTTTCAATTCATCCGTATTTTTTCCTATGGCTTCTTTATTCTTAAAAATGCAACGAGAAGCTTCTCAATTTCAATGACTCATTTTGTCCTTCAAAAGTTTAAGTCTTTGGGCCATAACAAACATTCTTTTATCCAAACTGAATATGTTTATTCTACCATTCCTCTACTCTGTTTTTGAAGTTAGGATGAGATATCTAAATGTTTACAAGTATTAACGGCAAAAATTTGCAAGCTAGATGTACCCAAATTTCCTAATACCAATCTATGTTTAGATTTGGGATTCTTGGGGATTAGGATTCAAAACAAAAGTTACCTAGAAACCACTGGGAATTTGCAAGAAATCTCTCAGTCCCTTCTGCATTGTGATTCCTCTCCACCTTTCAATTAGTCCAAGTGAAGCGATCCCTCGTAGGAGTTGGATGCCAAAGACAACTAGTTGAAACGAAGTCCACAAACTCTAGGTTGGCCGAATTGAATCCTAAGCCTATGTTTTTCTCTGAATGTATAAGAGTTGCATTGAAATCTCTGTCAACAACCATTTTTCTTCCTCCAAACGGATTGAAACGCTTCTAGCAATTCCCAACATCTCTTCTTCAGAATCGGATCAGGAGCGTTGTAGACATCTTGTACAAAGAAAATATACACTGGCCACATAACTATGGACTCTATAATGAATCCAAAATTGAGAACTAAAAATGTGATAAATATTAATCTTTGAAGCATCCCACAAAATAGCAAATACCGAACCCAACTCTACCTACTTCTTTAGACTTGGTTGTTGTTTTAGCTTTTCAGCACTTCATTACATTTTTCGATCCAAGTCAATTTTTATATCACTACTGCCTCTTCTTTATTTCCCAATTTAACTTGAATTATTTCATTCCTCAAATTTTGACTTTTTTTTATGCTATTAATCCCTTTGCTAACAAGATGCATATTCAGCGTGCATAGAATGCCATTTGTCATTTGTCATTTTCACTTCGTCTTGTCTTCAAGGCATTTGGAATGCCATCATCATGAAAAAAATGTCCATGTCAATGGATATAAAGTATAATTTGAGGATGACCTATTTAAGCTTGTGTTAGACAAATTTTTCTAAACCCAATATACCATTATATCGCTCATATTCTATATTATTCTATATTTTAATTGTAAATATGTTTTTCATTTATAAATTAATATTTACACCATATACAGTAAAGGAAACGCGGCACATAAGAAATAATAGCATAAAAAAAAGTCAAAATTTGAGGAATGAAATAATTCAAGTTAAATTGGGAAATAAAGAAGAGGCAGTAGTGACATAAAAATTGACTTGGATCGAAAAATGTAATGAAGTGCTGAAAAGCTAAAACAACAACCAAGTCTAAAGAAGTAGGTAGAGTTAGGTTCGGTATTTGCTATTTTGTGGGATGCTGCAAAGATGAATATTTATCACATTTTTAGTTCTCAATTTTGGATTCATTATAGAGTCCATAGTTATGTGGCCAGTGTATATTTTCTCTGTACAAGATGTCTACAACGCTCCTGATCCGATTTTGAAGAAGAGATGTTGGGAATTGCTAGAAGCGTTTCAATCCGTTTGGAGGAAGAAAAATGGTTGTTGATAGAGATTTCAATGCAACTCTTATACATTCAGAGAAAAACATAGGCTTAGGATTCAATTCGGCCAACCTAGAGTTTGTGGACTTCGCTTCAACTAGTTAGGTCGATAGGCCTTCCCTTTGAAAGAGACTTTCGTCGTCCCTTTCATTCTGAGGATGACACCTGGTATTTAGGTCGATAGCAGCATTTTTCGTTTTCGTCTACCTTTTGCCTGTATCTTGACACCTGTCACTTCATATGGTCGTCCGATGAGACAAATCTACAGCATGCAAAGGTTTTGAACTTTGTTCCACTTGTGTTATGTCATGGTTTTCAGTTGCGGGCGAAATTACCTCTGTTCCACTTGTGTTGCGTCATGGTTTTCAGTTACACAGTTACACGCAGAATGGTAGGCATTTCAGTTACCGAGCTGAACTCGGACTTGAGGAAGCTTGCACTGAACATGATTGTCTTCATTTTTTCATGATGGGTTTCACTCCCTAGCCTCTCGAGGTTGCTGACTGTTCCAGAGCTCACGCAGCAGATGCAGGACTCTAAGAACATGACTTGAGGAAGCTTGCACTGAACATGATTGTCTTCATTTTTTCATGATGGGTTTCACTCCCTAGCCTCTCCAGGTTGCTGACTGTTCCAGAGCTCACGCAGCAGATGCGGGACTCTAAGAACATGATATGCAAGGAAACCATGCCATGAGCTTTGTTCGTCGAGTGCAGTAGAAAGGAGAAGAGCGTAAGGTGATTGAGGTATGTGTTTTGTCTTGCCTGAGGTAGGATGGAATTTGAGAGGGAAAAATAAGGTCCTAGGAGGGGCCTATACCTCCAGGCTATTCTGGTTCGGAAAGGGACGTCACTTTTAGTTCATTTTATTTCCACCTATACAGTCGGGCAAGCAGGCGTGGGTATAGCCAGCAAGACCCTATATTCTTCAGCCGGGCGAGTAGAGACTGGATTATATATTTCAACAAGCTAGCTGGACTTGGATTGTATAGAGCAAGTTAGGTGAGATCAGGTAGGTTATTCACTTTCATCAACATGTACTACCACCTACACCGATCATTCATTAAGATTTAAAACATATGGGAGCGTTGACATACCGGCGGGATTTGGAAGAATTCGGGACCGGGCTGATGAAGGAAACGGAAACTTTAAAGGATCTGGCGACCCGGGCAGTAAAGTCTTTGCAGAAAGAAGAAACCGTCCGTACAGAGGAAGGCGGGTCGAAGGTTTCAAAATTTTCCGGTGTGAAAAATGCAGAGCAACCTAGGGTTAGGAAGGGTTCTCCATTACATATAGGAGAATCCAGTGTTAAGGTTTCGAATTGTTCCAAGTCTGATAGAGTGAAAAATGATGCTGAAGATGAGGACGCGTGGGGCGATGCCGCTGAAGATTCGAGTGGTATTGATCCTGTAAAAAAACAGAGTGCAGCAACAAATTCTCAGGTCCAGGGTTCGAGGGTTGTTGATATTCGGAAGATTATGAGCGCTGCTGCAGAAGATGATGAGGATCTGAGTTGGGATTTAGATGAAGATGCGGATGATGCTAAATCCTCTGAAAATCATTAGAGTTCACCATGTTATGCTTACAGGTTTTTCTGTTGTGTTTTAGGTTTTTGATGTTGGATCATTTCTAACTTTGTAGCAATTTCTATTTGCTATAGCTCTGTGGATTATGTATATATTGAATGCTGCAGGAAACTCCCGTTTTCTACCCAAAGTCCATTGAATATTGCCATAAATAGCTGCCTACATATGGCCTGTAAATTTATTAGAAGCAGTCGACCCATTGCATTATATTCCCAAAATATGAAAACAAATAATATTGTTATTGCTGCTGTTCGTTTCAATAAGGCTGATGGTGGATGTGTTGATTTCAGGCCCTTTATTGGTTTAATCCTGGCCATTTACGTGGGATATCATCTATGTTATTGACTTTTTTGAGAAAAGTGTGAAATTGATTGCCATAATTCTTGAAAATATGCTGCATTGGAACATAGGAAGATTTCTCTGTCGATTTGCTTTTACCAGGGCAATCGGCTTACCGATGGGCAACAACAAATTGACCCGCTTCAGCAACGATCAAAGAGGGTGATCACTTTGCAACAATCAAAGAGGGGGGAAATTTAGTAAAACATATTTCCATAAAGGCTCTCGCAATGCGCAAGATACTGAAAACGTATGGCAAGGTCGATCTATATGGACATTAATAACAAGAATTGGTTAATTTTTTTCTGTATAATTTTCAATACTGATGATTAATCTCAAGGCAAAATACTCTGATACAGGAGTTCATGTTCTCCTTCCTCCATCTCTACTTTATACTTTATCGTACAGGGTTAGCTTTTTTGTTTTGTTATTTGTAGTTTTACTAGATGAGATTTTTATTTTATGTATTTTTTTTTCATTTTGAGAGATGCTTCAGGTATCTCCTAGGTATGAGGTTAAACTTCAACTGGGATTATGTCTGGACTCAAGTAGGGGCTACATGACTAGGTCTACATGCTACTCGTAAGCACATGATTCCACTGTAATAATTTAGGTGATGATATACAAAGGATATTGGTTTATGTGCAGATACTATCTATGTTGAAACTGCCTTTTTGAACTACCTTTTTGGTCCTTTTGTAAGGCCGTAAATTGTTTTTGATCGGAAAAAAACGAATGCAGTGCCCAGCTGTACTAAGTCTGTGCAAAACCAAACACCTTTGGTAAATGAAGCTCCACGAAAGCCAAAGGCAGTTTCTTCTAAATCCAGAAAATGGAAGTGAGGAAAATACACAGTATTCATGAGCCACATTACCTCTGAAATTCAAGAGAACTGACACTTCCTCCAAAACCTTCTTTTGTGGCTGCAGTATAGAGTCTGAAAATTTGGTGGTTAAAGCTTGTAACCTTTCTCAGTTGGATCAAGTCATTAGCATGGCTCCCTACTCCATATTAGATACTTTTGAAATGTCGTTGAAACTATGTTGGCCAACCCCAGATTGTCTAACCTTATTGAATGCCATAACTCTTGCAGAATCCAAACCATGATCCTCAACCAAATATTGATGTTTCTGCAAACTAGGTTTGTCACATCAATATGTCTGAGCACAGTAATGGGGAAAACAAGGATTAAAAACGTTTTTCCTAAATTTGTATGCCTATACTTGTGAAATCCGTGATCTACTAATAGCTAGGTAGCATTTGCAAGCAAATTGAGAGATACACCTATATCATTATTCTCCTGGCTTGCAGTGTTTCGAATTCCTGAACCAAGATTGGATCTACTTAAATTTGATCGACTTCTACTTTTGTTATCATATATATATGAATACTTCTATCATAAAACTGAGTGTTTGCAAGAGGTTGCATAGATTTCAGGGAGCCCATCTATTAAAATAAGAGTAGAATGGGTACGCAGTAAAGAGATAATTTTGATAAACAACATTTCACACATTGAAGGTCGAGATAGAAAGAGAGATTAGCGTTTACCTCAAAGGAATGTAAAGATATAATGAATTCATTTCTGCCCTTGAATTATTTGTAGGGAACAAGTGTTACAGGCCGCCTAAATTGGCCTGTAAAAGATTTGGGACCTTGGTTGAAGAATCGATTTGTGGAGAAGAATGAGCATTACTGACTTATAATCAAGTTGGGGAAACATCCATTTTTGAAATTTGATAAACTAGAATACTACTTAGTCCATTTCCTTACTTGAAGTCTAATGTGGGTGTCAAGCATATTTGGAAATGAAGCATAGTTCTTGCTGTCTATACCTTATGACATCCCTAGAGGCCTTGATATCGTCTTATCGAACTCACAAATTTCTGTAAATGATGAATTGGGCTGCAAGCAAAGTATTCATGTCTAGAAACTTGTCTAGAAACGCCAGAATTGGGCTGATCTTCGGACTGGCCGAAATGTCAAGTTCAGGTAACCATTATTGTTATAGAAGTTGTAGACTTAGAACAGGAATGACATGTGGAAAAGTAGGAATATGAAAAGAAACAAGAAGGCCCCTCATGTCTACCTATGCAAGGTCTCAAACACCATGCCCATCTTTGTAAGTATTTCTTTGACTTTAAATTCGTGTTGTAGCTAAGGAAGTTTAATCTATGCTTGTGCTTTCAATAGTCCTAGAAAATAAAGGGAGAAGTGGGCTTCCACCTTTAAAATAATTATTTTTAAAGAAACAATGCCCTCATGTTGTGGATCTATGAACTTTGCTAAAAATGGATAAGGACTGGGCATGGAAGTTATATGTTCCAGGGTACATGTAGGACTTAGCATGGTTGTTACATCTGCCAGGGTATTGTTCTTGTAGCCAAATGAATTGTGAGCACTATGTGGTATTGTTCTTGTAGCCAAATGAATTGTGAGCACTATGTGTAATAGATTGTGAGCACTATGTGGTATTGTTCTTGTAGGCAAATGAATTGTGAGCACTATGTGTAATAGATTGAATTCCAATAGGCTGATATGTATGGTGTGAAGAACGAAGATGTGCTATATATATTTCATTGATGGAAGACTTTAAGTGTTGTTTCTGTCCTTTTGAAATTTCCAGGAAATATATTAAAAGAAAAACAAAAAAATAATACAATGTACACATTTTACTATGCCTTTTCATTTCTTTATTTATAAATTTTTCCTAACATACTCGTGGGAATTCTATTTAAAGTATTACTCGTGGGAATTCTATTTAAAGTATTTCACAATGATGGGAAACAATTAATTTATTAAACAGAATTCTAAGAAAGGGTTGAGATGGAATATACTGGATGACGCTTGCAAAGTTTTCAAACAAATGCCAGAACGAGATGTTTGTTCTTGGACTACCATGATTGCAACTTATGCAAGGCATGGACTTGCTGAGGAGGCATTGAGATTGTTTCAATTAGTGAAATACAAAATACAACTACCTACACTTTAAGCAGCGGTTGTGAACTCAAATGCCCAAATAACTGCTTTGTAAATGTCCAAAATTGAACAGTGATCACAAATTACAATTATCAGTTTCTTAAGTAGCCATGGTCTTAAATACCCAAATAGCTGCTCTTAATTGTTCAAAAGTGCAGAGTGTTTGCAGTGTCGCTATCAATGAAGGAACAAGGTGATGAGATATTTATCCCCAAAGCATGTAACCAAGCTCTTCGAATCTTCCATACGTCTAAGAGGGAAAATTAGGTGTTTTCATCACCATTACGGGATGTATTGTGGAGTGGGGATAGATTCCCATCTTTTGCTACTGTTACCAACTATGTGTTGAAATTTCAGTATGTATTTCATGTGGTTTTCTAGATTTAAGCAATATTTGAAATGTCCGTTAAATTTGCCTCTTCTGGTTGATTTTTAATGGAAGATTGAACGTTTATGTAACTCCTCTGGTTGATTTTTAATGGAAGATTGAATGTTTATGAAACTCTAATTTTCTTGTTGCTTAGGACCTCCACCTGCAAATTGAAAACGCTGTTGGTCACATGAGTACAGCGATGAGTAATTGTTTTCTTTCCAACTGATTCTACAAATTAGTGTTCAGAGTCCAACAAGTTGAGCACATTTAAATCAGAGTCTAATGAGCACATTAAATCATGAATGGTTTCAAGGTTACCAGATTCTTACTCCACAGTTGCAAGCTTTCTCCCACTTAAGGACCTTTACAGTCTCCCAAGTGAAATCAGGATCATCCCAACCCAAATGGCCATATGCAGCTATTTTTTGGAACCTCATATTGCCTCCCCGTTTTAGGTCAAGATTGATAGAAATCATGCTAGGGCAGAAGTCAAAATTTTCCTTGATCAACTGCAGGATTTCAGTATATAGAATCTTTCCAGTTCCATATGTGTCAACAAACACAGAGAGTGGCTCAGGCACACCAATGGAATATGAAACCTGCACAAGGCAGCAGCGTTCTAGCCCGGCAGCAACAACACTCTTGGCAACTTGTCTAACAATGTAGCCACCACTACAATCCACCTTGGTGGGACCCCTTCCAGAAAAGGCTCCTCCATCATGAGCACCCCAACCACCATATGTATCAATAATAATTTTCCTCCCAGTGAGTCCAACATCCCCATGGAGTCCTCCAATTACAAAACGCCTAGATGGGTTGAAATGGAATATTGTATTTTCATCTAGATATTGAGAAAGAACAATCGGCTTAATGACATACTCCTTGAGATCAACTACAATCTGATCATTGATAACAGTTCCATCATGTTGAGTAGAGATGTGAACAGTGTGAACTCTTAACAGGACCATTTCCCCTCCCTCATTTTTATACTCAACAATAACTTGGGTCTTTCCATCTGGTATCAACCAGGGGCAGGTTCCATTATTTCTTACTTCAGTCAACTGTGCTCCCAGCTTTGTTGCCAGCACATGATTGACAAGCATCAACACCGGGGTCTCAAATTGTAGCATACCCAAACATGTGGCCCTTATCTCCTGCACAAATCTCTTTAGGATTCTTAGTAAGATGGCCATGGACACCCTGTGCAATGTCGGGGCTTTTTTGTTCAATGTTCACCAGGACCTTGCAATTATCTGCACGCAAGCCAACATCCATTGACATGAATTGAATTCCTCTATAGGTGTTCCCCTCACTATCTTCTTATAGTCTATATTAGCTTTAGTTGTGATTTCTCCAAATATCATAACCATATTTGTCTTTGTGCAAATCTCACATGCAACCTTGCCTTCAGGATCTTGCTCCAAGCAAGAATCCAAGATGGCTTCAGAAACCTGATCACAAAGCTTGTTAGGGTGTCCCTCATTGACAGAATCTGATGTGAAGAGAAAGGTGTCCATCTAAAAAATACAGGCACATAAAAAGATCAGTAGGCAAGAGAAAATATGACCAAACACTTGACTTAACATGCAAGAATCACCATTTAATATAAACTGTTAAACAACACATAGTTAGCCAGAAAACTAAAAATTGACTGTGGAGTGAGAACAACTAGTATTACATAAGTGCAGAAGTGTATATGAAAAATATTTTATGCAATATGTTGATTGCATGGATATCTTTCTTATCACTAGAAAATATTACTAGAGACAAACATTCCTATGGAGAAGTTGTTGCAGACCAAATGGTTGGAGGATACTGTGATTTACTACAATTCTAAATGAAACTTATTGAAAAACATGTTGATTCTTTGGGTAAATTTTTGGCCAAAGCCCAACCAGTCCAGCACCATTTCAATGCATTTTGATTCTTCAGATATTGTCTTTGATAAGGATGCAAGAACAAAAGATGCGCTAATAAAAGGGGTTTTGAATTGGATCCATTTCCTAGGAGATATGAAACTAGGTTTAAACAGGGTTGTAAAGGAATTAAAGGGCTTCAAGAACTTGTACATAGCAGGCAAGGTGAAAGTAGTCAATTGGCATAGATATATGCTGCTAAGCATGTCAGTACCCCTCAAAAGTGTTTATAGTAGAGTCATCTAGCTTATAAGATGCTTCCTTTGCAAAAAGGAGGCAAAGGAGGATGGATATAAAGGACCCCTCGGCATAAGTAAGGAAAGTATGTCAGCAATGTTTTTTCCAAATGTGAGAATACAAATACAGAGTATTTTATTTTATTTACAGAAATCACCCCATTTCTGGTCCAGCAAGTTGTATACTCCAGAGACATGTTGGTTCAGGGATTCTCAAAGTCCATACAACAATGCGCTGAGAATGTATTTGTGGTAAACTCCGACATATTTACAGATTTAGATCTAATTAATGTAGAAAAAATAAGATCCAGCGTGCTAACCTTTCGAATAAATAGAAACAACCAAGGAAACCTAAAGAAAAACCTACCCTCAACAGAAGCAGCTTGAGGGATTTAAAAAAAGACAATCAGGGAAAAGTGCAAAAAAATAATTATTTGTGATGTATTGGACAGAGAAGAATTTGTTTCAGCAGGTTGGCAACGGTTGAAACTTCATATAAACATGATGTCCCTAAAAACCTTCCCCAAAATGAGCTCAAATGTTCAAAAATATTAAGTATTCATCTGATTAGTTCGTGTCCCGAAAAGGGAAAAAAAAACAAACAAACAAAAGGTTCATTAAAAAGAGATCTTCGCTGAAATGGTACCTTAGCTTAAGACGTAGATGAATGGTATCCCCTCTTTTCTCCTCCTATGCATAAGGGCCAACAGATGAACAAGAGAGTGCACTGATAGAAGTAGAGGATCACTTTCTGCTTTTATCGTCATCACTTGTAGCATGAGTTCAATGAATCTGGATGGAATTTGTTGCTACGGGAAACAAGGAAAGGGTCCCTCTGGTAGCAGAGTGGGTTTTCCTCCAATATTGCCACTCCTCCAACCATTCTTTGCACCTCATTCAGAATCGAACTCGCTCCACTCCTCCAACCATTCTTTGCACCTCATTCAGAATCAAACTCACTCTAGGGATTTTAGGGATTTTAGGCATACACATAGAAGAGAAATAATACACAGAAGAAAAAATAACTGAATGGGAAACTGAAACAAATACAGAACAAGAACACAACAATAGTGTTGAATGCTAGAGTGTTTTACATATTCAGTCTTGACAGAGAAAAATCTAAAAACAAAATTACACAACAATAGGACTTGAATTCTGTCGGAGATCGACAGAAAATTTCTGCCTCAATTTCCATGCTTAAACAACTTTAGAGATCAACCCTAATTTCTCTGCATAAAAGTGCCATAAATCACTTTGAATCTCTTGCAACATTATGTTGTTAATAACAACAATCTGCACTTGAAAGAGGCCAGAATTGGCAAATAGCTATTTTTTTTTTCACGGAAGAGGTCTGCCACATTTTTTCTCACACATGGAAAGATTTATAAGACATATAGTTGGGTACCTGGTTGTCTTGGAGAACTATAAAATGTCTTTAAAGTTTTTTGATAACAGAGAAACCATTTGGATGCTTACGAGGTTCATTGTACGATCCCCTTAAAAGTCATTCAAAAATAAAGTTAGTCAAGCTTGATGGCTTAAAACTTAAACGCTGACAGCATTTAGAAATTTCACTTTTCATTAAGAACTACAACACCTGGATTACTGGTTAAAGATTGGCTCAATCACACTTGTTTTACATCAAGTAAAACAAGAGAATTCATCTGAACTATTGTTGTAAACTTCTTCTATGGCAGTGAGTCATTAAGAGAATTCATTGAGTATTGGTAAGGAACACAGGCTTATTTTTGACATCTGAATTCTCTTAGCAATGAATATAAAACATTATTTTGTTCTTTCTTGTGGCAGATTTTATACAAACTTGTCTAAAGATGACTTCATCATTGTGTATTTTTACATGAACATTTAATGGTATGCTAAGACAAGATTTTGGAATTTTTTGATAGAGATATGAAAAAGGAAATTTTTTCGAAATTGTTTACTGAGGAAATGGGAAAGGGAATTTTTTTCCAATTTAACAATCTTATCGGCCTCTCTTTGCACCTTTTGGGGCAATTGCTAGTTTATATTTCACGCATATAAACTAATAACCACGAAGTATATCGAGAGTTGGAGAACCCAATAAGTATAACGACGGGGCATCTTTGTAAATATTCAAATACGCATATTTATAATGTATATATATATATATATATATATATATATATATATATATATATGTGTGTGTGTGTTATATTCAAGGGTACGTTGGTTTGGGCATATTGATGTGGATTGTAGATTTTGAGAATGAGAATTTGATAGTGAGAAGAGTTGGTTGCGGTATTAAGATGGAAATAAACAATAATTGCAGGGTTAGAGTTGAATTTATATTCAAAAGTGATTTTATTTTATTTTTTTTGGTTCAGTTTAGTATATTTTTCTAAAGTTTTAATTTTTTATATATTTTATTTTAGTTTATAATGATGAATCACACAAGTTGGTTTGAAAGGTGTTGATCAAAATTTTCCAATGTAATTTCTAAAGAAAATATTTTAAACATTCAAAATTTGAATCTTCTTATTTATTTATTTTTATTTTTAATAATATATCTATATATATATATATATATATATATACATAAACGAGTAGTGGATATATTAGAAACTTGGCTTTAATGCCAAAGAGCAGATTACAAAAGGCGAGTCTAAATCCAGAAGTGCCATACGGCCTTGCAAGACCGTGACATTTATGTTTAGCTCACATCTCTTTTTAGTTGCTACTATGCGGTCAATTTCAGAGATTTTCCCAAGATTGTGGATACATACAAACTGATTTAACAGTAGGCAATAAAACATGACAACTTTCTAAATTAAGGAATTGGTTCCCATATTTCCTGTCCGCCTCTGAGCAGGGCTCTAGCTGTAAGAACGGCTGCTTTGTTAGCTTCAGTGTCCGCCTCCTTATTATTGGCTCTCAACACGTGATAGAAATTCAAATTCTGGAAAGAGTCTCCAAGGTCTGTAATTCTGTGAATCAGCCTTGCTAGCCTTAGGTCCATTGGCTTAGAATGAGTTACCATAGTGTTAATGATAACCTGAGAGTCTCCAATAACATTAGCCTCCCTGATGTTCAACACTTTCAAAATCTTGAGTCCTTGGAAAAGAGCCAAAGCCTCAGCTTGAATGCTAGAAGCGATGCCCAAACCCCAAGCGAAACTGTGAAGCCTAAAACCAACTGGATTCAATATGACTCCTCCAGCACCAACTCTTCCAGGATTGCCCTTTGCAGCCCCATCAAAAAATAGAAAGTGTCTTTGATGGTTTGCAATCCATCCCTGGAACTCTTTTGCTGTAGCCCTTATTTGCCATACTTTTGGGAGGGAGCTACTCTTTGCAATTTTTTGGAACTGAAGATCGAGAGAAGAACCCCAATTTATATCTTGCTGGCTGAGACTTAAATCATCTTTGTGGTCTCTCAGGCATTCTTTTAACAGGCATTTAATTTTAACTACCACTAGCTCGGCATCCTGTTTGTAGTTTCTGAAAATCCTTTTGTTTCGCTCAAGCCAAACCTGCCAACAGATAATTTTAGGGAGAATAAACCAAGCAGCTATGATAATTTTGTTTTTTGGAGGAGGACTAGGATACCTTTGCAACCATTTATCAAAAAAATCAGGTATGAAGGAAGGCAAAGCGAAGCTGGAACTCAAAGTTTCCAGCAACTCGGTCTAGATCTGCAATGTGAAGGTACATTCGAGCATCAGATGAGACACGTTTTCCTGGTTTACCTTGCAAAGTCTGCACCTTGAAGGGCCGTGGAAGCCTCGCTTCTGAAGATTATCGTCTGTCAAGATTTTGGAATGGCATAACAGCTAGTTGAAGAAGTCAATTTTTGGCAAGGAGGGATAATGCCATATCCCTTTCCACGGCTCTGGATTCGTGGCCACATGGGGGCACTCACACAGCTTGGCGTATCCTTGAGCAATGGAATAACCACCAGCCTGCACACCCAAACCTCTTGAGTCCCTACTTCACATCCGCGTTGGAGCCAAACCGTGGAGCTTGGAGAGCAGAACCTCGTGTTCCATAGACAAATCTGGGGGCGTTTCAAGATTCCAGCCAACCCAGCGTGAATCCTGCCAGACTGAAATGTCCCACAGGGAACGCAATCCAGCATCATTCATCCATCTGTGCATCGCTTGAAGAGAGCGACAGTCTCCCAGTGGCTCATTGTTCATAATTCTGTCTATCCAAAGGTTGATCCTTTTTCCATTGCCGGGAACCCCGTAGGCATGGGCATTAATAATAGGACAGGCTTTGATATAAAGCTTCAAAAAGGGCGAATTCGGGAGCGGCAGAGGGTGATCTAGACAGCGGGAGCGCTGGCCTTTGAAGTATTTTTTCCAAAGAGCTAATTGTGCCCAGCCAGGGTTAGGTGCAATAATTCTCCAGATGAGCTTAGCTCCCATAGCGATATTATGATATCCAAGATTTTTGAAGTTCAAGCCTCCTTCCAAGAGCGGTTTGGAGATGGATTCCTAGTCTACTAACGAAATCTTTTTCTCATTTTGCTTGCCCCCCTTCCAATTTTTTTTTTCGAATGATCTCCTCCATTTTTCTGAGAATGCCAATGGGAGCGAGAAGGACATAAAACTGAAATAAGGGAAGACTGTTAAGGACTGATTTTATGAGAACAGACTTACCAGCAATGTTGAGCCAGGAAAAGCCCCAGCAAGCAACTTGTTCTTGAATTTCTCCAATTGAGGGAGCCAATCTTTGCTGAAGGCTCTTTTAAGAAAAACAGGTAGGCCTAAGTACTTGAAGGAAGTCCAATTTGAGGAGGCTGCAAAACCAAAGGTTTTGGAAATGGAATTGAGCAAGTTGGAAGTGGTGTTCGAGCAATAAATATGGCATTTGCCCTTGTTTAGATTGCTTCCCGAAACCATACAAAACTCGTCTAGAATTCCTTTAAATCTTGAGGCTATAAGCACAAAGGCAGCTCCCAATAACAAGGTGTCATCCACAAAGAGGGCATGATTTATGTTTTTAACACCTCTTGCTATACAAAGCCCAACAATTTCCTGATCCATCATTTTTTTGTCTAAATAGAAATTGAGGACAAAGGCTTGAAGAACGAATAGAGGGGGTGAGAGAGGGCACCCCTGCCTGAGCCCTCTCGTGGCTTTGAAAAAGTCAGCGGCTCTGCCATTTACTAATGGAGCAATCCAAGGCTCTGAAATGCAGGCCCGAATCCAATTTATATATTTCTCACCAAATCCAAGCTTATGTAAGACTTTCAGCAGAAACCTATGCTTAACTCTATCAAAAGCATTTGCTAAATCAAGTTTGACAACCATACCTTTTTCATTACGACTCAGGCTTGAGTGGATTACCTCTTGGACCAGAATGAAATTGTCCACTATCTGTCTACGTTGAATGAATCCTCCTTGGCCTTCCGTAATGACTTTGGGGAGGATGAGCTTAAGTCTATTAGCGATGACTTTGGTAATCAGTTTGTAACCAATATTACATAGCGAAATCGGGCGAAACCTGTTGAAGGTGTTGGCTCCTTTCTCTTTGGGGATGAGAGCAAGAAAAGCAGAGTTCGTGCTGCCTCCGATTTTCTGGCAAGCTTGGGACTTAATAACCATTTTGTACAGATCTTTTTCCACAATCGGCCAGCAAGATTGGAGGAATCTGGCTGTAAATCCATCCGGCCCAGGGGCTTTGTCTGGGTCCATGGCAAAGAGGGCATCCTTGACTTCGTTCTTGGTGACTTTAGCTTCAAGAAGGTGATTCATTTCAACAGTAATCAAGGAGGGGACCACGTCCATCATATCAGAGTTTTGATCCAGATTTATATCTTCACTATACAGGCTTTTAAAGTGAAGGGAGGCAACTTTTTTTATGCTTGCATTGTCTTTGTGAATGATAGTGCCATCTTTGATTTCGGAAATGGAGTTGGTACATTTCCTTGCCTGAGCTTGTTTGTGGAAGAAGGAAGAGTTCCTGTCCCCTGCTTTAAGCCAAAGGCTGTGTGACTTAAGTCTCCAGTACTCTTCCTCAGCTAGACAAGCCTTGTGATAGTTTTGCTGGAGCTGGGCTTCTTTGTCTAGAATCTCTTTTGTTATGTCAGCTGTTTCAACTTGGAGATGATGATTTTCCAGAGTGCATTGGAGTTTTTTCCTTTCATTGGCTGGATTGGGCAGAGATTTGGCCCAACTTTTCAAAGCCCTTTTCACTCTTTTGAGCTTCTCCTCCCAGACGAAAAAGGGGGAGCCTTTGACTAGCTACATCCAGATGCCCTTAACTAATTGCATGAAGTCTGATTCCTTAGCCCAGAGCGGGCTAAATCTGAAGGGAATTGGTTCGAGGTCAAGCTGAAACACTAGTTCCAGCTTAATGGGTTTATGATCAGAAGTGCTGCATGGGAGAATATGAACTCTAGCCTCTAATCCAAGCAGAAGAAAATAGCTTTGAAGTAAGAATCTATCCAATTTGGCAACAATGTGGCTAGGACCAATTCTTTTATTAGTCCAAGTGTACTTACCAGAGATTGGATTGATGTCCAGCAAGTCCCAGTCCTGCATAAGGTCCTCTGCCCATTCCCTTGTCGGATCTCGAACAATGCTGCCTCCTCTCTTATCTGCTGATAAGAGAGTGAGGTTTAGATCTCCTGCAATGATGGTATTCTCAAGATTAATGAGGTCTGCTTGGTTTCTTATGGATTCCCAGCAGGCCTTTTTCCCCAACATTCACAGGGATGTACACATTGAAGAGACTAATAATCTCTTTTGAGTCTAAGTGCTGCAATTTTAAGAACAACCAGTGAGTGTTGAGGGTCTCAGAAACGACTGAGAATTTGCTAGCGTTCCAAAGAGTGCCCAACCCACTGGAAGCCCCTCGGGCTGAAATTGCTTTCGCCTCACATTTGTTCCAGAGTTTCTTACTTGCCTGAAGGAAGACAGAGTCTTCCAGTTTGGTCTCCTGGATGAGGAGTATGTCAGGAGCTTTTGTTCTTATTAAACTTCTGATGGCTTCTTCTTTGATTCTGCTCCCCATACCTCTACAGTTCCAGGAGACTATCTTCATCATTTGTATTTCTAGTTGGCTCCCTTGGAGCCTTGGGGCTGGTTTCTCGCCATCTTTGTTTTTGATGCTAATAGCTTCTCAAGGGTTGGCTGGCTGCCTTGGAGCTTATCTTTGAAAGTTTCCTGCTCTCTTTTTTCCCGATCTGATTTGCAGCCTCTTGTGGATCTCCTTATCGAAGCTTGGGATTCTCCTATTTCCCCTTCTTCCTCCGAGCAATCCGATTCATGCTCATCTTCCTCTACTTCGACAATATTTCCTTTGGAACTCTCAGCAAGGCTTGCCCCCTTGGGAGAAGAGGGGGTACCTTTAGAGGGTGGGGTTGATTTTTGATTGTCTGGATCCTGTGTTTCCTCTATTTGCAAGCTTAGAGGGGCAAATTTATTTTCTTGATCCATTCTGGAAGGGGGTTGCTGAGGAGGGGCCTGATGGGGACCTCTTCCGTTTGGACCAACCTGCTTTTGGATTTTCCTGGCACGTTCGACCTGGTTCCAGCCTTCTTCTTTACCCTTATCTGGTTCCACATTGGTTGGGCATCCTCTGGTGAAATGTTCGTAGACATGGCACTTTCGGCATTTGAAAGGCAATTGCTCGTAATCTAGCTTTTGCAAATGAGTCCATTTTCCTACTTTGATTTTGATGGCTTCCGGGAGACCCACCTCTAGGTCTACTTCTATGCAGATACGGGCACAATCATATTGACCTTTGCTGTTTGCCCTATCTATGAATTTCCCAAGGGAATTTCTGATGTGCTTCAACGAGTCCTAGTTCCAACAATGCACTGGGAGATTAGGGAGTTTGACCCACACAGGGACAATTGTAGGAACATCGACTGTAGGGTCGAAATCAGGCAGCCATCTATTGAGATACAGTCCTTGGGGGCCCATGAAATAGGGGCCATTCTGAAAGATCAGGTCCTTGTCGTCCTTTGAGGTGAATTCGAAGAGGAAGAACCCTCGTCCTAAGAAGTAAGAGGTGACACTGCTCTTGATCAGAGGAGCCCAGTTCTTGTTAACCCAGGTCTCAGTGGTCTTAGCAGAAGGCCATAGACTGGTGAACTGGCCAACGAGGGCCTGCTCAGCCAAGGAGAGGGTGACTTGAATTGGAGTCTCTGGCGGCAGGGATATTTCAGGAATGTCTTCCATCCTCTTGACAAACTTGGCTGCTTCACTCTTTTTCTTCTGCGGCAAGCCGGCCAAGAGCCGAGAGAAGGCTTCGACAAATGAAAGCGGAGGTGGGGGCCTACTTGGGGCGAGCCCGGGACCTCTATGGGGGCGAACCAGGCTTACTAGCCCCTCCCAGCAGCAGACGAGCTTACAGAAATGCAGGAACTCAAAAGGGGAACACAGGAACGACACAGAAGGGCAGAGGGCCCAAAGCCATGGGCCCAGGGCAAAGGGATCAAAGGCGGAGAGGCGCCGAAGCACAGGCTAGGGCTTCATGGCAGCGCTCCAGGTCTCTTGGTGCACCCTCAAGTCTAGCTCCAATTTTGACATCTTATTCTCAATCTTTTTTTTCTTTTACATTTGTTGGTTTAATTTTCCTCACACTTCATATTAAGTATACATATTAATCAACTATTAGTTATTAATATATATACGGTTCCTAGAAACAACCTATGGAATAGATTAGAAGAGCTAAAGATTCCTTTTGAGTTGAGCGCTGCCACTATAAGGTTATATGAGAATGTAATTGCCAAGTTAAAGAGCAAGGAGGGGTGGTCGAAAGATATTAAGTGTAATATTGGAGTTAAACAAGGTTGTCCCCTCTCCCCTACCCTGTTTGGCATTTACATCGACAAGCTAGAAGGTTGTTTATAGGAAGCAGGATGTGTTGGCACAATCTTAGCTGGGATAGTCATCATCCTTCTTCTCTACGCTGACGATATCATTCTTCTTGCAAGGTACTCATCTGATCTTGATAAGCAACTTAGACTTCTTAAGGATTTCTGCTCTACCATGGGTATGATTGTTAATACTCACAAAACAAAAGTTATGATTATCAAATCCAAGAAGGACACTTACGCTAATTTTATGTATGACAATAGTAACTTGGAGGAAGTGTTTTCCTACAAGTACTTAGGAATTGATATTCATCACAAGCTCAATTGGAACTATAGCATTGAGAAAAGGATTAATGGGGGGTGGAAAGCTTATTTTGGTCTTGAAAATAATTGTAAAACGACAAACCTCATAATGTGGGATAGAAAGAAGTTCCTCTTTGAAATTTTAGTCACTCTGGTTATCTTATATGGATGTGAGGTTTGGGGTTGTAGCATCTCTAGAGAATCTTGGAGGAAGATTGAGCAAATCCAGAAGCGTTTTATAACGTATAACCTTAAAATTAAAAGCAACACACCCTATCCTATTCTCCTTATAGGAGTGGGTCTTTACCCTATCGAGAGCCTAGCTATGACTAGGCTTTTGTTGTACAAGCACAAACTCAATAACGTAGGAGATCATAGACTTCCTAAACTTGCTTTAAATTCCAACCAAAACCACCTAAGGCTTAAGCGAGGCTGGTATAAAGACACCAGGGCCTGGTTAAACCATTGGGAGATTGACGAGAATGTTGCATTGCAAAACATTAATAACATTAAAAATATTGTTACTTCTAAGTTCAAAGAAAAATGTGGTGTGAAAAAAGATTTAGCAGCTAAAAGAAAATTAAGACATTACAAGGAGGTCATCAACCCCACCCTAGAAGATCAAAGGTATCTCTCTGTTTTAACTAGCTCAAAGAAGAAAATTAATATAGCCAAGATTAGAACGAACTCTCATGAGCTCCATAGTGAAACGGGTCGTTGAACAGTTCCTAAAACACCATGGATGGAAAGGTTCTGCCATCTCTATGAGAATATGAACATCAAGGATGAAAATCACTTCCTCTTAAAGTGCCCCGCGTACAACCACATTAGACCTCAGTTCAAAATCTCTGTTGCAACACTGACCTTCCTAGCCTTTTACGATGTCAAAATTACAGTGAGCTCGGAAGGCTTCTCTCCAAGCTTTTTGAGCATAGGAATAAAATCTTAAATCAAACTAAATAATTCGTTGCTTTAGGTCCGATAGACCAAAGTTTGGTCTCATTGGACGTTAACCATCATCATCATCATCATCAATATTAAAATGATTTTTTATCTTAATTTATTGAGAAATAGATATTTGATTCTTATTTAATCAAAGTGAGATAAATTTTTTTAATATATAGAATAGTATAAATAAATAAATAAAATAAATTTCTAATTAACTAATTAAATGTTTACTTGGTCAATAAATTGCTTATTTTAATTTTTTAATTTGATCCCTTAACGTTTCATTTTATTTTATATTATTTTTCTTTTTGATTGTTAAAAGTTAACGTTGCATTTCTCATATAAAATTGGTGATTTGATGATCTTGCTCTCCAACTTTGTCTTGATTTGATTTGATTTTATATTATTTTTCTTTTTGACGGTTTAAAAGTTACCGTTGCATCTCTGATATAAAATTGGTGATCTGATTATCTTGCTCTCCAACTTTGTCGTAATGATGAACCTCCATCACAAATCAACTCTATGAATTCTTTGTGATTTCTCCAGAAAATCTTTACTAAAAACCATGAATCACAAAAACATTCAATATGAAATGATATGTAGATAATAAAAATAAACCCTAAAAATGTTCCCGCAACAAATTATCCCTAAAATGAGCCTTGAATTGAAAATAAAAAGTCCACAGATATAACAACACCATCCACGGACAAATGATACCGTCTAAACTGCCCAACAACAAACTCACCATGGCAAAGATGGGCCTTGAAATCACCAAAAATATTAACAACAATCCTGAATGGCTAAGAAATGCTTTAGAAAAGTTACAGCAGGAATGGTGCAGAAGATGACCCTGACTTATCAGGGAAAGTTAAAACAACAAACACATGCTGTTAAAAGTTAAATCAAACTTTCAACGGAAAGTATGAAAACTATCACAAACGGCAAAATGATGGTAAAACGAACAATAAATTGACCAGAAAATGTTGAAGCCGCCTACACTTTAAAGACAAATTGTGAAAAGCAAAAACTAAATATTAATGATATAAACTAACCAGTACAAGTAAGTTATAGCTTGTTATCGTCTTTAATATTTTTAAGGTTTAATATTAAATTTTAAATATTTCATTTTAATATTTTAATTACGTTATAGGTGTTTCTTTTTGAAATAAACTCTTTTATATGTCACCGTGTATTATATTACATCGTTGATTTGATATGTTAGACCATTGGAAAGATTCCCACCATCAAATCATCATATGCAGTTATATAATAAGTTGGTTACCCTAACCAGCCTTGTGAATATTGAGAGACTGTAAAATGCCGACTGCTCCTGGGTGTGTTGTTGGGGTTATAACATAATATCTTATTTGGAAGGTACTCGACTTGAATCTATTAAAGAGGTTGCGATTTTTAATTGTGCATATCGCTCTTTGCTGGGGCGATGCTTGGAAGAAACCAACAAAAGGCAGGTTGTAGGCTGTGTGATAATTAACCTAATATATTTAGAATTTATTTATTTATATTTTTTAAAAGTAATAACCCAATGAGTTGGTTATAATGTGAATGGGAAATAAAATTGGTTTGTTAACAAATTCTAAGATGGGTATTTCATTTAGGTTTCTGTGATTCATATCAAATTTATAGAGAAGATTTTTGGCAAAAATCACATCGTAATAACCAACCAATGTCAACTAGTGTGGTTCATCGTCAGGGCAAGTTGAAGAACCAGATCATGGCTCCAAGTTAAATAGAGAACACGGTATATTTGATCAGGAGAACCAGATTATGGCTAAAAGTTAAATAGAGAAAGCAGATCATTCAACTGCTATATTTGACCACGAGAAAGTAGATCATAACTACAAGTTAAATAGAAAAAACAATTCATTCAACTATTGGGGGTAGGAAAACAATTAGTTAAATAATTAATAAGTTATGTTAGTTACTTTTATTTCCATTTGTAACTGTGTGTATAAATCAGTAGACCTTTATTTTTATTATTATTAAAATCAAATAAACTATATATTAATATTAATATAAGTTTTATTAAGTGGATAACCTAGTTAGTTAGATAAATATTTAAGTAACCCAAATGGAAAATAAATTAAAGTCAATTCACTTAATAATTTAATCTATTTATATTTGTATTTTTAAAATTAATAATGAGATAATAAATATATACCAAATTACATGTAATAAAAACTTGTATTATTATTTTATTAAAAAATAATAACAAAAACTATCAAAGTCCATTAAATTGATAAACTAAATAGATATAAAAATATTAAATTAAAAATCTTTTTTTAGAGACCAAACCTATTACATATTTATCTGGAAAGTAATTCGAGAGATTAAATTTGTTTCAAATCAGTCTGTTCTTCCTTTCTTAATTTTCATTATTTAAATTTAAAAGAGTACCGCAATAATTATTTATTTATACATTGTGTTACAGGCCTAAAATCTTCTCTATAAATCAATATTGTTTATTTATACATTATGTTACAGGCCTAAAATCTTCTCTATAAATCAATATTGTTTACATTTGACACAAACTACTGTTTCGTTCCATTGTGAATTCCTCTGGAATAAAACAATTCTGCTTGGTTTCTCAGTAGTTTTTTTTTTCAGAAGAAAAAGCTTTCATAGATTATATTGAGTCAATATAAAAACCGAGATAGGATACAAAAAAGATAGCTTGAGCAGCCATGTACCAAGACATCTTTTGAGGATAAACAGATAAACAGATATCCATGATAGCGTCTAGAACAGAAAGACAAATAGCTCAGCACAACAAAAAAAAGACTGTGGAAAACAGGATCTACCAATAATCCAAAACATCTAGAACGGGTTCTAGATCATGGCAAAAAAGCACTCAAAAATACACATGCTGAACATCATATCCACCAAAAAAACCATAGACAAGAGGTCATAGTCATGTTAGGGGCCCGAACTTTTGGGCTGCTTTTTTGGAACTGAATCAAAAATTGAAATGATGCGCTGCAAAATGGAATTATAGGGGGCCTTTGAGTCTCTGAAAATTTTATAATTCCTCCAGTTCCATGCACACCAAATCATAATAACGATGAGATAACGCCTTGGCTCCCTTTGTCTGCACCACCATTGGAAGGCTGCATGAACAGAAACAAAAACCATATGAGGAAAACCAAAAAGGATGGCCAGATCATACCAGATTTCCTGTGAGGATTTGCATTGGAAGAACATGTGGAGATTCGACTCCTCATCTGATTCACACATCGAACACCTGCTTGGGCCGTGCCAACTTCTTTTCCTCAAGTTGTCCCATGACAGGTTCTTATTATTATACACCAACCATGCGAAAAGAATCATTCTAGGTGGGCATCCCGATTTCCACAGAACCTTCGGAAATTTAGAGCTTGAGAGCGGAACCTTTGAGGAGATAATATCAGAGTAAATATCTTTTACTCGGGCTGGCATAAGAGTATTTGACATGGACCAAGTTAGGTGGTCATTTGGCCCTCCACGATGAATCCCGCATGCATCTAGAGCATCTTTGACAGCTTTCCAAGTTGAAGACAGTTCGCCAGGCAAACCAATGTCAGAGGCATCCTTCCATAAGGGAACAAGGCCAAACCAATCGGAAATGAGTTTATCCCATGTAAAAAAACCTATTCTGTGAAGGAAAAATAATAGGTTGTCTGGAATGGAGAAGCTTCCCCGACTGCATGCAATAGGATCAAAACCTATTAAGACACTGTTTCCAGAGTGAATCCTCCACCTCAGATTCATCAAGAAGTATTTCTCAACCTTTCTAAAACTAAGCCAAATGGCAGACCCTTTTTTGGTTCCAATTGCTCCTGTTCTGTACCAATATTCTAGGTTTTTGCCTTTCATATATTTTTGTTTTATAGTAACACTCCATGGCCCATCCCCAAATATCCCTCTCCAGAGTGATTTACACAATAGAACCTTGCCAAAAACCCTCAAGTCCATTAAACCCCATCCACCCAGATGCTTTGGCACTGAAATACTGTCCATTTTGGAGAGGTGAAACTTTCTCTGTTCAGAACTTCCACCCCAAATAAAGTTAGCCGTGACCTTGGTCATCTTTTGAATAATGGTTGCCGGAAGGAAGAATAAATGTGCCCAATAAACCGCCATCTGCAGTAAGATAGTTTGAGAGAGGATAACTCTACTTGCCAAGGATAGGCTCCTATGTTCCCATGCAGATATCTTTTTATAAAATCTTTCTGTCAGCCATAGCCAGTGGTTCTTGGAGTAACCTTTTGCTTTGAGATGAAAGCCCAAGTATTTGAGACCTTCCTTGAGTGATCTTGACTCTATATCGAAAAGCTCAGAAATCCAATTCACCATCTCCATGTTGACATCATTGTGATAGAGTAAGGATTTCGCTTTGTTGATAAAAAGCCCAGAGGCTCTTTGGAATCTTTCAAGAATATCTTTTAAGCACATCCACGATGTTCTGCATAGCATTGCAAATAAGAGGACATCATCAACAAAAAGGTTGTGCGAAATGAAGTTGTGCCTACAAATCTTAATAGGCCTGCATCTATTTTCAGCGACTGCTTTGTTGATGTGGATGCTTAGAGAGTTCATGGCCAGAATGAACAAAAGAGGCGAGAGGGGGCATCCCTGTCGCAGGCCTCTCTCGGCTTGGAAAAAATGAGAGGGAATACCGTTGATAATGACCGCATAGTTCACATTCTCTACGCATGCCATAATCCATCGAATGTTATTGGATCTCAGACCGATCTTAGCTAAAAGACATTTGATAAACCCCTAGTCTAAGCAGTCGTATGCTTTCTGTAGGTCTATTTTCATGATGGCCGCTGCTGTATTTTGAGAAGACATAGAGAAGAGGCACTCCTGTGTATTAGCAACAACATCCAGAATGTTGCGGCCTTTCAGAAAAGCATGTTGATCCTTAGATAAAAAGGAGGCGAGAGTTCCTTTAATTCTTTCAGCAATAACCTTGGTGATGATTTTGAAGGAGATATTGCATAGAGATATCGGTCTGTAATCATAAAAAGATTCTGGCTCCCCCTTTTTCGGAATTAGAGCAATCAAAGTGGAAGTAGTAATATGGTGAATATTGCCAGTCATCCTAGACGCTTCCACCATCCTCAGTAAATCATGCTTAATGAGGTCGAAAAAGTGGGTGAAAAATTCAATTGTCCAACCATCCGGTCCAGGGCTCTTATCTTTCTTGAAGGACTTCAAAATTCCAAGAAGCTCATCTTCTGTAATTGGCTGAAACAGGGCCTCATTTTTTTCTTCGTCAAACATCTGAGGAGCCAGTTCAATACCCCATAGAATGTACCGAAAAGAAACATCTTTCCTTCTGCTGAATTGATTCTTGAAATAATTTACGGCCTCCTTTGTGATGTCATGTTGAGTTACAAATGAGCCACCATTTCCGTTCCTTATCTTCCATATGGAATTTTTGTCACGTCTGGCACTTGCATAATTATGAAAAAATTTCGTGTTCTTGTCCCCTTCTTGAAGCCATAAAGCCCTGCTTTTAAGCCTCCAAAAGGATTCCTCTTGCTTCAACAGTTTAATTTTTTTCCTTTCAAGCTCTCGTATGCTACATTTCATGCTGAAAGAGCATGAGTTAGCATCTGACTCTTTCAAAATACTATCCAGTTCCTGTTGAACAGTCAGAAGATCCTTCCTATCTTTTTCCTTTTTTTCAATTTGCCATTTTTTCACCAGCTTTCTCATAGCGGCCATCTTTTCTCTGAATGTAAGAAACGGGGGGAGCATAGCTTTAGCTGACAGCTCTTTCCATGCATTTGAGATAAGTTCATTGAAGGCTGGGTCTTGTAGTAGAGTTCTATTGAATTTGAATGGATACCCCTTTTTGAAACCTTTAACCGGCCAGGATAGCAGAATTGGTCTGTGATAGGATACAAGAACATTCTCCAGTGACGAATGAGGCATGCCCATCTTATCAATAATACTTACATGCACTAAGAAATGGTCAATCCTTTTTGCAATATAGGCCTTATCAGTTCTACCATTCACCCATGTCGGCTTCTTTTTCGAGGGAACGATATCCACCAAATTTTTATTTAAAAGCTCAAGCTTAATACTATCTGCAAGCGAGTCCTTTTTCTTACAACATCCCCAGCATTCATCCAAGCTCAGTGTTATATTTAAGTCGCCTGCTATTATCAAATGTTCAATATCAAACATGTCTGATGTGAACAGTTTTTCCCAGAAAGGAGCTCTGTTTTTATAAGGCGCATAAATGTTTAAAATGTTTATAGGAAGATCTTTGCCCCTGATGGAGGCTGAGATGATGATCCCTGCAAAACACTTATATGCTTTAGCTCTGATCCGCATAGGATCCCATAGAGTTGCTAAACCCCCTGACAGTCCTCTTGCCTCTGTGGCCACCATATACCATGATGGGAACATCTTCCTAAAGTAAGAAATGGAGGCCTCACAACTGTGCATTGTTTCTTGGATTAGAATTATTCCCGGCCTGGAAGAGTAGAAGAAATTTTTCAGCGTTAGGAATTTAGGGTCAACGCCGAGACCTCTGATATTCATAGAGATAATAAAAGTCATTTGGAGGATTCACCAGCCGCGCTTGCTCTAAGAGGCTGTGGATCTGGCATGCCATAAATAGGTACATCAATCAAAGAAAGGTTCCTGACCCCACTATCCGTAACAGTAGTTCTTCCTCTAAAATGCCTGCTGCCTCCTCGAGTCTTTTTCCTTACAGTTATATTTTTAGCAGAGTCCGGGCTTATGAAAGGCGAGGCCTGGTTCCTAGGTTTGTGGATAGTTAATGGCTCCAGTTCGAGAGACTTTCTGCTGAGAAGAAAATCCAGATCACTGTCATATGGATTAATTGGGGGTGAAGCAGGGGAATTTACAGGGGTGACAGACACACATGGGTCTTTTCCTTTTATTTGGGATAAGAGGTTTTTATCAGGAGTTGGAGAGGAAGACGATATAGGAATGGGAATTGATCCCAAGGAGAAATCCTTTACCAGCTTGGGAGCAGGGGAAGGAATAGCTTTATCATCTCTTGGTTTCAGAATGGGAGAGCAGTGGAAAACTGTAGGACTATTTATCGGATGACCATCGTTATTAACAGGGCTGCCAGGTCTGGATCCTGGAAACAGAGGGGGGTCCTGTGACAAAACCTGCGGAGGAGTTGATGATCTGGGATGTTGATCTTCCAGCACCTCTGTGGAAGATAGACTGGCCGACGAGAACTGTCTTCTCACCTTTTGTCGAAGAAACCTGTTTTTGAGAACCTTATGCTGAGGACAATTTTTAATCAGATGGCCGGTTTTATGGCAGGCTGCGCATCTGAACGGGATGCCCCAGAAGTCCAGTCGTTGCTTGATTATCTGATCTCTCCAGGCAATCTCGATGTGATCTGGATATCCCCCCCTATAGGATTTTTCTATGAGGATCCACGCTATTCTCTTGTCCTTTTCACCCAAACACCAGGGGTCTACATAGACAAATCTGCCGATAGAATTGCCTATCTCCTCAAGGGTTTCCTTAGACCACAGCTCTAAAGGAAGGTTAGGAAGTTTAACCCAGATGAGGTTATTAGAGGGCGTGTTTTTCAGCAGATCATACCCAATATACCACCTGTAAAGAGTGAGGAAACTTCTTCTAAACACCCACGGACCTTTAAGAATAGCATCAGCATCTGCAGCAGCAAGAAAGTGAAAGCAGTACCACTCTTTCATAAGGTTTGATATAATAGGGGTATATCCTATCACAGGTTTCCAATGGATTGCAATCCATTTCCTCATATCAGCATCATTCATTTTGAAGGAAATGCCATCTACTTATAAGGGTGAGGTTTTGTAAGCTTTCAATCCTTTCGGTCAGATGGACACTATCAAGCTTGATTGCAGAGGGCAGAGCAATTATTTTGACAGGGTTTTGTGACTTGTTATAGCGATCGCGCGGGGCCTGTTTCTTTTGTTCCGCGCTACCTCCTCTACAGGATAAATGACGTGTTCTTTCAGCACCTTGGAGGGATGGTTTAACAGCCACATCATCCAGGGTGGTTTGCCATCCACCGGATAGCGAGGCATTCTCCCATGCCCTCTCAGCCTCCATGGTGGCCCATATGAGAGCCTCCACGGCAGGAGCATCGGACCCACACTCCATACGCCTCCAAAAAAACTTTCCTTGGGTTCAACAGGATTTTAGTCAGATCACCAGACCAGATGAGTACAGAAACATAAAAGCCCTCTGGCTTGCATCATATGGGTGAGCCCTGATAGAATAAATACCTGGAGAGGATAAGTGTGGGAAAGGGGTTGTTCTGACACCAAAGTAGGATTATAGAAAAATCGAGAGGATATAAAGGACAAAGAAAGTACACCACCAGAAATAAATGCATGCACTAGCTCAGGGAAAACCACCAGAAGGGTTCAGAATCTTAACTTAAAGATGACAGCAGCTGGCCGTCATTTAGACCACAAAAGGGATGTTCCTAGGAATTAGCAGATTTTTCAGGTACATGATAGGGCATTAAAGGACAAACTTTCCAATCCCAATGCCATTTTGAATTTTCATGAAAAAACCGGCCACCGAAAAAGAAGATTTTCCGGCACAGGAAGGAGGAACTGTTCCACACCAGTAGAGCTGGGAGAATTCGAAGCCGAGACTTTTGTGGGATAACTTAGAATGGTGGAGAATCGTTACATGCAAAACAACAGCAGTAAACCTCCCAAATACACCAGCATTCCCCTATTCTGAACCTTATGTCTTTACACGGCTTGTAGACTACTATGAGCTTCCTGAATTTTTGTATAATATCCTTTAACATCTTGAGAAGAATGTTCAGAGGATAAAGCAGTCCAGAATAAACATTTATGAATTGTAGGTGCCTAAACTCAATTGTTCAGATAGAAAGGATCTACGTTCTAGATGTGAACATTCATGAAGTAAATCATATAAGTCACAGGTGCTATGAAATGAGGCATTAAACGAGTTTGGAAGCAGAAACTTACAGAAAAAGAAAACAGGGTACTAACCTTAACAACGAGCCACCACCACGAGCGAGAGCGCCAGAGACCGCATGCGACTGTGCATCATCAATCCATCAACGAGCGGGGGGAATTTTGATATTAACATTTTGCAGAGGGACGATAATTCAGACTAAGGCATAAGGACAACCGAGCGTGAACCTCCCCAGTCCAGACGAGGGGAAGACGAAAGGCCGAAAGGCCAAAACCGCGCGTATGAAGCTTTGTTGCAATGACTTCGGTAAAATAGTTTTTCAATAATAAATAAATTATGTTTACAAACTATATTTTTAGAGGTTACATTGATTTTATTTATTTATTTTAATGAGATATTGTAGCTTATGTTTGTCCAGATTTCCTTAAAATTACACAATTCCAATCTGCCTTTATTTTATTTATATAACCAAAAGTGACGAAGAAAATATTGTCAGCTATAACTGTGTATTCGGAATATTCAGAAAGGATGTGCAGACAATGATTTATTTGTCAGTTTGATTAATAACAATGCTAGGCATTTATTTCTCCCAAAGCAGAGTCCTTAAAAAATTTGAGTATGTTGGATTGCATGTGTATTCATATTTACATTTTCTGGTTTCAATTGAACATTCCTAAATCAAGCTCTTTTTTGTTTCAAACAAGAGTCAAGAGTTTGCAGGTGAAAAATATAATTTTATTTCCTGGTTGAGGCAGGCAGATGCCCTTTGAATTTCCTATCTTATCTTCTAGTATGTTGGATTGCATGTATATTCATATTTTCTGGGTTTTAAACCTTAATTGAACATTCCTAAATCAAGCTCTCTTAAGTTTTAAACAAGAGTCAAAGAGTTTATAAATAAAACTTTCTCTGAGCCTTAGATCCACTCCTTTAACTGTAAACTGAACCTGGTTAATATTTATTATAACCCATAAACATATTACGGATACTTCGCCGCACCAAAAAAATAAACATACAATCAGTCTCTCCACCAAGAAACTGAAATACCAAGGAATAACATACTCTCTCCGCCAAGGAACTGAAATACCAAGGACTAGCATACTTTCCTGTCCAAGTTCCCAGCCCGCGGGACAAGAGGACAACCGTCCATGTTCGTTAACAAAAAGTTAGGCTATAGATATATATAATCTTTCTATATTCTCGATTCTTGACTACTGCCATCTGAGACTGGCAAACAAAATTTTGGCCAGTTTACCTAAAGTTGGTAGATTATGTTGCAATATTTATATAACATTCCCATTTACATTGGAAATATAGAATGCATAAACTATAGATCAAAATGAGAAAAAGGATGGCAGGTCGTGCCTTTCTGGGTAGCGGGGTGTCTAAAAAGGTAGCTTGGTTCCTTATGTAGTGACTTGCTTCACCATACTATTTCACATTTCAACATTTTAGAAGACAGATCAGAATTTCCATAAGGAGTTTCAACATTCAATAATAATGCATTGTTGTCCTCCATTCTACCCTCCTTTTGTAATCTCCAACTGCTTCCTCTGAAACAATTTTTCTCTTAATTATCTTAATTCTACTTCTTGTTATATCACCCTTATTTTGAGATGGTGGAATTGGTTTTTCACGTTTTTTTTAATAAACTAAATATAGATATAATTGGGAATAATTTTTTTTAAGAGTAAACATATTATAAAAGTAATTATATTAAAAATATAAAAAGAAATAAAAATTTATATATATGAAAATATTATATATTTGATATTTATATGTAAATATTATAATATGTAAATATAGATATTCAATAATAATTAAAAGTTTTACAAAATTGAGTGAGATTACAATTAACATAACTCTATTTTGAATTATAAAGAAAATGTACACTTTAAGAGATTTGATCTCTCTATACTTAATAAATTTATATTTAATATGGATTTATATTAGGAATTTCATGTTCCCTAAGTGAACTCAATTAGCTAAATACAAAAGACATTGTAACATTGTCTCCTTTGTATAGTTTATTTGCATCAAAAAAATATTTTACAAGTAAGTAAATAAATAAAGAATATTACCAATTGTCTTTGATAAATTAAATAATAATTTGAGACATCTTAAGATAGTGGTTGAATATGTGGCAATATCTATGGAGATTATATTAATGGTTTGGTGACATGTGCATACATAAGTGGATCAATGTCTACCTAAGAATTGCATTTAGAGGGTTTCATTTTGCACGTCCACACACACATCAACATGGATATATCTTAACCTACGATGAATCTAATATATCAAGTGTAATCATTTCCTCAAGTTTTTGCATTTATAAAAAACCTACATGCTAAAAGTATTTGATTGGGCTCTTTTTTTTTTTTGATAAAGCAAGAGTAGGACCTTCTATTTCATTAAAGATATACATAAATTACAACAATCCACAAGGAGTTGTGGATCAAGGGAGGGCCCTGAACACCCAACCGAAAACGGGCAGAACACCCAACTTCTAAATTCAAAAAAGCTGTACAAGCTGAGCAAAAATGAAATTGGAAGTGGAATCAAAACTAAGAACTAAGCCGAAGTCAAAAGTGAGAGTCCCATCAATTCGCGGGAATGTTGAGCTGGCTTTGACTTAAGGACATCCACCCACTTTTCCAATCTGCCAAAAATAGAGGACAAGCGCATTTCCCGCCAACCAAGCAACCTGATCCTTTGATCTTCACCGTTGATCCAGCATACCCAATCCAATAGCAAAGGACTATTTCGCAACGGTAAGAAGCGCGACCCTTACCCAACCCGACCACCAACTAGCTCGATCATTCCCAGTCGTCGATCCACTGCAGATGATCCAACGACTGACGATCATATCGCACCGACCAATGTCACCGAACATTAGCGTGCGATGAGGGTAGTTTTCAAACCGACCCCACTGCCACGTGTTGCAATCTGTATGTGATCGCTTCAAAATTAGAAAAACCGTTTTCCGCCCGCGAGGCCCGCGATCACCAGAAAACCGTCCCCCACTCGATATTCTGACCCCGGACAGAAAGCTCATGGTATTGCAGCCGCCGAGATTGCTTTCCGATGTGTTTTTTCTTCCGAAGCTGAGGGAAGAAGAGACTCCCCCCAAACTACCCAACTTCTCAGAATCATAGCCATCCGACTGGCTACAAAACGGATTGTCTAAATCACCTGGGATCCGTATCCAGGGCTCTCCTTCGAAACACGACTCTATCTTCTTCTGCTTGCTCATGACAAATCGTTTTTATCCTGCTCAGGGGCAGCTCTTGCCAGTTCAACACAATCCTGTTCTATGTGCTGATAACACCTTGATTGGCTAGAAGATCCGCCATTTTATTTGCCGACCTTCGAACATGTTTAAAACTAACTGTACGAAGGCTCTGGAGGTGAATCTGAATCCATTGAAAGCCCTGGATCAGCCTCCAATTCTTTGAAACTTTTTCTGGCTTGGTTCCCCAGCTGATCCTTTTGACTGAGTTCATGATAAGCTCAGAATCAGCCTCAACTATCACATTTTGTCGGTTTTCCTGTTTCAGGAGATCCAAACATTGTTCCATAGCCATCAATCCCGCCATGTTATTGGTGGCTTTTCCTAAATGACTGTGGAAGATGCAAAAAACACTTCCTTTCTCATCTCTTAACACACCTCCATAACTAGCGGTGCCCGGGTTGCCTTTTGAAGCCCCATCAATGTTGAATTTCAAGAAGCCCTTGGGGGGAGGATGCCAGAAATTTTTCTCAGACACCATGGCGATTACTTTCCTTTCCAATCCCTGAGGAGTAAGATCCTGCATACCTAAATCATAGAGAATTCTCAAATCAACAGCAAAAGGAGGGTTCTTAGGAAGATTTCTCACAATGGTGCCAACAGTTTCTTTGATTTGTTTTAAGATCAGCTTAAAAATGTGTTGGGACGACCTCTTTTCATTCTTGAAGATTTTGTTGTTCCTTTCTTTCCAAACATTCCAGATGATGAAACTTGGGAAGATGGCCCATGCTGAGCCAAGAACTTCATTCTCTGAAAAGTTTCTTCTCCAATTGTTTAGGGTGTTGATGATATTCCTTTTGTCTCTATCAGTCTGACGAAAAATGGTGGCAAAAGAATCCCACAGACTGGAGGTGAAAATGCAATTGTTGAGAAGGTGCTCCATAGTTTCCTCTTGAGCTTCACAGAGCTGACATTTGGAAGGCCCCAACATACCCCTCTTCCTAATGTTATCCCAGGTTAGAATTTTCCTATGCTGAACTAGCCACATGAATAGTTGGATTTTCATCCAGCCTTGGTGTCTCCATAGTTCAAGCCAAATCTTGTCCGAAGCTTATGTGTTCAGGTCAAGGAGAATGAGTTTTGCTTCCTTGAGATTAAAGGCTCCCTCATTCTTGTAGCCCCATCTTAGCTAATCTTGCCCCTCTGACTTTAGAATCTTCCTTTGGTCTAAAATTTTTTGTAGAGTCTCTGCTTTTGCTTTTAGGGGGCTGTCCTCCCTAAAATCCAAGTTTCCCCAAGTTATCCATTTTCCATTACTGTTGGCTTGATCCCAAAAGTCTTTTACTTTAGATAACCCTTTGGTTTCTGTTTCATCCTTGAGATCCCTCCAGTCATCTTTGAACAATATGGGTTCTTGTTGCCATCTATCCTCCTAGAATAGGGCCAGATTTCCATCTCTGATTTCCCAGAAGCTGTTTCCTTGGACTAAGTCCCTATTATCCCAGGCCTTATTCCAAAGGTATGAGCCCCTTCTATGTCCTGACATTCTTATGAGATCATTGTTTAGCCAAGTGCTGGCATATTTTTCTTTCCAGATCATTGCCCACTGAGCCTCTGGGTCTTTAACCCATCGCCACCATAATTTAGCTCCTAAAACCCTGCTTAGAATCTCAAGATCATCCAATCCAAGCCCACCATAGATTTTAGGTTTGCAGATTTTTTCCCATGCTACCAAGGCCCATTTCTTTCATTCTTCCCCCTTGCCCCAAAGAAAATCTCTTTGAATGGTTCTGAGTTGCTGCAGGACTCCTTTTGGTGCTGGAAGAGCAGATAGCATGAAGACTGGGATTGATTGTAGGACCGCCTTGGTTAACACTAGCCTACCAGCCAAATTTAAAGATCTGGTAGTCCATTTCCTGATTTTATCTTGCAGTTTGTTAATCACTGGCTCCCAGATGCTCTTGTGTAAAGGCTTGGCTGTTAGAGGAACTCCCAAATATTTTGAAGGGAGGGACTCCCTTTGAAAGCCCAAAATTCTGGAAATATTTCTCTGAATAGCAATGTGAGTATTAAAGAAAAAAATCTTAGATTTGGAGAGATTAACTTCCATACCTGAAGCCATAGCAAAGTCTCTCAGGATTTGCCTATAAGCTAGAGCTTCTTTGACCATGGGGATACCCTGCAGCATGGTATCATCAACAAATTGCTGATGAGTTAAGGCCTAGCCATCTTCAGAAAGTTGGATACCCTTGACCTTACCAACTAATTTAACTTGCTTGATCGCTAGACCCAGTCCTTCCATCATGAGTATGAAGAGAAAGGGAGAGAGTGGATCTCCCTACCTGAGGCCTCTTGAAGGAGTAAAAGTCTCTGAGGGAGAACCATTGACAAGGATAGAAAAACTGGGAGAAGTAACTAGGGCCATTACCCATCTGATCCAGTTATGATCAAACCCAAAAGCTGTTAGAACTTTTCTAATATAGTTCCAATTCAGCTTATCATAATATTTTGCTATATCCAATTGCATGATCTTTCCCGCTTTCATATTGATTGTCAATGAGTGCACCACCTCATGAGCTTGAATGATGTTATCGAGGATTTGTCTTCCTTCCACATATCCAGACTGTTCAACCGACACCAGGGTGGGAAGAAGAGGTTTGAGTCTATTGGCCACAACTTTGGATATTATCTTGTAGACCACATTGCATAAGGCAATGGGTCTGAACCTGTCAGGGGTTTGAGCCACATCCTGTTTAGGGATGAGGGATATAAAGGTGGTATTAAGAGCCTTCAATATAGTTTTGTCCCTCTTGGAGTCTTCCACTATGTCCAGAATGTCTTGCTTCACTGTGTTCCAGTAAGTTTTAAAGAAATGCACATTAAATCCATCCAGGCCTGGTGCCTGTTATGAAACTAGCTCACAAAAAGATAGAAAAGAGAGATCCACGCCTTAGAATTCAGCCTCTTTGAGGGGGCAACCTCCTTTACATTACATAAATGAACAATTCTTGGATGATACAAATGACAAAACATCCTTTCTATATATAGGAGTCTAAGGAGTCACAATATAATCCAGCCGACCTAACAATAATAATATAAAGCCACAAAAATAACAATAGAGGGATTCTATGGGGCACAAAAATAACAATATGGGGGTAATAGGGGCACAACAATATAAATAAGGGGTATAACTACAATAGTAATGGGGTAATCACTAGTATTATAGGGACCCAACATGCCCCTCTCCTTCAAAAAAGTGTTGTCCTCAACGCTTGAGTAGTTCTGGATACTTCTGCATAAAATTCTCATCCTCCCATGTGGAATCTTTAGCGGATAAGTTCTTCCACTTGATAAGATACTCTGAAATTGATCGATTTCGTAGCTGTCGAGTTCTTGTTTCTGTGACTGCTTCCGGTTCCAATATAATTTTTCCTTCCTCGTCAAGTTCTGGCAATATTGTTTGAATTGGGAGCTTGTCACCTATAACCTTCTTTAAACATGAAACATGGAAAACTGGGTGCAATTGAGAAGCTGCAGGAAGCTCCAATTTGTATGCCATAGTACCAATCTTTTGCAACACCTTGTACGGACCATAATACTTTGGTGATAATTTATTATCCTTCTTAGCTTGCTTTAGGGACATTTGCTTATATGGTTGTAGCCGTAGGAATACTCAATCACCTACATCAAAACTTCTTTCACTGCGATGTTGATCTGCCTGTTGTTTCATTCTATTTTGTGCCAACACGAGGTTATCCTTTAAGAGTTGGAGGACTTGTTGTTGATGTTCGATGTGATGTTCCACTGCCTAAACCTTAGAATTTTCTCTTAAATATGATGTGATGGATGGTGGTTGATACCCATAAAGTGCCATAAATGGGGTCATTTTTGTTGCTGTATGGAAGGAAGTGTTATACCACCATTCAGCCAGAGGCAACCATTTGACCCATTGTGTCTGTTTATCAGATACAAAGCAACGAAGATATCCTTCCAAACATTTGTTTACTATCTCAGTTTGCCCATCAGATTGAGGATGATAAGATGAGCTATGAGCTAACTGAGTACCAAGACAAGAAAATAATTCTGTCCAAAAATTTCCAGTGAAAATGGGATCTCTGTCACTTACAATAATCTTTGGGTTTCCATGTAGCTTTTGAACTGTTTCCATAAATGCAGTAGAAACTGTACTGGCTTTAAATGGATGTGATAGTGCACAAAAGTGTGCATACTTGGTAAGTCTGTCAACTACCACCATGATGACACTCTTTCCCTCAGACTTGGGTAAACCTGTGATAAAATCCATTGAAACCTCCTCCCAACGTTGGCTTGGAATGGATAAAGGTTGTAATAGACCCGGTGTCTTAATTGTTTCAACTTTATTTTGCTGGCAAACCAAACATTCCGCCACAAACTTTTGAATATCTGATTTAAGGCCATCCCAAAAAAATTCCTTCTTAACCCTGTGGTAAGTTTTTAAAAATCCTGAGTGCCCTCCTAAGGGAGAAGTGTGCAATTCCATAAGAATCTTTTGTTTTAGCTGGAAATTCTTACAGAGGTATAAGCGATCTTTGTACCATAACGAATCATTTTGCCAGCTAAATGTATCAGAAATACTGAAATCTTGTTGTAGCTTTCGAATAAGTGCCCACACTTCTTCGTCATTCTTCCATTCCTCCCTTGCTTCGTTTATCCAATCTCGTTGGATAATAGAAATGGCACACAACAATGCTTCCACATCCTCATCCTTTCTTGAGAGTGCATCTGCCACCACATTTTGCTTCCCTTTTTTGTAGATGATTTCAAAGTCATAACCCAACATCTTTGTGACCCACTTTTGTTGCTCTTCAGAGGATAATCTTTGTTCTAAAAAGTATTTAAGGCTATCATGATCCGTTTTTACCTTGAAGTGTCTTCCCATTAGGTAGGGTCGCCATTTCTTAAGTGCATGGAGTATTGCCAACATTTCCTTCTCATAAATAGCTTTGCTTAAAAACTTTCCCTTGATTGGACGACTTTCAAAAGCAATGGGTCTTTCATCTTGCATTAGAACAGCACCAATTCCATTTCCTGAAGCATCACATTCCACAATAAAGGTTTTTGTGAAGTCCGGTGTAGCTAAGACCGGTGCTTGGCACATTGCCTCTTTAAGATGTTCAAAGGCCTTTGTTGCTTCCGGAGTCCATGAAAATGAATCTTTCTTCAATAATATTGTTAGAGGTGCTGCTATTCTCCCATAATTCTTAACAAACTTGCGATAATACCCTGTCAACCCAAGAAATCCTCGCAGATGCTTTATGGATGTGGGGATTTTCCATTCCTTAATGGCTTTAATTTTGCTAGGGTCTACCTTAACTCCTTCATGAGATACAATATGACCCAAATATTCCACCTCCTGGACTCCAAAGAAACATTTGGATCTTTTTGCATATAATTGTTTCTCCTCCAAAAGTTGTAGCACCCTGTCAACATGTTCAACATGATCCTTCCAAGACTTGCTGTAGATTAGTATATCATCAAAAAATACTAACACAAATTTTCTAAGGAATGGTTTGAAAATTGAATTCATCAAACCTTGAAATGTTGAAGGTGCATTGGTAAGGCCAAAAGGCATGACCAAAAATTCATAATGACCCTCATGAGTTCTAAATGCCGTTTTCGGAATGTCTTCAATCTTCATTCTGATTTGATGATATCCCAAACGAAGATCCAACTTGGTGAAGTAAATTGATCCATGCAATTCATCCAGTAATTCATCAATAACAGGAATGGGGAACTTATCTTTAATAGTGAGCTTGTTGAGCTCCCTATAATCCAGACACATGTGCCATGATCCATCCTTCTTGTGCACCAATACTACTGGAGCTGAGAAAGAACTTTGACTTGGTTGAATTATACCCGCCTCTAGCATTTCTGCAACCATATGTTCAATTTCACTCTTTTGGGCATAGGGATATCTGTACGGCCTGATGTTTGGAGGAACACTTCCTGGAATCAGATGAATAGCATGATCATGATCACGCATAGGTGGGAGACCTTTTGGAGTCTCAAATACCTTGGAATGATTGTCCAGGACTTTTTGGAGATCTGGAGAAATAGATGATTCCAATGTGGAAACATCTAGCGAACATAATTGTGCAATTACACCTCTTTGCTCCTTTTTTAGAAGCTTTGTCATGCCATTGGAGCTGATTATCTTTCCTGGTTTCCCTGCAATACCCCTTAATTCAACTTCCTTTCCTTCCGTAGAAAATTTGATGAAAAGTTCTTGAAAATTAAAAGCTATTGTACCCAAGGATTGTAGCCATTGGACTCCTAGTACAACATCAGCGCCTCCCATTGGAATGGAAAGCATTGGGCTAGTCAATACATATTCTCCCATGGATAGCTTGATATTATGGCACTTTCCAGAGCAATTTATTGTTCCTCCATTTGCAATCATCACTTGACACTCTGGTGTTGGATATAGGAAGCAATTCAATTCTTTTGCTACCGTACAATGAATAAAATTGTGGGTGCTTCCTGAATCAATCAACACTATTACCTTTTTCTTCTTGATTTGTCCTTCTATCTTGATGGTTTGAGGAGTGGTAATTCCCGCCAATGCATTACAAGATATGGTCGGATTTATTTGTTCTTCATCTAGGCTTTGTTCCTGGAGTATATCTTCTTCTTTTGACCTTTCTTGCTCCTTTTCTTCTTCCTCTTCACAATCTATGTAGAATAATTTCTTCTCAGCACACTTATGACCTTTAGTGTATTTGCTATCACAACTGTAACAAAGCCCTTTTGCTCTTTTTTCTTCCAATTGTTGTGGTGTCAACCTTATAGGTTGTGGAAGACTAGGGGCAACAACACTTCCGTCTTTATAGTTGTGAGTGGTATGCTTCCTGGTTGCCATAATTTTGCTTTCCATTTTTCTTGCTAACCTAAATGCCTTCTCTAATGAATCAGGTTCCCAAAGGCGAACGTCATGTTGGATACTATCCTTTAAAGACCCTATGAACACATCAATC
This sequence comes from Pinus tabuliformis, assembly GCA_031772625.1. Taxonomy (NCBI): domain Eukaryota; kingdom Viridiplantae; phylum Streptophyta; class Pinopsida; order Pinales; family Pinaceae; genus Pinus; species Pinus tabuliformis. Next base: position 832,248,801 of record CM062816.1, read on the forward strand.
CTATGCTCCTCTGGAATATCTTTTACCCTTATGTTCAATTTTTGGAACTCCTCAATGTGCTCCATTACTGAACCCTTTTGTTTGAGACTTATCAATTGGCTAAAAAAAGTGTTGCTTTTTGTATCTTCATAATGTGCTATCAATTCTTCCGTAAAAATTGCTCAAGTGATAAATTGTTTACGAGAGCAAAGCCATTGATACCATACAAATTGATTTGGTTCCAAATATACAGTTGCCATACGTACCTTTTGTGCGTTTTGCACATTATTGAGATCGAAGAATTGCTCCATCTGTAATATCCATGTGGCGGGATCCTTGCCATCAAACTTCCTCATATCGATTTTTTGAATATGGTGATTCTTCGATCCAACATTAGCATCTATGGAATCATGATTAACATTTCTTTTGTTCTCATCATGCGTTTCCTTTACTACCTTTTCACCATTAGTGACCCTTTCTTGTAGCAACTTCTTCAATTCTTCCATGTCTGTCTTCAAATCTATCTTCAAATCATCCATCTTAGCTTCCATGCCCTTTACCTTAGATTCCACGCCATTTATCTTAGATTCCACGCCACTTATCTTAGCCTCTGTTAGCTTTTGTGAGCGTGACATTTGTTGCACTTGTTCTTGTAATTTTGATATATCATGTAGCATTTCTTCCTCTTTGTTAGTGTCGGTCATGATGCCCTCCATCAGTGATCAAAAAACTCTTTGCATATGCATAAGTAGGTGTCTCATCAATGTCAGTTTTGCATCCCATTAGGCATGCCATAAAACTGATGGAGGAGCTGGTCCTTGTTCCCTTCTTGGCTTTGCTGGATCAGGTCATATCAGTTAATGAGCTTGTGTCACACTTGTTTTGTTTTGTCTTGAAGTCCAAAGTCTTAGGTCTAGGGTTTCAGTCAAATGTCATTGCAAGATCATGAGTCAGAGGTCCATGAGTCCCCAGCAAGCCAGAAGGAGGTATGTAAATATGTTTCATTGATATTTTTCATCATGTACAGCTTATTTATACCTTGGATTTAAAAACCCTGTTTTTAAACCCAAGGTCATGTCAATTCTGTAAAACAATAAGGAAATTTCAAAAATTCTTCAAAATGCCAGCAATAACCCTGGTCTCCTCGCCAGAGTCCATCAGATGGTCTACCTGCAAAAAGAACGGAGCTAAAGCACCCAAAAAGTCAAATTCAGAACAAAAGAAAACTCAAAACAGTGTTAAAAGAAAGTGTCAAGGCAAAACATTAGAAAGTGGGTTTGGTAAGTAAATTTTTTCAAATTGAGCTTATAAAGAGTCAAATTCCCTCTCAATACCCTCATTGTGCATCCAAAGAGCTTGCAAGAAGAAGTGATAGGGCGAAGAGGCGAAAGAGGCAAAGTGCAGAGAAATTGAACCAGTTTCAAGTGCGCGACCTGTCAGAGGTTGTGCGCGACCTGTTGGGCGGTGCGCGACCCGTCAGGCGCCTCCCAGCAGCGTTAATTTGTAACGGGCGCGACCCGTCGGGTTGTGCGCGACCCGTTGGGTGCCCTGCGCGACCCGTCAAGCTGTTGACACCAAAACCGCCCCAAATTTTGTCCAATCGCCCTCTAAGTTGCAAAATCGACCGAGCATACAACTCAGCATTTTTGCAGGCAAGGGTAGCAGTTTACTTTGTCTATTTTCTCCACTTTGCTCAAAAGCACCATGTCAACCACCGAGACCTATGAGCAAGGTGATGACCAGTCTTCTTCTACAGAGGTTGAGGTACAGCGGAGGCCTCGTAGGGGGGGCAAAGGTGGTCATCATAAGAGAGAGGAGCCCACCTCATTGGCAGAATTGCAGGCCTGTCCTTTGGCAGTGAATTGCTTTCGGTATATGTCATGTTTTCAGTTTTGCGAGAGGCTTGCTCAGATCCAGCACCACAGGGAGTTGGCCCGCTTATTTGTTTTGCACCTTCATGATGGGCAGGTCACTCTGGCAGAAGTGAACTTTGTGTTGTCTCCGGAAGTGATTTCAGAGGCTACCGGGATACCAAATGTGGGTGAGGTGTGGCCCAAGCGCAAAGTGTTGGATTTTGTTCATTTTGAGCCATATGTCATGCCAGCCTTCATGAGACACTTGTCGGGGGTCTTTCCTTTCAGATTTCTCCGGAGGGAGTATGCTCCGATCTTGAAACTCATCATGCATTACTTTACATGTGAGGGCAGGTTTTCACAGGTGTACTCTTATCACATCCGCCTGTTGATGCACTTTACTCGAGTGAGGATGATGAACATCCCGGTTTTCTTCTTCAAGAATATTCAGAGGATGGTGCCTATGTTACAGAGGAAGACCCCAGCCCAGCAGTTTAGGAGTTTATGTCACTATGGTCTCATCCAGCTCATTGTTTCCCATTAGTTGAGTCAGCAGGGCATTCCATGGGAAGAGTTCATTTCCCATGAGTTCTTCACAGCGCCACCACAGCCACAGCCGGAGCCAGAGGTCATTTATGAGGAGGGAGGTCCATCTCACCAGCCCGAGATCACTGTTCCGAAACATGTTGCTTCCTCACCTCAGGTCACCTACCAGAGAGGCCACAGGGCCTTGTTTGCAGTAGCTCGACGAGTACTTTCTCCACAGCAGGTGGAAGGGGTCTCGTCATCATCTTCAGGGCAGCGAGTGTTATCTCCACACTAGGTGGAAGGGGCCTCACATTCTTCATCAGCAGAGGCAGTGCGGGAGGGCAAGCAGCCCATGGTTGAGGATGAGAGAGCCGGTGATACACATGATGATTTCATTAACCTTGATGCCCGCTCTCCTTCTTCAGATTTTTATGAGATTATCAGACAGAGAGAGGAGGAGAACCTCGTGTTGCAGCAAAAGATCCAAATGGCTCAATGGACCATCACTTATATGGAGCAGCGCAACAAACAATTAGAAGAGGAAAAAGAACTTGATGAGCTATGGAGGATCCGCAGTGATCGAACTTTGAACCGTAGGAGGCCCGGTGACCCATTGCCTGCTGACCGGGAGTCTTTGCTCATTCAGGAGAATGCTCGCTTGGAGAGGCTGTTGGAGAAGGCCAACCAAGACAAGAGGCTGCTAAGGAACATGAAGAATCATTATTGGGCGAGGATGCATGTTTGCAAGGCAAAGAAGAAAATGTTCCAAAGAAGGTTGTCCGAGGCCCGCAAGAGGAAGAAGAAGACCAACCCACTCCGTATCTTGGCCTAGGCTTCTCTCACTCACCATGATACTCATTAGCCTCTTCCTAGCAGCTAGCACAAGAAATTTTGAAAGTTTTGAGTCATTTTTGGCATTTTTGGGACATTGACAGGTTTTGGCCTTTTAACGGGTCTCACCCCGCGCGCGACCCTACATGGGGGCAACTTAGAACGGGGAAAACTCAACATTTTTGGAATTTTCATGCAAAGTTACACCTACCTGTGGATGGACTTCAGTTTTTATGGAGATTTGGGCCTCCAAAAGGTCAAAACACATGCAAATTTTGACTTTCTGCCCCTATTTTAAGTTGCAGAAAGCTGTCTTGGGAGAATTGAGTTTTGAGGGGTCAAATCAACTCCAAATTCAAAAATTCCGGTGGGGTTGGAAAGTAGACTCGTAGACCTTTCCAATAAACTATCTTGCACCTGATTTGGACACCGGGAAGGCCCCCAAACCGGCCTCTGAATGTGCGCGACCCGTCAGGAACATGTGCGTGACCCGTCAGGGAATTTTGCCTGTTTTGACCAGTTCGGCCAGAAAAACACTGTTTTCACTTGGTTTAATGTTTTGGGCATGTAAATGATGGATTTTTGTGTAATTTTCATGGCTCTATGATGCTTTTACTCTCCTTGATCACTTCTAGAAGATTCTTGAATGTAAATGGTAAAAATTCAATGCATGGATAGGTTTCCTAAGTTTTAGAGGCAAGTTGTTTTGACTGCCTATTATCTAGTGCTCAGTTTAGAATTAGTTGAAACAGCGCCTAGAAGGATGAGCTCGACCCCTAGAGGCAAGGGAAGAGGTTGGCTTGCCTATATTATGTATTTTCTTAATCATTTTCAGAGGTTGGAAGGTTGGACTCTTGAGGGAGAAGCTCCTATTTTATATTTCACTTGTATCTCTGCAATTTGAGGAAAAGGAAGACCAGGGTTTTGCAGACATCATTGGGATTCTTGTGGACTCTTGTGTTGATGGTGTGTTCTCTTATTGTAATTGTAAGTGTGTTTATGTGTTCCATCTCTTTCTTTACTGCAGCTTATTAAACAAATGAAGTGATAAAGTTTGAATTCATGCTTGCCATGCTCAACTTTCAAATTTGTTTAATGTTTATGTTTTCCACTGTCTAGAGAGGATTCAAAGTCATTGTTTGCCCTCTTTAGCTTCTCTTTATTCTTCCTTGATCATCCATCTCAGCTAAAGGCATCAGCAAAAACTCCTACCTTGCCCCAAAGACCCACCTGCAAAACCTGAGCTCAATCCCCGCACCTTGAATTGCACTCCCTCCAATTGCCACCAAAAACCCCAAAAACTTTAAATCAACCCTCCTTATCAGTTTACTAGCCTAATATCTGTGTTACCTTGATTGGTCATCTCTTCCCATTGAAAATTTACCGAGATTGACCGGAGAGAGCCTTCTCCTGCCCCGTAGGGCTAGCTACGAGGCTGAATGGTTTGATGTAGCTTTGAGATTTGCCTTTTCAGCCTGAGGTGAAATTTCAAACGCTAACACTCTTCTTCATGAGTCATGCTAGAGCTTTCAGGTTCCTTACTAGGTGTTTGCATTTTCTTTCCTCGGGGCATCAGTTACCGATAATAATGCTTTACTATGCCCTTTTAATTCCATTAAACCAAGCTTACACAAAAATTTAAAATAAAAACTACACACCTTTTTTCACTTTATAGAAACCTGATATTGAATCTGATGTATCTCTGTAATTTCGAATCATCCAGTTCTAAAATTGCTACCTGTAGTAGCCTTCTGTGTCCTCTTTACAATGCCACAAGTCTGAGCCAAATTAGATTCTCCAAGGAAGAGTTATGTGAAATCTCCCACAGTGATGACTTGCTTTTAGACTGGTTCAGTAGAGCGAACTTGTACGACGTACCACGCGTCATTGTTTCAACCTTTGAATCTGAAACACACACACAAGAAACTATAGTCCGTCCTCTTTCTGTACCTTCTTACGAAATTTCAATATGATCCCCGGAGAGAAAGTTATGACGATTTTCCCCAGGTCACCTGTTTTGAATGTAATTCAGGAGTTTGCAAAAAGACCAACTTCCTCAGATCATATCTCCGCAAATATCGCGTGAAAAGCTCTGAAATTTGGACCCAAGGTTCAGCGCGATTTCTTCTCAAATGGGTTTTTTTTGCGACTTCTGAAACGTCACAGAAAAAAAAGTTATAGCGAAAATGCCACGATGACCTGTTTGGAGCAGCGAAACCCTAGAATCCAAAGCTCTGATACCAAATGTTATGAAACCAGCTCACAAAAAGATAGAAAAGAGAGATCCACGCCTTAGAATTCAGCATCTTCGAGGGGGCAACCTCCTTTACATTACATAAATGAACAATTTTTGGATGATACAAATGACAAAACATCCTTTCTATATATAGGAGTCTAAGGAGTCACAATATAATCGAGCCGACCTAACAATAATAATATAAAGCCACAAAAATAACAATAAAGGGATTCTATGGGGCACAAAAATAACAATATGGGGGTAATAGGGGCACAACAATATAAATAAGGGGTATAACTACAATAGTAATGGGGTAATCACTAGTATTATAGGGACCCAACAGTGCCTTACCATTTTGCATTTCTTTTAGGACCTCACTAACCTCCTCTTCTGAGACTGGTCTATTGAGGTTGAAGTTGTCTTCTCTGGAAACTAGCTTAGGTATATGTCTTGAAATAATCCTGATGTATTGATCTTTGTCTGAGCCGGTTTCTTGAGCAATACCCCGAAAGTGCTGAACCAGTACTGCTTCTATTTCTTCATGAGAGTTGAGCAGGTTACCTCCCTCGTCCTTAATCGAAGAAATCCTGTTGTGAGCTCTGTTCGCCATAGTGGATCTGTGGAAGAATTTAGTATTACGTTCTCCTTCTTTTAGCCATTGAACTCTGGATTTTTGCCGCCAGAAAATTTCCTCTTGTTTACATAAGTTCTCCCATTCTTGATGATATAGAGTTTCTTGATCATTTCTATCTTTATCAAAACCCTCCATGATAAGGGTTTGGTTGAGCTCTTGCATTTTTCCCTCAACCGTTTTTTTTGCTTCAAAAATGTTGCCAAATTCCTTCTTGTTCCACTCCTTGAGCCGGAGTTTGATATGTTTGAGTCTTTTTTGAAGAAGGAACATTCTTGTGCCCTGAATATTTAGATTTTCTGCCCACCAGATGGAAATGTTGTTGCAGAAATCTGGGTGGGAGAGCCAAATGTTTTCAAATCTGAAAGGTCGATTCCTGGGAGTACCAATGCCCTGAATTTCCAGTTGCACCGGCCAGTGATCAGAGCCTCCAAAGGGGAGAACTCTTGCAACTATGTCCTTATCCTTGATCATAAGATCTTTTGAGATTATGAATCTGTCTAATTTGGATGCCACCTGAGACACTCCTCCTCTTTTATTGTTCCAAGTATAGGTACCATTGTTCATTACAATATCCACTAGCTTCATATTGTCTATGAAGGATTGAAATGCACAAGAGTCCTTGTTCAGAATTCTAGTACCCCCTTTTTTCTCCAACAACGATTTGATCATGTTGAAATCACCCCCTAAGATCCAAGGGATTCTTGCATGTCTTTCCCTAAGATCCTGCAGGGAGTCTAGAAGCTTGAGTTTACCATCCAATCTTTGGGGGCCGTACACATTCGTGACCAGGTAAATTTCTTTATCTCCCACTGGTTGAATAACCATTGATAGATAGTCTCTATATGCCTCTGCATCTACGATGTCAATTTTTTGGGGGTTCCAAAGCATGAGAATTCCTCCTGCTGTATTCTCTGCTTTGACTTCCAGAAACTCAAATTTATTGAGCCATTTGCTGTGAATCTCTTTTATTTTTTGCATGGAACATTTTGTTTCCTGGATGAAGATCACCTCCGGAGCTGCTTGTTTCATCCTATTACTAAGTAATCTTTGTTTTCTTTTACTGCCTAGACCTCTTATATTCCAAGAAGTGAACTTCATTATTAAAGATTTGTAAAGGAGTAACTGGATAGATCTTTCATCTTACCTGAGTCTATCATTAGCTTTCCACATTCCATCAACAATTCGTTTTGCTTTTTCCGGCCTTGTTTCTTTCCTGGGATTCTGGGTGCTAATCCTGGTGTGGTTTTCATAGCTTTCACCCCTTCACTACCTTGTCTTTCATTTTTCCCTTGCTTTTCCAGCCCTTTGGTTTGAGTTTTCCATAAGAACAATTGTTGAACTCTATGGAACTCTTCTAGAGGTAACGAATCCACTCCCTCCCTGGTACCTTGTTTCAAGAATCTTTCTAGATCTAGATTCTCTTTTTCAAGAATCTCCTGGAGTTCGTTGTCCTCCATTTCCTGGTCCATCTCCAGTTCTATGTAACTCATCATTTCTCCTTTCTGTTTATTGCTATTTTGGGTTTGCTCATCATTTTCTTCATTCCCCTCCTCCATTGTATTGTCTCCCTTGACCTGATCTGCTTCCATTATCACATCCTCCTCTTCTAGGGCTTGAAAACTGTTTTGACTGGCTCGTTGCTTTTCTGATTGAAGTTGCTTCGATCCCATTTTTCTTCCCTTTCCTTTCTGGACCACCTTTTGAAAGCTTTCAGAATCTTTCATGGTGTTTGCTTTTCCCTTGTTTTCTGTTTTACTGAGAAGGCAATCTTTCAATAGGTGCCCATGCTCATGGCATTTACAACATCTGAATGGGATATGCTCATAATCCACTGTTTGCACCTATTCTTAATCAAACACTTCCAAGATTACCTCATCCGGCAAAGCTCCAGAAAGATCCATTTCCACACATATTCTTGCAAAGGATGTGTATTTTCCTCTTATGGTGGCCTCAGAGGCTTTGACAAAATGCCCTAGCTTGTTTCCTATGGTAGATAAGGATTCCAGTTGCCAGTAATCCAAAGGTAGAGAGTAGAGTCTGACCCAAACTGGTACTGAGGTAAAAGTTTCTCGTTCTGGGACAAAATTCATAACCCATGGTCGCATGTACAGGCCTGCTACTACATAAAAGTAGGGCCCTCCTTCAAACACTCTGTCCTTATCCTCAATATTTGCAAAAACAACAGTAAAGAATCCCTTTGACCCCAGATGTAGTTCTATGCTTCCTTTTGGTTTCCAGTGGTATTTAATCCATGTTTGTAAAGCTTTTTCAGTGGGCCATAAGCCCATGAATTTACAAATGATTGCATAAGTCTGCATATGGTCCCTATGCACCTGCAGAGCAGGATCATTCAAAACTACTCTGGGCGTGATAGTAGTTTTGGGCTTGCATGGTCCCTTTTGTGCTTTGTAATTTGTTCCCTGTTCCTTGTCTGCTTCCTTGCTTTCTGTGGTGTTATTATTCTCCATCAATTTAGAGCCATCCTGCTCCTCTTCCCTGTTTCTTTGTCTTACCTCTGAAGGACCTGTTAGAAAAGTATATATTACAGAGCAATGGAACACATAGAATATTTCATATATATAAACACAAAAAACACATAAAACCAGAGAGACACAGATATACGTGGTTCACCAGTTTGGGCTACGTCCACCCCGAACAACCAGTCCTTCCTTTCTATTATCCAACAAAATGAAGAGATACAACCTACAATAGATCTGCTGTAACACTCTCTTCGCTCTCAATCTCCTCTCTCTTTCTCACTCAAAATACAAAACTACATAGATGCAATACAATTCCCTCATATATAGTGAGCGGTTGCCAACTAGGGTAAAAAACCATAAATTAAACATAACTTCTACCGTCAGATCTCCGCTTAATGAACGGCCCAGATCGACTAGAAATCACTATACTTTTACAAGGCAATTTTACATCTATTCTTAGCTTCGGGGGCGCTACCCCCGAAACCCCCCACCCGGGAGGGGCTCCCCAAAGGTCGTAGCCCCCCCCCCTGGACCCCCCCTGCAGCGAATATCTTACAGGCGGCGTTGCCGCCCCATTTCGAACTGGGGTCCAATGCGGCGATACCTTTGAATACAGAAGATAATCAGGCTCCACACCCAACAATCTCCCACTTGGAGACTGATTATAGCAACTCCATCGCTACTTCATTTGTTGGATAATGAATCCTCTTTGGACCCGGCTGTTTCTCATCTTCATCGTCATCCTTGAAGACCAATTGAAACTGAGCATATTCTCAGTTTCTCCCTGGTTACAACTTTTGTTAGCATATCTGCAGGATTCTAGCTAGTGTGTATCTTTTCCAGCTTCAACTCTCCATCTTCCAACACTGATTGTATGAAATGGTACTTGAGCTGTATGTGTTTAGTCCTGGAATGAAATTCTGAGTTCTTTGCAAGATGAATGGAACTTTGGCTATCACTGTATAATGTGCCCATATCATGCTCCTTACCCAATTCACCCATAAACCTTTGTAACCAAATCATTTCTTTACTAGCCTCTGTAGCAGCAACATACTCTGCTTTTGTTGTTGAAAGTGCAAAAACACTTTAGATTTTTGAAACCTAACTGATAGCTGTTCCACCTACAGTAAATACATATCCTGTAGTGCTCCTCATGTTATCTCTGTCACCTGCCTTATCTGCATCAACATATCCCTGTAGAGAAATGTTTAAACTACCAAAGCATAATGCTTGATTTGTGGTACATTTCAAATATATGAGTATCCATTTCACTGCCACCCAATGTTCCTTTTCTGGATTGTTCATGTACTTTCTTACAACTCCCACTACATGTGCAATATTAGGCCTTGTGCAGACCATTGCATACATTAAGCTTCCAACTGCTGATGCATATGGAACTTTAGACATATAATCCATGTCTTCTTGGGTCTTTGGGCACATTTCCTTACTAAGTTTAAAATGGCTAGCAAAAGGTGTACTAACTGGTTTTGCATTGTGCATATTAAATATTTTCAACACCTTTTATATGTACTCATTCTTAGACAATGTTAGTTTGCGATTTTTCCTATCTCTAGTTATTCCCATACCAAGGATTTGTTTTGCATCTCCCAAATCCTTCATTGCAAATGAATTTGCCAATTTTCTTTTGAGAACATTTATTTCTTGCATGTTAGACCCTGCAATAAGCATGTCATCTACATACAATAACAATATAATATAGCTGCCATCATTTTGCTTTTTTAGATAAACACAATGATCAGAGTGACATCTAGTATAACCTTGTTCAGACATAAACTTGTCAAATTTTAGATACCATTGCCTTGGAGCCTATTTTAAGCCATACGAGCTCTTCTTCAACCTGCACACTAGTTTCTCCTTCCCTTTTACCTCATATCCTTGTGGCTACTGCATATATATCTCTTCCTCCAAATCCCCATGGAGAAAGGCTGGCTTTACATCTAACTGCTCAAGATGCAAATCTTCAGCTGCTACTAGACTTAGAATAGTTTTGATTGAAGTCATTTTAACAACAGGAGAAAATATTTCATCAAAATCAATACCTTTATTCTATGCAAACCCCTTCACCACAAGTCTAGCTTTGTACCTTTATTTTCCTCCATCTTCTTCCTTCAGCCTGTAAACCCATTTATTCTTCAATGTAGTTTTTCCTGCAGGCAACCTGACTAAGTCCCAAGTCTGGTTATGCATTAAGGAGTCCATCTCTTCTTCCATGGCTAGCTCTCACTTCTTCCTGCTTTCAACCTGCATTGCTTCTTCATAACATTCGGGTTCACCAGAATCAGTCAACAATAAATAATATAATGAAGGAGAGTATCGTTCAGGGGGTCTACTTATCCTGGTAGATATTCTAACACCACTTTCAGGTGTTTGGGGTGCCTATTGCTGTTGTGGTGGTCGCTGTTGTTGATTATTATTATTTTCAGGCACCTTTACTTTTTCAGTGATCTCATCAAGAACTGTGTATTCCTTGTTTTCTTTTTCCTGTTTCTTTTCCTGCAACTGATTCTTATACAAGACCTTTTCATTGAATATTACATCTCTACTCCTAAATATTTTGTGATTTTCATAATCATAGAAGTGATAACCAAAATCATTAACACCAAATCCAATAAAGGTACATTTCTTTGATTTTGCCTCAAGCTTTGTTCTATTTTCTTTATTAATATGGACAAAGGCCTCTCAACCAAAAGGCTTTGAAAAAGAGTAGTTTACCTTTTTACCTGTCCATGCTTCCTCTGGAACACCACCATCCAAGGAACTTGAAGGCCCTCTGTTTATTAGATAAACAACAGTATCTACAGCATCTGCCCAAAATTGTAAAGGCAATCTTGCATGCAATCTCATGCACCTTGCACGCTCCATGATTGTTCTGTTCATCCTTTCTGACACACCATTTTCTTGTGGTGTTCTTGGAACTGTCTTCTCTCTGCGAATTCCATACTCTGAATAGTACCTATCAAACTCATTGCTGCAATATTCACCTCCATTGTCTGATCTGAGACACTTCAATTTCTTTCCTGTCTCAATCTCAACCAAAGCTTTCCATTTCTTGAAAGTATCAAATACATCAGATTTATTCTTAATACAATAAATCCAAGTTTTTCTAGTTGCAACATCAATAAAAGTAACATAATAATGAGAGCCACCGAGAGATGATACCTGAGCAAGTCCCCATACATCTGTATGTACAAGCTCTAATTTTTCACTCTTCTTTTATTTCCCAACTCTGAGAAATCTGAGTCTCTTTTGTTTTCCATAAATGCAATTCTCACAGAAGTCCAAATCAACATTCTTCAAACCCGGCAACAAATTCTTTGAGTGAAGGATCTTCATCCCCTTCTCACTCATGTGTCCGAGCCTATGATGCCATAATGCTGCATCTACTCCTTTGGAAGTTAAAGCATTAACAAAGTTAGAAATACCATTGCATAAATACAATGTACCAACCTTTTTGCCTTTTGCTATTACCAGGGCTCCTTTGGTGACCTTCCAAGCTTTATCTATGAAAGTTGTCACACAACCTTCATCGCTTAATTGCCCTGTTGAAATCAGATTTTTCTTCAGATCTGGAACATGCCTTACCTCCTTTAGTAGCCATTGGTTTCCATTCTGCTGTTTTACAAGAACCTTACCCATTCCAACAATTTTATAGGGTTTATCATCACCCAAACGGACTTGTCCAAAATCTCCTTGAACATAGTCATGAAAGTATTTCTTATCAGGTGTGGCATGGAATGAGGCCCCTGAATCTACCACCCGGGAATCAATAATATTTTCGAAAGAAAGAATCAAAGCATCTTGTAACACCTCACCTGTCACATTTGCTTCATGATTGTTTTCTTGTTGTGCATCTCCTTCTTTTCCCTTCCGAGATCTACAGTCTTTCTTTAGGTGTCCTTTCTTTCCGCATTTCCAGCAGACTATCCCCGATTTGGACTTGGATCTGCCTTTCCTTGATTTACTGCGATATCCTGAGCTCTTTCCTCTTTCCATTTTTCTTCCCCTAGATTCTGCACTCAAAGCATTACCCGATGTCTCATCGGAGTTTTTTCGTCGCATTTCCTCGCTAAGGATAGCACCGAAACAGAGTTACTAATGACCATTACTAGATCCAGAAATAGAGTTACTAATGGCCATTACTAAACCATTCCAACTTTCTAGCAATGAGCACAAGAATAACAGAGCTCTAACTTCATCATCAAAGTTTACCCCTACAGAACTTAATTGACTTGTAACAGTATTAAAATCATTTAAATGGTCTGCAACAGATCCACCTTCTGACATCTTCATATTAAATAACCGTTTCATAAGAAATACCTTGTTTGAGGCCGAGGGTTTTTCATATAGTTTCGGCAATGCCTTAATCAAATCCTCTATCGTTGTTTCCTTCGAAATTTTGAACGCGACCGACGCTGCGAGGCACAACTGTACTGTTCCGAGTGCCTTTCTATCGAGAAGGTTCCATTCTTCATCTGTCATACCCGTTGGCATCTTTGTTTTTCCGCCCAATGGTAGGTACAAATCTTTCTGATACAGATAATCTTCCATCTGGATCTTCCACAGCAAGAAGTTTTGGCCGTTAAATTTCTTGACCCTAAAATTACCATCTTCTGCCATTGCTCCTACTCGAACTAGGAACCCTTCTCTCCTGCGAGTTTGTCAGCGAAATAGACCTTCGGCTCTGATACCAGTTGTTAGAAAATTATATATTACAAAGCAATGGAACACATAGAATATTTCATAAATATAAACACAGAAAATGCATAAAACCAGAGAGACACATATATACGTGGTTCACCCAGTTTGGGCTACGTCCACCCCAAACAGCCAGTCCTTCCTTTCTATTATCCAACAAAATGAAGAGATACAACCTACAACATATCCGCTGTAACACTCTCTTCGCTCTCAATCTCCTCTCTCTTTCTCACTCAGAATACAGAACTACATAGATGCAATACAATTCCCTCATGTATAGTGAGGGGTTGCCTTCTAGGGAAAAAAACTCTAAATTAAACATAACTTCTACCGTCAGATCTCCGCTTAATGAACGGCCCAAATCGACTAGAAATCACTATACTTTTACAAGGAAATTTTACATCTATTCTTAGCTTCAAGGGCGCTGCCCTCGAAACCCCCTGCTAGGAGGGGGTTGCCCAAAGTTCGTAGCCGACCCCCCTGGACCCCCCCTGTAGCGAATATTTTACGGGCGGCATTGCTGCCCCATTTCGAACTGGGGTCCAATGCGGCGATACCTTTGAATACAGAAGATAACCAGGCTCCACACCCAACAAGACCTCTATTTTCTTCTATCGGTTTTTTACCTCTGCTGGTCACTGCCTGTTTGTAGGAGGGAGTGGAGCTCCCTCCTTTGCGTCCCTCCATGGAGAACAATTCTGCAAACCTGAAACCCTAGCTCGAAAATTGCCTCCGCCGTCTTCGGAGATTGTTCAGCTTCGCCTAGGGTATCCAGTATAAGTATGAGGAACATTACTCTATTTGATCAGGCTCTTATTAAGATGAATCAAGAAAATTGCTATGCAAATTGCTCTTTTTTTTCAAATGTTTATACCAAATTTGACTCCACCCCTCCTTTCTTCATGTATTCAACCTATGATTTGGAGGGCCTTCTAAATAACTCTAGAGAGAATGAAAAATGCTTTGAAATTAATAAACAACTTAATTTGTTATTCGTTTTATTTTAAAAATTTATATTACATTTTTTTATATGAAAAATGTTTTGAAATTAATAAACAACTTAATTGGTTTGGTTTTTGTTTTTGTTTTTTGTTTTTTGTTTTTTTGTTTTTGTTTTTTGTTTTTGTTTTTTGTTTTTTTTTAATCTATGGATGGAATGTGATTCCTTCTTCGAACTAGTGCATGGAAATGATAACAATTGTCCTTACCCACCATAAAACATATATACATATAAGTTTTTAATTGTAAGTTAGGTTTGACATTGTAATATTTTATTAAAAAATGTTTTAAGTGTGACATGTAGTTTCCACTTTCAAACACTAATAAAATTACACAACTCTCTTATACTAACTTAAAAAAAATTGCTCCAAGGGGTCTTGGATACATGGTGATAAGGTGCTTTGTTAAGGCACTCATTGATGTGAAACTTTACCAATTCAATTCCTCGCGCCGATTGGGGTGATATATTGGACATGATGAAGATGTAGTCCCACCAAGCCTAAAAAATAAACTTATAAAAAGTTGTTCAAGGTCTATTTTAAAGGCAAGATATTCTATCTATTTCCATGCTTAATAAATTAAAATGGATCTACTCAAATACGTTCATCTTAATTCTAAAAATAAAATAACTATAAAAATAAAAATAACTATATTGAAAAATATAAAAAGAAATATGGAATTTACATATAAAAAAGTATTATAGATTTGATATTTTTATGTCAATATTATAATGATCTAACTATAAATATCTAATAATAATGAAAATTAGATTTCTACATAATAGTATCTCCGTAAGTGTGATTTTTGAGTTCTCACAAAATTGAGTGAGATTACAACCAACATAAATCTATTTTGAACTTAAAAAAAATATACACTTCAAGAGATTTGATCTCTCTCCAAACTTAATAAATTTATACTTAATATGGATCTATATTAGCAATTTCATGTTCCCTAAGTGAACTCAACTTGAAGCTTAGAGTTTCATGTGTCCCACACAATCTTATAAAAAATATTTTACAAGTAAATAAATAAATAAATAAAGAACATTACCAATTGTCTTTTATAAATAAAATAATGTTTTGACAAATCTTAAGATAGTGGTTGAATATGTGGCAACATCTATGGAGATTAGATTAATGGTAAGAACATTATCAATTGTCTTTTATAAATAAAATAATGTTTTGACATATCTTAAGATAGTGGTTGAATATATGGCAACATTTATGGATAATAGATTAATGGTTTGGTGACATCTGCATACATAAGTGGATCGAAGTCTAACTAAGAATGGAATTCCATTTAGAGGGTTTCATTTTGCATGTGCCACACACATCAACATGGATTGATCTTAATCTATGATGAATCTAATCCATTAAGT
Source organism: Pinus tabuliformis (assembly GCA_031772625.1). NCBI lineage: Eukaryota > Viridiplantae > Streptophyta > Pinopsida > Pinales > Pinaceae > Pinus > Pinus tabuliformis. The sequence continues at coordinate 832,264,435 of CM062816.1, forward strand.
GTAATCATTTCCTCAAATTTTTGCATTTATAAAAAGGCTTGCATGTTAAAGGATGTGATCCCTCTTATTAAGATGAATCTAGAAAAATGCTATCCAATTTGCTCTTTTTATTTTTAAATGTGTGTGGCAAGTTTGACTCCACCCCTCCTTTCTTCTTGTATTCAACCTATGAGTTGGAGGGCGCACACATTTTGCATCAACATGGATCAATCTCAACCTACGAAGAATCTAATCCATTAAGTTTAATCATTTCCTCAAGTTTTTGCATTTCTAAAAATACTTGCAGGTTAAAAGGATTTGATCCCTCTTATTAAGATGAATATGGAAAATTGCTATTGAAATTTCTCCTTTTGATTTAAATGTGTCTAGCAAGTTTGACTCCACCCCTCCTTTCTTCATGTATTCAACCTATGAGTTGGAGGGCCCTCTAAATAACTCTAAAGAGAATGAAAAATGCTTTGGAATTAATAAAAAACTATTGTTGGTTACTTGTTTTTTTTAATGTATATTACATCTTTTTATACTATCTATGTATGGAATGTGATTCCTAACTTGTACATGGAAAGGATAACAATTGTTCTTACACACCATCAAACATATATACATATAAGTTTCTAATTGTAAATTGGGTTTGACATTGTAATAATTTATTAAAAAATGTTTTAAGTGTGACTTGTAGTTTCCACTTTCAAACCCTAATAAAATTATACATCTCTTTATACTAACTTATAAAAAGTTGTTCAAGCTATAATTTAAAGGCAAGATTTTCTATTTATCTTCGTGCTCAATAAATCATGAGTTAAAATGGTTCAACTCAAATAAGTTCATCTAAATTCTAAAAATAAAAATAACTATATTGAAAAATATAAAAGAAATATGGAATTTACATATAAAAAAATCATAGTTTTGATATTTATATGTAAATATTATAATAATCTAAATCTAAATATCTAATAATAATGAAAATTACATTTTTTTCATTTTAGTATTAAGTGTGATTTTTGAGTTCTCACAAAATTGAGTGAGATTACAACCAACATAAATCTATCTTGAATTATAAAAAATCGTACACATCAATAGATTTGATCTCTCTTCATACTTAATAAATTTATACTTAATATAGATCTATATTAGGAATTTCATGTTCCCTGAGTGAACTCAACTTGAAGCTTAGAGTTTCATGTGTCCTAGATAATCTTATGCATAGAAAACTAACTAAATACGAAATACATTGTAACGTTGTCTCCTCTGTATAGCTTATTTGCATCAAAAAATATTTTACAAGTAAATATATAAATAAATAATATTACCAATTGTCTTTGATAAATAAAATAATGGTTTGAGACATCCTAAGATAGTGGTTGAATAATTTGCAAGCAGACACACCGATCAATCAACATGGATCGATCTTAATCTATGATGAATATAATCCATTAATTGTAAGAATATCCTCAAGTTTTTTCTTTATAAAAAGACTTGCATGTGAAAAGGATCTGATCCCTCTTATTAAGATGAATTTGGAAAATTTCTGTCCAAATTGCTCTTTCTTTTTTAAATGTTTCTAGCAAGTTTGACTCCACCCCTCCATTCTTCATGTATTCAACCTATGAGTTGGAGGGCCCTCTAAATAACTTAGAGAGAGAGTGAAAAATTCTTTGAAATTAATAAACAACTATAGTTGGTTACTTGTTTTTTTGTTTTTATAATTTATATGACATCTTTTTATACTATTTATGTATGGAATGTGATTCCTTATTCAAACTTATGCATGGAAAGGATAGCAATTGTTCTTACCCACCATAAAAAATATATACATACAATTTTTTTTATTGTAACATTGTCTCCTTTTTATAACTTATTTGCATCATTAATGGTTTGGTGACATGTGCACATGTAAGTGGATAAAAGTCTTCCTAGGAATTGCATTTAGAGGGTTTCATTTTGCATCAACATGGATCGATCTCAACCTATGATGAATCTAATCGATCAAGTTTGCAGACACACACATGAACATGGATCGATATTAACTTGTGATGAATCTAATCCATCAAGTGTAATCATTTCCTCAAGTTTTTTCATTTATAAAAAGGCTTGTATGTTAAAAGGATTTGATCCTTCTTATTAAGATGAATATGGAAAATCACTATCCAAATTTCTCTTATTTTTTAAATGTGTGTAGCAAGTTTGAATCCCACCTTCCTTTCATCATGTATTCAACCTATGAGCTCGAGGGCCCTCGAAATAACTTTAATTGTGTGCCTATAATATCCATAATTTGTTAGTTGGACATAAAGAACTTGCTACACAATTGTATATAAGATTTTAAACTATCGTGTGAGAATTGCACCTATAGCCAAACCCAAACTTTGTTTCTCTATCACTTTCACTTTTCCCCGTAATAATTATTGGAACAAGGCAATCCCAAGTGAAAACACATTGGCATTAAACAGTGGAAATGTGCATGAAAGTGGATAGAAAGACATAAAAGGATAACATTAATAAAGATATAATATAAAGGAGATGATACCATAACATTAATAAAAATATAAGATAAATGAGAAAATACCTCTTTAGCCACTTTCCTAGCCTCAATAGAGAACATACCTTCCTTACCTTTCCCTCTCTCTACGAAAAACCTCGTCCCTAGCCTACTGCCCAAAATGCTATCTGCCCTCATAACACACTGCCTCCAACTCCAGTATGTGCCTCCAATTTCCACTCATCAACGAACCTAGTTAGGCCCTCCACAACCTCCTTCCATTCCTTCTTATCTCTACCATACAACATCCATAAATCATCTCCTTGATTCTCCCACAACTCTCCTCTCTTCTCAATTATATCTATGCCTAGACAATCTTCGAGACCCAAATCGAAGAACAAAGAAACCAAATTCTTCCTATCCAAATTTTTTTTGAACTCCTATATATTATATGTATTTGCAAAAGACTTTCTACTAACAATAACAACAAAAAATGTTGCAAATCTTAAAACCCTATCAATGTTGCCATGGCTTCTGGAGTCTGTGTAATGAGCCCCATCAACAACAAAGAAACGATCCCCTTGTATCTTTAGCTATACACGAAGCCATTTGGTGAAGAGAAGAAGAGATGTCTTTTTTCAATGTGTTCCATTGCATACATCAAAAATCCCGAGCCTTGCAGAGGATGACAAAGAGGCTGAGCACCTTGTAAATGAAATATTCTTTGATGGGTTGCTTGCTTGCAACATATTTTTAGGACCTGCAACATTGTTAAGGTCAATTGGGCACATGCCATTATGTGATATTGAATTTATTTATGCATTGTTCAATGAAGACACCTTATATAATGACCTGGACTTTTGATTATCATCCAACTTACTCTGATGAATGAAGGTCCATAGAACAAACTTGGTATGTCATTAGTGTTGTATAATAATGAGTTTTGAGGCAGAGATGAAATGGATTTTTGTGAAAATATGTTCCTTATGATATTCAAGTGATGGGAGTAAATGTTGGAGGAACTCTGCATATCAGATTTGTTGTACTCAATTAAGAAATTAGACTGAGACTCATCATTGTTTGAAGGAAAAGGAGGATATTTTGGAGAATAAAATGGGGACTGAGAGGCTGAAATAAATTATGATGAAGATGAAGAAAGATTAATGTCACTATTCTTTGTTTCCCTAAATCTAGCACTCTCTAGCCCAAGAAACTCAATCTTTATCCTTGCCATAATCCATGTTTTTCCCTATTTTTGCTGTCCATGCAAACACTTTGAATTCTAAGAACATTGTTAGAAAAATATTTCTAAACCAAAGTTGTGTACAATTTAGTCCTTGTAAAGTTGTGTAAAGTTATGTACATCTTCTTTGTTCTTTGCCACTCTTTCCTATGCTACCTGTGTAAAGTTGTGTACATCTTCTTTCTTCTCTACTACTCTTTCCTATGCTACCGCCTTATGACGTTTCCTTTGCAACATTTGGTGCAATTGCTAGTATTAAACGTTTTAAAGTTTAAATGTTTTACGTATATACCTTTTATTTATGGTTTTCTAATTTATTTTAATGAAATTTCTATTTACGGTTTTTCAATTTATTTTAATGATTTTTTTCACTTTTGTGTTTCTTTTTTCCTTTGATTATTTTGTATGTTAAGAGAAGAGAGTCCCCTACAAGACAACCATTATGTTATAAGCAACCTTATGCATGTGCAACTTAAAACTTTGCAATAAAACTATTTATTATGAATTTACATACTATTTTTTAAGATGTTATTGATGGCGCCTTCTTGTATAGAATAATGTTCAAAACATAGAAGAAGAGATATTGTTGGTCCCTCCCTATTATAACATAAAATCATAACTGGAGGGAGGGGTTGAGGCTACAATTATTCATTTATTTTTAATTGTTTTATTTATGTGCAAGCAACAAAGAATATATACTTGGTTTAGTTCGTAGATTCCATATTATTATGTTTGGAGAATCAATGTCCATTAGTTTCTTTATGACTTTGATTATAAATATGTCCATCAGGGATCACAATGATATGAATGTTAGGATATGATTCACTACAAGTAGTATGTATGTATTTATGTGAACAATCCATTTTGCATCACACTTTCTCTTTCACTTCATTAAAAACTTCTTACATGTATTTTTCTTTTTGCTTTATAATTTTTTCAAAACCTTCTTTTCCTACAAGAAGCACCATAACTTCACAAACTCAAGCTAAATATCCTAAACATAAAACTAAGGAGAATCAAAAGCTAGCAGGCTAAATTGGTATTATGTGTACCATTGAATTATCTTCACTTTGTTGTTGTATTGTATATAACTCAATACTTCATTAAATAATAAGACAAATTATTATAAAATTTGGACTCCACTCAAAAATACCTATGAGTTTATCATAATTCTCCAATACATAGACGAGTCACTACCCAATGCTAGTTGTCTTTTTTGCTACATAGAATCCATTTATTTACATCTTGATAGTCACAAGAGAGACTTAGAAGGAGTGTACATATCATAATGAAAGCACTAATAAAATAAATCACAAACAAATGTATAAAAGGCTAAAAAAACATAAAGAGCATAATACTATTCAAGACTAACAACTTCATAATTTGGAATATAAATTCTTGTAACTCAAAGATTTTCCATTGTTTAAGTTGATAAATACAATAATTGGGACGCTCTCTACTACTATGAAATAATTCTTATGACTCTACACTAAAATAGCTTTCCTATAAATGTAGTTATAAAGTTAGGAATTAACAATAAACACAATATAGAAGCAAATAATTCTTCACCAAAATTATTTTATACTCATACTTTGTTTTTCAATCTATTAATAACAACGTTCATGTATTAATGCTTCATTTCAAATGCTTTCTTGTCAGTGGAACTTTAAAATATTTCTGATTTTTCTTTTCTAATTTCAAATGCTTCATTTAATGGAAGAAACACCATAGTTTCAAAAACTCCTAATTATACTAAACACAAAATTGAGGAAAGTCAAAACCTAGTATGTGAAGTTGGTATTATCTATAACATGAATTAATTATTGCTTATGATTATAGATGCCTTAATAATTCATTCAATGCTAAGATAAACCTTTAGCTAACATGGATTCCATCCAAATATAATTGTGTAAAATTATTTTCAGTAATGTTTGAGATTTGTTGGGGGGTTGGTCTTTTTACTATAAATGAATCTAATTCAACAGAAGGTACTCACCCATAATATTTTTCCCTATGTAGAATATAATTGTTTTCATTTCAAGAGGCATAGGAGAGACTAGTAAGGGGGTTTATATGTTAGAATCGTCAAGATTGCTAAAAGGCACACTTAAAGAGCTCTTTGATGGAGCCAATTTGGGTTCATGAATATTTCTTTTATATCATTGTTTCCTTGGTTCTATGCATGGGAAACACAAGGAAATCACAAGATATTATAGAAGTTAGTTCTCTTTCATAATGATGTCCAATAAATCTTGTGAAAGAAAGCTTACTAGTAACCAAATTTAGATATTAAAGCCTTTTTCCACAAATTATTGTTTGAAAACCTAACTTGATACTTGAAAATCATAACATTTCAATGAGACTAAATGTATTGAATTCATTGAAGATTAATTATTTACTAGATTAATTTAGGAAGATTATAGACAAGACCTTAGGATCACATCACAAGGATTGCCACTATTCACTTCAATATCAAGATATTCAATTTTTTTTATAGGAATTACTCGATTTTCAACATGCTCAAATTTTTTCCACACAGGCTAGCATGTCTTCCGAGAATTGAACCCAAGTTGAGGGGGAATTAAACTCTCTACCAATTGAGCTATTGTCTTTTGAAAAAATAATTTAGGTCATATTATACTAATATATTTAACTTAATTTATAATAAATTACAACACAATAACAAACTTATAGTCCACCTCTCTTGTAATTCACTTTGTAAATAGAGAGTCAAATTAAATTAGGATTGTCATTGAATGAGAATCCAAACCTTATATCATATTAGTATAGGTAGTTGGACATTAAAATTAAAGTCGTTAATACAATTAATTGATGTCATTAAATGTTATCAATATGACTATTTTTTCATGTATAGTTTTAAAGATGAAAATATACCTTTAGTTCAACGAAAACCTTGTCTTTTACTATTATTATTATAAAAAAACATATTAATTAATATGAGTATAATATTTTTTAATAAATTTAATAAGCACATAAATTTTTTATTTAGATAAATATATTTTAAAATTAAAATCTAATTATCAAAAAATTAAAATAAATTTTTTTATTTATTATATTTAAATTAAATTCTAAAATTTTCAAAAATATAACAAGATCTACATGCAACAAATGTGTGTGAGGTTGCAAATATTGCAAGCTAAAATAAAAATAAGAGTTTAAGATTGCAAAAAATAGTTAACTTAAAACCAATACAACAATATATATTCATTTAAGAGCCCAACTTGTCACTCACTAGAATTGAATTGATCACGGGTTGAGTGGAAAACAATGCTAATATAGAAAGCATGTATAATATTTTTTAATAGTTTTAATAAGCACATAAACTTTTTATTTAGATAAATATATTTTAAAATTAAAATTTAATTATTAAAAAATTAAATAAAAAATTATTTATTATATTTAAATTAAATTCTAAATTTTTAAAAAATATAACAAGATCTACATGCAACAAATGTGCATGAGGTTGCAAGTATTGCAGGCTAAAATAAAAATAAGAGTTTAAGATTGCAAAAAATAGTTAACTTATAACCAATACAACAATATATTCATTTAAGAGCCCAACTTGTCACTCACTAGAATTGATCATGGGTTGAGTGGAAAACAATGCTAATATAGAAAGCGAGACAATGATTCTAAGTAAATACAATAAAGTAAAATGGATAAATTCTAACTAAACTATATAGTCTAATATATAACCCACATAAATTTTGTATATGTGAAATCAAAAGATAACTCAATAATTAGAGATATCGATCTCTTCATTAAATCATTTAATAAAAGTTTTTAGTAAATGATAACTGATTCAATTAAATAGTTAATTGATTTCTAAAATGAACAATATTCACATATAATCTTGAATTATTATTCTTACAAATGAGAGATACAATAAGACAATAGTGAATTATTAAATCTTTCTGTTATAAACAAACTTAAATGATTGCAATAAAAAATTTAAGCAAGACAAAAGCAATAATAGTACCAATTCTACTATGCTTCTTCAAGGCATGGAATCAAAAGTGGTCCAACTTGTATGCCAAAAGAAACTAGTGCAAAAGTGCAATTGGGCCTTTTCTTAAAAAATTTAGAACTTGTAGAGCTCTGTGCCCAAGATCTACTTAAATAGTTTTTAAAACTTCAAAGGAGGTAGTTCATTATCCTGAATTATAAACAAAACAGTAACAAAAATATAAGAATAGAAAATTGTTACAACATTCGAATTGATGAGGACTTTAGATTTTGGAAGCATCAAATGTGAGTGAAATATTGGCTGATTGCCATCTTTTATGAACGAGTCTAGAAGCTCTTCTAGTTCTACACTTGTACACTTTAGCTTCTAGTGATGGCAACATCTGATTGATCTAATTGTTCACTGCTTTAGTTACTTGCAAATAACATGGGCTTTAATCAAGAATTCCCAATTTGCCTCAAGATTTACCATATGCAGCTGCTCAATTTTGTTAGAAGTGTTAGCTTTGTCTTCCTATGCTTGCTTCTTTAATGCTTCTGCCTATACAAGAACTATCACTCAGCCTATAGGTAATACTTTAGTCTCCTTAAAAGACTGAGAAATATATTCCAGTAAAGGACCACAGAGCCTCTTAGCCATGTTGATTGTTTCCTTGGCTAGGTATATGTGTGCCCTCTAGGCATAGAAAAATGTATCCTTTTTCATTTCGGTAATTCCAGGCAACTTGGGAAGGAGTATTTTTTGATCATAATGCCATGATGGGAGCTCAATCAATTTCTATTTTGCCTCATAATATTTTGTCTCCATTTCAACAATGTCATTAAGAATTGAATGAATAGGTTTTTCTTAAACCTACATGGTATACAAATTATGACAAAATAATTCTTGCTCATGTTGTAGCTATTGATTAATGTTGATAGCTTCATGCTTGAATTGAGTGAGATCAATGATATTTGTCTCAACTTCTTGCACCTTAGTTTTCAAATCTTTGATATATGCATCCTTCTATTGGCTCTCAGCCTCTAACTTGCTCTGTACTTAGCAATCTTGGCTTACATTTGTTCTCTGATTTTGGAGGACTCTTTCTCGAGCTTGTTGATTCTCTCAATTTTCTGATTAATTAATTCCTTCACTTTAGCTATCACCTCATTGTTGGCATTTGCATATGCCCCTTTGTAATGATCTAGCTTTTGATAGGCTTGATCAAGAGTGAGAGAAGATCCATCCCAAATCACCTCTAAAGGAACTATTGGAAGAGCTTGGATTTTTGTGGTCTTGCTCTTTTTCCTGCCTTTCTTGAGAATGTCTTTGTGCTGTGGGTTATAAAATCTCTCAATTGGTGGTATTTCCTCTATTACAAGCTAGAATATAAGACTAGGAGATACTGAATTTTTTTGTAGAGCCTAATAAAATGTTGATAGGTGTTTTAACAAAAACATTGGGTTCTATAAGAGAAGTCCCAGGGATATCGGGAAGAGGAGAATATGACTATTTCCCAACTATATCTTTTGTATGTACTTTAGGCATAGTTGGTTATGTTGTCTTGTTAACAAGTTCTAAAGTAACCTTCTCAAATACCCTCTAGTCATGTAAAATGTTGATGTTGCTTGTGTCCTGTGAAGTTGAAGGTTCATGAGATAGAACATGAGGTACTTGTACAGGTATAATTGCTTGTGAATTGATTCTTTTTGCCGAAAACTTTGTATCTTCAACTGTCATTTCCTCTGCTGGAATATGCAATAAACTTATTGGCAGAGTAGCCCTTCTGGTGTCTATGTAAACTAGAAACTGCTAATAGATGTTTCGGGGTAACTGTTGGTATTTTATATAGACAACTTGATAGGAATCAGCTTCACAAAAAATTTCATTAGAAGGGAAAGTTTAATGGATATACTTCCTAACACAGGTAACTATAGTTATGCTCTTAATAACTTTATAAGGATCATGCAATTTCATAGGAATTGTAGCCAATTTTAAGGCATTATAGGTTTTCAATTCTTTTTGGGAATGGCCAAATTTTTTAAGAGTGTAAATTCCAATATTCACAGGAAACTCAATCCAAATTTTCTTCAAAGCTCTTTTAAGGTTGAGAGCTACCCATGTTCCCATTTTTTGATAGGGTTCCTCTTTACTTAAGAGTTTTTCGGGTATACATAGTAGTAAGATGTGTGGAGCACCATAACTTCCCCGAACTCTGACATAAGTAAATAGCTCCTCTGTGAACCAATCTCCAATTATCAACAAACAATCCATAATATCTTGGGACAACGTTGGAGGTTTAGAATTGAAATTGATTGGTAGATGATATTAATGATAAGATGGAAAATTTGATATAAATGGGTGAGGTAATTCTCTTGCTACAGTTTCTTGTGATAAAGGTGACTAGATAGGGAGTCGGAAGGTGTCCATTTCTAGTCCATTGCTGGAAATGTAACAACCCCGAGTTGATTTACCATGTAAATGGAAGGACATTACAAAGGAAAAAATAAGATCGAGGTCATGGGACACGTATTCCAAGTTGAATGGAGCTAAAAACATTAAAGTGGGTATCACTTGTGGTTAATTAATGGCTGTGGAAATTGGAATTGGCATTGGCAAAGGAAAAAGGAAATAAATGGCAATTTAATATAAGAAATAAAGAAAAATAAGAGAAAAGGAAGATGAAGAGACAAGAATATGCATGCAAGGGAAATTAGAGAGAAAATAAATGAAAATGAAAGAAAAAAAAAAGGAAAAGTAAAGGAAGAGACATCATACATCAATGATAAAAAGGCATCAAAGAAACAATTGATCAGTTTCAGATTTGGACAAATTTTGATTAGATTTTGATCAGTTTTCGAAATCGAGCTCAAAGAGGAGAGAGAACAAGCAAGAAATCAAGCAAAGGATAAGAAAAGGAAAACAAGGGAGCATAAGGAGAAGGTTGAAAGAGAAACTACATCAGGAAAATCTTTTAGGTAACATGTTGCATGAGTGATTTCCTTTCTGGGATTTGAATGCATGGTGCATGCATTGGTTTACATGACTGCTTTGCTGTCATTGGTATGGGACTTGCCTGGATTGACAATGCTTTCAACCTTTCCTTTCCATTTCCAGGATAGACATGGTGTGTTGGGATTCATCCTTGGTTGAGCTTTGGATTGCTGAAATATTTTGGATCAGGGTGAGGTGGTCTCAGGAAAATCCCAAGAGTTGGAGGTGGAGATGGTTTTCTATAGGAAGCCCTTGATAGTTGGGTGGAGATAGGTAAATTCCTCTGGGTATGGTGAAGAAATTTCGAGGCATCCAAGGTTGTGTTGGTTTGGTGATTTCTAGACTGGTTTAGGTGAAGTCATTGTGGTTGAGGGTTGAGGTGGTTTAGCCTCTGGATGCTTTGGTTGGTTTTTTTTTTAATTTATCCCATGTGATCCCACATTCATGCTTGGAATACGGAACAAGGGTGATTGGTTGAAAGAAAGACATGGTTTATCCCAATATACGGTTGGGTGGTGCATGGAAGTCCCTGATTTGGTTGGCTTTATGTATATGTTATTAAGTGTTATTTCTTATTGAGATTAATGAGAACATGTATTGATTATTGTGTTGACTTTATGAGTGGTTTGTCATGGCTTCACTTTGGTTAAATGATGGTCATAAGCATGGTTAATTGATGTGTTCTTGTTATGGATCTTATTCATGATTCGATAAGTCATTGATTCGTTATATGAATGTATATGCTGACATGTGTTGTCGCAACTAGATTGAGAGGGAAATGAGCCTTCTTGATGATTCTCTAGTCAAATGAATGAGACCATGATCAAATATGCATTCATGACCTGTAGCTACTATATTTACTATATGTTTGTCGACATGTTTATCATGTGTTTGGCATGGATGGGCAAGATTTGAGTCTAAGTATAGGTTATGCATGTTTGTAATTGTTTTATACTTGATTCTGGAAAGTTCTGGGTAGTGGCTTGAAGGCTAGCACTGAAAATGTGGCACTGATTTTGCGAGCACAGGCACAAAACTGATGCATTTCAGTTGTAGCCACATGGAGGAAGGCATGCACGTGCAACTGGAGCCTTTTGACCACATGAAAAACTTGTATGCATGTGTCTAGGCTGTAAGGTCAGGTGAAAAGATAGTTTTAGCTTAGAGTAAGATCATCATGGGATTTTTTCTGACATCTAGGTGGTATGGTGTCCTTGGGAGGTTTCAGTAAGTTTTACACTTAAGACCCACTTCCATAACTAGAACTTGGATGTTGGTGTAACCGCCTCCTCCCACATTTACCCATTTTCACTGGCCTGCCAAGGTAAATATGAGACGAAGAGTTACTATGACATGACTCGATCTCCAAGCTCCAGTTAAGGAATTGGGGCCAATAAACTTACAACTCATAACATCCCTTAGGGCTATAGGACACTCAGGGGCCAAAGGGCCACCCTAGGTGATCATTCCCTAAGATAACACTACTTCTACACAAGGTTAACCCCCAATCGCATGCATGAAAAGGACTGGGTGAAGTGCTGAGCCTCCAACCTCATGCACAACACTACCTCCATGCGGTTATGACCCAACTTACCAATTCAGAGGGCACGGTCCGAGGATTTGAGCCACATTTTCAGGCAAGCCTCCAAAATGTTCGGGTCCTATAATTTATATGATCTCAAGGTAATTGAGTGTTGTATCTCAGGAATCCTATTTTGTAAATACTTGTCAATCTGCCAATGATTTCCAAATAAAAATAAAAAATAGAATAAAAAATGAAAAGAGGGTATAAAGAAGAAAAATAAAGAGAAAAACAAGAATATTGAAAAAGAAGAAAAGATTGAACCCCACCAAAAGAAAGAAAATAAAAAAAATGAATAATACTGAAAGTGTTGCAAGTCTAAATGCCACTACTCATAGATAGTTTTTGCTTCATTTCTGTAAAAAAAAGTTGTGTGCAACTTGTTCAAATTGCCACAATCACTAGTCATAGTTTAATCATGATTAAACTCCTTTAAGTTTTGTAAATTAGACAAAGAATAAGGTTTATCCAATAGTTTAATCAGGGTAAATCAGTAGTTAGGTAGAAAATGATATTGATCTAACTATTTAATCTGGATCAATTAGAGAAATAAGGGATAGGTTAGATAGTTTTTTCATTATGCATAAAAGAAAATAAAATGGGTTTGCTAGTCTAAGTGCACCCTAGAGACAAAAATAAAATGCTAGTCTAGCTAAGGGTAGGTAGATTAGGTGTTTTGGTAAATATTTTCCTATATAAAATTTGTCATAAATTTGAGGATATCATAAAAGGTCATAATATGCATGATGGGATAAAGTATTTCAAAATCTTTTATTATTCATCCCTTATCCTAAGTTCAAAGGATTAAAATGTGCGTTGGGACAAAGGTGCTTTATATATTACATTTTCCCTTAATCCTAAGTTCGAAAAGAAATATCAAAGCGTAAGTGGACAAATTTTGTTTGTCGTTTATGGATAAAGTGCAACCGTTTGAAGGCATTGGGATTTGATCCTGCAATTGATCGACATCCTTCATCCGTTTTGGCCCACCCTTTGCATTCTCCCTTTACCCCGGGGGGGGTCTGAAAAGTGGTTTCTTCCGTCAGGCCCCATCCCTTATGTGACGTGTTCTGGTGATTTTGCACCCCCTCCATCCGATACCACTAACCTCCCGCTAGCCCCTCTGAAACCACCTTTCCCTTATTCATCCTGTCGTGCCCCACCACTCATCGGCCGCCACATGGCATGACCGTTGGACCAATTGAATGCATTCCGGATCAAATAACCGTTCTTCATTTATTTTGTTTTTCTCGGGTAACCGTTCAGCCTAACGGTCCCACGCCATTTCCAACAAGACTTTTGTTGCTGTGTTTAAAAATACCTCTAAGCCTATCATTCTCCCCCTTTCCACTCCTAATTGTTCCCGCTATTCACAGTTTCCCACAATGATAACCATCAGAGCATTCCTGTGACCAGACTGCGACAAAAAATGAATTTTCTTTCCATTGTCACCTGATAGTCCGTTATTTTGCTGACTTCGGTAAGCCTCCTCTGTAAATTCTTTCGGTTCATAGATTATTTACAGTCATGCCTCATAAAACTAAGACCCAAGATAAGACCATTAATCCTTTAATTCCCCCTTCTGTAGATTTATATCATATACCATTAGCAGATAAAGATTATAGGATAAATGATACTCAGTGTGACTGTGATTTTCTAGAACTGTATTGCTAGTTAGAGGATAAGCACACAGACAAGACAAATGAAATTGGGCTTTGGGAGTCCAACCTCCCCCATTATATCTTCCCCTTGACATTCCAAGCCCCAGAATTTACCAGAAGGTGTCAAGCTTGTTATGTCCCTACCTAGAGAGCCATAATTGCCTCTACAGGTGACATTCTTTTCACCATTACAGCCAAATCCATTGACCAAATGATGTTGGCCCCCACTGTGGAAAATGTTGCCCCTTTCTGCCTAGACGCCCTCACCCAACTTTATCAAAAGCTCGAATTTTCCACCAGAGCTAGAATTTTTTAGACTTTCCAGCGAGAGAATGCCCAATTACCCAAGAAGAATCCTCCATATCCTTCTTCCATTTTCCCTAATCAAGTCAAGCAGATTATTTCTATGATTTCTTACATTTTAGGCTATCATTTTGATCAGTGGGTAGATGAGCCAATTTTAGGATTCCTCTCCATATTTTCCACAGACAGCAAGCCCTCCTTGATGTTCAACTTCAGCCAGTTCTTGGTTGATAATATTCATGAGAAATTTATTAAGTTTCCTACAGAGAAGGTGTTCAATTACACCTTTGTTTTGATTTACATGTTCATCTATTATCAAGCAGACAAGTTCAGTTTTGCATTGCAGAAGTTGGATGATGCAGGGAACCAACAACCAATGATCTTTTGGACCTCATTGGTCATGAAAGAACAACAAGAATTCACCTACAAGCAATTTATTGAAGACTTTGTTCATCCAGCCATGAACATTCTCAATAGTGCAGTACAACCCAGAATTAGTGAGGAAATTAAGAGAATTCTGCATCTATTAGACCAAGCAAAGATTGGTGATTGATATTTATATCAAAACTACACAAAGATTAGGGTGTATGGCTGTGAATTGGCCCCCTATAAACTCCCCAAATACCTCCCAATGAGGATCTTTGCACTGGAGTATATCAGGCAGATGCTGAACTCAGATGACATCCACTTTGTAGTGGCCAAGAAGAAGGCACAATTCATAATAAAAACATAGGTGGGCCCATTTGTGTGCAACACAAGGACAATAGGTGAGGAAGAAAATAAAATACTTAAGGAAATGAAGTTCAATTTGAGCTTTACATGGTCTTATGACCCCTGTGGCATCATCTCAAAGCTCAGAGTAGAAAATAAGAACACTCCTTACATTCATACTTCAAGGCCAGACATAGATCAGTGTGCCAATTAGCTAGAGTGGTCAGAAAATACCTTGGAGGAAGCTGAAGAGAAACTTGTTTCTACTTCTAGTTTGCAAACTCCTGTTCCTCAGGAAAAATCAAGAAAAAGGCAAAGGGAGGAAGGATCATCATCTACCACTGGAAGTGAAGCTAGAGAATTTAGAATTAGTTATAGAAAGAGACCAAAGGTAACTCCTAGACCAAAAGTAGACAAATAAACTGAAGAGCAGGCAACCATCATCATCACCGATTCACCACCTGCAACTACCAAGTTCACTACATCTCCTTCTGAACCTTCATCTTCATAAGGTCATAATGAGATTGAGATGGAATCACAAACTGTCCAAACATAAAAAGAAAAGACAGTTTTTGACAAGTAGAAAGAGATAAACCTCAGAAATAAAATTTTGAAGAACAACACTTATAACCAATTCTGGAAGCAGACCTCTAACTCATAGTGCAGGTTGTTGCTAGTCTTTGATACAGAACATGGAAAAATGCAGATGGCCTTTCTTGAGGCCAGATTCCATAATGAAAGTTAGTAGCAGACTACAAGAGAACCACATTTGAATTCAACACAAAGGACATACATCCCCTTGATCAAATGGAGATGCACAAGAAAACTTGTGAGATGATATCCTCCACTCTAACTGAAACTGCCATGTCCTTATCCAAATTGCAGGTTTCTTTTGAAAATGTACAGTCACAGTTGAAGATGGAGAAAGTGTCCTCCTTGGCCAAAGATAACAGGATCAAGTCTTTGGAAGACTTGGTGATTAAGATAGGGTATGACCCTAAAGATGTCAATGCTGTTGAGGAGATTGTTAGAAAGAAGAACTTGGACATTGCAGCATTGAGGAAGCAGCTCAAGCTTCCAGCCACAAAATACCCAATAACCAAGGATATTGAAGAGGGTGAAGGACAGAAAGTAGATATGATGAAATAGATCATAGACCAAAATATACAGATTAGGCAGATGGAGGCAGAGTTGGAGAAACTGATAAAATAAAAGGAAGACAGTTTGAAGATGGCCATTGTCCCCCTATATGACATTCCTATTTCCCAACTACCATCAATAGTAGCAACCACTGCAACAAATTCTTCAACTCATAATCCTAGTGTTGAACAGGTAACACAAACACTTCAAAACATGTCATTGCAATTAAAAGAAATTGAGACTTTGCAGGGCCAACTCAAATATTTGGAAGTGCAAAAGGCCAAAGCTGAGGCTGCTCGGACTGCTGAATTGGAGAAATCCCAGAGACTATTGGAAAAGTTGTGCCAGGTAGAGAGAGACACTTCAAATGGCCAAACCTTGGCCCAAGCCAAGGAAACTATTTGGATGAACACATTAGACTTCATTAATGAGATTTGGCCTTCTATCCAAATCATATTTGAGCAAAAAGAGCTAATAGAGAAGGCCATAGAAACTATTGTGCAAGGGAGAGAAAAGTTGGGAGAGATGCCAACAAAAGTTGCTATTATAATCAAATTCTTAAACTCAAAGTCTAGATATGAGCTGGAGGAAGTAAGAGTGAGTGATAGAATGACCACCATTTCGGAAGTCAAGAAAGTCTTGACAGAGAGGAAACTCATTGATCAGTTGGAGGAAAGGTGTGAAACCTTAGGGTTATAGGTAAACAGGTTTACAAACAGGATTAAAGCCTTAATGCAAAAGGGACTACCCAGTATCTATGTGATAAATGACAAGTTGATCACTCATGAAGACTATATCCTGAACCTGAAAGAAGTAGCTAAAAGCAGCACTAAGTTCAGTGGAATTAAAGGAAGTATGACAAAAAAGGCATTCCTGGAGACCATGTCAAATGATTTCCATGTGCAAAATGAGGTAAAACATATTTTTACCGTAAAACCAACTTTTGCAAAATACACAGAGGTAGATGAAATTTTCCGCAAGGTAACAAAGTTGATAGTGCCAAATGAAAAGAGATGGGAAGAATTGGTTGATTTATTGGATTGAAGGATAGCTTAGGAGTAGTAAAACAACTTTCGAGCGCAGCAGCCATCAAGAGGGTCAGTTCAGTATCGCAACACTGATACAGGATGATTCAACAACCGAAAAACATCAAAACAGGACCACGTTTCTCTTCAGCATCCTACATGGCCTATTATTTTCTGAGGATAAGATGATATAGTTTGTAATTAGGCTAATAATATACTGTTGGTTGACATCGATTTTGTAAAGAATTTTTGTAAAATTTTCATTATAAATACTTCACTGTTTGAAGTATCAAGGGTAGATTTCCAAATGTAATTTCCTTCTGCATATTGTAATTTTCAAAGTGTTGGAGCATCAATAATACAAGGACCTTTGACAAGATTCATGTGGTGTAATAAATGGTGATGTGTCTCTTCTGTCTATTTGTTTAAACATTGTTTTTCCTTTCTCTGTTATTTCAAATATCTGAATTAATTAACATAAACTGTGATGAATAGGATTCGTTATTTAGAGCGCCCTATTTTGGCTGTTGTTAATTTTAATGTTTTCCACTGAATTCAGATCAAGGAATTCTTAATTTCTCCTTGATTTCTACCAAACCTTACATTTTCTGCTATTCCACCATTCATTTATTTCATGAAAAGATCCAGTTATTGCAACCTATCTTGCCCTGTGAGAACTCCTCTAAAAATTGATGTAGAATCTAGTTTAATTTATAGAATCGATAGCCCAATGGAATTATAACACTCAAATCAACCAAACCTTTCAAACAAAACAAACAAGTACAAACATAACTAGCCTACAATTCACATAAAAGCAAAGCTAAATTAAATATAGAGATCCCTCTCTGAAGCTGGCATGGCCAGATCCCATCTTCCAAAGTGGTTTTGATGTTGTCCTATGTGTTTACTCCCTCAACCTCAAAAATACAGAACGACAACACAGACCATTGCCCAAAATTGTTTGAGACATTCCAAAATCACTATTGACATGATGAAAAAGCTAAATTTCAATCTCAAATCAAAAACTTGACCTAGACTGCCTAATCCATAATAAGCATTTCGTCAAACACATGGCAAACATGTAAGCTACAGGTCATGAACCAATCAATTACTAAACAACCAACCATTCATCAACCAATCAATTACTAAACAATTCATGACATAAGCCATAGATAGCATACATCATATAAACAGAAAATAAACAACATAAGAATCATGGAAACTCAACCATAACATCACCAATATGATCACTAAAAATAAACATGAACCATAGTAGAATAATAACTCTTATTAACATATGAAAATTCCAACCAAGTCAGGTACTTCCATGTACCACCTCACCATAGATTGGGATGAACCAAATCTCTCTTTCATCCAATTACCCCCCATCCATATTCTAAGCATGAATGTGGGATCTAATGGATTAAACCAAGACAAAACCAAATCTGGGATTCTAGAGGCCAAACACCTCAACCCTCAACCGATGATTCCACCTCTATGGTCAGACATCACTAACACCAACCAAATCGGTCTCTACCCAACCTATCTAGGGCTGCAGGAACTAGTAACACAGCACACAAACTTCTAGGGCTCTAGAGCGCTTGTCCAACCTGACTCCATATACTAGTACCTCAACCCACCAAGGGCTCGAGAGTATTTGTACCAACTATTAGCACTCTGTAATTCCTCCAGGCTAAAGAGAGGAACCCAAATCTAACCACAAACCACTTTGAAACTAGAATCTAACCCTTCCAGCTTCAGAGAGGGCTCTCTTTGTATGAATTTTCAATCACTTACATCTTAGGCCAGGTATGATACTCAAAGGGGACTATATTTTAACATTTTTCTAGCAGGGTAGAGGGAAAATCCATTGGGCATATGATCATATAAAGTTAATTATTTTTCTAGTGAGAAGGATGAAGGGATGAGAGATCTTTCACAGGGGTAAGGTAGGCAGTCCTGATAGTGTTTTCAATTTAATTCACTGTATAAGGGTGAGCAAAGGAATGGTGGAAAGGACATATAGAGCATCTAACTGAAGGATGAATTCTAGATTCCATTCAAGAAGAAAACATTAACAATTTAGAAAAATATATCAGAGCACTTTGATAGTGAGTTCTGAGATAAATCCTTGTTTAACCAAACATGAAGATATGCATTAAAGCATGTAAATGAAAAAAGAGTAAACTTACAAAATAAGAGAGCACATCACTGTAAAAACTGACACATGAATGCCTGTAAAGTCACACCTAAGTCTTTTTCATTCTCTAGAAAATATAAGAAGATACAAATGCACATTATTTCTTCTCCTAATTCTAACCAACCAACCAACCATTTTCACAATAAAACTCATGAAATATATACAATTATCTCATCCTTAGACTTAGGGGGTCGAACTCAACCATTTCCCAAAGATAGAGTAAGTTACATTAGATTTAGAAACTACTTGCTAGGAAATAGGGACCGAATTTCTAGAAAATAGGGGTAAAATATTAGATCATCTCTCTCAAACAATTACAAATGTTACAAAACCAAAGGATATTTTAGTATATGAGCTTGTTATTGAGATAAACCTCTCTCATTTTTCGAAAATTCTTCTCTAGCTCCTCAGAATACGCACCCAAAAATCATGACTAAAAGAGGAAATTACGAAATCTGAAAAATAGGCTATAAATATTCACTCAAATATTCGAATATATGGAACCTATGAAGACACTGAAGGAGGTTATTGTAACTTAGCTAGTGTTTGATAGAAACCACTTTCACTTTTGCAAAATTGATCTCCATTTGGTCAGAATCCGATTTTGAAGAGAAACTTTTCAAAAGCGCAACAACCCCCCCTGCAATCAAAATGCAAATTTTCAATCCTTCTCCACAAAAAATTTGGGCTAAATCCGACTGTCGGATTTTTAAAAAATCCAAAAATGGATGTATGTGATAGTGTCTCATTTCTTGAAAACTGTGAAACATTTTGACTTAAAATTGAGTGAGTTCATTCATCTCATGCTCACACATCTCCTATAAACATTTCATGGCAAATTGGTACATGGGTTAAGAGATATGGTGAAAATAAGTTTGCAACATTAGCACAATAAGAAAGTGCACCAAGAAAGCGCAACACATTCAAATTTATGAGGGATGCGAGCTCTTTTGGGTGTAGGTTTTAACCCCGTACAAAAATTACCTGGATACAAATTCTAAAACACAGAAAATAAACAATAGCGAGAGCATAACACATAAAAAAAAATATAGAAATATTTTCCCCTGGATCCCAAAACCAGAACTACCAGATTGATTTTTCATTATTTTCCTTTCAATGTTACAATACATATATATACATGTCGAAGCATCCAATATCATGAACCAAAAACCATTGTGCCCAAAACCATGTGCGAAAAACCATGCACAAAACCATAGGTAGGTCCGCCCAACTAATATAGGGTCCAAAAATAATTCCCTGGGGTGTTGCCCCAAACCCCGTAGATGGGGGCTAACTGCCCTCGTCAAACCCCCTTGTCACCCCCCCGTTGTGGAAAGAATATTACACAACCCAACATTCTCCCACCTGTTGTTTTCTTTCCACAAGGAGCCATAAGAGAGCTTAGTCATTTATCCAACCCTGCAATGCCCATTGTTTCTCTACACTAAGAGAAATTCTCAAAGCTCACAGATTTTTTCAATGCATCTATAGTATTCTTTAAAGTGTCCATCTTTACCATCAACAGGGTCCATATGAAGAAGCACGAGCTGTTCGATACCCAGCAGTAGATCTAGTAGCAGCAGAGCAAGCAGAGACAGGGACAGATACAGAGCCATAGCTAACAGCAGATCCAGTTGTTTATTCCGCATAAGCAGCCTTTTTGCCTTCTATCATATTCCTCACAAAGTGATACTGAACATTAATGTGCATTGTCTTTGAATTGTAAGCAGGGTGCCAAGAAAATTGCACTTTGGATACCACAGTCTATTCTTATAGATCCCTGTACTAACCCCATACTTGAACACAATCTCTGCAACCAGACTGCTTCCTTGCTAGCATGAGTGGCTGCCATGTATTCTGCCTCTATAGTTGATAATGCTACTACAAATTTTTTCTTACTCATCCAACTGACTGCACCTCCAAATAGGTTAAACAATACCCACTTGTAGATCTTCTCTGATCCAGATCTCCAGCCCAGTCTGCATCAACAAAGCCACGAATATCCAAAAATCTGTCCAATCCTGGTCTTCCTTGGTAGCACAAACCATAATCACTAGTGCCATGCAAATACCTGAAGACCCACTTCACTGTTGTCCAATGCTCTTTCCTTGGTTTTGACATAAACCTTCTCAATACTCCCACATCATGTGTAATGTCTGGTCTAGTACAGACCATTGCATACATCAGGCTACCGACTGCACTTGCATATGGAACACGGGACATGTCCTCTTCCTCTTCTTATGTCTCGGGATACTGTTCATCAGATAACTTTACACCTACAGGAATAGAAACCTTCACCGGTTTACTATCTTGCATATTAAACCTTTGCAGTATTGTCTCGACATACTTCCTCCGGTTTAACCAGAGCTTCCTCTTTGCCCGATCTCTTTTAATTTCCATGCCCAAAATATAGTTTGCAGCACCAAGATCTTTAATGTCGAATTTGGAGGACAATTGTGTCTTCAAATCCAGGATAATTTCTTTGTCATTTCCAACCATAAACATATCATCCACAGATAAGACCAGATAAATAACACGGTCACCAATTAATTTAAAATACACCCACAATGATCTACTTTGGTTTTGGTGAAGCCAAGTCCCCGTATAAATGTATCAAATTTCAAATGCCATATCCTTGGTGACTGTTTTAACCCATACAAAGACTTTTTTAACTTGCATACCAATTCTTTCTTACCCTTCACTGCAAAGCCTTAAGGTTGCTTCATGTAGATCTCCTCTTCCAGATCCCTGTGAAGAAATGATGTCTTCACATCCATTTGTTCTACCTCAAAATCAAAAGCAACAACAACAAATAATAGTAATCTAATAGAAGCTACCTTGGCAACAGGAGAAAAAATATCACCAAAATCAATTCCCGGCACCTGGGAATAACCTTTTGCTACCAACCGAGCTTTGTATTTCTCCACCTTTCCTTCTGCATTTGTCTTCTTCTTGAACACCCATTTGCTGCCAATGGGTTTCCATCCACTTGGCAACTCCACCAGATCCCATGCCTCATTTTTGTGCAAAGATGCCATTTCATCAACCATGGCCTCTTTCCAGAGTTTCCCATCCTCTGAATCTACTTCTTCCTTCACAGTTCTGGGATCATCATCAGTAATAGATAAAGAAAAATTTGAACAAAAAGCAAATGGACTATACCTTTCTGTTTGCCTTCTTTCTCGAACCGATCTTCTCACAACTGAAGTTTGTTGCTCTTCATCTTTTGATTCGTCTTCTGTTGTAGAGTCTGATTCTTCCTCCTTTAGCTCAAACTCTATCTTCTCAGGTTCCTTTGGTAGGACTTCATGTTAATAACATCTTTCACCTCTCTAAACACCACATCTCGGATGTACACAACCGTCCTTGTTACTGGGTTCCAAAGTTTATAACCCTTTAAACCATCCTTATACCCAATAAATATGCACTTTTCAAATTCACTGTCTAACTTTGTTCTTTTCTCCTTTGGAACATGTACATATGCATCACATCCAAATACCCTCAGATGTGAAAGAGAGGGTTTCTTATCAATCCATACCTCTTGTGGAGTCTTATCCTCCAACGCTAATGAAGGTGATATGTTGACCAAGTAACATGTAGTCTCCACCGCCTCTGTAGGTTTTAACCCCGTACATAAATTACCTGCATACGAATTCTAAAACACATAAAATAAACAATGCGAGAGCATAACACATAAAACACATATACACAAAGATTTTCCCCTGGATCCCAAAACCGGGACTACCAGCTTGATTTTTCATTATATTCCTTTCAATGTTACAATACATATTTATACATGCCGAAGCATCCAATACCATGGACCGAAAACCATCACGTCCAAAACCATGGACCGAAAACCATCGCGTCCAAAAACATGTGCGAAAATCATGCACAAAACCATAGGTGGGTCCGCCCAACCTAACATAGGGTCCAAAACTAAAATTTTCCAAGGTGCTGCCTCGGACCCCATAAAGTGGGGTTACGAGTACCCCTAAAACCCCCTGTGACCTCCCCCCGTCTAACCCCTGGTTAACTACGTGGGCTAGTCGTGGAAAGATTATAACACAACCCAACATTCTCCCACTTGTTTTTTTCTTTCCATAAGGGGCCACAAGAGAGCTTAGTCATTTATCCAGCCCTACAATGCCCATTGTTTCTCTACACCAAGAGAACTTCTCAGAGATCACAGATTTTGTCAATGCATCTGCAGTATTCTTCAAAGTGTCCACCTTTACCAACAAAACCTTTTTGTCTTCTATCATATCCCTCACAAAGTGATACTGAACATTAATGTGCTTTGTCTTTGAATGATATGCAAGGTTCTTTTCCAAGAAAATTGCACTTTGGCTGTCACAGTCTATCCTTATCGCTTCTTGTACTAACCCCATACTTGAACACAATCTCTGCAACCAAACTTCTTCCTTGCTTGCATGAGTGGCTACCATGTATTCTGCCTTTGTAGTTGATAGTGCCACTACAGATCGTTTCTTACTCATCCAACTGATTGCACCTCCAAATAGGTTAAACACATACCGACTTGTAGATCTTCTCTGATCCAGATCTCCAGCATAGTTTGCATCAACAAAGCCACGAATATCCAACACTCTGTCCAATCCTGGTCTTCCTTGGTAGCACAAACCATAATCACTAGTGCCACACAAATACCTGAAAACCTGCTTCACTGCTGTCCAATGCTCCTTTCTTGGTTTTGACATAAACCTGCTCAATACTCCCACTGCAAGTGCAATGTCTGGTCTAGTACAGACCATTGCGTACATCAGGGTGTCGACTGCACTTGCATATGGAACACGGGACATGTCCTCTTCCTCTTCTTGTGTCTTGGGACACTATTCAACAGATAACTTTACACCTACATGAATAGGAACCTTCACCGGTTTACTATCCTGCATATTAAATCTCTGCAATATTGTCTCGACATACTTCCTCTGGTTTAACCAGAGCTTCCTCTTTGCCCGATCTCTTTTAGTTTCCATGCCCAAAATATAGTTTGCAACACCAAGATCTTTCATGTCAAATTTGGAGGACAATTGGGTCTTCAAATCCTGGATAATTTCTCTGTCATTTCCAACCAGCCACATATCATCCACATACAAGACCAAATAAATAACATGGTCACCAATTAATTTAAAATACACACAGTGATCTGCTTTGCTTCTGGTGAAGCCAAGTCCCGATATAAATGTATCAAATTTCTGATACCACATCCTTGGCGACTGTTTTAACCCATACAGAGACTTCTTTAACTTGCATACCAATTCTTTCTTACCCTTCACTGCAAAACCTTCAGGTTGCTTCATGTAGATTTGCTCTTCTAGATCCACGTGAAGAAATGTTGTCTTCACATCCATCTCTTCTACCTCAAAATCAAAAGTAGCAGCAACAGATAAAAGTAATCTAATAGAGGTTACCTTGGCAATAGGAGAAAAAATATCACCAAAATCGATTCCCGGCACCTGGGAATTGATTTTCACAACTGATTTTCTACCATCCCCTCATCAAACAACTCCACCACTGCAAAGTGATGCAGGAGATCATGCTCACACATTTGTTCAGCTTCCACAACCTCCCAACATCACTCTGCTTAATTTTCGCTCAGATTTGGTTGTGATCCCATCGAGTTGTCATATGCACTTTGTACCACAACCTTCGTCTTCATACTCAGATGATCCTTCAAATGATACTATCTTGTGTTCTTCCATTCCGGGCTCTACACTTGTTGTGAATGAGGATCAAGCCATCGACGGAGTTGGTGTTGCGCAACCAACATGTGATGTCATTCATGAAGAGTATGACTGGGAGCTTGAGCATCAACACTCGGTGAAGAATGACTCCCTTATGTCCGAGCCTTCTCCGTTCTTTCTTGACATATTTGGTGAAATTGCCATCCATGATTTCGCATGTGTATCTTCATCTACGGATGCACCCATTGTCGATCACTCGTAGGACACACCGGATGTCAGTCCATCATCCGACAACGAAGAGGATAAGTTATTCATTGAAAATCCAATTGAGATTTAGATTGAAAAGGGAGGATCTGGGTGAAATGGAAAATCTCTTCATCGTCCAAATGGTGGTAGGATATTAGAGAGTTGAGGTTTTTTATGGACATACCTGTGGCTTTTCCATATAAGGAGAGAGTCTTCAATAGTATGTTTATCTCCCATAGAGACCCATTGTAAAATATGAGATTGCCACCTACAAAGAGGAGGTGCATGATAGTTAGTGTCGGGGTAATGAGAGATCTCTGAAAGTCCCCGAGCAATTTCACCTTTGTCAAAAGACACCTTCTCTATTAAAAATTTATGGTGGACAAGTTTTTGACTCTAATCTTTACAATGATGACCAATTGTAATTTATCATATTAAATTAAAAAGCAACTCTCTCTCTCTCTATATATATATATATATATGTGTGTGTGTGTGTGTTATATTTCATATCGAAATATACATCATGCAAAGTATATTTGCATAAAGCTTCAAAAGATCAAGAAAGATTAATCTACACAAAACAAAAAGGTCCTCAATTCTCCATCATCATTTTAACTCATAATATCATCATATTTCTAATGCTACTACCTCCAAGGCCTATCCCTTAAAGTACTTGTGGATTTCCAAAACTGCCTAAAAATCATGAACTACCAATCAACCAGAGTGTTCAACTCTCTGTAAATGTGATGAGAGTTGAACCATTCTCATCTCTTGATTTCACTTTCAATCTAAAAAAATATGGAGCGAAAATTCCAGCCTTTCTATTTATCCAGTCCACAAATAGTTATAAGTCCTCCAGATGTGGAGTTTTTTGCCTCGTAAAAGTTTGCAGTCTATACCAAAACATACAAAACATAAAATTTAATTAAATTATTAAATCCTCTCCCCACACATATACGTCTATAATTTTTATATTAAAATAAATATTATTAAATTTTCCTTAAAATATATAATTTACTTTTACAATTTCAAAATTTACTATCACAATTTCAAATATATCATTTAATTTTTTTTTTATTTTCAACCTTACTAAAATATATCATTTAAAAAACACTTATTTTTTACCTTCATAAAATATATTATTTAAAAAGCACATATTTTTAATCTTAATAAATCCCAATAATATAAAGTTAATATTATTTAAATACCATAAATTTTAATTTCATTTAATTTTGAATAAATTCTATATGTTATCTAAACTTATTATGATTTACATGTAACGATTCCATTAAATTAATAATAAAAAAACCATGTAGTTAAATATGTTTGTTTTGTTTCTTTTTCATTGAAGAAATAACCTCATTAGGAGTAGTTTGTAAAAATGAAATTTTCACTTTATTAAATATACTAAAATTTTAATTTATATTTAAATATTAATTTCTTTTAATAAAATATGTTTTTAATTTTTATATTTAAATATTAATTTATATTTAATGAAATATATTTTTAATTTTTATAATTTAATAGTTAAATAATTCTGTTAACACAGCAAGAAAATTTATCATAATTTAGCTATCAAATGAGTGATGAGGAAAATCATAGTTAACTACTATTTGGGAATGGAAACATCATCATTATTGTTATTTAAGGAAAACCATGTTACTTGAAAGGCTTTCACTCTTACTAGATGCCTTTAAATCATGGATTGTTAACTTATTTTCTTACATCCAAAGCAAATAATCTCTTAACTAAGTAAAAAAAATATATATTAAATCATACTCCACAACATAATAAAATATTTTTCTATTACACACAAGTATGAATGGCTAATGCTATAGTCTTGATAATTTACACTTTATCAACATATACACAACACAATATATATAATACACATGAATAGATAATGGCTAATGCATGCATGAAAGGCTTTCTATTTTGGCGAACATATATACAACACATACCCCATCATATTAACTCCTAATTTTTACACAAACTCAAAGTCGCGTTCGACCATCTTGTGAACTCTTTGGCTCCAATTTTGCAGTTGAACGGCGCTATTTGACATTGCTCACCCGAATTTTAGGGCGATCTATCTGCCGGAAGACTTATAATGACAAAAATACAAAAGATGAATGGAAAACGAAAATGAGATTACGTATTGTTTTTAAAATGAAAACTAATAACCAATTACATATTGTTGGGTTATTACATCTTGTTTTTAAAATCAAAACTACCCAGATCAAAACTACCCAGTAAAGTAAAAGCAAAAACACAGTAAAAATGAAAATTTTGAAGTAATTATTTACAGCGTTATCGAGCTCACTCCCAGCCTGCTATCATACAAAAATAATTTAAACTACCTCAGAATACAGTGAGGGAGGAAACAAATAAAAGCGTTTCCAAGGAAAGTGCGAATTCCTACGGTATGGTGGTGGCGGTGACACTGGAGGTGGCTGGAAAAGGTCGGTTGGCTGGTTGGCCAGAATAATCTGCTTTTCGGATGATCGGAAGGTGGTTGGAAAAGGTCGGTTGGGTGGTTGGCCAGAATAATCTGTTTTTCGGATGATCGGAATCTCCGCAAAGTCGCATTATAGACTACTCTGATTCAAAAATGGAAAATAGAGGGTCCATTTTATCAATTGAAATATAAAAAAGCTAAATTTTAAACTGTTCACTTGATTTGAAAAGTAATTTCACATGAATATGTTTATTTCTAACATTTTCAAAAAATATATAAAAGTAAATAAAATAGTTTCTTTAGAAATACCATTTTAAAACATGTATTTTAAATCATATTGAATTTTGAAAAGTTTATAATTCGTTTTAGCAAACAAAAAATAATTAATATGTGTATTAATAGCCCAACTAATGTGGGTTAATTAGAAATAATTATTAATGACTATATGAGTTCACTAACTTTAATCATTATTTAGAAATTTTGATAAAACTATTAAACAACTCTACTAGTCTTGAGATAAAATTTCAAGTATATTAACCCTAATATTTAGCATTTCTCTTTTCATATTGTAGTTTAGTTATAGAACAATATATTTATTATGTTAAGTCATTTTTTATATCATATATATCTTATTATCGTTACTTTATAGCATCTTAATTTGCTCAGAAAAGTGAAGAAAATGTTAAAGTTATTGTTATCACACAGTTTATGGCTATATTAACAAAAACTAAATGGAATAGACATAATGTTAAATGAGAGTGGCATAGCTGAAGCGTGGTGGGCTCATAACCCACAGGTCCTAGGATCGGCTCTGATATCTCTTTTTTGGTAATTTGACATATCCATTTCCTTATTAAATCACATATACATGTCCTTATTAAATCTCATACTTTTGAATGTGTGCTTCTTTTCCAATTTCACATATCTGTTTCCTTATTAAATCACATATACATTTCCTTATTAAATCTCATACTTTTGAATGTGTGCAATTGTGTGTAAACTTATCATAGATCATCCACCTTTAAATCATGTTTTGAGATTCTATCTATAGAGCTATTGTTATGGCAGAGTTTACTACTATAGTCACAAAATTTAAATGTAATGAATGTCATGTTCCATCAAACTGGTGTAATCAAAGTGTGGTGGGCCCGTAACACACAGATCCTAGTATCGGAACCTAACTCTTGTATTACTACTAAAATGTTTCATCTATTCTTGTCCCTAAAAATAAAAGAAATTTCAATTATCATATTAGTGAGTTATATAACGTGGATTCTCTTGTATATCTACGTAAATGTGGCATCTAATCTTGTCCGTAAAAAAAAATAAAAAAAAATGGATTATCATATTAATGAGTTATATGATAAAATTAATTATTCATGCCTATTTGACTTTTTTAAATACACATATCCTTAATAGCTGATCAAATCTATGATATCATTATATAAACATTTGTAATAAAAATGATTAATGAATTGGTGACGCTACATCATGGTCATGTCAAAAATAATAACCAAACAAGTTAGTGAATTGAGCTAGTGACTTAGCAATTATGAGTGCGTTAAGAAAGACAAATTGAGCCAGTGACTTAGCTAATAAGAGTGCCTTAACGAAGAAAAAAACATTGATCATCGTATATCCAAGGCCTTAACGAAGAAAAAAACATTGATCATCGTATATCCAAGGCCCACTGGACTACATAGTCCATTTTATTAATAAAATTGTAAAAAGCTAAATTTTAAGCAGTTCACATGATTTGTAAAAATAATCTCACGACAATGTGCTTATTTCTAGCATTTTCAAATATTATATAAAAGTAAATAAAATAATTTATTTGAGTAGTACTATTTTAAAACCTATATTTTAGATTATATTAATTTTTTACCATTTTATAATCTTGTCTATGGAACCTAAAAAAGATTAATCCTCCATATTAATTGACTAAATACCATGGATGAAATAGAAATAATGATTAACATATATAATGGTGTGTACAGTTGTTGAAAGACACACTATCTAACTAAAATAGTTATTCAACGACTATACTAGAGGTGACATAAAATTTCGAGTATATTAACCACAATATTTAATATTCTTCTACTCAAAAGTGACATCTAATATCATTATACAAATAAAAATGATTAAAGGTGGATAAAGGAGCTTGAATCCTATAGATCCAAAAATAGAAAATACATGGTCCATTTTATTAATTGAAATGTAAAAAAGCTAAATTTTAAACCGTTCACATGATTTGTAAAAATAATTTCACATGAATATGTTTGTTTGTTACATTTTCAAAAATATATATATATAAGTTCACTCTGCTGCATTTTGCAACTATCTGCAACTCTCTTCAAAAACCCTGTGATCTTCTCAACAATAGTCACTCTCAGCCCTCTGCTCTCTACTCTAGAAAACAATCATTATGCTCTCTGCTCTCCACAACACACAGTTTTCTCTCGGCCTTGCTTCACACAGCATAGGCACAACTCTTGGACTTCTACTCACAGCATCTTCCACACAGCGCACGGACACTTCAGCCTTAAACACAGAGCGCAGGCAACTCTCGGCCTAACGCACACAACACATGCAACTATCGACCTTTACATACATAGCACACTGCATGCACCTTCAGCCTGACACACAGGGGTCTCTTTTCTTCTGCTAAGACACTATCAACCTTTACACGCAGAACTGGCTCTCGGTTAGCCTCTCATAGTAGTGCTCACACTCATAGAGTTTTCCTCTTAGCCTATCAGACAACAATGTTGCATTCCCCCACATGCTCAATCAAGCTCCTAGGTTTTGTTCCTCTATTGCCTCCCCGGTCGATGCTGCCACACTGTCCTGTGTCAACACTACGCGTTATACCTCAGCATAGCCCTCCATTCTACTATATGCATCGGACTTGGTCTCTGCCACTACATTCACTTGAGAATGGGCCTCTGACTATCCTGACTATTTTTTCCATACTGAGAATTAATTCTGAGTCCACCTACTTACTCAAGCTAGGCACAATCCTCTATGTGCTGCAACTCTCCCATCACTCAGGCTCCCCATGCTGAGAATTTAATCTTAGTCCACCTGCACATTGAGACTCTCCATGCTAATAATTGAATCTTAGTCCACCTGCACACTCCACTGAGACTCTCCATGCTTCTTCATGGCTTATAGTACTTCGGCATGGCTTTTCTATTTTGCATTTATCTCTATAATGTGTGCACAGAATAATGTGTGCATGAGATATCTTTAGTTGTTGATCAAATCTATAATATCATTATACAAACATTTGTAATAAAAATGATTAATGAATTGGTGACGCTACATCATGATCATGTCTAAAAATAACAACCAAACAGGTTAGTGAATTGAGCGAGTGACTTAGCAACTAGGAGTGCCTTAATAAAGACAAAGCACTGATCATCATCTATGCAAGGCCCACTCGACTCCATTTTATTAATAAAAATGTAAAAAGCTAAATTTTACGCAGTTCACATGATCTGTAAAAATAATTTCATGTGAATGTGCTTATTTCCCAAATTTTCAAATATTATATGAAAGTAAATAAAATAATTTATTTGAGTAATACTATGTGAAGACCTATATTTTAGATTATTCTAAATTTTGACCATTTATAATCTTGTCTCTCTAACTAAAAATAATAATCTTTGTATTAATGGGCTAAATACCATGAATTAAATACAAATAATGATTAATACATATAATGGTGTGTACACTTGTTGAAAGGCACACTATCTAACTAAAATAGCTATTCAACAACTATACTAGAGATGACATAAAATTTCAAGTATATGAATTGAAATAGTTAATATTCTTCTACTCAAAAGTGACATCTAATATCATTATACAAACATGGTAATTAAAATGATTAAAGGTGGATAAAGGAGCTTGAATCCTATAAATACAAAAATTGAAAATACATGGTCCATTTTATTAATTGAAATGCAAAAAAACTAAATTTTAAACATTTCACATGATTTGTAAAACTAATTTCACATGAATATTTTTTTTCTTAACATTAAATATATAAAAGTAAATAAAATAGTTTATTTTAGTAATACCATTATAAAACATGTATTTTTAAATTGTATTGAATTTTGAAAAATTTATAATCTTGTTAGGAGAATTAAAAAAAATTAATATTTGTATTAATAACCCAACTAATGTTGATTAATTAGAAATAATTATTATTGAATATATGAGTTCACTAACTTTATTCATTATTTAGAAATTTTAATTAAAACTATTAAATAACTCAACTAGCCTTGAGATAAAATTTCAAGTATATTAACCCTAATATTTATTATTTCTATTTTCATATAGTAATTTACTTATAGAGAAATATATGTATTATGTTGATTCATTTCCATAAGACCTTTTTGCTAAGAAAAGCGAAGAAAACGTTGAAGCTATTTTTATCACACAGTTTATGGCTATATTAATAAAAACTAAATGGAATGGACATAACGTTAAATCCAAGTGGTGTAGCAGAAGCGTGGTGTGCCCATACCCTATAGATCCTTGTATTGAAACCTTGCTTTTATAAAGCTATTGTTATGGCACAAAGTACTACTATAGTAACAAAAATTAAATGTAATGAATGTCATGTTCTATCAAACCAATGTAATAGAAGTGTGGTGGGCCCATAAAGTACAGATCTAACTTTTGTATGTCTATTCAAATGTGGCATCTATTCTTGTCCCTGAAACTAAAAGAAATTTCAATTATCATATTAATGAGTTATATAACGTGGATTTTGTTGTATTTCTACTTAAATATGGCATCTAATATTGTCCTTAAATTAAAAGAAATTTCAATTATCATATTAATCAGTTATATAAGGTTAATTAATAAAAATGTAATTATTAATATTAATGCCTATTTGAGTTTAATGAATTTCCCTAAAACTAAAAGAAATTTCAATTATCATATTAATGAGTTATATCAGGGGGATTTTGTTGTATTTCTACTTAAATATGGCATCTAATCTTGTCCCTAAAATTAAAAGAAATTTCAATTATCATATTAATCAGTGATATAAGGTTGATTAATAAAAAAATAATTATTAATGCCTATTTTAGTTTAATGACTTTTTTAAATACACATATCCTTAGTCTATAATATCATTATACAAACATTTGAAATTCATTATTAATGCCTTTTTGAGTTTAATGAATTTCCCTAAAACTAGAAGAAATTTCAATTATCGTATTAATGAGTTATATCAGGTGGATTTTGTTGTATTTCTACTTAAATATGGCATCTAATCTTGTCCCTAAAATTAAAAGAAATTTCAATTATCATATTAATCAGTTATATAAGGTTGATTAATAAAAAATAATTATTAATACCTATTTTAGTTTAATGACTTTTTTAAATACACATATCCTTAGTCTATAATATCATTATACAAAACAGTGGGTATGCCAAAAAATCCTGTCAAATTTTTTGCGACGAGAGCTGCCGAGGACGCCCGCGCGCAGCCCTAGCTGTTGTTGTAGCACCCAAAGTCGCAGCCCCTACTGCTCCTCAGCGGCCTCCTGCTGTTGAGGCCTGACTTCACCTAGCAAGATCGCATTCCCTTCCTACAGCAAGCACGCATCAGTCTGCAGCTTCCCTCAGTGGCCCTCTATTGTTGAGGTTCGAGCAGTATGGAACCTTCAGAGAGCGAAGATCATCACACAGATCATCATCATGAATCGGAAGAAACAGCCAAATCCTTTACCTCCCTCATTTCCGCAATAGGACCGGCAAAGAATAGACCAACAATCTCAAAGTTTGTTAAAAGAATGGAAGAAATACCAGAGATATCACTCCCTCCGGCTCTCCCATGAAAAGCAACTCTCTCCCTGGTAGAACGAGGATTAGTAGGGCAGTTCACTGGGTTGTGGCCATCACCCAAGACTGTCAAAAAATGGGTAGAAAGAAATTCGTCGGCTTCAATAAATGGGAAAATCTTGATCAGGTTATGCGACAAAGGATATTTCACCTTTCATTTTGAGACAAAGGAGGACCAGGACTTGATATTCAGAAATGGGCTGTATTTTATGGACACAAGGGGGTTGTACCTAAACAGATGGACATGGACTTTGATCCTGAAATGGATGTCCCAAGTGTTGTCCATGTATGGGTTAGACTGTCGCACCGGGAGACGACTCAGTTAAAGCCATAAGAAACGCAGTGGGGAAGTACATTGATCAATGTGAGCCAAAGGAAAACATGCATGCATGCACCCGAATATGTGTGAAAGTGGATCTAGGGAGAGGACTCCCAGAGGCTATCAAAATTAGAGTGGATCAGTGGACGCACATTCAATAGTTGGACTATGAGCAGATCCCCTTCAAATGCAAGGTATGTCATGAATATGGCCATCTCACAAATAGATATACAAAAAGAAAAGAAAATGAAAGTGAAAAAACAGAGGACTTAGAAAATAAATGGGAACAGGTCAAACGAAAAAAAACAGTACACAAACAACCAAATCAGCCTCCAATACAGCCCTCAGCACCCTCTGAAGCTCAACCTCTCTCGCCAAATATAGACCTAGCCA
Source organism: Pinus tabuliformis (assembly GCA_031772625.1). NCBI lineage: Eukaryota > Viridiplantae > Streptophyta > Pinopsida > Pinales > Pinaceae > Pinus > Pinus tabuliformis. The sequence continues at coordinate 832,298,717 of CM062816.1, forward strand.
CTGCTAACCCATTCGATCCACTGGATCTTTCTACTCCCTCATCCTTGAACCTAAGTCTAGATCTAGATCTAGATCCAGAACCCCTCACTCCCCAACCTTTCTCAATCTCCTCACTCCCCTAGAATTTCAAATCCCCATCATTCTCCACCTCCCTCAATAGACAAACTCTTAACCAGAAAGTAAGGAAAGGAAGCATTCCCAAACACTGAAAACCAAAAAAAAGTGGGAAGGAAGAATGACTGAAGAGGAGTTGGAAAGCTGGAAAAAGCTTCAGAACAGACATTGTATGCATTTTGATGGAGCCTCAAAGAATAATCCGGGAAAGGCAGGCACTGGGGGAATAATTTATGATCCAAATGGGGAAAAATTAGTCACTTATGAATGGAGACTTGGACAAATGGAAAATAATTAGGCAGAAGCATACAGTTTATTGATGGGAACAAGACTGATTAAAAAAAGAGAAATCCAAAATCCTATAATTATAGGAGACTCGGCCATCATTGTTGAAGTAATGGTTCGAAACAAGAATCCAAGCAATGAGTTTATGAATAGAATCATCAAAAGAATTAGAAGGAATCCAACAGGCTCCGAAAATGCAACCTTCAGGCATGTCTTGAGGATACATAACCAGCAAGAGGATCACCATGCAAATCAAGCTGTAGACAAAGAAGAAGGAATGGTCAGAGAGAATTAAGAAGAATATCACCACACTGTGCCATAACCACAATTGAAAAATGATAAACCAAAGGTATTGGAATACCAAGGGACAAAGCAGGCGAATAAAAAGGAAAAATCAAAGTATTGATAGCAACGCAAATCCAAGAATCCACAGCCAATGAAGAAATAAAAAAAGCCCAGATAGTCAAAAAACAAATCATGACAGTAGGGAGTGGCACATGAACGATGTCAATGAAGGCACCTCAGATCACAAGATTTATGAGGGAAAAATCAGTAGCACAGTGAAAAATCGTGGCAGAAAATCTAGGGAGGATGATCGTTCACGAGTGGTAGCCTCCATATGCAGACTCAAGGAAGGCAGAATGGGCTATAAGAGAAGCGACATGGTAGCTATCAGCAAGCATTACTGTGTTTACATACAGCCCATAGTCGAGCGCAGAAAATTGTATCTCAACTTCATAGTTGCTGGCTCTCAGTCCATCACTCAGCCCTCTGTCTCTCCCCTACAAGCGCAACATCCCCTCATCGTAGTAACTGTAATCCATTTTATTTACACTCCTCCATCTCTGCAGATCATCCCCCAGTCATTTTGTAAACTTGATCACACTGCTGGCCTTCAGTGTCAGGCCTCTGGCTCTCCTCAGCACGCCCAACATCCTCCCATAGCAGCATTTGATCTTAGCCTTATTTTTACTCTGCCACCTTCACAAATCTCATCTCAGCCTCTTTGTATTCTCAGTTGCGCTACTGGTCTTCAACTCCTTGTCCCTCTTCAATTTATCATCACTGTAATTTTTCAAAAATGTTTTATTAGCCGGCACATCCACAAACCCATCATCCAGGCCACTGTTATCTCTCAATTAAGTCAGGATATCGTTCAGCAAGGCAGGACAGCACAGGCACAAAGGCTAGCAAGTAGCAATAGAAGGAAAGCTACAACAAAAAAAGCAAGAACCAGGAAGACAAGAAAAGAAAGAGGAAAGAACAACAAAATGGAGCTCAATCCCATTGGTAAGGTAGCGAGGAATGACTCTTGCCCAGCGTGCAAGGGAAATAAGATCATGATACATTGACTGCAACAGTCATTAAAGGATCTCTGAAGTGAAATGCGGATGGAGTACAGTTTCCAAAAGCGTAATATGGAAGTTCATAAAGAAGAGATCATGGCTTTGAAAACTAAGTGCAAGCACCTAGAGGAAGTAATTGATTACTACAAAAGCAAAGCCAATAGCAGTGAAGGGGAGAACTCGGTCAACAGCAACAACATGCAACAAGCAAACCAGGACTACTCGGTTTGTAAACCATAAATCTCAGTGAAATATGTTATGTAAATTTGTCTTCTTAGTTGGTCAATATGTCAAGCAGTACTCTAGAATAGCTAAAAACACTTCTGAAGTTTTGATACTCAGCACAGGAGAAAGGTCTGCGTGCCTATCTTACTGCTCAATCTATCATATCAGAATAGCGGAATGTAAAGGAGCTAGCTCCAAGACTTTTTGGTAATATAACATCTATCTGAACTTGTTATATATATATATATATATATATATATATATATACAAACATTTGAAATTCATTATTAATGCTTATTTGAGTTTAATGAATTTCCCTAAAACTAAAAGAAATTCGATTATCATATTAATGAGTTATATCAAGTGGATTTTGTTGTATTTCTACTTAAATATGACATCTAATCTTGTCCCTAAAATTAAAAGAAATTTCAATTATCATATTAATCAGTGATATAAGGTTGATTAATAAAAAAATAATTATTAATGCCTATTTGAGTTTAATGACTTTTTTAAATACACATATCCTTAGTCATTGATCAAATCTATAATATCATTATACAAACATTTGAAATAAAAATGATTAATGAATGGTCATGTTCAAGAATAACAACCAAAAAGGTTGGTGAATTGAGCAAGTGACTTAGCAACTAGGAGTGCCAACCAAAAAGGTTAGTGAATTGAGCGAGTGACTTAGCAACTAGGAGTGCCTTAACAAGATAGCAATCATCATCTATCCAACTCGTTGGACTACATAGTCCATTTTATTAGTAAAAATGCAAAAAGCTAAATTTTAAGTAGTTCAGAGGAATTGTAAAAATAATTTCACGTGAATCCGCTTATTTCTAGCATTTTCGAATATTATATAAAACTAAATAAAATAATTTATTTGAGTAATACTATTTTAAAACCTATATTTTAGATTATATTAAATTTTGACCATTTTATAATCCCATATCTAAAACTAAAAAATGATTAATCTTCCTTCTAATAGGCTAAATAATGTGGATTAAATATAAATAATGATTAAGGCATATAATGTTGTGTACACTTGTTAAAGCCACACTATCTAACTAAAATAGCTATTAAATAACTACTAAAGGTGACCTAAAATTTCAAGCATATTAACCACAATATTTATTATCCTCCTAATCAAAATTGACATATAATATCATTATACAAACACGATTAATAAAAATGATTAAAGGTGGATAAAGGAGCTTGAATCCTAGAGATTCAAAAATGGAAAATACATGCTCCATTTTATTAATTGAAAGGTAAAAAGGCTAAATTGTTAACCATTCACATGATTTGTAAAAATAATTTCACATGAATATGTTTATTTCCGACATTTTCAAAAACTATATAAAAGGAAATAAAATTGTTTATTTTAGTAATACCATTTTAAAACATGTATTTTAAATTGTATTGAATTTTGAAAAGTTTATAATCTTGTCTCGATAATTAAAAAGAATTAATATTTGTATTTGTATTTTAAATTGTATTGAATTTTGAAAAGTTTATAATCTTGTCTCTGGAACTAAAAAGAATTAATATTTTTATTAATAGCCTAACTAATGTGGATTAATTAGATATATCTATTAATGAATATATGAGTTTACTAACTTTAATCATTATTGATTAAAACTATTAAACAACTCTACTAATCTTGAGATAAAATTTCAAGTATATTAACCCTAATATTTAGTATTTCTATTTTCATATGGTAGTTTACTTATAGAGAAATATATGTGTGCAATGGTGTGTACACCTATCATATATCATCGCCTTTAAATCATGTGTTGAGCTTTTATCTACAGAGCTATTATTATGGAAGAGTTTACTGTTATAGTAACAAAAATTAAATGCAATGAATGTCATGTTCCATCAAATTGGTGTAATCGAAGTGTGGTGGGCCCATAACACACCCCATAACACAAAGATCCTAGTATCGAAATTTAACTCTTGTATCTCTACTAAAATGTGGCATTTATTTTTGTCCCTAAAACTAAAAGAAATTTCAATTATCATATTAATGAGTTATATAACGTCTTGTATCTCTACTTAAATGTGGCATCTAATCTTGTCCCTAAGATTAAAAGAAATTTCAAATATCATATTAATGAGTTATATAAACTTTAAAGTGGATTAATGAGAAACTAATTATTAATGCCTATTTGATTTTATTGACTTTTTAAAATACACATGCCCTTAAACAAACATTTGTAATAAAAACGATTAATGAATTGGTGACGCTACATCATGGTCATGTCCAAGAATAACAACAAAACATCTTAGTGAATTTAGCGAGTGTATTAACAATTAGGAGTGTCTTAACAAAGACAAAGCTCTGATCATCCTCTATCCAAGGCCCACTGGACTACATAAATCATTTTATTAATAAAAATGTAAAATGATGCACTTCACATAATTTGTAAGAACAAATTCACGTGAATGTGCTTATTTTTAGCATTTTCAAATATTATATAAAAGTAAATAAAATAATTTATTTAAGTAATACTATTTTAAAACTTATATTTTAAATTATATTAAATATTGACTATTTTATAATCTTGTTTTTCAAAAAAAAAAGATTAATCTTCGTATTAATGGACTAAATACAATGGATTAAATAGAAATAATGATTAATGCATATAATAATGTGTACACTTGTTGAAAAGCACATTATCTAACTAAAATAACTATCCAACAACTAACTATACTAGAGGTGATATAAAATTTCAAGTATATTAACCACAATATTTAATGTTCTTCTACTCAAAAGTGACATCTAATATCACTATCTAACTAAAATAACTATCCAACAACTAACTATACTAGAGGTGATATAAAATTTCAAGTATATTAACCACAATATTTAATGTTCTTCTACTCAAAAGTGACATCTAATATCATTATCCAAACATTCATAATAAAAATGATTAAAAGAACTTGAATCCTATAGAATTAAAAATTGAAAATACATAGTCCGTTTTATTAGTTGAAATGTAAAAAAGCTAAAATTTAAATGGTTTACATGATTTGTAAAAAATGATTCACGTGAATATGTTTATTTCATACCATTTCAAAAAATATAAAAAAACAAATAAAATAGTTTATTTTAGTAATACTATTTTAAAACATGTATTTTAAATTGTATTGAATTTTGAAAGTTTATAATTTTGTTTCGAGAACTAAAAAAATTAATATTTGTTTAAATAATCTAACTAAGGTGAGTTAATTAGAAATACTTATTAAAAAGAATTAATATTTGTATTAATAGCCTAACTAATGTGACTTAATTAGAAAAACTTATTAATGAAAATATGACATCACTAACTTTAAATTTTGATTAAAATTGGCTATGATATATCTTTTTTTGTAATTTCACATATTGTTTCGTTACTAAATCACATATACATGTTCTTATTAAATCTTATACTTTTGAATTTTTGAAATGGCGTGTACATTTATCATATATCATCCACCTTTTAATCATGTTTTTAGCTTCTATCTATAGAGCTATTGCCATGGCACAATTTACTATTATAGTTTAAAAAAAAATGTAATGAGTGTCATGTTCCATCAAACTGGTGCAATGGAAGTGTGGTGGGCCCAGAACACATAGATCCTAGTATCTAAACCTAACTCTTGTATGTCTACTCAAATGTGGCATATATTCTTGTCCCTAAAACTAAAAGAAATTTCAATTATCATATTAATGAGTTATATAACATGGATTCTCTTGTATCTCTACTTAAATGTAGCATCTAATCTTGTCCTTAAAATTAAAAGAAATTTCAATTATCATATTAATGAATTATATAACTTGGATGAATGAAAGAATAATTATTAATGCCTATTTGAGTTTATGACATTTTTAAATGCACACATCCTTAGTGGTCGATCAAATCTATAATATTAAATGTGGCATGTAATCTTGTCCCTAAAATTAAAAGAAATTTCAATTATCATATTAATGAGTTATATAACTTGGATGAATAAAAAAATAAATATTAATGCTTATTTGAGTTTATTGACTTTTTTAAATGCACACATCCTTAGTCGTTGATTAAATCTATAATATTATTAGACAAACATTTGTAATAAAAATGATTAATAAATTGGTGACGCTACATCATGGTCATGTTGGGCAAGTGACTTAGAAAATAAGAATACCTTAACAAAGCATCAATCATCATCTATTCAAAGCCCATTGGACTACATAATCCATTTTATTAATAAAAATGTAAAAAAATAAATTTTAAAGAACTCCCAAAATTTGTAAAAATAATTTCATGTGAATGTGCTTATTTCTCACATTTTTAAATATTATATAAAAATAAATAAAATAATTTATTTGAGTAATACTATTTTAAAATCTATATTTTATATTATATTAAATTTTGAATTATGCTTCCGTTACCCAAATATCTCACGTGCAAGGACTGGGCCTGGAGTATGCCCTAAAACTGCTTCTGCTTGGCTAAGAGCTCGTCTTCCTCGGACGTAAGGAAACAGGTTAACGGCCCAAGACCCAGAGGCATCTGGCAGGAGTGAAAGCCTGCTCCCTTACGGACCACCAGCGGGTTATTTCAGGTGGCGTGGTTTTCCTTGATAACAGTGATGTGTCAACTGACATTCGCGGATAGCAGCCAGAGATGGCTGTCCTCACTGTTGGTTTGACAAACTGAGTTTGATAGGTTTTTCCACCTTTTGAAAAAAAAAAATCTCACGTGCAAGGACAATCATGATCTAATTAAGTTGAGCAAATTAGAGAAAACCTGAGATTTATATCATTTTGTATGTGACCTGTTTGGCATATATAATTAATGGACTCCATGTGGAGTACATGTTCGTGTAAAGTGTCCTCCAAGATTTAACGCAATTTGAGTTGGCCAGGTTTTGGCATATAGGTTGATGCACAGTGTGACAATACTATGGAATAGGGTCTAATGATTTGAGTGAGGTGTGCTTTATGTTATAAAATATGAATTTGCATTATTAATTTTCCTCATGAACAATGTTTTATACATGTTTTGACCCCTGGAAAATTAAGATGTATTTACAAGTTGGATTTCATAGGAAGTATATGAGGATTTTTGAAGTCTAAAATGGATTTTTTTAAAGAAATTATAAAATAATAGTGGATATAATAAAATAATATTAGATTAAATATTTTAATTTAAAAAAAAATAAAAAAAATAATTACCATTTCAATTCGTATTTTCAACTTATCTTTCTATGGGTTTACTCAAATTTTGAGCGGGAACACTCGTTGGATGCAAAATTTGATTCACCATCCATGGAGTAGCCATAATAGATATTTTAGATGGACCCTTCTACACGAAAAATGATAAATACATGAAAAATGTGATTGCAATCACATTTTTTCATGTATTTTTCATTTTTTGTGTAGCAAGGTCCTTCGAAAGTATGCAACATGGGTACTCTTTGGAAGAGGAATTAAATTTTTCATCCAAAGATTACTCTCACTTGAAATTTGAGTAAAACATTAGGGAGATAAGTTGAAACAGTAGTTTTATTATTTTATTATCTTTTAATATTTTTATTTTTTTCTTCAAAAAATGGTGAATCATCCCCGTGGTTGACATCATCATCTTGATTCTTATTGGTTCTTGTAAAGTGTATAGTTTTGACATATTAATCATTTATTATATATTACATTGCTTACAATAAACCTTTCAGGTATGTAATATAATGTTTAATTACAATTGACTTTAATATATTTACAATGTTTTTATATATGTTTTAATATATCTACCATATATGTGTTGGTTTGTAGTTTTAAATGTGTAGTATATGATGTTATTACATTATTATTTTTATTTTTTATTTTTTACCATTATTAAAATTACAATGAACTTATTAAAACAATGTATTTACAATTTTTATATATTAGTGTGAAATGAATTATATATATATATATATATATATATATATATATATATATATAATATAGTTACAAATTACATTAAAATGTATTTACAATATTACATTAAGAATCTTGTTTGTATATTTATAATTTATGTTTTGTTACCTTTGTGCAGTTGTCAAGCCAAGTTGAGGAAAAATAACCCATGCGACTCAATGCGAAATGTGAGGGGATGTAGCAAACAAAGTTGGCACATCGTCTTCTAGTGGCCATCAAGGGAGTGTTTCCATGAATGTGAAAGACAACGAAGAGGTGTCAAAAATGTCACTCATAATGGCCATATTGAAGTAACAAGCAAAAAGATCAAAAGCCAAACAATAGGAATCAAAGGAAAACTCAATCTCTAACATGCCAAGAAGGGGAATTTTCTAAAAGCCAAAATTAAAGGGTCCTCGTGATTTTGTCAGAAAAATTATGGGGGAGTTGTGGCCAACAACAATGGCGCCTCACTAGGAAGAAGCAATTATCTCTGGTTTAAAGATACAAAACCTGTAAAAATGAAGGAATTATAGTTAAATGATTCAAAATTCCAAATTCAGATATCCTAGTAGTTTCATCCCTGTCATGCACCATTAAGAGCCAAAAATCATATCCATCATTGTTCATGAACTTTTAAAAACTTACCCCATGAATTTAGTGTATTCCAGCAAATTGTTATTCAACGGTAAACCGTGTTGACCATCAGTTTCAAGTAAGCAAGGTAATGAAGTAAAACTTAGCATTAAATTAACATCCATACTATAGGCATGGCCAGTGCTGCCAATGAGTGTCTAGAGCCTCAATAGGGAAGCCTTTTAACCATTTTAGGTGCAAGTGTATCATCTGTTAGAAATAAATGCACAGTTATAAGATAATTTGAAAATTTATTTGGATTCCAACTGAAGATCGTTGTCTTGGCTTGGTAACCAGTTAATGACAATGTCATTCACGGGATCTAATATAGTGAACAAGTCAACTCATGATGAGACCTCTTGTCCTTCAACCTTGCGGTCGAAAGCCATTGCCTTGGCTTGGTGACCAATAATGGTAATGCCACAATGTTAGAACCTATAATCATAGTAGGTCAGCTCGTGATGAGACCTTTTGTCCTTCAATTGACCATTTTAGTTTTTAGGTTTAACTATGGTTATTGTTAATAAGATTACTTAATAGATAGGATGAGAGATTGCTCCTTAAGAGCGAGGGATGGTGTAAAAAGTTTTAAGGTAACTAATTTTTACTTGATTAGACTTGCTCCCCAAGAACTGAATATCTTAAGTAACTACTATTAAATATATTTTACTCTCTTGAAAATGAGGTTAAAAGATAGTTCATTAGAAAATGATGGAAAGACTTAAACACAAAGAACCAAAACCAAGGACTTCACTGGTTAGGAAAACTTAAAATGGGCATAATGAAATCATCTTCATTGAAGTATTCCTTAAGGATAAGGTTTCGTTAATAGAAAATAGAGCATAAAACTACTTTCCTAATGATTATGCCAAGTTGAAAGAAAAAAGTATTTCCCCATTTTATTAGAGAGTGAAATGAAAACAAAGTCAAACCAAATTGAAACAAATGTTAGTGAATCAGGACGAAAACAATCGAGAGAATGAGCCCTGAGATAAATCTTACAAGATAACATAAAAGAAATTAACATGATGATTATGTTAAAATTGAAGATTTTATCTTGTAAAGTAATTTGTTAATAAGGTTCATTCAATAACCTATTTATGATGCATTTGTAGGAGCTTTATTTTTTTTAAATATTGCTTAAAAAATAATTTGCAAGCCTTTAAAGATCAATTTTTAGGAATAAGACTAATAATTGGTTACAAAAAAGAATATAAATGAAATAGGAAGCAAAATTTGGAAGAGGAAAAGGAATTCTCGTAATCTATCATATGATGATTGTTCTTCACAACCAAATCCTCAAATCAAACTAATGAAAACCAGTGAAAGGAAAACAAAAGAAAATTAAGAGACAAAATATAAATAAAAGAGAAAATAAAAGATGAAACTAATGGTAAATGGAGATCAACATATACACATGCGTGGAAGAATACAACTTTACCTTATTGATTTTGTCATCCTCTCATGAAGAGTATATAAAAATAGGCAAAACAAATTATATTTTTCTCCAAGTTTGCGTATGTACAACATCAAATTATTAAGTCCAAATGTTAAGAAAAACGTTATAAGCATTCTTCACAAGGAAAAAAAAAAAAAAAACAACAACAACTTGGTATACGAGTAATAAATGACAAAATATTGTATGCCAAAATTTAAAGTTTTGTCTCATGAGCTCCTTTTAGTAATTAACCTTTTATTTAAAATGAAAATTCTAATCCTATAGCAATTATGTGTGTAAAAGTAGAGATGAGAACTATATTTGAATTGACATCTTTAGAATATGGGGTTTACCATTGATCAAGTGTAAAAAAAAAAAAAATTACAAATGAAAAAAACAAAAATGAGCAAGATGTGAACTGAATGATAAGGTCTCATCTTTATTCATTAAAATACCATAATTTCTCTATTTTGGAAGAAAAATAAAATCAAACTAAACAAAGCTAAATTTATTCCTACTCTAACTCTTTTGGAGGAAAATGACTAGCTATATTCATATTTCCAATGTAACCGTGCAACCATTTTACTTCTTGTACAAATATGTACAACATACATTAGTAAACGTACTAGATCAAATAATAGACTATGAAAAAGAATCCTAAAGTCAACATACATATTAATTCTTAAAAACAAAGATAAAGAAATCTACAATTAGAAAACTTTCTAATATAGAAATCCTCAAATTCTAAATAAAATCTATCATAATATGTAC